>CM053766.1:146633966-146667179 GCA_028658305.1 Pachyuromys duprasi | reverse complement strand
TCTATCTATCTATCTTTAAAGATGTATGCACCTTTGTATGAGGGAGGATAAAAGCTAATAGGATGATAATCCTGAGTGGTGGGCGACAGGGTACAATTGGGAAAGGACCAAGGGAGCCGCAAAGAATTGGAGCTAGAGTTGCAGGTAAGTGTATAGCAAAGAAGCGAGTTGCAAACAGTGTCTTCGAAAATCTGACAGCTGTTAAAGGAAATATGGAGTAAGCCATTTCAAATACTGACATATGGAGGACAGGCATTACGACTTAGTGGTGAGAACGTTTCAAGTCACCATCTGCTCCCCATCACATGGTGTACAGTGTAGTCGCCAGCTGGCAGCTGCGCGCCTAAATTATGGTCCCCTAGATTAAAACTCAGTCCTAACCTGGATTTACTGTGGACTACGAGTCCCAAAATGCATCGCGGCCGGAGCAGGAAGTAGCCTAGGGTTGGTTAGCTATTGGCCGCTGCGACGCTCTGGTTGGAAGGCTCCACACTTGGGGCTTGGGGCTCCGCTTTGGAGCAATGCGTGCTGACCAGGCCTCGATCTGGTACCGGCGGATGTCTCTTTTCTACGCAGTCGGCGCCTGGTCGATGCTGGGCTCGGTTTATTTATTTATACGGAAACAGAAGATATCAGGTAGGGTTCTCGGGTAAGATCTCGCCCATCGTCCCGCTCACGGAAGCGACCTTCTGTGCTTGAACTCCGTGGTATAATGCAAAGCCGCTGCAAGCGGGTGCTTAGATAATTTGCCGTGATGGAATCTGCAAAGAGCAAGACTCTAGGAGCTAATAAGTCTTGCCATCCGGACCTTATTTATTGATTGACTAAGACTGCCACCTTGTTCAGCTGGAACATGTGAATTCACCTGTGTAGTGTCAGGTGGCCTGCAGACAACGGGACAGTGGCCCGAATGCTGCTCATTTCCTTCTGACGGTGTCGCACACGGCAAGCAAGGAGTATTAAAAATCATCCCAGCTGTTGGGTGGAACTTTCTGAACCTTCTAATACATGCTGGAAATGGAAGGAACCCGAAAGTCACTTGGTGTAATCGCTAGGGACCGGAGTGACAGACAGGATGGATGGTGCCCTTTAGTGGCTGAAAATACTGTAAGTCGATTTTGGTGCTGGTGGCTCAAGCCGAATAGACTAAAAACCAGTGAATTGTGCCCTGTAAAAGGAGTTAGGTATATCTCAATAAAGCGGTGTGTAAACTGCTGGCAGTTCTTGGTCATGAAGGTTGTGGTCTGAAAGTTCAGTCATCGTGTTTGCCCTTTTTCTCTCAGCTTTCTCTTTCTGAAAGAAAGATGATGATAGATGTCCGATGGCATAGTCATACCTTGGTTTATGTCCAAGACTTTAGTGACTGATGTCTAAGTTAATAATTCAGGTTCTTTTCTTTTCTTTAAGGCCAAGGAGCAGGGCAAGAGGATGGCTCCATGAATGAAACACCAGTTTCTACTAGCGAAGACCCCTGTTTTGTAAGGGAAATCGCTGAGCCTGTGACAGGGCTTTATGTGGAAACGGTTGTAAAGTGTTCAGAAAACGGTGTTCCAATTACTCAAAGAATCCTGGACTATCTGAACTCATGGATTGGTGGGCCTGGCGCAAAATCCTGATCTGAATTCTGAAGACAAGGACTTTGCCCAGTATTTGAAAGATGCCTTGATTTCCACTTCATGTTTGTGGAAAGAATGTATTTAATTAAATTTTGTAAAATATAATCATTAATAATATGCAATAAATGTTTTCTTGGAGGAACCGAGCATGTAATTCCAGATGCAGTGTTCTGTGTTCACATGGCTGAAAGGTTGAAATCAAACCATTAAATTTTAAAATTGTGCTATATGTGCATGGAGGTCAGAGGTCCTGCCACTGTGTGGTTCCCAGGGATCAAACTCAGATCATCAGGTACCTGCTGAACCATCTCAGTGGCCCTAAAATTTCAGTTTTTGATAATCTACTTACCGGGCTGGAGAGATGGCACAGCAGGTAAGAGTCTATCCACCGTGTCATGCCAGTGGTCTTCAGAGGACCAGAGTTCAGTTCCTAGTGCCCACTCAGGCACCTCACAGTCGTCTAGTTCCAGGGGGTCTGATGCCTTTGGCTTTAGCTCAGACCTACACTCAAGAGGGACACATCTGGACATAATGAAAAGCAATAAAAACAAATCTTAAAAAACTTGTGTGCAACCACATTTGTGCACGAGGGCAGGCACACGACCCAGCGTGGGTGTAGAGTGAGGTCAGAGGGCAACTTTAAATGCTGGTCCTGGCCCTAACCTTCCACCTCTTTGCTGCTGTGCTGTGTACCCCAGGCTAGCCACACAGCAAGCTTTCAGAAGAGTCTCTTGCTTATGTGGTAGGAATGCCAGGATTAAACATGCCTCCGCATCAGACATTTTACATGGGATTCAAACTCATGTTGTCTAGCGTGAAACACGGTGACTTACTGAATGACTTAGGGTTTTGCTGCTGTGAAGAGACACTATGTCCAAGCCGACTCTTAGAAAAGAGTTTCGGAGGCTTAGTCCATTATCACCGTGGTGGGAAGATGGAAGCATTGGGCAGACATGGTGCTAGAAGGAGCCGAAAGATCTACGCATCGACCCACAGGAAGCAAGGAGAGGCTGGGACATATGTGTGGCTTGAACATATATATATATATATATATATATATATACACACATGAGGCTTCAAAGCCCCTCCTCCACAGTGACACACTTCTCCAGCGAGGTCACAACTCCTAATAGTGCCAGTCACTGTGGGCCTATTGGAGACAATTACGTTCAGACCACCACTCTGAGTAATCTCTCTCTGGCCCTGATAATGAAAATTACATTCAGCACCTATAAGCTAAATTTTCTGCAAATAGCTTATGTAATGTATTTTTCATGCTACTAATAGAGAGTACTTTAGTTGTCCCACTAAGGTTAGGTTGGGTACAATCTCCATGTTCGGTTAGGGCATTCAAAGCAGTTCTCTACCAGGTACCAGTAGGTACTGGATAACTTCTAAACTAGATAGACTTGACCTGTTCTTTGGGATTTTTGCCTGAACAAGTGTAATGTGCACCCCATGCTTGACTGGTGTTCAAGGAGGTCAGAAGAGGATGTCAAATCCTCTGGAACTGCAGATGTGGGTGCTGGGGACAAATCTCTTAACCATTGAGGCAACTCTCCACCCTTGTGTAGTCCTTTCTCTCTCTCTCTCTCTCTCTCTCTCTCTCTCTCTCTTTTCTTCTAAGTCCGCAGCACTTGGGAAACAAAGAGATAAAAGTAAAGGAGGGATGGGGACAACAGCAGGTTTCTTACAAAAGCATCTCCCATCTTTAGGGATTTCTAGAAAAATAGGAGCGGAGGGACTATGGCATCTGTCAGGATAGAGATGTTAAAACAGCATGTGTAGGGTAAACTGCTAGACTTCTACTCTCGTGGGGCAATAGAATGCCGTAAGAACAGAGGGCCTAAAGGGCACTGGCTACCCTACTAGAGGACCTGGGTTCAATTCCTGGCACCCACATGGGGCTCTCAACAATCTATAACTCCAGACACAGGGGATCTGATTCCTTTTTTAAACACTACAAATGTCTACTACTGACAGCGAGCTAGATTCTTTCTTTTTCCAGCAACGAACTTAATCAGTCTTTGGTCCTCTCCAAGAAAGAACCAGACTTGAATTTAAATGTGTCACAAGTCTGGAAGTGCTGTGAATGGGTCCCCCCCCCAAAAAAAATACAGAAAGAAACGAGAGTGGAAGATAGGAAACAAACCCTTCCGTGCATTACGCAGGGGTCAGTCCCCAACATCCTGAGTTCGTGGGGAGCAGTGAGAACGGAGGGAATGGCAGGGTTCTCAGCTTACTCACACCGCAGCCGCCGGCCCAGCCCACTCAACAGTGGTTCAGACTGTCGCCTGTCCTCGCCGGAGACCTCCAGAAAACTGGATCGAAGGAGACACTGCAAAGAACACGAACATCAGGGGGCAGCCTCTCCAGCAGGCGTTCTAGAAGGTCGACCGGCGGAGCTGGCCCCAACTGCTAGCAGGTAACGCCCAGCAAGTCCAACAGGTTCAAGAATGAGGCACGCTGATACCCTCCCAAGTGCAAAGGACATTGCCAGAGTACTCTTCCAGTGACAGAATCCCCCGAGTGTGACTAAAGAGAAGGGCTCCGAGAAGATGCGAATGCGAATGGCCCCTAGATCACCAAGGCTGGGCCCAGGCCATTGCTGGAATCCACCTAGAGTTCTTTTTTTTTTTTTTTTTGGAAAGAACCAAACTGATAATATGTGTAGGTCAGTTATTCAGAGAAAGGTCCTCTTCTGTTCAGATATGAATCATTTGTAATGACAGCACAATGATAAGCAGTGGTTTCCTTCAGGCAGATCTCTGTGAGTTTGGGGCCAGCCTCATCTACAGAGTGAATCCAGGACAGCCAGGACTCTGTTACATAGACAAACCCTGTCTCAAAAACCCCAAAACAACTAAACAAACAAACATAAAACAAAACAACCCCCCCCAAAAAAACAAAACCAAAGCCAAAAAAATACCCCAAGGCAACAACAATAACAAAAACCTACCAAAAGAGCCCAGTGTTTTCCTGAATTCAGTGTGTCCGTGTTAACTCAGAGGGAGTTGCTGTTCTCCTCCTAATAACTTTCTCCTCACCCCCTTTGTTTTTCTGGCCAGGATGTACCCAAGTTCAGGCATAATACTCTTCTCTCCTGTTTTATTTATTTTGTGTGCATTGTGGACTTGCATGTGCATGTGACACCGTGTGCAGGCGGAGCTCAAAGGACACCTAGTGAGCGTTCTCTTCTACCATGTTGGGGCCTGGGGATCAAACTCAGGTCAGCAGGCTTGGCAGCACGTGTCTATTCACTGAGCCAGACTTTCTTTTCCTGGGTGCAAAGAACTGACTATTTGATAAATGTTCCTAATTTAGATTTTTTTAAAATTAGATTTAGGCATGGAATCTCATGTGGTGCAGCCTGCATTGCACTTGCTGTCTAGTTCCAGCCTGTAAACAGCTCCTCCTGGCTTCCTACCTCTTGAGCGCTGGGATTCCAAGTCTGGTGCCACCATCCCTCCTTTACCTGACACTGAGAATTAAGCCGAGGGCTTCACACAGGATAGGCAAGTACTGCATCAACCGAGTCGCACTTCTAGCGCCAGGTTGAATTTTGTTGTTGCAGAATTACCATTGTGTCCTTCAGGACGGTGTTAGGAAGCACATGAGGCCCATTTACCGCATCGCCCTTGACAATTTTATACAGGCAATTTTCATTCAGTGTTTAATATTTAAGCATACTGTAACAGGCTCCCAGAACTTAGCACAACTGACTCCATGGTGGAAGAACCGTTCAGGCCATAAAACTCACCATGTAGATAGCACCACCTGCCAAAATGAAAACAAAGACACAGTTCATCAAACTCCATAGTTCTGGGAAAGTCCCTGCATGCATTGCTTTTTGGTTTCTGTAGTTTGCTTTTGGCTGACTGTCCTTGTTAACTGAAGCGTGTCAACCCAGTGGTATATATATATATATAGTATATATATATGTTTATTTATGTATTGTATACACACACACACATATATATATATATGTGTACTGTGCATAAAAACTCCTCTGAAAATGGTCTGGGCTATACTGGGATCCTGAACACCATTGTAGTCATTAGCCGGCTAATAAAGATTTTCTGTTGGCTTAAACCCCTGTCTGAACAGTCTTCTCTGGTGGATAACCCACAACAATACAAGTTTGTAGGCCTTGTTTTTTTTGAGACAGTGTCTCACTCTGTATCCCATGCTGGCTTGGAACTTCTGGGTGGTCCTCCTACAGCGGCCTCCAGAATGCTTGGATCACTGTTCTTTGGAGAATTCTGGCCATATGACAGCTCCTTGCTTTCTATCAGATGTTTTCTCAATCTGCCAATCCTGGTAGGGGATTTCAAATAGAAGACATTCTGAAATGGGTGAATTTTTTCTGATATCCCCATTTTTTTTTTTAAGGAAGAGTCTCATCATATTGCCTGAACTGGTGGTCTTGAATTCATGGACTTTAAACCCTTTCCTGTCTCCTCCCTCCCTTTCTCTCTTCTCTTTGTTGTTTTCATTACAAACATATACTCTAGCACTGGGCTATGAAGATATATTTTGGTTATGAAAACTTGCTAGAGTAAATAGCTGTCCAGCTCTTTGTAGCCTTCTAGGGATCCTCACAGACTAGTTCATTCAAATTTCCTAGCAACCCTATGATAGTGCTAGCTCTTAGATTTGTATTAGGAAGACATTAGAATTCTAGACTCATATACCTATTTACTATCCTGACGTATCTAAGGTAAATTAATAGTTATATAGTTAAATGGCTATTTTAGCCGCAGGTCCTTTTGTATTTAGCAACAAGCTTGCTCTTGGGGGCTGGAGAACAAGTGAAGATTTTGGGAAATTTGTGATCGGAGGCTTGGAAAAGAGAGAGAAAAGCAGGAAAATGACTCAGGGTAGAGTTTAGAGAGAAAGAAACTGGAGCAGAAATTTATGTGTGTCTGGTCACAGTGGAGCCTGGGCTGGCAGTTTGGGACGAAAGTTTAAGGTGGAGCTCAGCTGTGGACAGGGCGGGGCTTACCACGGAAGGGCGAGGTCACGCCTAGGTGGCAGGTGAGCCTGATTGGCCTGGGCGGGGCCAACTGGTGGGTGGGTGTGGCCGACGCGGGCGGGCGGTAGCTCGGTGGGAGGGGTCCTCCCGGAGTTCTTCCGGGTGCTGCCGGCAGAGGGCGCCGGCCGAGGAGCCAGCGGCAGAGCCGAAAGGTCTGAGCACACGGCGTGTCCCGTCGCTACAGCCGCCGCCATGAAGGCCGTGGTGCAGCGCGTCACCAAGGCTAGCGTCACAGGTCAGTCGGGCGGGCCGGGCCCGGGAGGAGCAGCCTCTGACCCCGCGACCGCTGTTCCGTGTGAGGGTTTCCCGCGGCAGCGCCGTAGCCGGGAAGACCCGGCACACGCACCGCTCACGGGCTCAGGCTCTGTGCTTTCATTGCAGCATAAACCGTCATCATCGTCGTCACCATCATTATAATCATCATTATCTTTGTGTGTGTGTCTGTGTGTGTGTGTGTCCCACAGACAAGGTGGCAGAATCTGCGAGCATCCCAGGGCTGGTTCTTGAAGGCACTGTTACACGAACAACACCTACCGAGCGGAGCCGACTCACCTGTTTCCAAGCACTCTGTCTGAAATGTTGCATTTTAACACACACACAGCCCACCCCTTCATATCTTTTTTAATTTTTTTCAAATGGAACTTGGCTCATGATGAAAATGCACAAATGAGGAATTGCTCATTGTTTGAGCTCTGACAATTGTGTGCAAATACGTGAAGGCATCCTAACTAGGTGTATAGCGTCCCTTGCATGTGGGTGTGGGAACCATTCAGCTACATTTCGGAACCACAGAATTTAAGATGAGACGTTTCTCTTTCCCGCTAATTAATGTGGACCAAGATGTTCAACTATTAGTCATCGGTTGAATGTGACTGTCTAGTTGAAACATCCAGGATCCAGATAATTACTATAGCTACTGTAGTTATTTGAAAAGTTTAAATTTAAAAAATAAACACATTTATCTATCTATCTATCTATCTATCTATCTATCTATCTATCTATCTATCTATCTATCTATCTATCTATCTATCTATCTATCTATTGTGTGGTATAACAAGGCACTGGTGTCCAGGCCTGAGAACAAGTCACAGCTGTTGCTACCATGTGGGCCCTTGCGGTTCAACTCAGGGCATCAGGCTTGGCAGCAAGTGCTTTCACCTGCTGAGCCAGCTCCCATCTAGTGTTTTAAGGGCCCTTCCAGAGTCACCCTCACTCTCTCCCCAAACAGGATTTCTCTGTGTAGTCTTGGCCAGCCAGGAACTTACTCTGAGGACCAGGCTGGGCTCAAACTCAGAGATCCACCTGCCTCTGCCTCCTGAGTGCCAGGATTAAAGGTGTACGCCGGCACTGTCTGGCTCTGTTTTAAGTTTATCTTGGCAGAATTACATTTTTAGGTTAGATGCCATGGCAAGTTCATGTAGTCACAGCCACTTTGGCGGCTGGAGCAGGAGATCCCTTGAGGGCAGGCGTTCAAAGCAGATTGGACAACGAAAGTTTGAGTTCAAGTAATACAGTTATCTTTTTAATCCCTGCCATTTTATACCAAATACATGTTTTTGAGTCTAAAAAATATATATCTAAACCCAAGACCCCTTCCATATCAAGTACCCAGACCATACATTTAGACCTGGGACTAAACCACCTTTTAGTCCTGCCCAGTGATTTGCAAGCTGTTCTGTTAACTTTGGTTTCAGAAATCATCCTGGATTAATAAGGAAAAGAATTGGACTGGAGTTTATGAGACATTAATAACATTTCAGTAAATATTCGAGCACATGAAAATTGGGAAAATCCATTGATGAAAGGTTGTTTTGCTTTTTGGGGGAAGAATTGGTCTACTTGATGTGGTCATCACCAACATATTTACATTTTGAGCGTAGGTCCCTAAGCCCTCCATCCTGCTGATCTGAAGTTTGGAAACTGTGTCTTTGGTTGTGGATGATGGCACATTGCTGTTATCCCAGCACTCTGGGGCAGAGGTAGGAGTTCTCTAATGTGAGTCCAGCATGGGCTGCCTGGTGAGTTGAAGGCCAGAATGGACTACTGCATAGTAAAACCCTGCTCTACAAAACCAAGGCCTTGGGGTATGCTTGCCTAGCATGGGCAAGGCAGTGGGCTGGAACTTGAAGCAAGTGTCTAAAACTCTTGGAATTTCCCTAGGGAGCCCTTTGACCACACCCGAGCTTAAAGCTAATGAGATAATTCAGGATAAGAGCAAGTAAGTGAGCTGAATAGCAAGTCAAGTGTCTAGAGTGGATGGACCATTGCCTGTAGTTTCCAGATGTGTTCCAGGGATGTGGTCTAGTAGTAATGGGGCATTATCAGCAAGTTTCCAAGGGGAACAACTTGTTTCCACTGCTTGAAGCCATTATATAGGGCCTATGTGATGGCTTAAGCCAGTAGAAATGTTTGCCATCGAGTCTGAGGACCTGAGGAGAGAACCAGCTCCTACAAACTGGCCTCTCATCTCCACATGCACGCTGTACAAGCGTGTGTACACATCCGTGTCACATAAGCAGATAAATCAGTATAAAAGTCAATCAACTGTCGTAGTATAAATAGACCACCCCAGTTAAAAACTAAAGGAGGCACACCTACAGTCTGTGCAGGTCCGAGGCTGCCAAAAGGTGCATTGCTCTGAGGGGAGTGTGTGCAAAGCCCAAACCAAGTGGAATCCCAGTTTGCTAAACTGTTCCCTGTGCTTGCCTACCTCATTGCTTTGATACTTATGTGCTGAAAAATAATAGTAGGGAATATTAAAAGTCATTCTTTTCTCTAAGCCACGGTGTTTCTGTAAGAGCGTAAAACTTGGTGTGTACTATGAAAACATTACAATTGATACACGTGACAGTCTCAAGTCTGAATGTGGTTGTTTTGGGCAGTGTTTGTTGGTGTTGCACGGCATGTGTGCACATTGTGTGTTCGAAACCAAGGCTGCACTGAAGCGGCATGCTGCAGCATGAATGAGCAAAAAGCACCCTGGATACATTATGTGTTTGGTTTTTACATAAAGTTTTGGTGTTCCCGTGTTCAGAAACCTCTTCCTGTTGCCAGTTTTTTTTTTCTTTTTCTTGCAAACCTTGCCTTTGGTTATGTGAGTCTATATCTGATCACAAGCCAAAGTTGAGAGTTGAGGCAGCTGGGTTTAGTGTGTGTTCCTTTGTTAGGAATATTTGCAGATATTATTGCACAGTAGATGAAATACACACACACACACACAGAAATGGCAGAGTTTATTCCTCTATTCCTGATTGGAACATTAGGTCAGCACAAAATGAAATTAAAAAAACAACAGTAATACAATGAGATTGGGCAAAAAGGATGAAATTATCAAGGTTGCCACTTAAAATATGGGGTTAATTTCACCATCATAATAATGAATGTTAATCTAAATAGTGTGCCAATATTTTGAGATATTAGCTAAAAGTAGTAGGGAATACATTTGACTATAAATATACACACAGATATTAGCATGGTATTCTTAGAGATTTGTTTTTTTTTTCGTGGACAAAGCATGTGATTCAAAAAGATTTAGAGAGTGTTGGCGTAGAATGCTGCTTTAGGAATACAATGGGAGGTGACAGCAGTTTCTGAGGTGAAGCCGAACACATAAGTCATCATGTTTATGGGTAATGAATTTGCCTTTGTAGTAAGCAGGAAAACATTTGTTTTTATGCCATGAACCTTTTCCAGTCCATGCTGCATGTGTTCTGTGTTACTAGACTTGCTGATTTACAGGGATCTCCTTTCTGAGAATTCATCTTGCTGAGCTGGAGTCTCTGGAGGAGGAAATCGCTGTTCTGGTTTTCAGATATATACATGAGGCCGTGGAAAGTTCCAGGCACTGTACCCAAAGTTGCAGATAAGATGTGGTGCTAAAATCTTGTTCAGTGATTATTCCCTGTTCAGCTCCCAGTTGCTCCAAATGAGAAGCCAAAGTGGATGGGAGTCATTGACTCATGTGCTCACCGACTTTAATGAAGAAGTTGTAGGGAGGGAGTGTGACGGGAAGAATGGTCACAGAGTGGCTGAAGAAGTGCTGCATGGTGCCTGATTCTCCCCTCTGCTTCCTTGTAGTTGGAGGAGAGGAGATAAGTGCCATTGGACGGGGCCTGTGCGTGTTGCTGGGTATTTCCGTGGAAGACTCGCAGAAGGAGCTGGAGCACATGTAAGTCAGTGCTAAGTCATGGGCTTTGTGCTGGCCATGCTGGCAGCTTCTGTACTATTTTGTGGTTCTAAAACTAGTTCATGCAGATAAGACAGAGAAAGAGTAATGTGGCCAACCTCAGTCCCTGTCAGCAGTGGAGTGGGACCCCAGTTTATCTTGTCACCATGTCACCTGCAGACAATTTCTTTCTCAGAAGCCCCGGGCACTCTGTCCGATCTCTCTTTACAGTGGGGCTATGTGGCTTGAGAAGCACCTAAGCCCAGAGCCTACTTGTTCACTCCTGTGAGGATCTGGAGCTCAGAGGGGCTCATTCCCGTGCTCCAGGCCGTGGGCATGCTCACTCAGCGAAAGCCTGAATTAGAATCTGGCCTGACACCCTGGGCTGCTGCTCTTTTCATCAAGGCAAGGGGTGTGCCATTGCTGCTGCCAGGCAGGCTGTCTGACGGAGTCAGCCATCATCTGCACCTGCTTCCCCGTGCTGTCTTCAGTTCAGATGTCAGAGCCTCTGACAGCTCTGTCCTGTTGCCCCACTGTAATGCATTAAAAGTCAGGCTCAGAGCCCAGTTCTTGCTAAGCTGTTGCTGACTGATAAGGTCAGTTTAGTACCACTTTAGGGATGCTGGTATTGATGGAGTGAGTCCCTTAAGAGCTCAAATGGAGTAGTGTGGGAAAGTGGGTAATAATTGGTTCTGGGTCTGGATTTCTTTAATGCTGTGATGACTAATCTTGATCATCTATTTGACTGGATTGAGGTGCTCACAGGAATTGGTAAGGCACACCCCTGGGTACTTGTGTGATGGTCTTTCCAGAGACGAGTCAGGAAGCGAAAGGCCTTGTTGTGAAGGCAGACAGCGCCATCCTGTAGGCTGGGGTGCAGAGGGGTTAAAGGGAGAATGTGCTAGCCATGTTAGGAGCTGCCGTGCCCTGCCGTGCCCTGCCGTGCCCTGCCGTGCTCTGCCGTGCTCTCCCTGCCATAGCAGAGCCTGAAGCTCTGAGCATCAGAGACCGTCCTCCCCGTGGGTTTGTTCTTTCAGGCATTTGGTCACAGTGATGACAGGTTGACAGTGGCTGTGCTCTACTGCTGGTGGCTAGGGATAAACCTTGCCCTTGAAGCAGGGGTAATGACTAGCACCTTTTACCAAAGATAACCGTGTAATTGGTCACTGGATAGCCTGTCTTTGCCTTCAGCATCAAAGGGTGACTCTCAGAATTTCAGCTTTCATAAGGTGGTTCTTTTGTGGCTCTTAAACTGGACTTAATGACCATTAGCTGGTTCACTTCCTTGAGAGTTGCTGTCATTTGTCATCTGAAAGTATGAGGAAAACCCTCTTAGGCAAGTACACACACACATACACACACACACAAATTCATAGAGTCTGGCTTCTTTAGTTGAGAGTTTTTTTTTTTTTTTTTTTTTTACTGCTTCTATTTCACTAGGGGGTTATGAGTCTCTTTAAATTACTTATCTGATCTTGATTTAACTTTGGTAGGTGGTATATAACAAAAACCTTATCCATTTCTTTTAGGTTTTCTAGTTTGGTGGAATCATATTTTTAAAGTATGTCTTTATGAGTCTCTGAATTTTTTGGGTGTCTGTTGTTACATCTCCCTTTTTGAATCGTTCTCTTTATGTTTTGGTTAATTTGGTTAAGTATTTGTGAATCTTGTCAAATTTCTTGAATATCCAGCTCTTTGTTTCATTGATTCTTTATGTGTGTGTATTTCTGTTTCATTGATTTCAGCCCTGTGTTTAATTATTCCTTCCTGTCTACTCTTTTTGGGCATTATTTCTTCTTGTTCTACAGCTTTCAGGTGCATCTTTGGGCTGGAGAAGTGGCTCAGAGGTTGAGCACTGGCTGCTCTTCCAGAGGACCCAGGTTTAATTCCCAGCAACCACATGATGGCTCAAGTGCATCTTTAAGTTATTAATATGGGATCTCTCAAGATTTTTTTAGTGTAGGCACTTAGTGCTGTGAACTTGCTTCTCAGAACCACCTTTATTATGTCTCATATGTTTGGATATGTTGTGTTTTCATTTTAATTCAATGCCAGAAAGTTTTAACTTTTCTTCTTGATATTTGTCGACCCAATTTCATTCAGTAGTGTGCTGTTCAATTTCCATGTGTTTGTTTACTTCCCACTGTTTCTGTTGTTATTGATATCCAGCTTCATCCTTGGTGGTCAGATAGGATGCAGGTTGTCATTTCAATTTCCTTGTATTTTTTGAGATGTGCTTTGTATTTTAATTGTCAACTTTGGAGATGGTTCCATGAACTGCTGAGAAATCATGGGTGGAATATTTTGGAGATGTCTGCCATTTGATTTTATGCCATTATTTAACTCCAGCACTTTTGCTTCCTTTTGTCTGGGTGACCTGTCTTCTTCAAGAGTGGAGTACTGAAGTCACCCTCTACCACTGAAGGGTTAGCTGTGGTAGTGCTTCTTTTATGAACTTGGGTGTTGTGTTTGGTACATGTTCACAATTGTAATATTTTCTTGGTGGAGTTTTTCTTTAGTGAGTGTATAGTGTCTTTCTGTATCTTTTCTGATTAGTTTTGGTTTGAAGTCTACTTAGTAAATATTGAAGTGTCTACGCCTGCTTGCTTCTTGGTTCTATTTTCTTGAAATGCCTTTTTCTATCCTTTTGCCAATAGGTCATGTCTGTTCTTGATGCTGAGGCGTGTTTTATGCGTCAGAAGGTTGAATCCCGTTTTCTAATCCAGTCTGTTAGTCTATGTCTTTTTATTGGAGAATTGAGACCATTGATGTTGAAAGTTTTTTTTTTTTTTTTAAGATTTCAGCCCTGATGCTGAAAGTTATTAATGAACACTGTTTGTCAGTTCTGTGTATTTTGTTATTGTGCGGTAGAGTCCCCCCTCCTTTGATTTACTGTTCTTGGATTATTATTGCTTGTGTTCTCTTGTTTATAGTTATATTTCTCTTCAAACTGAAGGTTTGTGTGTGTGTGTGTGTGTGTACGTGCACATGTGTGTGACTTATGTAGAGCTGAATTGATGGACAGAAATGGATTAATTTGTTTTTATTCTGAAATATTTTCTTTCTCCTTTGATGGTGATTGGTAGTTTTGCTGGGTATAGGAGTCTAGGCTGCCATCTGTGTTCTCTTAGAGCTTGTAGAAATCTGTCCCAGCCCTTCTGGCTTTTAGAGTCTCCATTGAAAAGTCAAGTATTTTTCTAATAAGCCTGGCCTTATATGTGGCTTTTTTTCCCTCCCTTGCAGCTTTTAATATCCTTTCTTTGTTCTGTACATTTACTGTCTTGATTATTATGTATCATGGGAAGTTTTTTTTTTCCTGTTTGTGTCAGTTTGTGTTTTTATATGCTTCTTGTACCTTGATAGATACATCTTTTATTAGATGGAGAAATTTCCTTCTGTGATTAAAAAAAATATATTTTCTGTGATTTTGACCTGTGTTTCTTTTCTTTTCTCTGTCTATAGGTATAACAATCATAGGTTTGGTCTTTTCATAGTGCCTCAGGTTTCCTGGATGTGTTGTGCCTAGATTATTTTAAGATTTGACATTTTCTTGGACTTACTATCCATTTCTCCTACCTTGCCTTCAAGACTTGAAGTTTTCTTTTCCATGTCTTTTATTTGCTGGTAGAGCTTACCTCTGTGGTTTTTGTTTGGCACACTGAGTTTTTCTTTCAGGTTTATTTCAGTTTGTATTTTCTTTAGTGATTTTATTTATTTGTTAAAGTCTACTTTTATGTTTTGAATTGTTTTCTAACTTCCTTAATATCTTTAATAGTCATGAAGGCATTTATTTATATCCTTTTTAAGGCCTCTGAACATAAATTCATAGTTGCTATTTTGAGGTTCATGTCTTATGCCTCAGCTATATTGTTTTTCTTAGAGCCTATTGTAATAGGTTGCTGGCTTTTGGAGAAGGCGTATTGGCTTGGTTACTTATATTTGTGTTTGGGATCAAGGCATCTAGAGTTTGACATTTGAAGTGTTACAGTTATGAACCTCTGATGTGAGTGCTTGGAACTGAACTCAGATTTTCTGGAAGAAAACAAATACTCTTAACTGCTGAGCCATCTTTCCAGCCCCTTAATTATATTTTTACTTAGATTATAAAGTAATGGGCTTCCATAAGGCTTTTTCATGCATCCTTAATTTTTGTTAATCAACTTCCCCCACTAGTAGTTTCACTTAACCTTTAACCCCCAGTATTCTCATCCTTTTCTTTGATATCAAATGTGTTCTATTCCTTACCCCATTAAGACTTTTTCCCTATCACCTCTCATGGGCCCTTTCTGGCTTCCTAACCTCTATAGACATGATGCAGTTTTATTTAAGCTATTGAGAAAAATTGTAGAAAGTGGAACTGGAAAATATTATGCTAAGTGAGATAATCCAGGCCCAGAAATGCAAATGTTGATTGTTGTCTCTAATATGTGAATATTAGCTTCAAATTTGTAGATTTATATGTTAACCTGGAGTCCCTGAAAGTGGCTGTGGGATAGATACCTCTAGAAATATTCTTTTTGCTCAGGATTACTTTAGCTATGTGTGATTTTTTTTTTGCTTCCACATGCATTTTAATATTTTTTTCTATTTCAGTAAAAAATGACATTGCAGTTTTGATTGAAATTGCATTGACTCTGTAGATTGTTTTTGGTAGGATGATTATTTTTACAATATTAATTCTACTAATCCATGAAGCTATGAGATCTTTTCATTTTTTTACCATCTTAATGAACTTCTTTCTAAAGTGTTTTGTTTCATCATGGAGGTCTTCCATATCCTTGGTATCTTAGTCAGTGTACAATTGCTGTGAAGAGATGCCGTGACCAAGGCAACTCTTATAAAAGAAAGCATTTAATGGGGGACTTGCTTATAGTTTCAAAGGTTTAGCCTGTTATCACCATGGTGAGGAACATGGCTTCATGGATGGCAGTGGAGCAGTAGCTAAGATCTACATCCTTATCTGTAGGCAGAAGGCAGAGAGAGACACACGTAGACAGACAAGAGAGACAGACAGACACACACATACACACACACACACAGAGACAGAGAGACAGAGAGACACACATACACAGAGAGACAGAGACAGAGAGAGACAGAGAGATAGACAGAGAGACAGACACACACAGACAGAGAGACAAGAGATTGACACACATACACACAGACAGAGAGAGACAGAGAGATAGACAGAGAGAGACAGAGAGATAGAGACAGGGACACACACACATACACACAGAGAGACAGAGAGACAAGAGATTGACACACACATACACACACAAGAGACAGAGAGAGACACAATACACACACAGAGAGACAGAGACAGAGAGAGACAGAGAGATAGACACAGAGACAGACACAGAGACAGAGAGACAAGAGATTGACACACACATACACACACAGAGAGACAGAGACAGAGAGACAGAGAGAGACACACATACACACACAGAGAGACAGAGACAGAGAGATAGACAGAGACAGGGACACACACACACATACACATAGAGAGACAGAGACAGAGAGAGAAACAGAGAGAGAAACAGAGAGAGAGAGAGAGAGACTGCCTCACTTTTGAACCCCTAAAGCCTATCACCAGAGGCACATATCCTCCATCAGGGCCATATATACTCCAACAAGGCCATACTTGCTAATGCTTCTAATCCTTTCAAACAGTTACATGCCCAGGGTGACTAAGCATTCAAATATATGAGCCTATGGGGGCCATTCTTATTCAAACTACAAGACTTGGATAAGGCTATTCTAACATATTTGTTTGTTTATTTGTTGTTGAATATTAATATTTACTATAGATTTATCTTTCAGTTAAACAGAGGTTATTCCTAAACCAGATGTATACCCAAATCACCACACAGAGACTAGGATTTAATTAATTAACCTAGAGCACAATGCTGGGCAATAATTCTTCCATCCTAAACTTCTAAGCCTGCATGGTTTCCTCCCATTCAGATTTTCCCACATTATACTTGCTTTTAGTCATATCTTAGGTCTTCATCTCTCCTTGTGGTTCCAAATCCTCTCCTGCCAATCTCTGCTCTCCTTACTTCCACTCACTTTCTTCTCCCCTCTGGACCAAGATGTCTCACCCTATTCTCTCCATTGCTCATCATTGGCTGGTTGTTTAATTGAAAATACAGAGAACAAATGGTGGCATGTTTTCACAAATTTGAGACAGGTGATGCTTAGAATAAACATCACAATGCAATGTCCAGATTGAAACCAGATAGTGGAGTAGAGAAATCAGCATTTGAATGAACAAGGGTAAATTGTATACATTCCATAAGAACATTTTAGCAACATTCATTCATTCATTCATTCATTCATTCATTCATTCATTTTTAGGGCTATTGAGGATGGGTTTGTTTTGCTGCTTCTTTTTTTCTCAGTATGCTTGATAGAAAGGCTGCTTATTTTCATATGTTAATTTTGTATCTTGTGACTTTGTTGAAAGTATCTATTAATTATAAATGTTTTCTGATGAAGTATTTAAGGTCTCTGATGTATAGAATCAAATCATCTGCAAGGGGATTCTTTGACATTGTTCTTTCCTATTTGTAAACCTTTTATTTCCTTTTCTTGTTTTACAGTTCTAGCCAAGACTTCCACCACTATATTGAATAAGAATAGAGGAGATAGTTGACAGCTTTGTCTGGCTCATGGTTTTAGGGGAAAGTTTTCCCTCATTTAATATAATGTTGACTGTATCCTGTATATTGAGGTTTGAGTCTTCTGAATTACTTCAGGACTTTTAACATGAAGGGGAGGTTGAAGAGCCAGCCACTGAGTTCATGACAGAAATAGTTCCTGTTCCCCTTACTAGGGTACCCAGTTGGATACTGAGCTACCATGGGCCACATCTGAGCAGGGTTCTAGGTTATATATCCTTACATGGTCCTTGGTTAGAGAAACAGTCTCATAGAAGACCCCTGTGTCCTGATCTATTTGGTCTTTGTGGAGCTCTTGTTCTTGCCAAGTCTTACTAACTCCCCCGCATTATTTCTTTGCTTTACAAAA
Source organism: Pachyuromys duprasi (assembly GCA_028658305.1). Lineage (NCBI taxonomy): Eukaryota > Metazoa > Chordata > Mammalia > Rodentia > Muridae > Pachyuromys > Pachyuromys duprasi. The sequence goes on along the minus strand of CM053766.1, from coordinate 146,649,337 downwards.
ACAGCTATATTCTTTCATTGGAAGTGTTTACGGCATTCAAGTGGGACATGGCTGGACATGGCAGAGTTGAGGGTAATTTAGAAAATAGTTTCTCAGTACGGAAGTTGAGGATGTCTGTACAGTCTGTATTATTTTATCAGTGGAGTGGTAACTGTGACCACCATGGTCCTGGGTATTACCACTGTGCAGATGTTGTGCTGACCAGTTAGCATCAATGGCCCCTTTGACTCCAGGAACTGTTGGCGGAGAAACAACCAAGGATCATACAGTGTACTCTGGGTCTTAGAGTAGGATGGAGAGGGAAGTAGAGTGGGTGAAGATAGAGATGAGTATTGATTGACTTTGAAATGAAAAAAAAAATATCAAGGTGAGTAAATAGCTAAGTGAGGATAGTTGGAATGCTGTTGGGGTTCACAGATTCGGGAGACTTGAAGCTATAGAAGACTACAATTAAGAGGGAGGAGCCGCCTGGCTAGACCCCAGAGGAGGACACTGCAGCCAGCCCTGAAGAGACCTGATAAGCTAGGGTCAGATGGAGGGGAGGAGGTCCTCCCCTTCAGTGGACTTGGAGGGGGGCAGGGAGGAGATGAGGGAGGGATGGGGAAAGTGGAGGGAATGAGAGAGGGGGCTATGGCTGGGATACAAAGTACCTAACCTGTGATTAATATAAAAATAAATAAATTACTTAGAAAAAGCAGTAGAAAAAAAGGAGGTAAAAGAGGGAGGGAAAGGCTGAGAGAAAGAAGCCATGGGAACAGAAGGAAGCAAGTACAAGAGATGAGGGTGGAACGTATAGACAGCACTGCGGTACTGTCCATTGGGGGGTATTCAAAAGAACCCTAAAACCTAATTGGAGAACACACTGAGACATGCAAAACCTCATGAGCCGTAAATGCAGACGTGGAGACCAACTACTAGAAAGTAAGAAATAAAAAGATGCCTATGCAGTGAATTGCTGGCACAGTGGTGTAGAGCTAGAAGATGACATTCTCAGATCCTCTGTCAGGAAAGGAAAAGGGGAGCTGCTATTGTTGTCTGTAGTTTCTGTGTTTCATGTGTTGTGTGTGTGTGTTTGTGTACCTCCTTTCCTGGTAGTTGCCTCGGACACACATTACACCTAGACCTTCTGAGCCTGAAGTTCCAGGGTGTGTGAGGCGCAGCACTACCCTTCCAGTTCCTCCTGTTTTCTTACAGTTCTGATGACTGCTGTGAATTAGAGAGACTGTCAAAGCAAATCCCAGAACAGCCCTTCGAGCAGGGCTGCTGTGATGGAGGATGCAGGTGAGGAAGTGAGGTGGCTCCTGTGACTGATGGAGTCCCCAGTGTCTCTCTCTGGAAGTATGGAGAATGTGGGGCCTTGGGATTCTTCAGGTAGTGCTCACTGCTCTCTCTCCCCATAGGGTTCGAAAGATTTTAAACCTGCGTGTGTTTGAGGACGAGAGTGGGAAACACTGGTCCAAGAGCGTGATGGATAAGCAGTATGAGGTGCTGTGTGTCAGCCAGTTCACACTCCAGTGTGTCCTCAAGGGGAACAAGCCCGACTTCCACCTGGCGATGCCTACAGAGCAGGCAGAGAGCATCTACAACAGCTTCTTGGAGCAGCTTCGAAAGAGCTACAGGCCAGAGTTCATCAGAGGTATGTGGTGGGCTCAGGCAGCTCAGTGAGGCCCTGGGCTTACACCGACAATTAGACAAAAGAGCAAGCAAGGCCTGGGGTTCACTTCCCTGGCACCAAAGCAACACCCCTTCCTCAAAAAACAAACAAACAAACAAAAAAACAGACAGGTGAAAATAATTATAAAAATGTTTTTAAAGGTTTATTTTAAAATTGTGTATGTGTGTGTACGTACATACGTACGTATGTGCATGTGTGTGCAGTTGTGCACTCGAGTCAGAAGTGCATCAGGCCCCTGAAGCAGGAGTTACAGACTGTTGTGAGCCGCCTGCCATGGGTGCTGGGAACTGAACTCGAGTTCTTTGCAGGAGCAGCAAGAGCTCTTAAGCACTGAGCTATCTCCCTAGCCCTGAGGATATATTTTTATTTTGTTTAATATATGTAGAATATTATGATATTAGGAAGGTAGTCAGTACAAAAGGTTCTGAGATATTTGTAGTAAATAAAAAAGTGAGTGTTAGACTACATAATGTTTATTCTTAGCCCTATAATTATTGCAGCAGTATTATCTAACCCGCTATCACAATTAATGACACAAACACCTGTCAGATTTTATAATTGCCCTATTACCTTGGGCTGGGCACATATTTCTACCTATGCTATCTGAATCACCTCACTATCCATCTTCCAGCCCCCATCCAATGCCATCTGCCTTCATCATTCCTATCTGGGCTATCTTTCATCCATAATCCCAAGATACTTGCTTCATCTGGGCTTTTCATGCCATTATTGGAGTCCTTCCTCCCAACATACAAGTATCAGACCAACCCCCAACAGATACACATTATATCTTTTTATGTATCTATGTGTCTATCCATTTATTTACATACATACATATATACATGTGTATACATATGTACTTTATTTATTTTTAATCTGTGCTTGAGGACAAGAGTGGGAAATACTGGTCCAAGAACATAATGGACAAGTGGTAAATAATGGCTAAGGTACCGTGTGAGACAGTTCCCCCTCCAGTGTGTTCGCCAGGGGAATGCATATATGTGTTTTACACACATGTATATATGCATATACATATATACATGTATATATGCATGTATGCATATACATGTGTGTAAAAAGGCTTTTTTGTTTTAAAGACTAGCATAAGTCAGAGGTGGAGAGATAGCTCTGGGTGAGAGTGCCTACCTGACGTGAGCTTGGATCTCAGCACCCATGTGAGAAAGGTGAACATGGTCATGATACAGTTTAGGGGTCCTGATAGGGTTCATTTCTTTGCCAGTTAAAGAACTGCAAAATCTGAAGTGTGACAGGTAGAGCAGAGAAACCTCAAGCACTGCAGACAGAACCAGCAGTTGAAGAAGGGGGCGAGGAACCATGCACACAGCAGACACAGAAAAAGACCCTCTGCAGAGCGGAGGGGGGACTTGGGAAGCTGGAAATCCAGTCGTGTGTGTGTGTGTGTGTGTGTGTGTGTGTGTGCGTGTGCAAGGGTGGTGGTGGGGGATAGTGAGGTGGGGGGATAGTGAGGTAGGGGGATAGTGAGGTGGGGGGATAGTGAGGTGGGGGGATGGTGGGATGGGGAGGTGGTGGGGTGGGCTGAGTTCAAGACTCTGAGGAGGCTGGTCAGTCTGAAGAAAGGTAGGACAGCTGACTGGCCCAGAGCTGTAGTGTGTCCATCCTGAGCAGCCTGAACTCATCCTACCAGTCCATTGGCATGGGCTGCGGGTGGAAGACAGAAACCTTCAAACTTTTGTCTGAAGCCACCAGGCTTTGGTCTCAGATCCGCAGGGTAAGGAAGAAGCTGGCCATCTTCTCCTGACTGTGGAGCCCCATCTCTAGCCTCAGACCCTTATTTCTTTATCATCATTGTTTGTAAGTGGGTGTGCCTCTTTCATTCTCTTCCTCATAAGATGTTTCTGTTTGTTATGAAGAAACATGTGCTTTAAACATCCTGCTTTAAATCCAATCCTAACCTTTGCTTTGTTAGACAGAGGAGCAGAGTTCTTCCTCCTCTGAAGTGTCCTCTTTTAGAACTCGGTTCATCAATTGGCTCCTGGTTACATCTCTCTGGTCCTCTGACCTAGCTTTGCTGTAAACATGCTTTTCATATAGGGAGCGATGAAGCCAGGTCCTCTGAGGAATTTCTCCTCTGCAGAACCAAGGGTGAGCAGCTGTCAGCATTGTCTTCCCTGTGCTAGATGTTCATAGTGTCATCCCATTTCCGAGAAATCTCTGATGTATTTCAAGGGGCACTCTCAGTGAGGTGGCATTGACGCTGCCTATGAAATGCTTGACTGAATGCAAACAGCTCTCCTCCGAGTCCTTAGACAGGAGCACTTCATGTATTAGTAGAGACTTTTAGTTTTGAAGTTGTATGCATTTTTATCCAGAACATTATATGAAGGGCCTAAATAGTATGCTGTAAATAGCGTCATTTTATAATGGGTCAGGATTTAAACTCATGGGACATGATCCATCTAATTACATTTTTTGTGTGTTTGTGTTTTTTGAGACAGGGTTTCTCTGTGTAGCTTTGGCTATTGTGGACTCAATTAGACCAGACTGACCTTGAACTCACAGAGATCCAGCTGCCTCTGTCTCCCCGAGTGCTGGGATTACAGGCGTGTGCCATGGCACCCGGCTCCATCTAATTACTTTTATGAAACGTGATGTGGATTTTTAATGTGAAATCTGTCTCTACAACTTTGGGATTTGAAGAACTGTGGTTTTGTCCACAGAGCTGCACTAGCTTGTGGCTTTAATTCTTTTGCAGCCTGCAGGGGAACAGAGTACATGTGGTGTGTCTTCCATGCTTGGTGCCCTTGATTATTTTTGAGAGTTTGGCTTCCAGCTTCATGGGAAGCCTTTGAGCTGGAGGGATGTGGGAATGCAAACGAACTGCTGAATACATGCTATTAATTTGAGCATTTTTTCAGGGGCACTTCAGCAACTTTAAAATGGGTAGTTCAACTAGTTTGAATGTTTCTTTCACTTCTTTCCCCTTTCATGGTTGACTATTTATTTTACACTTATAATTAGTTCCTACATATTCCCCAAAAGTATCTGTTGGATCCCATACATTTTCTTGACAGTCAGAAGGCCTTTCCACTCAGACCAGCCGTGATTCATGTGGAAGGCAGTGAAGTCTCTTGTCTCACGTGACCTGATGCTGCTGTGACCTTGAACTCTTTCCCTGGATCTACATAGAAGGGAGCCCATCGAGTTATGTTGGCCTCCCTTTATTATTCAGTAACATCTCATTAGGGGCTTTGGATCCTCTACAGCCCTGTGCAGAGTAAGCACTTCCTGTTGATTAACTGCTTGTATTTTCACAGCAACCCTATCAGATGGGCAAGGCATTACCTTCATTTCACAAACAAGGAAGCTGAGGTACATCAGGGTAACCCGTGGGAGTTAGCCAGTGAAGACAGAGCCAGGGATCAAGTGAACATCCATCCCGAGAGGCTGATGGCATGATCAACCGTGAAATGCACACCTGGCCTCTCTGGCCTCGTCTCCTATCTTTCTGCCCTATCTTTCTGGTCTATGGGGACTTTTCTGCCCTCTGTGCTATGCCCAGGAAATTCAATGAAGGGTTTTGCACCTCGTGAAGGGTTTGTAAGAAAGCAACATGCCTGGTTTGTCTTTTAACTGAGAGTGATGTTTACCCAGGGTCTTAAGTCTTACTGCTGCAAGAATTATACTGGTTCCACTCAGGTAGGTGTGGTGATTTCTTTATCAGTGAGATGCTGTCCAGAGGCCTGCTACTGGCTTGTGTGCAGAGCACAGCAGGAAGGAGACAGTCTTTGTCTAAAGCAGCTTACAGCCTGTGCAGGAGAGGGATGCCGAGTGAGGGAGGATAGTTCTTGACATGGTACCTGCTATAAAAGGCTTGTGTTCTGAAACTCCCGGTGCTTGTGGTAAAAATGGGATAAGAAGCCAGATTGCTGAGGACCAGTGACTTGTGCTGGCCAGGCTGAGTTACTTTTTTGTCATTTTCACAAACTACAGTAGGAACTTTTGGTAGAGCTGAGGGCTTTTTACTTCCCTGCAGGTGGTATTTTGTTCTTGCTATATTTCCATCCTTGCCTAAGAAACTCACCTCTGCTCTGATGTAACCTGTGTGGTAAATGTACCGCTTAGTGTCTGTTTGTTTGTCTGTCTGTTCATCCATCCATCCATCTATCTGTATCTATCTATCTATCTATCTATCTATCTATCTATCTATCTATCTATCTATCTATCTATCAATCATTCTGTTTATTTATTTATAGACATGGTGGCTCAGTCTGGCCTTGAACTTGTTCTCTTACTGTCTCAGCCCACCTTTCCCAAGTTCTAGGATTCTAGGTGGGTGACCTCAGATCTGGCTTCTGTACACTTTCTTACTTATCATTAGGTATGAGGAAATTCTCACTTCAGAGACCATTGTCACAGCAGCCTCCTGCAGTGGCCATACTCATGCCTTCAGCAGGTGTGGGTGTTGAGGAGGTCTGGTTAGCAGGTGTTAGGAGGTTATGTTCTTGTGCTTGAGTCTTGATACTCTGTGTTTGTTAGACCTTTTGACTCAGGACGAGACATTACATGTTTGAATGTGGGCATTCTGGGTTACTAGTGGCTGGTCATGTATATAAGTTGGAGATACTGTCCATATGTCTCTTCCCCAAACTTTCTGGCCTCTTCATCTGTTATAATGGTCCAGGATGCTAGACAGGTCAGTCTCAGAACAGAGTTCAGGTTTTCTCAGGGCTCTCCAGGTCCTGCATTCCTGGAGTCACTGGGCTAACTGGGATGGTTGGTGGGCCCCAGGGCTAAGTGATATCCCCAGGGCTTCATGCACACATGCACTTCTCTTTGCATTGGAACTGAGGCAGGGTTAGGAATGAGCATCAGAGCAGGATGGGTGGTGTCCCTTTGCTGGAGGAACCATGCATGCATGGCCATAGTTCTAGGAAACATGCAGGCATGCCAAGCTGGCACATGTGTGACTGGCCTGAGGGGCCCATGAGACTCAGAGACAGCTGTAGACAGAAGAGTGGAAGAGACCATAGTGCTGAAAAACGTGGTTGGGAATATGCTAATGTGGCGCCTGTGTTTGTTAGCAGCCAAGACATTTACGCTGAGACCAGAGAGTAAGGGAGGGTGTAAATGGTGCTTTCAGAGTGTGTGTTTGTGTGACCTGCTGAGAGATTTCTGATGTGTTCCAGAGAGCTCTCTAGGTATGTACCCATCTCTCCTGCTTCCCTGCTCCTTGCTCCTGGCCTGCCTTCTGCTAAGATGGCCCTGTGTATAGTTATCCTCTCTCTCTTTTCTCCTGTGGTCATGTTTGCCTCCCTTCATCCTCCTGGGCCTCCCTGCATTGCCAGAGCTTCTCAGAAGCAGGTGGTCTCAGTATACTTGGGCTCTAATGTGGTCTGGCTTTCTCTAGAGCAAGGATTCTGGGAACAGGGCCTACGACAGGAGATAGAAATGCCAGGCCTGGAATGCGGGACAGTCTCACTTCTACCATGTACAACTGGTCCCTGCAGTCTCCCAGCCTACTGGGGAGGGGCTTATGGACGGAAGCTAGACCTATGCTGCAGGAAGGAATGCCCTCTCCTTTCACAGCTCATGACCTGGTGCTTTCTCACTGCCTGCCTCTTCAGATGATTGCTTAAAGGAAAGGTCCTGGAGTACAAATTTGACGATTTCCCTCATCTGTTTTAGAATGAGCTAGCACTGAGGGTATTTTAATGAGGCTCCAGACCAGCAGTTCTCAACTAGTGGATTGCAGCCTCTTTGAGGGGTTGAATGCCTCTTTTACAGGGTCACCTGAGACCATCAGAAAACACAAATTTATATTATGAGTCATAACAGTAGCAAAATTACAGCTGTGAAGTAGCAACAAAAATAATTTTATGGTTGAGGGTCACAATGCATGAGAAACTGTTTTAAGAGTTGCGGCACGAGGAAGGTTGAAAAATCTCTGCTCCAGACTGACTGAGTGGCCCCAGGAACCAGAGTCAGTGGTAGCTTCTGCCGCCAGCTTGGGATGAATGTTAAAAGCACATTTGGCAGGTGTCATGGAACGCTAAGTTTAGTGCTAAACAGACATTGCTTTTACAGTCATGGAAAAATAAATGTTATACCAACATTAAGTGGTTGAAAAGAAAGGTCCCACCCTCCTGAGCTTCTAGTTCCATCATTGAGTCATGTGTAGCAGTTCCTAAGGAGGCCTCACAGGCACGTCAGGAGTTCCTGTAGTATTAAGAAGTCCCTATGTATTCTCTGTACGGTCTGATCTGTTGTTGGCAAAGAGCTACAGAAATGTGAACAGGCACTAGGGCGGGCTGAGCAGCTTATGATTGCCCAGCTCTGTGCCCTGCATGGGACATCCATTATGTCCAGGCCTCCTGAAGTTTCATAATGCAAGGAGAAGGTGCTGGGAGCCTGGGAACCGCATTGCTTTGCAGTTAGTAGCTAATGCTTATGGATTCGTTTAATTTCCTACCCTTCTTACTGCTTAAATCATTTTAGCAGCATGAGTGAACTTTAAGCAGATGCTGAGTTCAGCAGGGACTGGGAGGCGAAGTCACTGTTCTTAATATAAACTGAGGAAATCACATTGTGGGTCTGGCCTGCACTGCTCAGGAATGGCAAGGGTGGTAGACTGGATGGGTACATGCTCCTGGGTGGAAGTGTGGTACAGGTGTGTGATTCATTTTTCTCAAGATCGTTTAGTGTTTTCTGTTACTCATGTCTTTTCTGTTCCTCTTCAGCAATTGGCTTACTTTCTTGTTTTTTTTTTTTTCCTGCATGTCTCTTTTTTAGACTTAGCTTATATTATTTCATGACTGTTTTAGCCTTCTTTCCAAATGGGGAACTCCTCAAATTTCATCCTTAATTCCTGTCTTTTGATGGTTTCTTTAATTGAGTTTGCACAGTGAAGAACTAGTTCCTCTTACCTAGTTCCTTTTCTTACCTACAGTAGGTGTCTGTGTGGCCTGAGGTCTGGTGCTGATGGCATGGGGGAGATTTGGTGCCCCTACTGTCATGGTCTTATCTGCTGTGTTGAGATGAGGACAGCCCTATGGGTAGGTCTGCTATCCCATCCAGTCTTTTCTCCTCCTATGCTTTGCATCTTCAGGGTACCCCAAAGGCCCATATCACAGACATTAAAGACTTGATTTCTAGCTTGTGGCACTTATGAGAGGTGGTAGAGACTACCTCTCTACTGTTCATTCCTTCTATCTATCTGTATCTATCTATCTGTCTGTCTGTCTGTTTATTTATTTATAGACATGGTTATTTATAGACATAGAGGTAGAGACTACCTCTCATAAGAGGAAGGAAGATCTGGGAGGCAGAGGCCAGCCTGCTCTACAGAGCAAGTTCAAACAAACAAACAAATGGAAAAGGGGAAAACCCCATGTTAGGATGAGTTGGTTGTTTTGATTGACCATGTTAATTAGAGCAGCCAAAAGGGGGCTTTTGATTGCTGAAGTTCAGCGCTTCCATAGCTGGACCTTGGTAGTCAGCCTCAGGAGGAGAGAGTGGCCAAATGAGGGAGTGGGTCTTAATGACTAGCCTTCAGAATGTGACTGACGGTTAGTGAGGTGGAGGGGTGCGGGAGAGGGTGAAGGTGAAACTTGCCAGTGCCTTGTCTGTTCTGCTCAGGCCTGCAATGCCCTTGAAGGGCACACTGGGACTCAAGCCCTCCACTCTCTCTTTCATTTGTGTTTTTCTTTTCTTTCTCTCTTTTTAAAGATATATTTTATTTATTTATTTATTATATATATACCAAAAGAGGGCTCCATGTGGTTGCTGGGAATTGAACTCAGGACCTCTGAAAGAGTAGCTGGTGCTCTTAACTGCTGAGTCATCTCTCTAGCCTTTGTGTTTTTCTTTTTGTGTGTTAATTTAATTATACACATATTCATTTACACGGTAAGGAGACCCTCATCTTCATCTCCTAGGCACCATGAGGCCCCATTGGACACCCCCACTACCCAGGTGGGAGGGGCAGATTCACCCAAGAAAACAAGGGATAACAGGGCAGTGGTGGGAACTGCCCATCTGTCTGCATTTGTGAGCCCTGGCACTCTTTCCTGCTGGGAGCTCAGGCTAAATTGGGGGTCTTTATGCTCATGCCCATTTCCCACTAGCTATCTTGGAAAAGTGATTGGTTTACAGTTACAGCTAGGCCGTACAATGAGAGAGGAAGCTAGTTTTGTAGAAAAATGTCCCAACTTAATTGTCCCCATGGGAAAAAGGAACAGGCACGCACACATACTCACACACACCTCGCTCCACACACAGATTCTTCCTGGCCCGTATCTACCCATCCCAATCCATCTCACCTCATGGGTACCAGACAGGGGTCCTGCCATGAGGTGGCCTAGTGTGTGTGAAGGCTCTAAGGGCTGCAGAACAGGACCCAGAAAGCCATGGTCAAGACTTGCCCTGGCTCTGGCCTTCAGAAGGAGCTAACTCTCCAGGACACATAGCTTGTTTCTGGGAAGGAAGCCAGGGTCCCTGAGCTGTTAGAATTTGAGACAGAATTTCTCTTTGTATCCCTGGCTCTCCTGGAACTGTCATTATAGACCAGGCTGGCCTCGAACTCACAGAGATCTGCCTGCCTCTGCCTCCTGAGTGGTGATTACAGTCATGCACTACCATGCCCAACTCTCTCTTTCTGAGACAGGGATTAAAGAAGTGTGCCGCTATGCTTGGCTCTCTTTCTTGTTTTTCTTTTATTTATCTTTCTGTTTCTACATTGTTCTCTTCAATTTTTTTATTATGTAAGTTTATTTTTTACAATTTCTTCACTTTCTTTCCGGATTGTAGCCCCTCCCTCGTCTGCTCCCAGTACTGCCTTCCCCCTCTCTTACCTTCTTCCCCTCCCCTAGTCCTCAGAAAGGGGAGCCCTTCTCCCTTAGCATCTGACCCTAGCTTAAAGTCTCTTCAGGACTGCCTATATCGTCTTCTGGCCTGGCAAGGCAGTCCCACCTGGAGGAAGTGATCAAAAGGCGGGCAATGGGGTCCATGTCAGAGGCAGCCCCTGCTCCCCTTGCTAGGGCACCCACATGGAGACTGAGCCACCTATCAGCTACATCTGAGCAGGGTTTCTAGGTCCCCTCCATGCATGGTCCTTAGTTGGTGCATCAGTCTCTGCAGGCTCTTCTGGGCCCAGATTTGTTGGCTCTGTTGGTCTTCTTATGGAGTTTCTGTCCCCTCTGGGTCCTTTTATCCCCCAACTCTTCTATAAGACTCTCTGCCCAAAGTTTGGCTGTGAGTCTCAGCATCTGCTTTGATCCCATGCGCTCTCGCTCTCGCCCTCTCCCTCGCCCTCGCCCTCTCTCTCTCTCTCTCTCTGTGTGTGTGTGTGTGTGTGTGTGTGTGTGTGTGTGTTACCATCTCTCCACCCCCGCTGCTTCCTGGTTTTCGTGAGGTAAGCAGCTTTGTTCTATTGTAAGCTCCCTATCATGATACATTGTCTTGCCACAGGCTCAGAGTGATTAGAGGAATTAGAGACCAGGGACAGGGAAACCTCCATTTCTCCTTATAAATTGAATATGTCAGGTATTTTGTTATAGTCACAGATGCCTGATGAACACATTGCCTCTCTTGGCTTCTCTTTCTTCCTGTCCTTATTTTCCTTCATCTTTTTTTTTTTTTTAATTTTACATCCTGAGTCCCTCCACACTTTTGATCATGAACTGTTGCTGGCCTAGCTCTTTCTTCTTTCTCTACAGTCTATAATGGAAGTTCAGTTTGAAGAAATAGGGACAGTATTTTAAAACATGAAACAGGCAGAGGTGGAAAGAAACTCCTGTTTATTATTGCATAGTCCAAGTACTACATGGACTTGGGATAAGAAAAAAGTCTCCTCACTCAGCAGGTGTCATAGGAAGCATTCAGAACCCTATTTAGCCAGGGTCTGGAAATAGAGAAATAGTGATCAAAGTGTTGACTTTTCATGTTCTTTACACCTATGCTTTACTGAAGAAATTAATAGTACATGTGTCTTTTTATCATCCTTTCCTTTGCTGTGTCCTGAGGGAATCCATCTGGTTTATGGGTTCTTCCTGTTGTTTATCCCTTTATCTATCCTCTGAATTAAAAATCAGTCATTTATTTTTCATCTCTATTTGGTATGCACATACACAACCTACTGAGTCCATTTAGTGTTGCTTGTATGTACATGTGTTTACAGCTGACCGCTTGAGATTTGATAGCCTAGCCTATCAGGAGGCCTGTCTCCGGACTTGCCTCTAGGGTGCGCCCTCGTCCACACTGGCATGTCAGCAGGTGCTGTCACGATGCAGGTCTGTATATGCAGCCGTAGTGCTGAGATTTCATGGGTGTAGCTTCTTTGTCATGTTTAGAAAATACTGCCTCACAGCAGGTGGCTTTGTCTTCTGGTTCCTGACCCTTTCCTGCTCTCTCTTTGTGATTTTCCTGAGTCTTAGGCATAGAGCTGCGTTATAGGTGTATCAATTGGGAGTGGGCACCCCACAGTCACTTATTTTCTGCATTTTGACAAATTGTGGCTTTCTCTAGTGGTCTCCATCTACTGCAAAAAGAATGGTCTTACTTTAAACATATCTATAGGGTTTTGTTTGTTTGTTTGTTTTTGACTTGGGGTTTTATTTTTGGATTACCCTTTTATTTCTGGTTTGTCCTTATGCTGAAAGGACCAGGCCTGACCCTCCCTTCCCCAAAAGTCATCAGTCCCTGGAACTAGGCCATAGATCACCAATTCCAGGAACAAGACCATAAAATCCCCTACCCAAGGATTAGCCTGGAGGTAACCACAAAAATGGGAAGGTGTCTTATCTCAGGGTGGGGTATCTGTGCTGGACAGCTTTGTCTTATCTTGGAGCAGAACATTCTTGACACAGGAATGCAGGCCACTGACCACCTGGAGTTGATCCTTGTAACTTCCCTGGCACCCACCAGTTTGGGCCAGTTTGAACCAGGTTAGAGAGCCCCCAGCCCCTAATCAAGCCTTAGCTAGACCCAGGCAATCGTGGATGCACTCCTACTTTTTGACTTGTGCCAATCACTGGTCAACAGGGTGTATTTTTAATTTCCAGAATTTTTCCATCTGTATGATAATCTCATTGTAGTTTTAATGTGCAGAGTGTAGCTGAACATTTTTTAGATTATTTGTAGTTTTTTTTTAAGAAAATTACCTCTTAATCAAACTTTTTAAAACTTTCATTGTTTCACTTTTAATCTTTTCATTTCTTCACTTTTGTGTGTTTATTTGTTGTCTATTTTCTTGGTTCCTTATTTTATTTATTTATTTATATTTATATTTTTAAATTAAATTTTTATTTTTTAATATTAATTACAGTTTATTCATTTGTTTTATATGGTTTTTAGTTTTGCTAAATAATGAATTTATGGTCTGAAAATGTCAGAATTCCATGTGGCTCTTTTTTCCCCCCACATCTGATCCCATAACAAATTGTTCATGACATCTGCATGAAAGAGGATGCTAATTCTTGCTGCAGTCCAAGATGCCAGGGTCTACCTTGCTCCAGCTGTGTCTCCTTCAGGCAGGACTCGCAGCAGTTAGTCTTTTCCGGTAGATGTTTAGGTCGGGAAACCTTTTAAGGACTATGCTTATTTATTTCTCAACAGTGATTACAAGGACACCAGTGTGTGTGTCTGTGTCTGTGTGTCTGTCTGTGTCTGTGTTCATGTGTAGAGCAGGGGGAAGAGAAAGCACTGTGCCTTCTTGAGGACTCTTGCTCTCTCCCTGGGGGGCCAGGAGCAGATGGAGATGCTCTCTGGCCATGGGAGCTTCTTGTTTGGGAGATGGTGCTAGTTCAAGTCCTTTGGTTCACCTTTGAGCCTCTGAGGCTATTCCTGCTGTGCATCCTTTGTCCCCTAAAGTTCTGACCTGGGTCAGAACCTTGCTGTGACACCCCTCCAAGACCACCAGGTTCCCAAGGTTGTTTCGTATGCTGTAGCCAGCCATCTTGACTGGGCCTGACCTGCCCAGCAGAAGTTCTGCTGTGAGGTTAAAGGACTGTCTGAATATGGTGCCCACTTGAAGAAGACACATGAGGAAATCATCCTCACCACCATGCACAGAATTGGAACACAATCCTCTACCTTTCTCATAGACCTGGGGAGAAATTACAGTCTAAGATTAAGTTCTATATCACATTTAGTTTCGAAGACAGAGAAGCCTGAGCTCTGAAGACCCTCAGAAGACCTGTAGTTTCTTAGCAACCTGCTCTCAGTGGAGGTGTGCCCATGGCCAGTCTGATATGGGTTCATGTAGCAGCCATGCCCAACATATTTGCATACCGGTGTTCCTAAGGTGTTCTTGTAAACACTGCGGCTTTTCCACATGAGCTCCTGTACCTTTTAGGTAGTCTTCTACTTTTTATGGAGTTATCTAGCAGAATGCTCTTAGGGACTCCTAAGCACAGAAATGTCTAAACAAAGCCCAATGGTCAGAGGCTGCCTAGAATTGCTGTGTTACACAAGATGAGCTTCCTTGATGACTATGAATCCGTGATCCTAGCTTCTTATCTCAGTTTGTTTATCTGTCAGCTGAGGTGAATTTTGGCCCTAGGTGTTTACTAGCCAAATGGTTGTTTCCTGCAGAGCCATATTTTGGCTCTGTGGTTTGTGTTTGAGTGTGGCCCCTTCCTATAATTAGATATTTTTTATTTTGGGCCATAGGTATATCTCTTTCTCTAGTGCCCCTTGCCACAAAAGCCTGGGCCTGGGCTACCTCCATGCACAGAAATAGTACAGCCATACAAAACACTTTTAGAAGGGGAGCCTGGGCCTGGGGGAACCCTCCATGGCCTCCAGTATAGAATAGAGTTCTACTCAAGGTCTGGCTGCTCATACTGTGAGAAGCTCAGTTCCCCATGCTGTCCCCAGGTGCTGACAAGCAGCTGCATTCCCAGGAAAGCCTAAGGAGGTGTCTTTCCTGGAGACTCTGGTTTCTGCTGAAGGCTCTTAGAGCCCTTGTTATTGCCAGTCGGTTTGCCTGGAGCCAGGCATCCATTGCTCTATTGCAATCATTGTCCCAATGTGGTGCTCTGAGGAGGCAGGGATGCTGAGAAGCACTGCTGTCTCCATGGAAGCAGGCTCTGCACATGAGGAGAGAGCTGCTCCAGATGCCAGCAGCTTGCTAGTGCCACTCCCTTGAGCTCTGCCTACACAGTCCCGGGATTCACATCAAAGCCCTGCCGCCTGGACAGTGGCCATAGCCTTTCCATGGCCTCGTTTTTTAATTCATTCTTCTTCCCCATGCCATTCTTCTGCTTGGTTTCTTCATGTCTGCAGCCTGTGTGTCCAGTATTGGGGTTTCTAGTAGTGACTCCTCCTTTCATGCTTGGGCTCTGCACAGGTCAGGAGTGGAATAGGAAAGAAATCTGGGTGGGGAGAACACTTCCTGGATGGAAAGGAACTGCCTTTGTGAGGTGGGCTTGGTTCAAGCTAACCCAAGGCTCTTGTCTAGTACCGTGTCCCTTAACAGTCTTCAAAGTAGGCCAGGTCCCAGAGGGCCATGCCGTGCTATGGGCAGTAGAGCTTTTATTTAAGCAGGCCAAGAGGCAGCCGCACATGTTCCTTGTTCACTCTCCACTTCTTCTTTTTTTTTTTTAATTAATTAATTTATTTTTATATCAATCACAGGTTAGGTACTTTGCATCCCAGGCATAGCCTCCTCTCTCATTCCCTCCCACCCTCCCACTCCCTCCCTCATCTCCCTCCTCCC
>CM053766.1:146584392-146633466 GCA_028658305.1 Pachyuromys duprasi | reverse complement strand
GTGTTTTTCTGCTATTCTATAATCCTTTACAGTCAGTTCTCTTTTTAGTTCCATACCCCATTTTTTAATTGGATTATTTGGTTTCCTGCTTTTTAACTTCTTGAGTTCTTTATATATACTGGATATATGGAAACTTGATTTTTGACAAAGAAGGCAAAACCATTCAATGGAAAAAAGACAGCATCTTCAACAAATGGTGCTGGTCCAACTGGATATCTGTATGCAGAAAAATGAAAATAGATCCATATTTATCACCTTGCACAAAGCTGAAGTCCAAGTGGATCAAAGACCTCAACATAAAACCAGACACACTGAACCATTTAGAAGAAAAAGTGGGAAACACCCTAGAACTCATAGGCACAGGAGACTTCTTCCTGAATAGAACACCAACAGCACAGGCTCTAAGAACAACAATCAATAAGTGGGACCTCATGAAGCTGAAAAGCTTCTGTAAAGCAAAGGACACTGTCATCCGAACGAAACGACAGCCAACAGATTGGGAAAGGATCATTACCAATCCTACTTCTGACAGAGGGCTAATATCCACTCTCCACTTCTTCAATAACACTTGCTGCTATTGCTTTTCCTGGTAAATTGACTATGTGACGAAGGTTGCATGCACTCAAGTTGCGTTCACGATGATTGGCCACAGGTTGGCGCTGTGGGCCTTGGTATGTGGTGAGAGTCAGTTGAGCATTGTGTAAAGGGGCGTGAATACCACCCCCTGTAGACAACACAGGTAAATAGTGAATCCTGGTGTGAGGTGCCAGCCTCTAGCCTGGTTGGGCAGAGCCTTGAGCAGCTGCTGCTGGAGGCCAGTTGTCGATGCTGTGCCCCAGCTGGGAGTTTTCGTGCCTGGAACACGTGGCACAGACATGTTTGGCACGTGCTTGTCCTGCCGTGCTGGGTGGAACCTGAGACTTATATTTAAGAACAACTCGATTATAGCGCCACTTGAAACCAGATGTAATTTTGTAGATGTGTCCGTGTCTTTTATTTTTAAAAGTGTATTTATTTCCCCTGGCCAGTATAATTTTTCTTGGGGACTTCACCCTTTGATCTGGACTGGAAAAAAATGTTACCATTTTAAGACCTCTTAAAACCTGTCTTTGGATTTATTGTGTGTACAAATGAAAATTCAGATAATAGTTCTGTTCCCAACTGAAGAAAAACAGGAAAAGAAAAATAATTTCTCACTACTTGGAATGAGAATCATGGTGAAGCGTGTGCCGTATATCCTGGCAACAGAACTTCAAGGTTGAAAATAATTTTCTTCCTCCTGAGTCTGCCTGCAGCCTCCCTGAGGAGTGTAGATGGTGAAATTTGCTACTAATTGTAGCCATAATTTTAGCATGCAATTAAACACATGATTTCCTTCCCAGCTGATGTCCTTTTGGTTAGTGTGACACAGATAAGACAAAGGCTGTGTTGATCTGAATGTCCGCATTAGTCAGAAGAGATCACAGAAAGTCACTACTATTTGGGTGCCCCCGGGAGCCAGGTTATCTTGCCTGTTGAGATGGTGGACAGCTTGGGGGCTTTTAATACCGTCTCCAGTGTTACTGTCTGTGCACTGAAAAAAACCAATGTTGGTGTGTCTGTTTTGCTAAGTCCTCATGAGATTAAGGAGGAAGCTGACTGGGTGGGAAGAATCAGAGGGGAAAGCTATGGTGTGCTGGTGGGAGCTGTGGCTCCTTGAGAAAGATTCTGTGTTGGAGTCGTAGGCTGCCTTAAGCCCCGGGGGCCCGAGTGCCGATTGAGGTAAAAAGCCTTTACTGGATGTGGGGCCAAAATGGCGCTTCTCAGTGCTAAGCCAGTGTGGCCCCTGCCACGCACTCCGCATTCTGTTCCTGCTGTGTGTCCTGTCTCGTGGTACCAGGGCTCTCCTTCCGGTGCTCTTTGGCGGGTGTAACATCTGTGTTGTTTAGCTGCCTCTCCCTCCCACTCCCTTCATGGTCACGGGTCCTGTGCTGGCTGGCAGGCACTACTGCCCAGGTTGCTTTCTTCCTTTCCTCCTCCTCTTCCTCCTCCTTCTTTTCCTCCTTCTTTTTAATTACATTGTGTCCATGTGGTCTTTGGACAGTTAAACCTGGGGTCTCTAACTCTTGAATTTGTTTGAATTGTTTTTCAGATGGCAAGTTTGGTGCCTACATGCAGGTGCACATTCAGAACGATGGGCCGGTTACTGTAGAACTGGAGTCCCCTGCTCCTGGAGCTGCCAGCTCTGATCCAAAGCAGGTAAGCCTGAAGTCTGGACACTGCGTGCGCCTGGTGGGTGTAAGCAACGCTCCCTGGCTTAGGGTAGCCGTCTCTGGAGTAGTCCTCTTCTTGAGGTGGGGGATAAACCTCATGGCTGCAGTGTCATGTTTTAATTCCTCTCTTCTCAAGAATGAGTGTCCACATTGTCACTCCTGAGCATGTGGCTGCCACCACCATGCAGAGAAAGTGGTTCTTCCCAGGACTGTTCTTGGACTAGGTGTGGTGGCACCCAATTACCACTGGGTGGCAGCAGAGCAGCGGCCCTGGCCAGTGTCCCCCGTGAGAGTGGTTACCTGGCTTGGGTTTTGTCGAAGGTGCAGATGAGGGATGAGCCACTCAAGATTCCTTATAAATCTTCGTTTTTTTAAAGCAGCACCTGACCTGGATTTACTGCCAACTCTGTAATCGTTCAGGAAGAGTGTAATTAAGATAGAGACAGGAGATGTGTAATAGTCTTGCAAACTTATGTTGTCCCATTGTGCTTAGCATTTATAACAGCTTTAATTAATCCATGCGCTAGAGATATGAGGTATGGCAGGTGGTGGACCTAGGCCTGTTCCTGCTCTTCCTTTCTGGCATCCTTCCTCTGATGGATGCTGTCAAGTGCGATGATGAGCTTATGTGGGAGATGCATGACAGAAACGTGAACTAAGTGACTGGTGTGGAGCCATGGCTTCCTTCTGTCACTGGCGCTTTGTGTTGGCTGAGTAGAACCAAGTTTGTAATGGCATTGAACTTCAAAGGTGGAACTGAGAGTGTTGTCGTTGCTGATAGCATTTTATCATCTGTCTGTCTGTCTGTCTGTCTGTCTGTCTGTCTGTATATATGTCTGTCTGTATGTATGAGTGCTCTCTCTGCATGTATATCTGTATACCAGAAGAGGCTATTGGATCCCACTATAGATGGCCCCATGGAGTTGCTGGAACTTGAACTCAGAACCTTTGGAAGACTAGCCAGTGCTCCTAACTGTTGAGACACCTCTCCAGCCCCTACTGATAACATTTTAAAAATAACAAACAAAAAATCCACATGAAAAGGTAAGCCTTGAGATAATTTGAGACTTACAGGAAAGTCCAACAGAACTCTGGTACAGTCTTTACCTGGCTTCCCTAGTTTTGAAGTCTTCCCTAGAGTGATAATCATACTGAAGTTAGCATGGATACAGTAGTATTACCGACATTATGAGCCTTATTTGAACTCACTAGGCCACCCTTCCTTCCTCCCTCTTTCCTTCCCTCCCTGCCTCTCTCTTCCTCCTTCTCTCTTCTTCCCTCCCTCTCTCTTCCTCCCTCCCCTTTTCTTTTTTCCTCCTTCCCTCTTCTTCCCTCCTTTCCTTTTTCTTTCCTTACTCTTTCTGAGACATGGTGTCACTTTGTAGTGCAGGCTGGACTTGAACTCTGTCAGTCCTTTTTTCTCCTGTCTTCTAAATGCCAGGATTATAGGCATGAGCCACCAATGCCCAGCTGCTGCCACTGCCTCCTCCTTGTTATCTTGGCCAGATCTTACAGGGAGGTACTACTGCAAGCAGTTTCGCTGTGCAATATTCCAAATGGCATTTAATTACAGTTGTCATTTCTCCTTTGTCTTGTCCAATCTGAGACAGTTGCTTAGTTTTTCCTTGTGTTTCATGACTGTGACACTTTTCACATGTGTCAGCTGTTTTGTAGGCCATTTCTCAGTTTTGTGTTTGTGGCTACAGTAAGGCATTGTGGTGTGGCAGAAGTATCAGCCTGTTCAAGAGCAATCTTGCTCTCTTCCTAGTGCGCCATCAGGAGGTACGTGACACACGCGACACTGTTAACCTTGCCTCCCGGTTAAGGCGGAGCCTACCAGATTCTCCATCCTCTGCAGAGTCCTCACCGTCTCTTCCTTACCTGTCTTCCTTCTAGTCATGGCATACAGTTCTTTCTTCTTTGCAGAGAAAGAGGTCAAAAGACAGCATTGACCCACCCCCAGCCGTTCCCCCAAGATATGGCAGAGTCCCTTCTTGGACTGAGGCCAGCCTCTCCTGTTGGGCCAGTGCCAAAGTGAAATGGAATAAGGATCCCTGCGGAAAGCGTCTTGGATGTTTCCTTCATACCATGTGGCTCTTCAATAGCAGCCTTTTTCTTCTTTGTGTGTGGTTCTCTTAGAACTCAGAGACTCCTTAATTAGGAGTCTAAACTTTGTGATATCTATGAGAAATAAGGCATATGTTTGAAAACAAAAAAATTCCAAGGTGTTGGCAGAGGAGGAGTCCTTAAATATAGACCCTTTGTGGTGGTAGAGGTCACATCCTGGCAACCGGTTGTGCCTGGGCTTAGACTCCACTTTTTCCACACTCTGAGCCTTGTGTAGCTCTCCCAGCCATGTTTCCTCATCGTCTTACCTTTACTGGCTTTCCCTCCTGTGACACTGGGACTTGACCTTAGCGTCTCATGCATACTAGGTGAGTGTTGGCCGCTGAGCCACAGCCTTGGTCCTCCACGGGCTTTGAGCTGAGCGTAGAGATCTACAGGGCGTGACGGCCTCAACTTCCTTCTATGCTGCCCTCAGTGGGCTCAAGTCCCCACTGGCCTCTGGCTGCCCTGCTGTGTGACAGCTCTCGTGGCTGCTTCCTGGCTCCCCTAGCCATTCCTGCCACTGTGGCCTCCTGGGTCCTGGAAGCCACAGGAGCTCATTTTTGCAGGGTGGTGATCTCGCTGGGTTTTCTTTCTGCTTTGGGCCTTCTGTTCCCTTCTGTTTTATGTGATAGCCTCCCTGTAGTTTTGAGGTATTATTCTGCTTTAACTATATTTTGGGAAAATTTTAGTTTAAGATTTTTTTGTACAGTCCATATATATATATATAATATATATATTTAAAATGATATGTTGTACACCTGTGATATATTCCATAAGACCCCCCAAAGAATCCCAGTGAGCCCCAAATGGTGTTCTTTAAACACCAGAGGAAATTGTGTTAATTTATTAGGTTAAAGAAGGCTTTTCTGAGTCCTAAAGGGCCTTTCTGCCTATATTCATGTATTGTCCAATTCCACAAGTGTAGCTCTTCCTGACCCTAGAGGTTCATGCAGGTTCCCATCCTCTGCCTATCCAGCAGGTGGCAGCCAGCGGGCTCAGAGGGGCCACGGTGGCCCTGGTGCCTTCCTCTGCCTATGGCCTCTTTCCCTTTCAGCTAGAGGGGTTCTCTCACAGCAGCCAGCAGCCGGTGTCAGCTTCTGTGTGACAGGAAGAGCACAGCCAAATGTGTTTTACTGATAGAGAAACATGTGTTTATGTCAAGTAAGCTTTTAATTCTAAGTGTTTTATTTCCCCATTATATTCCAAACTTCTACAACTGCATTATGGAAAAACCATTCATTTGGCAAGTTTCTGTGTTACAGAAAAATGGTTCTTTTGGTCAGTTTTTAAGAAATACCAACTCTGTAAGCCATCTGTGCGTATAAGGTGTGCTTTTATGTAAGGCTGTGAGTGCCTGTGTGTGCCTCCGTGTGTGTGTGTGTGTGTGTGTGTGTAACAGTGTGAGGAAGGGACAGTTCACTAGCTGATTTTTGCTTTTAGACATGGACTTAGAGCAACATGAACCAGGAAGGTCAGAGACCATGAAAGAGGTCCAGTCAGCGTAGGGCACAAGGAATGTTAGAGCCACACAGCTCAGGCTCTTCCTTTAAACTGTTTGGGGCCTTTCCAAAGTGTATAGCAGAAAATCTGATTTTTTCTGTCACCAAGGCTGGGGGGTTGTCCCTCCATGGTGATCCCCCTCGTTCTGCATTGTCTTGCCAGCTTTCTTTTGTATTCCAGACCCAGAAGAGGCCAAGTAGGCCTTCTGCTCAGTGGCCACATCTTCTCAGAGGGGGAGCGTCTGAACCCTCCAGTGCAGTGTGCCCCTGGCACTGTCGCACCACCCTCCTTGCCGTCGGTCACTGCGTTTTTGCTTCTCTTTCATTCCTCCTTTTCACCGCCTTAAGATGCACACCCTGTGTCTTGTTCACTGCTGGGCTGCAGGAGCTGTGCCCAGCGATGTGTCATTTGGGCAGGAACAGCACCAGGTACACTGTGGGCTGTGCTGTGAGTGCCCCGAGGTTATTTATTTGTTTATTTAAATCATAGAAATATTTATTGCATTGAATACATAGCTCAGATATAAAGGTTTTTTAAAATTCACTGACAATGTTCATATAATGTTTTTTTTATCCTATTACCTTCTCTTATCCCTTGCCTTTCTGCAGTGAAACCTTCCTTTTTCCAAGAAGCTTCTCGCCTAGTTATTATTATTATTATTATTATTTTGTGTGTGTGTGATGTACTGGCTTTCGTGAAGCCTCCTGCATAGACATAAGTGAGGCATTGTTTACTATTGCGCGGACAGCTTGTCCTGCCCAGAAAGGGTACACCCCCTTCTCAGCAGTCATCACCTGCCTATTTTTCCTTGGTGGGGCATGGCACCTCATGAGTTCCTCCCCCATGGACTGTCCTGCTTTTAAAAAGTTTACTGCCATCGCTGTTGCTGAGCGGGGCCAGGCCCTCGAGGAACTGGAGGGCTGAAGTGACCTTGATGACGGAGGGAGAAGGGACTCTTAGTTGTCTTCAGACTTGCACTTCATGTGCAGGCAGGTTCTTCTTTTCAGCAGTCCCAGGGCTTCATTAACGGGCAGTGGACAGGTGGACATTGAGCTGGTAGAGGTAGCCAGTGGTTTGCTTGCCTTGGACAGAACTGCTTGTTTCTGGGACTGGCCACTGCAGCACCTGTGTCTTTCCTACAGTCACGTCACCAACATGGCTGTCTGTTCTATAGGCTGCAACTGGGCCCGTGATACCCTGTGATGGGAGAAGAAGCTGAAAGGAGAGCATGCATTCTTCCTTTGCAGGGCATTTGCAAGCTGAGTGGGAGCTGCTTCCCTGCTGCTTGTTGTGGGAGAACAGGATTTGCGAACTTCTTGATGCTTATCTGGTGTGTGGTTGCAGGTGCATGGGGTCTGCAGACACCTGGGTGGTGGGAGGTCAGACGCTAGCCCACAATCCCTAGGGTAGACACTTGTTCTTGTTTTAATCTCAAGTGACCTTTCCTGAGTGGGGGCCGTTTTCTTGACCCTCATATGGATGAGGCGACATTATATAAGAGCAGATGGACAATTCTCCTAGTGAGGCAGGGCATTGGGTAATTGTGGGGTTCTTCTCTGGGGTTCAGAGCCTTCCTGTTTCATAATATGGCCATTAATTATTTATGTTCTCATTTATTTGCTGTGACTGAAAGCCAGACTGAGTAGAAACACTGAAGAAGCTGGAAAAATGAAGCTGTAACACACGTGCTTGCATTAACTCATGTGCTTATTGACCGATCACGGGAGGAGATTGGTGCAGAGTGGCACCGTTAGCTTTGCGATGCTTTTAATTTCGTGCTTCTTTGAGTACCACTGTGGTTTTGGCTGTGGCTTCTCTGTATGCTTTTCAGCCAGTCTATCCCTGTACCTGAACACTGGAGTGTGGAAGCTGACACATTCCTGGTAGGAGGATGGGAGGGGGGAAGGATTTGTAGTATGGATCATGGAATGGAAAAGAATTCCATTTGCTTATCCTTTTGGTGACAGGAGTGGCCTTTATCAGTGCTATGGAATTCACGTGATACAGAAGACAGACAGCCCAGTGCAGGTGTCCAGCTGGCCAGGTCACTTGTGGAGCTGCAGCTGAGGGATCTGTCCAGTAAGAAGTTTGTCTGGGAGGAAGTCCTGGGGGTGCCGACCAGTCTGCCTTTTTACAGAGGAAATGCACGCGTGCTCCTTTCCACTACTTCCTGTGCTTGGCCTCTGCATCAGAGTCCCCTGATACTGGCCAGTTATCAGGCTCTGGTACCTGACTCACCTCGGGAAGATGTTTGCAGGTCTGGCTGCTGACAGGGACTCAGGTCCTAGCATTGACTCACAGTGTAGTTCTCTGTTCTGTCACATCAGTTTGCTGAGTTTGCTTTATTTATGCTTCAGCTACTCCTCCATTGTATAGTTTGTGCTGTTGCTTTTGTGCAGTGTTTGTCGTGGTCAGTGTTTTGGTGACACTGGTTTCTGGTGACACTGGGTTTGGGAATCCAGCCTGCTATGTGAGGCAAGCATCTGGCCAGGCCCCTCACCACATGTGGAATCCTGCATGGGTTCTGGCTCTTTTGGTCTGAACATCTGCTTTTCTGTGAGTTATGAAATAATAACAGCCCTGAGGGGGTCGGTGGGAGAGTGGATGGGTGGGGTTTCTGACTTTCCTCAGCTCTGCTCACTACCAGCACCAGGCAGGTGAGTACAGGCCTTGTCTGTGCTCAGCAGAATACCTCACCATGAATGGATATCCCGCAGCTGAGAGCCTGGAGCCCACTACATGTCTGCAGGCAGGCCCTCTCTCCTAGTGGGGAGTTGCCAAGTGTCCCTTCTGTTTCAGTCTTTTAACTTGTTTCCACATGGACAGTTGTCCTGAGTCAGTCCACTGCAGTCTTAAGAAGTCTCTCCAGGATACACGTGACCGTGCCTCCTTGTGTGAGAGCCTGCTGATCGATGCTTGGATCAATTGACTTCCATCTTACCGTCCAGAATCTGTAGCCTGTGTTAACAAAACTGTAGAAACTGGTGAGTTTGTTCCTTCTGATTGGAATTTGGATGGCAGTTTTGAAACTATGATTCACAACCCTTCTGAATACGACAGATGCACTGTTTCTAATTGCATTAAGGCAAAGCAGCTATTTTGCTCCAAACTAATATCTCAGGATGCAAACAGATTAGTGACTTAAAGTTTAAGCACTTCATTTGTCCCTGACAAATTCTTGGTGTCAGTAAGATCTGGAGGAAATTTGTACTTTGTTCTTTGTACTTTGGGCCGAGCTTTCCTATTTCAGCCCCTAGTTTCATTTGTGGTAGATGAACAATGAACTCTGACCTTGCCGACTTGATCTGTCAGAGATTACAGAATCCTTTTTGTTTTTAAGAATTGCTCAAATCTGTTTTTCACTGGCCTTATGTTTTGAACATAGCAATAATTTCATCACAGAGACTCAAGATGCTAGTTATATATCCTTAACATTTTAAGTGATTTATCAGGAATCCTAGGTAATTGTAAAAAAAAATGCTCTGCTCTTCAGTTGTCTTTGCAGAAAACTGTTAAACATCTCAGTATTGGAACATAAGAAATGGTCGGGAAGTGATAGAAAGGCAGTGTTTGCTATGATTGCTTCAAGAATGTTCTTAATAGACAAAACATCTAACTACATAAAGTTATTTGCAAAAATAATACATTTTGGGGACAGTTTAATGATTGAAAAGGCATTTGCTATTATTATCTAGCCAGTGTCTATGGGAAGGGTAAATTGGGCGAGTGGGTAAATTGGGCGAGTGGGGTCTTAATTGGCTCAGATGGGCTTTTGGGGGCTCAAACTGTTTTGGGCTCAGCCTCACTGTATGTGTGTGGTTTCAAAGACTTCTGTCACATTTTCCAGTGGCCTGGAAAATGCTCACAGACTGGGGGCTACTGTGTCTTTCTCAGTCAGGTTAGTGTGGGCTGGTGATCGCATTCATTGAGGGCTGGGCTCAGGGCTCAGGCCATACAGGGACCTGGGTACTTGAGCTCTACCCAATTTTCTGAACCAGATTTCTGTTTCTAGTCATATTCTCCAGGAGCACATGGCCACTTGAGAGCAGCTGGACCACAGGAAATCTGACATTGCCATTTCCATCTGGTTCAGGTGTTGGTTTCCTCCAGGCCAGCCTCCCCCCCTCCCTCTCTCCCTGCTGCATCGTGGCTAAAAATACTCTGCGACCTGTATCTCTGCGGTGGCTCGGGGGCAAGATGGCTGCACTGGGTTATTGAGGTCACACGTGAAGCTGTTCTCATCTGTCAGTGCCGCCTCTGTCTGCTCACCCCCTTCCTGTACATGCAATGACGAAAATGTCCCTTGAGTATGGTGCCTTGTGACACAACCACAGATGTGTTAGGGACAGCCAGTAGAACACAGCAACTTAATGCATGGATGACCGATGACGATCCCTCTGCCACGTGACACCGAGGCATGCTCTTGTTCTTTGAAGGTTGTGAATGCAACATGGGCATTGCCTGGTGGCGACACAGTGGGGTTGCTTCTCAAAAAGTGGTGTATAGCTTTCTCTCTCTTTCTCTTCTTTGGGCAGATACTGGGTATCAACTGCCTCACTTGTCTGTTGACATATTAATGGGACTCAGGATAAAACCGCGGGACGATCCACATCTTAGTCTTTGCATGGAAATTGCAATTTCTTGAAATCCATGAATGTTGATGTTCCCCTGGGCAGCCGGTGATCGTTTAAACTCACACTAGGCTTTGTTAAATGTTCCTGTTTTATAGTGTATTATTACTTATGAAGTTCACAATAAAAGCTTCCCTGAGCCAGTTGTAAGCCAGGTTTCTGCAGTTATTTGCTGGTTGTCAAATAAACATTATAAGTTTTTTCTCCTATATATTTCTATTTGTCTATCTGAAATGAATTCCTTTTCTGTATGCCTGTTGACATATTCCCATCATCATCATTATTATTATTTGTGTGTGTGTGTATGTGTGTGAGGAAGTGTCCAAATGTGTGTGTGAGTGTGGGAGCATACCACAGTGCATGTGTGGAGGTCAGAGGACTTCTGGGAGGTAGCGCCCCTTCTACCTTGTTTTGAGATAGTGTCTGTTGCCTTGTTGTGCTTATGCTGTGTAGTCCAGGAAAGCCAGCCCCAAGCTCTGGATCATCTCCCCCACCCCTGCTGCTTATCTTACTGGTGGAGTACTGGGATCACAGATGCATCTACTGCCTCTGGCCTTTTACATAGGTTTTGGGGATCTGACTCAGGTCATCCATCAGGCTTGTGCTTTCACCCACTGGCTGGTCCATTTTGCTGGCACCAATATTCCCCATCTTTTAGGGTCCACTCACATAGTGTTGCATTCACAGTGCTTTCCTCAGGTCTCCAGATGCACTCTCCTTGCTTTGCCTCTCCTCTGCGTGGTGTGGACTGTATTTCCTCCTGGAAATGCTCTTGGATAAATGCCTATGTGCATTCAGTTTTTAGTTTACTTGTTGACTTCTCCACTTATCTATTTACCCATGTGTCCAGCAAGCTGTCTACTCAGGTACCAGTCCATTCACATACTTATCCACCTGCTTATACAGCCCTTCACGGCTGCTTGTGAGGGATGTCCTCAGTGCTGGTCCCATTCTAGGTTCTGCACTGAACCTCAAGCATGTTTGCATGGGATTCATATACCAGTAGAGAAACATACAAAATAAGTATAATTTGAAATTGCATCAATATTAAGAAATAAAATGGGGTTAGCTGTAGTAAATGTTGCCATTCCAAGCACAAGTATTGAAGAGGGACACTGAGCTAAGGGGAGCAGGCTACATGCTAACTGGGAGGAAAAATGTAGATGAGCAGATGCACACTCCAGGCCAGTGTAGCTGAGCTTGGAGGTGCTGTGGGGGCAGAAGGAAGCGAGGCTGTGGCTGGTTCTGAAAGAACAAGGCATCCAGGGCCAGGCAGCAAGCAGTTTTGACTGCAATATTAGTGGACTAGAGAGTTACTGGACAGTAAGAGCTTGCACTTGCCTGTGGTTGGATGAGGCTGTGGATTTAGGAAGGATGGAATGTATGGACAGGGTGTCAAGGAGAGCATCGAAAGGTTATTTGCTGGTTGTCAAATAACCTGCTGCAGTAGCAGGTGGCTGAGTGAAGGAGAGGCTCTGGGAGTGACTGTGCCGGATTATAATTGCTCAGAGGTCTAACTCGCACAGTAGAGTTTTGTTGTGTTTTTCCTCCAGTGTTTCATGTTAGATTTCTTTCATATTGTGGCCTGAACATCAGGACGGACTATGACTTGTCTTTTATGACTTATTACAAGAAAGACCTTATTCTTTATGGCCAGGTTGTTGGAGGAGGTCCTTTGTGTAGCTATGACAAGACCATGCATTTAGAATCAAGGCTGTAATTTTACCCTTGGGCATAGGTTGGGCACAAAGTCAGAACTCCATTTAAAGAGGTTTAGCTGAAAAAAAAAATTAAAAAAAAAAGCAAGCAGATTCAAGGAAGCACTTTTTTAAGTTCATCGGGAAGCCAGGTGTTTCACTGTTGTCCAGTTTCCCCTAAAATGCAAAGCAACCCTTGGAGTATACAGAGTATTATAAAGGCCCAAGAAACAGCATTTATATTGAATTTGATTTATATACACCATTTTAGCTGATATTGTCAGAATCTATTTTTTTTTTCAGAGCTTGTCAGAGAGGAGAAAAAGATTTATTTTTGGAAAAGTATGTTCCCTGGTGTTCATTGATCTTGAAATTGCAGGAAATAATTATAAGAAGGGGGGCGGCAGCTAGGGAGGTGCAGCAGCCGTCCAGGATGAAGGCGCTCGCTCCTGCCGTGAGCTCTGCTCCTTCCTGCCGGTGCCTGGTCCAGAGGCGCAGTCTTGCAGGCTCTCATACCCTACTGGTTCCACCAGCTCAGTGATTTTTTTTTTTTTTGGTCAGTATGGAACACAAAAGCATTGCACTTCTGTGAAGATTCTTCACATGAAATTTATTCCTTTGACTATTTTCCATAAAATGTGAAGTCAATTTCTTTTTCTATTTTTAATCATGAAAGTGAAGCCCGGAAGCCTCAATTTATGTGTAATGGAAAGATCTAAGTTTGTGGCCTTGTTTCCATTTTCCAGCCCCCCTCCTCTGTCAGGAACACGATCCCCACAGCATATCCCCCAGGCAGTGGCTCTGCTTAGAAATGGCGTCACTGTTAGACGGCACAGGGAGGACAAAGGCTTTTATTAACTGTTAGTGTCATTGTCGGGTCGCGAAACCTTCGGGGGATACAATCCTGTGGAATTTTATTTAATCTCCAAACCCCAGACTGAGTCTCTGTGGGGGTTTTCTGAACCTCCTCACCAATTTCATGTTGTCCGATTCACTTCTCCTGGGATGAATCTCCTATTATTGTAATTATTATTATTTTTAAATTTGTAACGAGCAAACATGTAATGAATGGAAAGTACTAATTTAGAAAAGTTATTTTTAACAATGAGGTTTTAATAGTATTCCTGGGTAGAAAGGTATTTTTATAGAAACAGTTCTTTTTCATTATTTGTTTTTCTTGTGAGCCCAGAAAACAGCATTTTATATCAGTTTTTGTTACACATAACACACAAAATCACTATTCTTTGAAAAGTTAAGGAGTTTTAAGATATACCCAAAACACTTGATTCTAATCTTTCTTTTTCTGAGGAAGAACTACTGATGAGTAAGTGTTATTGATTTCTTTCCAGTCTTCATAAAATACGCTTATTTTCTCCATTCATGGTGAATATGTAGTATCTCTTAGGTTTACGTGTTGAGGTGGAAAATGCATGACACAGCACGCACTGTTGACCCATTTGGAGCATGTAGTTCCTTGGCAACAATACACCCATGTTGTCTGAAGCCATCGTCACAGCTGTCCACCGCAGAGTGCACACTTACTCACAGCTCTGTTTCTTCCCTCTGGTCCTGGCAGCGATGACTTCTCTCTGAATTTGGCTTCTGTGTATGTCATCTGAGTGACACACACCCTACACATTGTTTTGTAACTGGAATCTTTAAGTTGTTAAATTATTCCATTCAATGAAGGATGAGCCAAGGAGCGTTTCTGTGGCTTATTCTAAGTTCGTGTCTTATTGAGTGAG
This sequence comes from Pachyuromys duprasi, assembly GCA_028658305.1. NCBI lineage: Eukaryota > Metazoa > Chordata > Mammalia > Rodentia > Muridae > Pachyuromys > Pachyuromys duprasi. The sequence continues at coordinate 146,619,532 of CM053766.1, read as the reverse complement.
AATTATTATTAGTGATAATATTGCCTCAAAAAAGTATATAAGTATATGGCTTTTTCAAAAGAAAGATAGTTTGGGAAAGTTAGTTAGAATAAAATATAAAATAAAATAAAATAAACCAACAAAAAATGTGGGCTTATTTCCCAGAGATATAACCTGTGAATACAACACCAGGTAGGCTCAGCCAACTTTTCTTTTAGATTTCTTTCATGTCTATGTTAATATGATTCAATAAAATGAAACAGGAAGAGGAGTCATCAAAGGTTAAGAATAATGGGCCTGAAAGAATTGCTTGGAGCCTAGATTCATTCCTCATCATGCTGGTGAGGTGGGACACACAGGAGAGCATCTGAACCATTTCAGTTCTAGGATAGACATGTGGTAGATCAGTTTTGTAACTGTGAGTGGCAGCAGGCAAGCCAAAGGAGGGAGGAGAGGGACCAGGCTAGCTTTTAGCTGACTTTGCCAGACCGTAGGAAATGGAATTCTTTGGAGATAAGCAAATTAATTAATTGATCTGGCATTTGGAGAAGGGGTAATAACAGTGTAATAAGGAGTTGTATTGAGCGGAAGGAGAATGCTGTCTCCTAATTCACACACCTGCATGGAGAAGTGACTGCGGCCCAGTCCCCAGACTGCTGCAGCAGACATGTGGTCCAATGGTATTAATACTCCCACAAGTTCTGGAAAAAAAGTCATTATCACTGAGATACCAGCTCTAACTGGCTTTGGAGACATGACCTCAATACCTAGAACAAAATCTTCATACCTGCCTTAGTGGAGGTTTTATGGGTTTTAAATTGCTGTTTTGAGACATGACAATCATACATATTTATAAAGTACAATGTGAGACACACACACACACACACACACACACACACACACACACACACGAAAAAGAAAGGACACAGAGAGAATGGATGAGAATGTGAGTGATTCCCAGCCTTGCCTTGAACTTGTAAGCCTACTGCTTTAACTTTGTTCATGCCACATATTGCTCCATCCAGGGCAACATGACATTTAAATGTATACAATATGTAATGATCAGATCAAGGCATGTGTTATTTCTTTGTGCCGGGGCCATTGAGAACCCTTCCCACTGGCTGCTTTGAACTCTACAGTTAGCCATTGCCAATTGTAGCTGCTGGACTGTAGCAACAGAACATTGGAAGTTCTGTTGGCACCTAACACCTGCTGACCTCTCCCTAATATATTTCCAAGACACTGGTAATCACTGTTCTCTCTTTCTCTGCAAAGTCAACTTCTGGACGTAAGAACGTGAAGTGTTAGCCTTCCTGTGCCTGACTCATTTCACTTGATATAATGTCCTTCAGGTCCATCCATGTTGCCACAAACCACATTTCTTTCTTTAATGGACGAAGGATATTCCATTGTATACATGTATTCATACCACATTTTGTTATCCCTTTTCTGGTGGAGGACAGTGATATTGATTATTATCTTGGCCATTATGAATAAACATAAGGCTTTATTTCCATTTTCATTGCGCTGACTTCCTTTATATTCCTTTATATTTAAAAACTGTCATTGTGGACTTGAAATGAATGGGCCTTTTCCATGCCGTAAAACACAGTGGAATGCCCAGAACTTGCTTGTGGTCAGCATGTTGGTGCAGTGGGCCACAGAGTCCCTTCCTGTGGCCTGAGTATACCATTCACTCCATTTCCCTCTTTTTTAAAGGCTGGGGGAATGTACACAGTGCCCAGCCTATCTTCTTCATTTCTTTTCCCTCATAAAGGTCTTTGGGGAGCTTAGAGCTGAAGAGTAGACCAAAGCAAGGCTGGCAGTCAGGGTCCTGGGAACTGCAGGCTACGCGGCCCTGTCACAGGCATGCTGGATTCCATGCGGCCCTGTCGCAGACATGCTGGGTTCCTTGTCCTCACACCTGGTTAGATTGTTTTGTTTAGGGATCATCCTATCTGTGCTGTTGATTCTTGGCGGACTACTTGGTTGCCTAGCTGTCCTCTTTGGCTGACGCCTTTTCCTTGGGCCTTTGTTTTCAAGAAGAAATGGACAGCGCAGAATGGCTTGGAAATCTCCACTGGGGACTCTTGCGGCTTTCAAGCTTTAGTCTCTATACCTTGATGGAAATCAGATGTCAGAAGAGAGGGGTATGCATGTTAATGAACCATATGGGCCTGATTGCATTTCAGGCTCATCAGCGCTGACCTTCGGAGATGAACCACTTACATTTGGCGTTAACTCGAGCCCAACAGAACAAAGTGAAGCTCCAACAGCGGGGGAAAGGCATTCCCACGTTCTCTGCCCTTCTAGATCAATCAACCCCAGACTCTCAAAGGCCAACTATTTCTCAAAGGCAAATAACTTCATGTTCGTATTCTGAATACATGTTTTCCAGAATACATTGGTGTTTTCTTTGGCTTTGAGTGGGAGTCTAACCTCTGTACTTGACCCACAACCATATATGTAAAAATTGGCACAGTTGCCTGCATTTGGTCCCTTTTCATAAATCCTTGTTGACAGCTTTTTATATGTCAGATTCTTCATCATGAGAGAGAAGTAAGGCATGACCTACCTCACGGGGCGGGGGGCTGCAGAAGTTGTATTGGGGTGCTTCTTAGAGGAAGCTGTTGGGCTTAGGGAACAAGCAGGATATACAGAGCCTGTAGTAAAGTGTGGTAGTTAGGGCAGGTATGCATGAGCATCTAGTACATATCTGGAAGTATGTAGGTGTGTTGGATAGTCTTATGTCAGCCTGACACACATACTAATCTGAAAGGAGGGCGCCTCAATTGAGAAGATGCCTCTGTAAGACCTGGCTATAAGGCATTTTCTTAATTTGTGATTGATGGGGGAAGGACCAGCCATTGTGGGTGATGCCATTTGTGGGCTGGTGGTCCTGGTTCTATAAGAAAGCAGGCTGAGTAAGCCAGGGGAAGCAAGCCAGTAAGCAGTACCCCTCTATGATATCTGCATCAGCTCCTATCTCCAGGATCCTGACCTGTTTTGAGTTCTTGTCCTGACTTTCTTCAGTGATGAACAGCAATAAAGAAGTACAAAGTGAAGAAACCCTTTCCTCCCTAACTTGCTTTTTGGTCATGGTGTTTTCATTGCAGCAGCAGAAACCCCAAGACACCAGGTCTGAAAGTGTGATGCCATCCTGGAAGAGTGGGAGCAAGGAGGATTACTTGGGGAAACAAGAGACAGGTCTGCTGGTGTAAGAAAGCTACAGATGGGGAGAAGGACAGTGGGCCTGGAGAGGCTACACGATGAAGGTGACACTCAGAGTGCTGGCATGAAACTTGCACTTGGCCCTTGGGCACCCTGTGGCTGCGGAGGAGAGTTAAGCAGGGTTGAACGGGCAGATCTGTTTTGAAGCTCTGGCCTTGTAGTAGAACGTCAGACAGATTGGTGTGGACATGGCAGGGTACCTGTACTGGCTCTGTATATCGTGTTGCAGAGCAGGAGATGGCCTGGGGATGACAAGCAGCAGGAGATCATCAGCCACAGTGAGGTTCTACAACAGGACAGTGCTCTCCTTCCCGCTGTGTGTGTGTGTGTGTGTGTGTGTGTATGTATGTATGTATGTATTATTCTTAACTTTTATTTTATGTGTATGGATGTTTTGCCTGCATGCTTGCTTGTGCATTATGTGAATGCCTGGTGTTATCAACCAGAAGACAACATCAAATACAGGGCCTGGAGTTACATATGTCTGTGATTGCTGGGAATCAAACCTGGGTCCTTTAGAAGAACAGACAGTGTTCTTAACTGCTGAGCTAGCTCTTTATGCCTGGGTGATGCTGTTCAAAGGGCCCTGCTGATCCCTGAATCCATTCATCTCCCACAGGACCAGTTGTTCCTCTACCCTTTTGCTGTCATTACTGGAGCATCCCCCAACAAGACTGCAAAGACTGTGGGCTGGTAAAGGGAGTGGAGATAAGCCACTCTCGGGATGGTTTCGGGGAACAACATCTGCTTTACTGCACTTGAGCAACCACTTCATAGTGGAAGCCTGTGGACTGTGATTGATTAGCACATTCCCTCGGATTGGATAGTAAGGGCCGAGATACCACCAGGGTCTCTATGTGGAAGAAAAACATTAAAGGAGACGCAGAGAGTGTAGACTCGTTTGTGGGCCAGCTACAGGATCAGAATTCAATGTTCTGATTTCAGGAGCATGGTGTGCCATGCTTTTTATTTAGAAGCATGTGTGCCAGGCAGGCTGTCCACTAGGTCATGTCTTCATTTCTCCTACATTTGCCCCTCCCCCACCCATCAAGGCCTGCTGTAATTTGGATACAAAATGCTGCTCCTCTATATGTTCAAAACTTGCTTCCTAGCTACCTGTGGCATGTGTTAGGAGATGAAGTTGGTGATATGCTGTAGCATAGGATATTGGGACCCCAGCCCTTCCTCATCTGTGTTTGCTTTCTGGCCACCAGGAGGTGGCAAGCCATGTGCTTCTTGCCATGTTTTGCTGCTTCACTCCCAGATCAAAACAGTGGGACCAAACAACTTTGGTCTAAAGCCATGAGTCAAAGTGATCCTTTCCTCCTTGTTAGCTGCTCATTGAAGGCGTTGTCACAGAGATAGAAGGCCGACCGACTCACAGAGTGCCTAGTGGCCCTTGTTCCCTAGTTCTTTTTTTTTTTTTTTCTTCTTCTTCTACTGTTATGACAAACATCATGACCAAAAAACAACTTTGGGAGAAAAGGGTTTCTGTGGTTTATGGCTTGCAGTCTGTCATGAAGGACATTCAGGGCAGGATGTGAGACAGGACGTGAGAGCATGGAGGAATGCAGCTTATTGGCTGGCTTGCTAGCTCACATTCAGCTGCCATTCATATACATCTAGGAATAAAAGAGTTTTATTCCTAGGGTGGCCATATTCACAGTGGGCTGGTCCCTTCCATATCAGCCATTAATTAAAAAAAAATGCCTCATAGACTTACTTATAGGCTGATCTAATGGAGACCTTTTCTCTGTTGAGGTTTCCTCTCCCCAGATGACAAAAATTAAACAGCACACCTTAGGTATGGACAAAGGATCAGGTTATGGCTGTAGGAAGCTGCTGCATTTTCCTTTCTGGTAGCTAGAAGGGCCAACTGTAGCATCTGTATGCTTGCTTATTGGTAGCTTCCATTTAAGCTGCATTTTTCAAAACTAAGCATACAATTACCCCTTGCCTGGGCTGCACCCAGAACCTCTGGAAGGGAGAGGCCAGTGGTGGTTTCAGTCAGAAGTGAAGTTTGAGAATACAGAGCTGGGCTCAACAGGAGGGGCCATGAGGACAGGCAGTGGTGACGCTCTGTCCAGGTGTGGATGCCTTAGAGCCTTGTTGCCCTCTCTGTGTTCAGGGCAGTCCTGATAGGACGGGAAACTGGCTGTACACCTTCCAACCTTGCCTTCTCAGCCATGGACTTGACTCTCCTATTCCACAGCTGCTTTGAGTATTGCTGGACTCCCAGGCATTGTGATGCGCCCTGAAAGCCATGTGTTGACCGGCAGCAGGGGAAGGCAGCAGACACGCATACTGAGTGTGTCTCCTTTGCACATGAGCATAGGCCATGGCCTCATAAGACTTCCACCAGTGAAAAGCAGATTTGTGGGTAAACTTGAGAAATCAAGATGGCAGCGGCAGAGCGTTAAATGAGGGCAGACCTTAATGAGCATGGACTATGTGCTTGTCGGCAACCATGCCTGTGAGCTCGGCCCTGCCACCCTCCTTCCCACTGGACTATCCCCATCCTCCTGGCCTTCCACTCCCTCGCTTTGTGACTCCATTCTGGGGCTGCTCTGTGCCTCACTCGAGGGTCTCATATTGCTCCCCCATTCTTTTGTCTAAAATTTTGTTTCTTCTGGTTATTTTACTTGTGACATTTGTTGTCTAGAATGTCAGTTCCCCAAGAGTGAGGATCCCAGCCCATAGGGGTAGACAAGAGGCGCTGAGAATGGAAGGTAGGCCCTGCCCTGCAGAAGTCTGGGCTGCGTGACAAAGGAGCCATCATCCATTCATGGCAGATGGGTGGTTTCTCAGGAGGTGGTCACTGGGCAACTGGTTGGCAATCGTGGAAAATTAATCATTTTAGATCCTTAGTTTATGCTACCCCTTAGAATACATTTCAGTGGTGTTAAAGAGATAAATGTAATTTAAAAGAATTTCACAGAGGGTCCTGGCCTTCCTAAATATCAAACTGTATGATGCCACTGTAGTAACGAAAGCAGATGGTGCTGGCAGAGTGGGAGAGAAAGCTATTAGAAGTCCAGATGAGAGAGCTGAGAGGGCATCTGGGTATTTATAGAGTTGGGCCCTCAGGAGGGCCGTGTTTCAGGTCTGTGGCCAGAGGCGGATTTTCAGAGAAGGCATTAGGACATTCGTGCAAGTATTGTTAAAAACTGAGTGAAAGTGGGAAAACGCAGTAGAGATACCATTATATAAAATAAGCATATCTCTAAAGAATATATGTAGTGCGATTCTATTTATATCAAAACAGAAACCATCTGTTAGTTCGTAATCAGTCTGGCTGCCTCCCATTATTGTGGGTCCCTTGCGTCTAACACATTCTGGTAAAAGAGTTTTATTCCTTTTTTTTTTTTTTTTTTTTTTTTTGAGATACAGCACAGGCTGGCCATGAACTGCTTATGTGCTCTGAGGGCTGGGGTTAAACTATGTGCCATCATGCCCAGCTAGGAGAAGGTTTATCATGGCCATCCATTGAGAATTGCTGTGTGGAATTCTGTGGCCTTTCTGCAGAGCTCTGCTGCTGTACTCCTGGTCCTAGCACAAACCATGCTGAAGCTGGGTGGCTGAGCTGCACCCGGACAGGTCAGTGGTGCAGACTTTGCAGTGTGTCCTGAGTGACTCCGCTTGCAGAGCTGAAGCTGAGAACCATAGTTTTAGTCATCTGGCATCTAGAGCTCATGATCTAGACTAAGAACACTGTTCAAAGGCTTAAGGCATCAAACCAACACATGTTTTATTTATACTGGGATGCAGAATACAGCCAGTTGTCTGTCTCGAGGATTGGAAACGAAGCCTAGCCACTGATTCCCACCCTCATGGTTTTCATGGCTTCTGAGAACGCCTTGCAGCACAAAAAGATCAGTGATCAGGCAGCACATACCTAGAGCTGTCTTGAGGTGGGACAGGGGGCAGGCTGTGAGCACTCCAGAGTACCCACATTTCAGCATTTACATATACTTTGTATTTCATTATTAAATGTAAATGATCTTCTGGGCTTCTTGGAGGGTTCTCATTAAATATCAGTTGGAAAATACTGGTTGTATAAATAATTTTTAAAGTGTTGAAAAATGCCTCTTTTCAGTTTTCTGTTTTCTGTCTGGTGGAGTAGCTCTCAGGAACAGCAAATGTCAGTCAAAATCTTGAGCAATCCCTTTACTTTCTGAGTTGCTACTTGGTCCTGTTCAGGAACTATCAGGCTGTCCTGGGAAGCCCCTCTAGGTTTTGGCCCAAGCTAGTATAGCCTGAGTGCCTCAGGGCTTGAGCAGGATTCCAGCCCTTCCAGGGAAGCAGGTGACAGCTCTCTGGCTTATTTGTGATGTTGTCTGGGCTGCTTTACCCTTTTCTCTTTTAGATAGGGAATCGTGTTGAGTAGGCTGTCCTTAAACTCCTAGGCTCATGTGATCCTCCTGCCTCAGTCTCTGTGAGTAGGTGGGACTGCAGCCGTAGACCAGCGTTCATCTTGCATGTAGCTTTAAGGACCAGGATGTGAGGGATGCTGTGTACTAGTTGTTTGCCTCAGTGCCGCCACCAATGACTTGGCAAGAAGCAGCTTAAGGGAAGAAGGGTCTGTGTGGCTCTAGTTTAAGCAGTGATAATTGTCTGTGATGGCAGAGAAGGCATGGTAGCAGGAGTCAAGAAACAGAAAGGACAGGAGATGGGCAGGCTCAGAAAACTCCGTGCTTACCCCACGATTCACTTTCTAGTTAAGCCCCACCACAAGGACCCTCTAGTCAGGGATCAGATTGGTCAAACCCTTTGACAGGCCTATGGGGAACATTTCACATTTCAGACCACAGCATTCTGGTTTCATGGGATCTTGGTCATTTCATATAACAAAATGTGTTCATTCCAAATTCCAAAGCCTTCGTAGACTTTAATGCTTCCAACAAAGAGTTCCAAAGTTTCTCTTAACATGCAAGGCAGCTTCTTTGTTGTAAGCCCCTGTTTGTTTGTTTGTTTTTAATAAAGTTTTAGGTGTTTATTTTACTTTACAGTCTATGAATGTTTTGCAGGCATCTCAGTATGTGCACTGTGTGTGCTTGCTGGGGAGTTATTCATCACTGTGTGGATGCTGGGAATCTAACTCAGGTCTTCTGCATTTTGTTTTAAACATTTATACGTTCTAAATGTACAATGTACAGCGTGTCAAAAGGAGCTATGGGGGACATAACAAGGATTATTAGACCCCAGCAAGACTGAAATCCAGCAGGGCACACACCGTGTTCTGCCAGTCTATGTCTATCCAGCGTCTGGGGCTTGTGATGACACCCTCTGAGCTACAAAGAGTTTGGGTAGCCAGCTCCCCCCCCTCCCCCAAGCACTGTTGCCTGCAGAACACATAGCTTCTCTCTGGGGCTGACTTGGCTCTGTGCTTACAGCTCACCCTGATGGGTAGGTCCTGGTCCTGTCAGCTCCAGCATCCTGGGTTCCTTATTGGAATTTCTGCTTTACCATTTCAGCTTCATGTCATGGCCTTTCCAGGCTGTGGCCGACAGTGGTGGCGGCTTTTGAGCAGGGAGCCCTTCAGTAGTATTTCCAGTTTACAATTGCCTTTCAAACACATTTGCATTTTATAAGATAGAAACCTTTCTCTAGAGCCATCATCTCTTTAACAATTATAGCTGTTTTTTCAGCACCACCCACCCTGTCTATAACTTCAAGTCACTCATAGTATTTTTCATCATCAAACTACATACTTTTTACATCTTTATACTTCACTTATTGGCCTCCTGCTCTGTAGTTAGTGAGCAGAAGCTGTTGATGCAGTTAATTTGCTAGAGTGTCTTTCACACACAAAGCCCTGGGTTTGATTTCCAGCATCACATAGAACTAGGCAGAGTGGCACATACAATCCCCGTACTTCGGAGGTATCTGGCAGGAGGGTGAGAAGTTCAAAGTCATCCCTGGATACATAGCACATTTGAGGCCAGCCTGGGCTACATGAAACCTGGTCTTTAAAAAAATAATAACCAAAGAGCGCGCCCTCCCCCAAATCTCAAATCAGTGTGCATTAAGAGCAACCAAGCCTGGACACACAGTCTATAACTGAAATTTAATTTTACATGTATGGGTGTCTTGCCTACATGCATGTATGCAAACCATGTTTTTGCCTGGTGTCTGCAGAAGATAAAAGAAAGCTTTGGGGCCTCTGGAACTGGAGTTAGAGACCATTGTAAGCCATGATGTGGCTGCTGGGGATCAAAGCTGGGGCCACTGTGGAAGAACAGCTAGTGCTCTTAACTGCAGAGCCATCTCTCTAGCCCCCCCACCCCCATGCCCTTTCCCTTTAAGTCAGTCTGGGTTTAGTTCTTAGAATGTAGGCAGAACAGTCAGATTCTTTGTCAGAATATAACCCAAATGCAAGTGGCCTCTAAAATCCATTTCCAACAGGTTCCTGGTTCCCCTCCAAAACACCACAAACCTGCCTGTAGACTGCATGCTCAGGCTTATGGTGGTAGCTACCCCTCTTCTCAAGTGTGTAAACAAATACCTGACAAGGAGTAGCTTAAGGAGGAAGGGTTTATTCTGGTTATAGTTTAAAAGAGGTACAGTCTGTGATGGTGAGGAAACCATGTCGGCAGGAGAGCGAGACGCCTGGTTCCATGGTGTCTGTAAAGAGAGGACAGGAAATGGCAACAGGCTAAGACACCTCAAGGCCTGCCTTTAGTGACCCATTTTCCCAAGCAGTTCCTTCCGCAAGTCCGTCCCCAGCTGTGGACCAACTGTGCAAACACATGAGCCTATGGGAGATGTTTCATACCAGACCAAAACAAATGTCTCCCCTGTTACTGGTGTTCTATTACTGTGATAAATACCCGAGCAGATTTCTTTATAAGGAGGATGTAAAAGGAGCTTTTATTATCCTGATTCAGTTGTTATCTGGGAGGCTTACTGCCTCTATCTGCTAATCTAGGCCTAGTCCTGGAAGCTTTTAGCCTCCATACAATCTTAACCTAGGTCTAGAATGTTTTCTGACTCTAAGACTTCCTGCTGAATAAGGTCACTCATTTTTGTTCTTACTGAGCTCTGGGCTGCCTCGTTCAACTCAGCTGTTCTAGCTCAGACTCCTTTTCAGTTAACTTACTCAATCTGGCTTTTTTTCTCAGCCTCTGAGTTGCTCTGCTTTGCTTCAAACTAACTCCAGCAATCTGCTCTAATCATCTGGCTCCTTCTCATTCTCTGGTTCATTCAGTCTTCACCTCACCAGAGTTCTCTCTTGCAATCCATCCATTACTGTCCTGGTTTCTTTTACAGGAGGAAACAGTGATTTGGCTCAAAGACCATGGCCAGTTGGTTTGTTGCTTTTGGGCCTCTAGTGAGGCAGCACAGCATGATAGGAGTGTGAGGCAGAAGAAGCCAAGAAAGAGGCAGAGGGGCTTGGGTAACATCTCTCTCATGGGCATTTCCCAGTGACCTAACTTCCTCCCACTGGGCTCCATATCCTAAAAGATCCATTAGCTTCAGGTAGCAATGCATACACATTAGGGACCATGCTTTCAACACATGGGCCTTTGAGGAAAATTCAGGATCCAAACTACAGCACCCATACACAGGAGCCAGGCGCCACCTTGGTGGAGCCCTTAGTGTGAGGGAATGCACTCAGCTTGGGTTTGTGGATGTGAGGAGCGTAAGCTATTAGGAACCACAGCAGAAGAAATGAAGACACAAAAGGAAAAAGCATTTTGTAGACTGCAGAAGTCTGTGACTATGTTGGCTATCATGGAAAATAACAAGGAAGGTGGTAGGCTGTAGAGGAAGGTTAATTCAGAACGTGTCTGCTCTGGCAAGAGATCACATTCAAAGACCTTCTAGGTCTGTGTGAACCAGCTAGAATACAAAGACACCTTTAATCCAAGAGACAGAGGTAAGCAGATTTGAATTCAAGGCTAGCCTGGTATAGAACAAGTTTCAGGTAAAGAAAAGCTTAGGTTCAGACATGGTGGGCTTTAATCCGAAACAATGAAGGTAAAATTAGTTTGTAGAAGGAAGCATCCATGTTTGAAAGTGATGCCTAATTGAGTGGCAGAAACAGTGCCAAATCAGAGCAAGACTTGACAGAATAGGGTATGCTCTACTCTCAGGAGAAGAGAGGAAAGGGAAGCTACTTAAGGGGCAGGAGGGAGAGGGAGAGAGGGAGAGAGGGAGAGAGGGAGAGAGGGAGAGAGGGAGAGAGAGAGAGAGAGAGAGAGAGAGAGAGAGAGAGAGAGAGAGAGAGAGAGAATTGATTACAGAGTCAGAGAAAAGACAGATTGTTTCCGTCAGCTGTGAGAAGAGTTTGAGCCGGAACAGCTGAGTTGAACCAGCCAGCCCAGAGCTCAGTAAGTGAACTTATTCAGCAGTAGGTCTCAGAGGCTGAAAACTTTCTAGTCCTAGGTTAGATTGTATGGAGGCTAGAAGCAACCCAGCACTGGGCCTAGATTAGCAGGAGGCAGTGAGCTTCCCAGGCAACAATTGAAACAGGTGAATAAAAGTTGGTTTTTTACAATAGGCTTTTTCTAGAAGGAATCTATTATTGTTGTTATTTGTGCTCACATTGTATATGTATGTGGGCATGTCTTTCATGCATGTGGAGAGGACAACTTTGTAGAGTTTGTTCTTTCCTTCCACTTTGACATGGGGTCCAGAGATGGAGCTTAGGACTTGTGTGGCAAACACCTCTACTGGCAGACCCAACTACCCAGCCCACTCTTGGATGGAATTTAGAAAAGAGTTGTGAAGGCTCTCACATGTGCCTAGGGACTAATTGACCCCAGGGTTTGGAATAAGGAGGTGCTTGGGAAGAGATATTGACTGACTTTCTTAAGAAACAATTCAGTTTTTTTCTTAGTATGCTTGGACTCACTTTGTTGACCAGCCTGGCCTTGAACCCACAGAGATCCACCTGCCTCTGCTTCCCAGGACTAAAGGCGTGCATTGCAATGCCCGGCTTGTCTGAGGCTTCTTTAAGCAAGAATGGTGTGTTAACCATGTCTAGGGCTCTTAACAAGCAAACTGTGATTGAATCCCATCCCACTTAATGAATTGAAGAATAATTAGAAGATTCATAAATTAGCTTTCTTTGAACTTAACTGTTAATTTAAAGTATATTAATATATGAAAGTAGTTGTTGAGTTTGACTTAAGAGTATGGAATAAGAATACTCCAAAAATTAAAGCAGCCTTTGAAATCTGAATAATTTTACTTATTAGTGGCTTATAATTAATGTAAGAGGAGTATAAGCTGCAAACAAATGGCATGCTTTAAAAATGAGCTTCTAACTCATAAAATGCTAATTAGCTTTCTCTCTCTGGATAATGACTCTGGCATTCCTCCTCCAAATTTGCTTTCTGTGTTTAAGTCAAATGTTAGAGAACTGTTTTGGAAAAATGTGTAACTTTAAAATTAAGCTTTGTTTTTGAAAAAGAATGAAGTAATTATACCCGAAGGAGGGCGTTGTTAAAGGGCAGATCATGCTTATTAATGTGTCATATTGGAGAATCAACAGTTTATAAGTTTCATAGCTTTATAGCTACACACCAGACCTGCACAGTCTCCATGAAAGGGAGATGTTAGGTCATCCTGGCCAATGACTAGGTCAAGGTCATGTGCCATAGCTATTAGGTAAGAGAAATAGGCACTAAGAAAAGACATTGTGCAGGCCACATTGGCTCATATTTCTTCAGTTTGTACCTTTCTCAGTTTGAGGATGGCCTGTTTAAACACTGTCATCTTGTCACTGCTCAGGCCAGCCAGGGGCACTTGGTCCTGCAGGAGTCAGTTGCTCCCAGAAGTTTTCATGTTCTTGCTGTTTGGTCACATGAATAGTTGAGTTCCTTGTAAGGTGCAGGAGGTGGCCAGGTCTGTGTGTGGCCTTTCTCTGCAGAGACTAGGTGAGGCTGAGAGAGTCCCTCAGCATCTGCCTGCAGAACCTTTTTCAGCATTCACCTCTTTGCTGTGTTCCTTTTGGACAGAGTCCTGAGAGTCACAGCAGCCAGCTCCCCCACCTCCGCCCTGCCCCCGCCCCAGAGCATAGCACCGCTGACAATACTTCCTGTATTTGACAGATTGGAAAAAATGGCTGAGTGAAAGGTTAAATAAATTAAATCCTTCTGCTTTATCTATGTGCAAATGAAAGCTTTTTCTGGTGTTAAAAGAATCTGCTTTTTTGAGCATTAATCAGTATTAATGCTGTTCTTTTGGTGAGATTACATTATCATTTTAAAAGCTAACCATGGCTTAGAAAATGAGTGTTCCTGTAATTCCAGCACTCGGGGAGGCAGAGGCAGGAGGGTCTCTGTGAGTTTAAGGCCAGCCTGGTCTACAAAGTGAGACCAGGACAGCCAAGGCTACCCAGAAAAACCCTGTCTTCAAAACAAAACAAAACGGAAAGAAAGAAAATGAGTATTTATGGCTCGTACTTCTGCTTTTCATTTTAATGTGCAATTTAAGATAGCAACTTATTTTGAAGGGAGCTTTTGGTTATTAGAATGTTTACTATGTTATGATAATCCCTTTTCAGCTTAATTTCAGTAACAACAAAACAATCCAGAATTTTAGGGTCAATGCTAGTCTAGGAAATAAGCATCTAATGCAAATGTTTCCAACTTGGTGTCCCTGTTTTTCAAACAAGGTCATGAACTCTCGTAAATTAATCTAGATACAAATAGCTTCGATTACTGCAGAATTTATGTGAGTGATGATAGTAGACTAATGAGCTAATCCATTAGCTGCCTACTCCGACCATTGATGCCTCAGCCCAATTGCTTTCTCTGTCTGAATTAGTTTTCCTGCTTCTTGTAGTGAGTGCAGTAATTTCTGTTTATCACAAGGGTTAGTCTGTTTTAATTATAGCAGTTTTTCTGAGATACTTATCTAACTTCGTGCTATAGAAAGCCTGCAGCCCACATAAGCAGAGGATAGTGTCACAGATTGTCATCCTTGTTCCAGTGATTTGCCACTGCCCTAAAACCTGCATTTGAGCTGTTCCTGTGTGTGGCAGGGCTGGAAACACTAAGAAGGGAAGTCCAATTAGAAGAAGCATGGTCCAAATTCAGGGCAAGGGAATGGGAAGGACCTTGAGAGAGCATTGCACTGAATATATTCCTGTATTTGATAGCATTTATTTTTTCTCAATAGGTGTCCTTGTCCATAAATATTGCTTGTTTGCATTTTTTAGGCTAGCAGAGGAAACATCTACAAGTCAGGGAGGCCTCCTGAATACCTCCAGTCTCCTTAGAAGATTTCGGTGTAGTCTGGTAACTTGGCATATTGGGCTTTGTCTTTGAAGTTCAAGGTCAATGGATCTCTAAATGGATATACCTTTATTGGGTCATGTTAGAAATGTCGGCTGTTACAGCAGACAAACCTAAGATCTCACCAGCACACAATGAAAATTCATCTAACCAAAGCACTGCCTGCCTTACGTTTTTAAAAAAACCTAATCTTTTGAAAATTCTATACATGAGTACTGTATTTACATAATTTCTGCCTCTTCCTTTCCCCTTCCACCTTCTCCTATGCCCTCTCTACTTCCTTCCAACTTTATGATATTTATTTAATTATTATTCACACACACATGCACACACACATGAAAACATACACCCACATGCAAATCTACTTAGTTATTTTAGTGTTGCTTGTGTGTACATGTGTTTAAGGTTTACCGTCTGTCAGAGGGCTTGTCCCTGAAGAAAACCAATTCTCCTTCTTAGCAGGCATGACTGCCAGTAGATCTTTAGTAAGGTGTGGGATTTTATGAAATTTTTCCCATTCACATTGGATGTCAACTGGTGTTTTCACTCAAGTCTTACTTAGGCAGCCATGTTGTTGAGATTTCAGTTGTGTAGCTGCCTTGCTATGTATAAAAGACACAACCTTGCAGTGATACCCTGGTCCTCTGGCTCTTACCGTTTTCCCTGCTGCTTCTTTTGTGATTTTTTTTTTCCCTGAGCTGTATGTATAGGGGCATTATAGATGTATTGTTTGGGATGGGCAACCCACGGTCACTTATCCTCTGCATTTTGAGCAGCTGTAGATTTCTGTAATAACTTTTATCTGTTGCAAAAAGAAGTTTCTTTGATGAAGGGTGAGATCTTCACTAATCTGTGGACATAAGGATAACTATTATTTTTTTTGAAGATTTATTTATTACTTATAGTGTTTTGCCTGCATGAATGCCCGTAGGCCAGTAGAGGGCACCAGATCGCATTATAGATGGCTATGAGCCACCATGTGGTTGCTGGGAGTGGAACTTAGGACCTTTTGGAGAGCATTCAGTGCTCTTAACCTCTAAGCCATCTCTCCAGCCCCAAGGACAACTGTTTAGAATGGTCAGAAATGATACTGACTTAGGAAAATGGAAGTAGTTGGTTCCCCTCTTAGACCTGTGACCCCTTCAGCTACAGGTATTGGACTAAATTAGCAGTACCAGGCACGAATTCCCTCCTATGGAGTGGGCTTTCAGGTTAATTAGTTTAGTGGTCACCCCCAGGATAAGAGTGCCACAGTGGCACCGCTGGGGCTGCTCACTGCTGCGAGGCATCGTCTTTAGGGCTGGGTAGAACTACAGACTGCTTTCCTCCCTTGGCGGCTCACACTGCACCTTAGACACTATGAGAGTTAGTTCTCAGGGAAGAGGCGTCGAGGTCATTTCCGGCTAGATTCCTCCAATTCCTCTATCTCAAGTGTGTGGTGTCTTCAGCAAAGGGGTCTTACTTCAAGTTCTGGGAGGCAATGACAATAGCCCGTATTGTTTTAGGAGTCTCTTGGTCCTCCCTGACGAACAACTGGAAGTGGGCAATGCTAGCTTTACCTTAAATGGCATTAACCCTTGTCTTAGCTAGGGCTTCTACTGATGTGACAAAAACACAATGACCAAAAAGTAAGCTGGGGAGGATAAAGGGTTTATTTGGCTCACACTTCCACATCGCTGTTCATCACTAAAGGAAGTCAGGACAGGAACTCAAATAGGGCAGGATCCTAGAGGCAGGAGCTGATGCAGAGGCCATGGAGGAGTGTTGTTTACTGGCTTGCTTCATATGGCTTGCTTAGCCTTCTTTATTTTTTAACTTTAAAAAAATTTTTGAGATAAGGTTTCTCTGTGTAGTCTTGGTTGTCCTGGACTCACTTTTGTAGATCAGACTGGCCTCGAACTCACAGATTCACCTGCCTCTGCCTCCCTGAGTGCTGGGATGACAGGCGTGTGCCACCGTGCCTGGCTTCTGTCTACTTTTTTTTTTTTTTTAATAGAACCTAAGACTACCAGCCCAGGGATGGCTCCGCACACCATGGCTTGAGCCCTTCTCCATTGATCACTTACTGAAAAAATGCCTTCGAGCTGTATCTCATGGAGACATTTCCTCCTTCCTCTCTGATGACTCCAGCTTGTGTCCAGCCAGTACAGGGCCCTATTCCTTGAAGGAATCTGCTCTCAGTCCTCTAGAAGGTACTTGTGGGAGTCTCCTCTGCGTGCTTACCCAGGAATCCATCTCCTTTCTAAGTGCTTTGTCAGGCTTCTCTGCCAGGGCACCGGAAGGCTGGAAGCACCTTGCTAGCCGTCTTGCTCCCCTGTGACTCCTGCTCCTCACGACAAAGGGTGCTTGGCTGTTGGGAGGGGGTGCTCTGTATCTCCCTTCTGCCCCAGCTGTGAAGGTGCTGGGCTCTGCGGCCCCCACACATGATGCAACACATACCCAGTCAGCAGAGAATGGAGACTTTGAAGTCAAACTGAAAGCCCCACATCTCTGCTCCTTCCTTAATTGTGGCTGTGTTAGGAAGGCCTGAAAAAACTGACACCAGAGTCCTTCAAGGAATAGTTTAATGTCATTTAAATTTATGCCAATATTTTTGTCATTATAGCTTTAAGATGAATTTTGTTTTTAAAACTTTTAAATTTCAAGATAATAAGCCGGGTGTGGTGGCACATATAGTCTCCACATTTGGAGGGAGAGGCATGCAGATCTATGAGTTCAAAGCTAGCCTAGTCTACAAAGTGAGTTCTGACAGCCAGGGCTACACAGGGTTTTTTTTTTTTTTTGAGAAATCCTGTCTCAGAAAAACAAAAAGCAAAACCCAACCAACCAACTAACTAGCCAGACAAAAACAAACAAACAAACAAACAAAAAAAAACAATGACTGTAACAAAAAAACACCCAAAACAAACAAAAACAAAATAACTAGTTATGTAAAAAAGTTACAGAAACAATACAGACTCTTCACACACTTCAGTTTGTGCTACTTGTCCCCCAGCTATCCTGTAATGATCCAAAATAGGAAGTTAGTGTGGGTCTGAGGCCCGGATCTCCAGTGAATTTTATCAAAATAGGAAGTTAGTGTGGGTCTGAAGCCCATGGATCTCCAGTGAATTTTATCAAAGGTAATTTTTTCTGAGGTCATGGATAGGTTCCTGGCTGGGTTCTGCATTCCTCCCTGGTAAATGCACAGGCCACACTGAGAACCCGCAGAGCATTGCCCTCTGGTACCTATGTTTCTTAGTAACTGCAGCCTAGGACTGGGCCTCTTTATAGGAGGCTGCAGCAAACCAGCACTGTCAGCGGAAACCAAACCAACAAAATGAATGCAAAGGGGGGACAAGAGCAGCCTTATTTATTAGGAAATAGACAGAGAACCTCCAGTAGTTTTTAAGACTGTTAAGATAAATACTGCCTAAAGTTTTACTTTGACCTTTATTTTTCCATAATCTTCTCAAATTGTGTCTGGCCCCAGACAACACCTTAGTGAGTTAGGACCTTAATGAGTTCCACAGACAGTGGCTTGGTCACAGAAGGAGGAGATTAGAGTGTCCATAGGAGTCAAAATCTATTTTGCTATTGCCTCATTCAAATTAATAAGCACTGTCTGTTGTGCTCCTAGAATCCTCGAAAGATAAGCGCATGCTTGCCATCATTACTGTGTGATGCTCAAACCATGAATGTTTACTGTCTCAGTTCCTGTAGAGAGAAACCAGGAGAGCCTTGCTTGGGCCATCTAGGACTGGGAATCTCATGATGATTTGGTGACGCTCTCTGCCTGTTCCTGGGCTGCCATTCTCTGGTGATTTAATGGGGTGTAGGTTTCATCTCCCAGGTACCTCATTCATAGGCTAGGCAGTTTGGCTGGCCATTGGTAGAAAGCTTCAGTTTCTTTCTACACAGGCCACTACACAGAGAGGCTTCCCAAGGCTCAAGAGACAACACCGTTAGGGGCTACCTCACTAATCATGCATGTGTCCTATTGGTTACACAGGTCAAATATTGTTGATCCATGCAGTATTGGATTGGATTACACAGGCCTGATGTCAGGAAGCTATGGCCCTTGGGGTCCATTGGAAGCAGGCTCCAGCAGTTGGGAGAAAGAAGCGACAAAGCCCTGGACACTGAATCTGCCATTTACTGAAAAGATTAAAGGGCTGGGGTGTTGCTAAGCAGTAGAGTGCTTGCCTGGGCTATGCAAAGTCCTGGATTCCATTCCTGGTACTGCAGGGGGAAAAAGGAAAGACAAGATAGCATTCACTAAAATTCTGTAGCAGTGGAGGTATGTTTTTTTGTGGGCGTTATGGTGTTTTGAGGTCTAGTGAGAAAACCAAGCAAAACAAAAAACCATCAAAAGATGGTAGGAAGGGGACTGTTTAGGAATAAGAAAGGACCTACAGGTTGAGGCATGAGGGACTGGAGATGGCAATGGGGTAGCAATCAAAGTACACTGTGTACACACATGAAAATGTCTTGGTGAAACTTATATTATCTTACACAATTCAAAAATATTACTGATAAGTTGTCACTGTTCTAAGGCAGGGGGATTTTGGAGAATGGAGATGATAAACAGGTGGATAAAGTCTCAAGGAACAGGCAACTTTATTCAGAGCCTCAGACACTTCATCCTCGGAGGGTTCAAGAAGGTCACATGAGTAAAGTTCTCATGAGTTTAAACTGTGTAAGATCACAGGGATAAGCTGCACTTGGCAAAAACATGTTTTTCCACAGAGGCATATGACAATTGAAGCATTTAATTGAATAACACTAGCAAGCAGTAATGAGTAATCTAAAGTAAACTCTCTCTTATCTGCTACACCTAGAAGCACAAAAACACAGTCCAAGGTCAGTTCTGGGTTTTGAAGAAGTGTAGGTCACAAGACTCTTGTTTTCTTGGCGTGTTCTCACAAACACTCATAATTCTCCTCACATGATTCCATTCCTGGGTCACGTCCAACAATAAACAATCCGGAAGTGTGGGATTCCCCTGTAGTGGAGTTTGGGTCATGGGCTTGGGTATCCATATCAACTTCTGCAGGTGAACACAAAGTGCAGCATCTCAAGGCTTTCTCTGTAGCCAGGGTGGTGCTGGCTGTGCAGCCCTTACAGATTGAGCGGACGTACAATTTATTATTTTTATAAAGTTTGATGGTTAATTTTAAAATACTTTAAAAAGGATGGTAAAAGACTTTAATACACATGGTATCTGCATCAGTCACATAAACATAGGGCACATAAAAATAAAAATAAATTTGAGTCTATAAAAATTAAGTTTAGCGCTATCATAAAGAAACTTAGAAGAAAACAACTAGACTATTAGAAAATATTTAACAATTTGGAATTTTTAAAAATTTGAGACGGGCTTGTTGTGTAGTAGTTTCCTCTAAGTTGAAACCTTCCATCCTGGAGGAGTTCTCTTTAAGACAAGTAAACAAATACAAGTCTCAGGAAGTCCCTAGGGCTTTACCAGATGCACAGGGTCTTCCTCCTCTCCCATTCCATGAGAAGTGAGGGCTGCTGAGAAGAAACCCTTTGACATGTGGAGCTGCCCGCGAGTTATAGAGAGCTCCAGGCTCACAGTTTTCACAAGTCATCCCCTGTGCTCGGTTGAGCTTTTGGTGATGTAGCTGCCCTTGCGTTGTCCAGGCTTCTGTAAGTAACCCCTGACCCCATCCCTTGTATGTGACATCAGTAGACTCGTTGCTTCACCAAGTTGGACTTTGGTGAGATCATTGTTTTCATTCATGGTTGATTTCCCATCCAGGGAGAGTAGACATTTCTTTTTGTTCCCCTAGGACTCATGTCACACAACAGGTCTCATAGCCCAGATTGGCCTACAACTCATTCTGTAGTTAAGGATGACTTCGAACTTAATCTCTTTCCCCTACTTTTCAAGTTTTAGGATTATAGGTGTTTTCTGCCATGATGAGCATTGCAATATTTTTAGTTGAGTTTTTTATTGAAAGAATTATAGAGTTAAGTATGTTTCTAAGAAACAATATGATGAGGGGCTGGGGTTTGACACAGTGGTATAGCCCTTGCCTAGTATTCCGTCTCCCAGGGGTTCCATCTCCAACACTACATAAAAAGTAACAACCTTTGTCCATTTTCCCCTAGTGGAAACATTTTGAAAGCTGAAGTATAGATAGTACCACAGCAAGAATCTTGGTGCTAATCCATCTTTCGACCATCTTTATTGCCCCCTCCTTCCAGCCCTGCAGCATTAGACCCCCAGAACTTGAGCTTCAGTGTTAGCTGATAGGCATCAGTGTCTTCTGATGGATTATATTCATCCTGTGACTGTGTCTTTCTTGTCCATGAGTGCCTGTAAGGTTTTTCCGTGGTGTCTCAAAGCTCTTTGTTTGTTTGTTTTTGAGATAGGCTATCACTGTGCAGCTTTGGCTGTCCTAGAACTCACTGTGTAGACGAGGATAGCCTCAAATTCACAGAGATCCACTTACCACTGCCTCCTGAGTGCTGGCATTAAAGGCATGTGCTGCTCTGCTTGGCTCAAAGCTTTCATGGGAAAAAAGATTTGAAAAGATGTTCAACATTATTGAAGATTTTGAAATGCAAATTATAAGTAAGATCCCATTGTTTTATTTGATTATATTGGTAAAAACTGAAAATTGTTAATATTCACAAGATGTTGGTCTGGAGGGATGGTTCAGTGGTTATGGGTGCTTGCTGCTCTTCAAGAGGACTCAACTTCATTTCTAAACACTCATGTCAGGCAGCTCACAACTGTGTGTAGCTCTAGCTCCAGGGGATCCTTGAGCACCGTGCACAGGCACACTTGCCCACATACACACATACATACACAATTAAAATAAATAAATAAAGAGTATTAACAGACATGCAGGTAAATGGGGTCTTTGGGACATCCTTGGTGAGGACAAGCTGGTGAAGCCATTTTTGGAAGGTAGTTACTAATACTGACCAAGATGAAGAGCACACAAGCCGATCTGTTTTATGTTTGCAAATCTCTCTGGAAGTATGTGATATTGGTATAAGGGTGCTCAGCCCAGTATTCCTGAAGTAACCAGCAGAGGAGACATTAGACGCTCTGTGTCGCGTGTGGCGAAGGACACTATGCACAGTTAAACATGACAAGATGTGCCTAAGTACATCAACATTTCAAAACAGGGACGTAGGAGAGGTAGCGGCTGCTCCCCACTTCTTCAGTTTGGGAAGAGAGCTCATAAAAAATACCCATTCAATAAGAAATTATGAATAGCTCATTTAATTTAATAAATGAAGCTAATTTTTCTTCATAAAATGTAAGCCATCTGTGAGCCAAGCTCATTTTGTCTGTATTCTTTTCACTGTTTCCCAGTTAAAATCTTTATCATGAATTATTATTTATGATATAAAACAAATGATACAATGGCACATATGTGTATCACCTCAGTATGAAGAAGGTTTTCGTGTTTGTACGTTCTTCTAGAGTGTTCTAATGACAAAGGGACTGGCCTCTCACGCTGCTGCTTTTTAGCTGAGCACTGGCGCTTGAGGCTCAGTTTCATGCTGTTTCTCATAGCATCCTCTGTGAAATTTACATGTATGGGCGTGTATGTCTGTGTTCCACATGTGTGCCATGCCCGAGGAGTTTATGAAAGCACTGGGTACCCTGGAATGGAATTACAGAGAACGGTGAGTCTCTGTGGAGGTGCTTCGAATCAAACCAGGGTCCTCTGGAAGAACAGCCAATACTCTTATATGCTGTGCCATCTCTAGTCTGTTATAAGCACTGTGTGTGTGTGTGTGTGTGTATGTGTGTGTGTGTGATGTGTCTCTCCATTTTCATGAGAGAGAGTCTAACATTCCTAGTAGATGCTAGGTATAGTTCTAAGCTCTAGTTGGGCATTGTGATACATGCCTATAATCCCAGCATTTGGAAGGTAGAGGCAGAGACAAGAAGCAGGAGGATTTGATTTCAAGCCAGCTTGAGCTGCATAGCCAAATCCCGCTTCCCTAAAACAAGAAGCCCCATGAGCTCAAACTCTATCTTGTGTCTGCAGTGTATACTTTCTTTATATACAGTTAATGTAGCTAAGTTGGCAAAAGAATAATTCACACTCTGGGAAGCCTGGCATTTATTTCATCATGTAACATTAGAATATCACACAATTTAAAATTTACGAACTGTTTACTTCTAGAATTTTCCATTTGCTATTTTTGGATGGCAGTTGACCATGAGTAACCAAATCAAGGGAACTAGAGCCATGGATAAGAAACTCTGTGTGGATAAACAAAGATATTCATATACACTGGGGAGAGGGAGGGCAAGTGTGTGTGTGTTTGTGTGTGTGGTCAGTCCAAGGTGAGAGCTTACTGTGCAACTAAAAAGGGTAATTAAATTTTCTTCTTTGTTGCTAGGCAATACATACCGCAAAACATTGTGACTGCAAAGCGTGAAGAGCAGACTGGTGGACATTTGTGGGTCTCTGTGGGGCTCTGTGTGGCTGCTCTCAAGGTGTCAAGCAGGGCTGAAGCCACTGGAAGTTCCAGCTAGGGATGCATGTCCTCTTCCAGAATGGCTCTTTACTTGCCTGGCAGGTGGACACTGGCTTTTGGCAGGAGGCCTCCTCATGACTGCTTGAATATCTCAGGACAGACTGCCAGCGCTTCCCCATGGCAAGAACAAGGAGGGAACTGTGCCGACTCTTGTGACATAGCCTCAGAAGTGAATAGGCTGTCATTTCTGTAGTGTCTTGTGACTGTCTAGGCCATTACTGCAAATAATGGTTAGGCAGGGAGACAGCATAAATACACAGACAGTAGGAGTAAAAGGCCCTTTCAGAAGACGCTATGTAGAATGGTCCTGAGTTTGTAAGCAGATCTGGATGACTGTAGCTGGGGTGTTGATTTGGATGATGACCTTGGGGTAGGCAGCCCGTAGCCTTCTGTTCATCTTTACAGCCTTGGGGAGCCCTGGAAGGATTTTTAACAGGAAAATGACATGGTCACTTTGTATTTTCTTTGGGTGTACCTAAGAGGTAGAAAGCAGGTGTGTGACCACAAGTTTGTGTAGGGTCTCTCTAGAGGTTGACGCTTTACCCAGCCTGAGCATCTGGAGTGAGCTAGAGCCTTTAGTGCCTCAAATCCCCTCCTCCATTCACCTCAAGGGAAACTCAGTTAATGGTGCTAAGAACTTAATAAGCTAGCAGTCACTAGAGTGGGCTTTGGTGGAAAAAAGGCATCAGAGTATGGGAAATACATACACTCCTTGCATGTTGATTATTTTCTAAAACTTTTATGTGTTAGATATATGTTATAGCATCATTAAGTAGAAATGCCGTAGAAGACCTATCATTTATAAGTAAGTGAATGTGTATCACTGGAACATGAACACCTTCTTATCAGTAAAGTGGGCACATCACTCAGTTAAGGCACTGCTGAGAGTGCTTAGGGCAAGGGCAGTTGGCAGCTGTGCTCAGTGTCTACTTCCATAACTGGCTGGCCTTTCACTGGAAAACCCGAGTACTAATCAGCTTACCATCAAGGAGATAAAATACTTGGGATATCCAGCTTACAAGGAGGAAAGGCTTATTTTGGCTCACAGTTTCCGAAGTTTCAGCTCATGGCAGGTTGGCTCTGGTATATCACAATGGAGCACGCAGTAGAGATGCTTAGTACTTCATGGTAGTCAGGAAATGGAAGAGATAGGGAGGGGCCAGGCTCCCAGTATTTCCTTCAAAGACTATTCCCAGAAACCCAACTTGATTCTATTAGGCGTCATCTCCTGACTATACCATGGGCTGGGGACCAAGCCTTCAAATGGTCCTCTGGGGGACATTCAAGATCCAAACTGTAATACCTTGACATCTCTAGCAGCCCTCCTCTGGTTATAAAGTCAGAGTGGCACTCCCAGCAGGGTCACACATGTGTGGTTCTGCCTGTCAGGCTAGCTGTTCTGTGGGATGTGTAATATGGCTGCATACACAAGGACCAGGGCGGACTCCCTGACAGTGGCCAAAGCAGGAGCTTCATGGGCCAGGAGGAAGCCTGCTGTTGCTTTTACGGGGATGCGTGCACCAAGTCTTCAGGCTCCAGAAACAAACTGAGTTCGGAAGAGCCTGGGCTACTCACCTTAGTTACATTTCCGTCAAATGCTGGGCTGAGCTACACTCTCGACAAGTAGCTGGGATAATAGTGTGACATGTCCTTGGCATTTGGGACAGCCGCTCCTGTCATTTTGATGAAGTGCTCATACTTTATGGCCTCATTTGCAAGGATTACTTTGAGTCTGAGATTTTACAAAATGAGGTATGTCAGTTTTCATAACCTTCACAGTAACTGTGAGATGTCTTTGTATAAGAATTCCTGTGATCTGCTGGTGTAGTTTTAGAATCTTTCACATGCTACTTGCAAAGTGCATCTTTTAAAAAACATTTTATTCTGAAATAATAATTTTAGACGTGGGAATGCTTCAAGAACAGTAGTAGGAATTTTCCATATGAACAAATCTCACGTCTTTTCCTGAGCACAGCTGAATTATCAAAAGTAAGAAAAACTAGTTAGGGTTTTTGTTGTTGTTTTTTTTTGAGACAGGGTTTCTCTGTGTAGCCCAGCCTGCCACAGAACTTGCTTTGTACACCAGGCAGCCTTTGAACTCACATAGACCCACCTTGGTCTGCTTCCTGAGTGCTAGGATTAGCATGTGCCACCAAATGCAAACAGCTCTAGTTTTTAACTCTTTTTCAAACCGCCACAGCTGCCTCACTAATACCTCTTTTTTGCTTCAGGATTTGAACCAGGCCTTGACATTGCTGTAGTCACATCTTTTGGGGCTTTTCCTTGGGAAACTTCTTGGACCTTGTGCGATGTTTTTGAAAATGTACAAATCTGAGCTTATAGAAACATCTGGACATAATTTTGTTTCCTTCTCAAACTATCTGTGCCCACAGTGATGAGCTTACTCCTCTGAAAGGGGACTGTGCAGTTATGTGCCTCACCCATGAATCTTGCAAAGCCCATGGTCTTTGCTCTTGTTCTGCTGACTCCTGAGGTATGGTTGGTAGTGTGCCTCAGCACCTGCCCTTTCCCACGGAGGATTCAGCCTGGATGTCTTCAGTGGTACCTGTGGGTGAAGGCTTTGTTTGCTCAAGTCAGGCTTCCAAGTGCAGGTGTGCAGAGGGAAAAGCCCCTCTGACTGCATCCAGGAAGCGCTGGTTTCAGGTTAGGCAGCAGGGCAGGGGCTGGCGGGAGTTTCCATGCACAGATGTCTGTTGCTCTGTTGATCCTGGAAGAACTTAGATCCCAGGCTGTCCTTGTTTGAGCACAGTAACCAGTGCTGTCCTAGTGGCCTCACCACTTCTGGATAGCCTTTTTCATAGGCCCTTGCAGTGGCCTAGAAATATATTCCAGGCTAGATGTGGTGTTTGTGTTTTCCTTGACAAGAGCAGATGATTCCTGTCCCTCTGGAACCAACAGTATAAATATGCAGGGTGGCAGGTAGACGCCTAAGGAGGCAGGTTGCTTCTCTAGAGTTCACAAAAAAACTTTTTTCCCCTCTATTTTGAGACAAAGTTTTGCTCTGTTTTTCAGACTGTCTTGATGCTTACTATGTAATCCCGACTCTGCTGCTCTGGAGCTTTCTGTAAACATAATTACTTTACTGGACTCTGTAATGGTATCTGGCTTTTTGAGTATTCCCTTCCACATTCTCAATATGTATTTATGTATTTATCGTGCACACACACACACTCATACACACACACACACACATACACACACACACACACAGCATGAGGTTTTTCTAGGGCTGAGAGATTTTTCTGGGATGTGAAGCTTTCAACACTAAACCCAGTGTGGTAGTTTGAATGGAAATGGCCCCATAGGTGCACAGGGAATGGCACTATTAGGAGGTATGGTCTTGTTGGAGTAGATGTGCCCTTGGTGAAGTAGGTGTGGCCTTGTTGGAGGAAGTGAGTCACTAGGAGATGTGGTTCAGAGGCCTCAGAGGCTCAAGCCAGGTCTAGTGGCTCACTGTCTCTTCCCGCTGCCTGTGGATCCAGATGGAGAACTCTCAGCAACTCTCCAGCACCATGTCTGCCTGTGGGCTGTTGTACTTCCCACCACGATAACAGACTAAACCGTTGACCTGTAAGCCAGTCCCAATTCAATACTTTTTTAAAGAATATAAGAGTTGTCATAGTCATGGTGTCTCTTCACAGCAAGACAAATTGAGATGGTTGGTTATGCTGGAGAAGAGCAAGCGGAGCCCCCAGGCCACCACGGAGCACCTCGCTGTGGCAGTGCCTCAGTCTAGTCGCGGAGCACACACTCTGCGGCACCAGTTTCTCTTTCCCTTTTTCTGACTAGATGAGGTTCTGGGCTCTGGAGAAGAACACTAAGATGAAGCGCCCCCATTTCCTTTGACAGCTCTGCAGTTAATCACCTGGCCCCCACTGTGAAGTCACTCTTCCCCTTCCCTATTCTGGTCTTTGAGACCAAGTTACTAATTACAGCCTGCTCAGAGAGATTAGGAGGACACGCCCATCTCCCAGAGAACTCCCTGCATATATTATCTGCAGGGTTGCAGGGTACCTGGATAAGTTTGATTTTTGGATTAACAAGGATCTTTTGTGGGGGAGGGAGAGGCCCTAGGGGAACAGCCCCAGACACTCTGACAAGCTAGGTAAGTGCTCTCACAGACTCATAGCCCTTAGCCAACAATGTTACATTTTAAGTATACATTCTTTGTAATATTAGAATTTCAGATTTAACTGGACATTCTGTATTCCGTATGTCTGGCTATCTCAATTGTTAGAGATATGTTTGTAAGAAAGATGCTTCCCCTCCACCTTTGAGTTCATCGTCTTGCTGATATCGAATTTGATACGCTTTCGTGATGGTACTTTGTCTACTTAATTTTCCTCTGAAGCAACATGGAAATGGAAAATAATTTTGTTTGCTTTGAAAAAGGAATTACTTTGTGTGTGTTTTAATAAAAAAATTTTCTCATTACATGAGCCAAGAATCACATTAGTTTCCAGTCCCCATAAATGAAACCCAGAGTTGAAGGAAACAAGAGATTTGTGCCGAATTTCCCAGCATGGATCATGGGTGGGGCAAGGAGACACCAATGTCTCTTTAAGCAGAACCGGAGGCTACAGCAGCAGCTAGCAAAAAGCTTCCTCAGACTTGGCAGTGCAAGGCACTTGAAGATCCTGGACTTCTGGCAGGTGTGAGAGAATTCCAAGTGGATATAGAAATGAAGAAGGGCTGTGGGGAGTGGGTGGAATGCTGAAGAGATCTGTGCAGTTTGCTTTTAAGAGAAAAGCAGACCTCTGGCTTCCCGGAAGTGCACCTAGCCCATCAAATAGTGCTGCTTTTCAGTAAGGCAGCAGTTCTGCAGTCATGATTACCTTGGGTGTTTGTTCTCAGCAGCTGGTACCCATCAAATCAGAGGCTGCTTTTCATCACCAGCAGGTGCTCCAGGAAGCAGAAGTGACTGCAGAGCTCCAAAGATGGCTCAGCTCCTCCTGAGGGAGAGGCTGCACTGGCACAGGGTTCCTGGTGATTGGCTCGAGGGCCTGCTGATCCAGCCAGGCTCAGAAGGATGACGTGTTCTTATTAGTTCCTGTGAGAGAAGGGCAGCGCTGGAGAGCAGATTCCGCAGTTGAAGCTGGAACACTGCCTGCATGCAGTGGGCATGTTATTAGTTCGCTGCTGCAGTGTGGGCACTCAGGTTTTTCCCTGTCCTGTGACATGTTCAGCAGTCCTCAGAGACTGTGGTCTGGATCTGGCCCCTCACCTGCACTGCCCATGGCTTTCTGTGTTAAGGGCTCAGGCACTTGTCATTTTCAACTTAAGCCACTTTCCCTGAGCTCTGGGTCCTGCGCCCTAGGGCCTGACTCTGTTGGGTCTCCTCAGACACCTCAGTATGCACCCTACCTGGCACCTTTTAATCTTAGAGCCAGTCCTTTCTGCCTCTGCCTCGCTCTTTCTGCTACCACATCTTCAGTACCTGACAGGACACTTGGTATGCAGAAGACCTTTGTCCGATACATGGGGAATTTGCATACTTCTACCTTGGTCTGGACCACTTGCTCATGCCGACTGAGGAAGGCCTGCGAGCTTTTCAGTAGCAGCACCTGCCGCAACGCTCAGGCAGTGCAGTCTGGGGCTGCCAGCTCTTGTCCATAAGAAAACGAGAAGCATGGCTTAAAGTACAGCTTCCTGAAGGTGTTAGAAATGTGTGTGTTTGGGTCTTGTAACACTCTTGAACAGAATAACATATGTGCATGTGTTTAGGCTTGTAAGATGCCAGATGTCTGTAGTACCAGTTTTTATTGTCTGTTTTTGAATTATGTTTTGAAGCTTAACACATTTTAGGATACTGATATGGAAATGAGTGATGAGTGCTCCTTGATTGTAGGCTATAGTTTGGCAAGCATTTTGAATTTTCTTGAAGCTCTGTTTGTGGGACACTAGCATGTCAAATATGCGGATTGTAAACGAGGCCACCTCCTGAAAGTTCTAGAAAAGAGTAGGCACTTGCGTTTTCTGTGAGGACTTTGAGTGTGTGACCCCGAAGAACAGCAGCTGGATTGGCACTGCTTGCTTTTGAAGGGGGCATTGAGTACAGTCCCCCTGTTGTCACACCTATGGGCAAGCTTAATTCTGAGTGTGCAGGCAACAGAGGCCTGTAGCTGGCCTCGCTGTCAGTGATCGGGACAGAAGCCGAGGCCTCCAGGGATCGTGGTGAGGTGTGTCCCTCTGGGTGGGCACCCTTCCCTCTGGGGTTTGCAGAAGACACTCAGGCCCCAGTCTCAGCTGAACTACTTCTCTTTTCTGAGGAGAGTTAGGCAGCCTCCCCTGCACTATCTAGCAGGTTCTGCATCGGCACCTTTATACCTGCATACGGGGTCACCAGGAGGCCTTCTTTTTAGCTTTAATGCCATTGAATTGAACATTTTTACAGCTGTGGCCTCTTTGTTTTCAGGTATCTGCTTCTCTTTGTTCTGGCTAACAAGCTCTCTGAGGTGCTGCCTCCCCCTGGTGTGTCTGTGGGAAGCATAGCTTCTAGTCAAGGAAGGGGACTCCAGCGAGCACTTATTTCCAAACTGTATCAGCAGGGGACCCTCAGTAGACATCTAATTATATTTGGACACCAGTGAACAGCATGAGCCGTTCTTTGAGGTGGAGATTGGGGGTAGTGGTATGTCAGGGGCTCAGAGCTGTGCCTTTGGGGATGTGCCAGAAAAAGCCTTCTAGAGCAACCCCTGGGGAACCCTTGGTCACAATGTGACCAAATGGCCTCATCCCTGGAGTCAGGCGTGCATAGGCGTGTTGGCCAAGGAGTTGTCCCCAGTACTGCCTCACAGTGCTCCTCCTCTACCTCCCCCAACCCCAGGCCAGTGACTCCCTCTGCATCCCTGCCCTGGGCCTGCATTAAATTAAGGGCCAGCTGGCTCTGCTTAAAAGTAAGCACTCTTACAGTTCCTCGGCTGGATTCCTTTTTCTTTGTCCTTCTCAGAGTTGGCATTGGCTCAGGCTTCTGAGACCTATGCCACTTCTTTGGCCTCCTTCACCTT
Organism: Pachyuromys duprasi; assembly: GCA_028658305.1. Lineage (NCBI taxonomy): Eukaryota > Metazoa > Chordata > Mammalia > Rodentia > Muridae > Pachyuromys > Pachyuromys duprasi. Next base: position 146,589,534 of record CM053766.1, on the reverse strand, counting down.
TCTCAACGGCCTCTTTGTCCATATCTCGGTAGTAATAAGTACAGCCTTAGAAGTAAAGGCTGGTTACAACCTTACTCTACTCTAGTGCTCTGTTCACCCTTCACCAAGTCTCTAAATGGTAAAGGACCCAGTCTCCATTTTTGGTGTCACCATTCAAGATGAGCCGAAATCACTTCAAAACAGAGTTATTCTAACTGTTGGCATCGCCCTGCATGCAAGGACTCCTGCCCTGCGCCGGCATCCTGCAGGCTCCTTGGTGTGCTCTGACTGCTTTGATCATAGTAGTGTCCTCTGCAAGTCCTTGCTCGATCAGTTTCCTGTGTGGTAAATATCAAACTCAAGCCCACCAGGGCTGTGTCTTCAGGGCATCCTCCGCTCCTTCCCCATGGGCATCATCAGCACATACGTGCTTGTCTTCATCATGACCCTGCACTTTCAGCTTTTCACCTACCTGACCGCACATTTGTGCACCTCCCTCCTGCCTTCCCTTTAAGGCATGCTTGCGTCTCAGCCTTGGATGTGAATGGTGGCTCTGGCCACGTGTGGAGACTGCTGAAATGTACAGCTGTTTGCTGACACGTTCCTGTCTAGAAATGTGGTCATTTCTATTTGAGTTCCCAGGGGAAATTAAATGATGGGCTCCTTAAGACCAGAGACAGCCGGAATGGAAGCATCCCAAGGCACAGAGCAGGCACTGACAAATATTTGCATTCTATTTTAGTTGTAAAGAAAGTCATTATGAGAGATGAAGCCTCGTCATTGGCATGAGACTATCATATGGCTAATTCTCTTGTTCTGCTCTAGTCTTGTGTCCAGGAGAGCGTCGCTCAGAACTAAGCAAGCAGAAGGGCAGAGGAGCTAGTGGAGCGAAGCCTCTTATGGCTTCTGTGTTTGAGGACAGTGAGTCACCACCTTCACCCATGCTGTCTCTGACAGGAAACGTGTCTGCACTGCTACTGCTCTCATGAGAATGTTGTATCATTTCTTTTGGAGGTAGGCACGTAGGCATGTGGATTGATTCTGTAGGTTCTTGGGTGTGCTGGCCGTGGAGCTGTGGGGCACAGCCTTGTGTGGGTGTGAAGTAAGAGGCTCTTTGTTAGTCCTCGGCCAGCGCTCCAGGAGACAGTCTATCCTGTGTAAATGCACTTGAACCTGCCACTGACAGGGCCTTGCATTGCTCAGTAAAGGATTAGGGGTGGGGGCGGGAGAGGGGCGGGAAGGGGGACAGGAGACACAGCTGCTTCATAGGACTGTTTCAGTCTAGGGCTCCTTCTTTTCCTCTTGCGTTTACTCTCATCTGAGGCCCTGGCTCATTACTGCTTAACTTGTTCTCCCGCTTAGCAGCTTGTTTAATTGAAAGCATTTCAGTGAGAGAATGTTTAAAGCATAGCAATCCTAAATGATCTGGGGTCACGAGGAGGTCTTAATTGATCCCTGTGATGAACGTTTTACTCCCCAGCAAGGGCCTCCTTTTCATTATTTCTCAAGGCCCTTATTCCAGCCACAAACACAGAGCAACTTAATGTTTTTGGCCGGTTGTGCCCTGAATTATGGTGTTTTTTTTTTTTTAAAGCATTGACTTTGTAACCTAGAGTTGAAGCCAGAATAAACTGGATAACTTATTCCTGTGCTTTTTATTGCATAAGGCATTAAAACAGCACCGGCTTGGTCGTCTGTTTTGCTTCTTATAGGCACTGTCATCACTTTTATTTGGCCGTTGTTAGAACAGATGTTTTAAAGGAAGTATTTTGGCCTGACTATATTTGCTTACTTTCTGATGAATGTGGTGTGTGTGTGTGTGTGTGTGTGTGTGTGTGTGTGTGTGTTTTAATGGAGACCTAAGTATTGTGGAAGCAAACTAGTCCTTAGGCTTTTACCAGATCTGGTAAAAGGTTTGAGCATGGGATCCTGAACTTGAAAAGCTAGGCTTAGTTTTCAGCCAATATAATGTTCAACAGCAACTAAAATGTCAAGCTGCCTTGAAAGATGGCTCTTAAGAAGTTTATGTCAAAGCCAAGTTACAGTTGTTTAAAAGTAAGCAAAACCCAAAAGAAAACTGTAAATCTGTTTACAGAGAGCATGTGAACCAATTAAGGTCTTATAATTTAACTTCCTTTGTAAAGCCATGAATTGATTTCAGATTTGGATGTTTTTTTCACATGACATACCCAGTGTCTAGTAAGTTTAAATGATTAATTGTAGTGAGTTATAGGCATTCGTAGGATAGCTTATCAACACCTTTGTGATGTCGTTTCTGTTGCTGTGATAAGATCATGACCAAAAGCAACTGAGGGGAGAAAAGGTTTCAGCTTACAGTTCCAATTTATAGTTCATCTCTGATAGGAGGTCAGTATAGTAAGTCAAGTAGCTGGTCATGCGATATCCATAGTCAGGAGCAGAGAGAATTGAATGCATCCTTGCTGCCAGCTTGCTGGTTTCTATGTTCAGTTAGCTTTCTTTACTCATCCAGTTCAGGGCCCTGCATAGGGAATGGTGTTGCCCACAGTGACTTAGATCAGTTACCATCAGAACAATCTCCAACAGATATGTCCACAGGCCAACATGTTCTAGACAATTCCTCAGTTGAGAGTCCTTTCTCTGGTAATTCCAGGTTAAGGCAAGTTGACAAAAAATGAACCATCACACATACTAATGAAGAAACAGGCTTATTTTCATACAAAAGTTGAAATGTATCTCCCAAATTGCTATTTCATAACAATGTTTGCAAAATAATATTGTAACAACAGAAGATTTAGATTCAGAGGAAGTAACTAAGGATGAAAGGATTATTTGAATGGATCTTTCCCTCATCAAATATATTATTTCAGTCATTTTCTATCTCATTTTGGAAATTTGAATAGAGATTGTTGACTAAAAGCAGCTACCTCCTACACTGACAAAACATAACCGTATAGAAGAGATCACGCTGAATCCTGAGGAGTCTAGAAACTTGCCTTTTGGTTGATATGGGAGCTGATTTGGGACTGTAACAGTATGATTGTGTAGCGGATTCTTGTTATAATCAGTTATGAGTTGGATAGATGCTGCTAAATTCATAGTGAGACCTGTTGCTGCTGTCCTGAGTACTGGGCATGAGGGCCATTTGGAGCAAAACAAGCACTCAGTAATTGCCGATCACGGTAATGGAAAGAGTTAACTGCCCAGATATCATTTGTTCCTAGGAAGCCGCTTATTGATGAAGTGCCAGCCAGTTTCCTAGGTCTCATTGTTGTCTGTGAATGTTAATTGATAGCCCAGCTCCTCTATCTGTTCAGGATCTTCAAGTCCCAACTTAAAGATCTAAGGTTTGCTTGGCTGTTAGTGGGATTTGTTTTTCTTTGATGTCTTGAACGATTCGAGGTCCATTGATCAATCTTTTTTTTAAAATAAATTTATTTATTTTTATATCAATCACAGGTTAGGTACTTTGCATCCCAGGCGTAGCCCCCTCCTTCATTCCCTCCCATTCTCCCCCTCCCTCCCTCATCTCCCTCCTCCCCGCCCCCTCCAAGTCCACCAATGGGGGAGGACCTCCTCCCCTTCCATCCAACCCCAGCTCATCCTGTCTCCTCAGAGCTGGCTGCAATGTCCTCTCCTGGGATCTAGCCAGTCTGTCACTCCCCGGCATGTATGGGGGAGGGTCAAAGAGTCAGCCATCAAGTTCATGACTGAAACAGTCCCTGTTTCCCTCACTAGGGTCTTCAGTCCGACACGGAGCTATCATGGGCCTCATCTGAGCGGGGGTTCCAGGCCACATCCACACGTGGTCCTTGATTGTAGAAACTGTCTCATTGATCAATCTTTTTACATTTTCTCTTATTTTGACTTACCCAACACCTCAAAGTTAATAAGATACTTAACCTTTTCTGGTATGAAAATGCTATAAATCAAACCACATGGCAGAATGTTTCTCTGAAACATATTCCTTTTGTGTCTGTTATGCATTTTTACATTTCATTGAAGGAGTGGGTGGCAGGGACTTAATTCTTACCAGGCTTCTGCTCTTCCATAACATGAAGGGAATAGGCTCAAGTGATGGAGAGTTTTCATGCAAAGTTTATGATTTTTGACCCTTGTAGTTATCTCAGTTGATTAGGAAAACGAAAGTATGATGTTGGAATACTGTCAGTCATCATTGTCAGAGGAGCTGGAACTCAAAAGTTTGGTCTTCTCATCTCTAAAATGATGTAGAACTTAACACTTACTGAATGGGGAAATGGTACTTCTTTCTGCCCTGGGAATAAGCACAGTCTTTCTGCCAGTGATACAGGGTTAGCTTGATGGCTAAACTGGCCTAGAGTGCTTTTCAGCATAGCATCCCACTAAGTCACTGTCAGTGTGAGGCTGCTATTAAAACTGTTTCTGCACATCAATCTCTGCAGGTCCTCATGGGCCCAGATTTGTTGGTTCTGTTGTTCTTTGGATGGAACTCCTGTCCACTTTGGGTCCTTCGATTCCCTAACTCTTCCATAAGACTCCCTGTGCTCTGCCTAAAATTTGGCTGTGAGTCTTAGCTTTTGCTTTGATTCCCTGTTGGGTGGAGTCTTTCAGAGGACATCTATAGTAGGCTTCCCTCTCTTCTACTGCTCTGGTGTCTATTCTATTTGCCCTTCTGAATGAGAATTAAGCTTTCTCCCTACGGTCCTTCTTTTAATTTAGCTTCCTTAGGTCTGTGGATTGTAGTACGGTTATCCAGTATTATATGGCTAAGAACCATACATGAGGAGGACCTAGACCCCTGCTCAAATGCAGCTGATGGGCAGCTCAGTCTTCATGTGGGTTCCCTAGTAAGGGGAGCAGAGACTGTCTCTGACATGGACTCTGTTGTCTGCTCTTTGATCACTTCCCTCTGGTGGTCATGGGGCCATTACCAAGTCACAGAAGAAGAGGATGCAAGCAGTCCGAATGAGACTTGATAGGCTGGGGCCAGATGGTAGGGAAGGATGGCTCCCCCTTTCTGAGGAATAGGGGAGGAGAAGAGGGGGAAGAAGGAGGGAGGGTGGGACTAGGAGGAGATGAGAGAAGGGCTACAATGAGGATGTAAAGTGAATAAATTATAAGAATAAAGTTAAAATTAAGAAGTATCTATGCTGGGCTGGTGCTATGGCTTAGCCAATAGAGTACTTGCTTACCATCCACAGA
>CM053766.1:146567609-146584292 GCA_028658305.1 Pachyuromys duprasi | reverse complement strand
GGCAGGGAGGTTGAAGAGCCAGCCATTGAGTTCATGTCCAAAATAGTCCCTGTTCTCCTTACTAGGGTACCCACTTGGGTATTGAGCTACCATTTGCTATATACGAGCAGGGGTTCTAGGTTATATCCATACTTGGTCCTTGGTTGGAGAGACAGTCTCATAAAAGACCCCTGTGCCCTGATATATTTGGTTCTTGCAGAGTTACTGACCTCTCCAGGTCATACTAACTCCCCCTTCTTTAATATGATTCCCTGTACTCTGCCAGAGGGTTGGTTATGTTTCTTAACATTTGCTTTGATGTGGTTACATTTTAAAATTTACTTACTCTATGTAGATTTATATCAGAGATACTTGGGTGACTTTTCCCCAGTTTTTTAACTTGATGTGAAGTTATAAATATACCCAGGAACCATTTGCAACTCTAAGCGGTAATAGTTTTATTGGCTTGGAAGCCTAGCTGTCTTTATTTCTAGTGGTGACTTGTAGTGTTTAAAGTAACTGACAACCCTGCAGTCATTGCCAAAAGTTTATGATTTGGAAAAAAATAAAAAAGGAGTGGGGACAGTGGGGAAGGGAAAAATGCTGTTTGAATTGCAGACGGCTTAAAGCAGCTCCATAGGGAGGCCCGTAACTCAGGTCACTTCAAATGCGGCCATAATACTGAGAGTTAAGATGATTGTCTCTGGAGAAGATCTTAAGAACAAATCTCAACAACAACAACAACAAAAATCCAAAGAAACTCAAAAACACACTGCAGGGGTTGCAGGCAGAAATCACAATATTAAGAGTTTCCTTGTTGAAGGTTATTTGTTCTGTGGGGTTGTGTTGGTCTAAATTTTTTAACAACCCTTTTTTATTTAGGGTTATTAAACACTTCTACCTCCCTTTTAGCACCCCAACACTGAGTAGGAGGGAAAGAAAGTTAAAAGGGGCAGAGGTTGGGGTTCTCTCTGCTACTTCCCATTGGGTAGGGTCACCAATATCAGTCATCCAGAAGTTCAGGTAACCAGCAAATCAGCAAACAGTAAAGGAAGCAGCAGAGTGAACCAGCAGCAAGAAGCCCTCCAAGCAGCCACACCTTCTTCCTTTGGACTGTCATTTTCCTACTCTTCAAAGTCTTCAGAATTCAACTAATTACACCAGGCAAAGACCACCCTCTGCATGAGACACTTAACAGGGGTAGACAAACTAAAATTCCCAACTTGGAATTTTAACAAAAACATGTTTACATATCATAAACCAAAACATCCACAATGGGGTTGCTCCATTTTTTGTGACCTCTCCACTAATACCCATGCCTCTGCTGACAAGGTTCTGAACTGGGAGAGCTGGCGTTCTTGACCCCTCTGGCTCCTACAATTCTTTCTCCCCCACTTCCAGAGGATTTCCTGAGCTCTGTCTAATGCTTGTCTTTGGGTCTCTGCATCTGCTCCCATCAGTTACTGGATGAAGCTTACAATGATTATGCTTGGCTCTGGTCTGCAAGTATAGCAGAGTATCATTAGGAATCATTTCATTAACTTTTTTTTTTTTGCCTGTCATGTTTGGTTTTCTCTTAGGTCTCTGGACTATCTAGACTCTGGTTCCTGACCCTTCAGGCAGTGTCAGGCATGGGCTGCTGCTTGGCACGTGGGTCTCAAGTTGGAGCAGTCATTGGTTGGTCACGCCCACATGTTCTGCGCTACCTCTACCCCAGCACGTCTTGCAGGCAGGACAATTTGTAGATCAAAGGTTTTGTGGCTGGTTGGTGTCCTAATCCCTCTACCAGAAGCCTTGGAACAGGCTGTTTTAAAGAGGGAATAATCAGAGCACAAGAAACCCCAATGCGGGTGGCAAGGCTGCTAAGTGTGGAGAAAATAAGATAAGAGAAAAACATGGAGGAAGCAACATATGGCTCCAGTGGAGCTCTTTAGTAGGCAGAGGGGAAGCAAATATCATCTCCAAAGGGCCAAAGGGAGCCCTGAGCAAAAGAGACTGTGGTACCCACAGGACAGGATCGCAGGTCTGGAAGCCTTGGATTCTGGGGAGGCGTGCCTCCCTTAACATGATGGTTCAACAGTGGAGAACCATTTGTCGCTCTGTTACTGAGGGTTGTGGTTGTGAGTCACCTTGAAAGAGAAGCTGTTGGTTAAGATTGAGACGCTCTGGGGCCTGACAACAATGAACAATCACAGGGAATCTAGAGTTCGCTTTCACAAGCCCATGGGAAATAGCCCTAGGAGGTAGTTCTAGAGAGGAGACCAAGAGACTCAGCTTGGGCAGTGAAGAGTATGGTGGTGATGGCCCCAGCTGGGTGGCTAGGAGCTGAGTCCTCTGCCTAGTGTAGCTATGGAATTCAGCCCTAACCTGAGGTCAGCAGGTGGCCCATACCCTGGAGCCTCCTATTTGTTATCATTTACTACTTGTGGGACTGAGAACTCTGGACTTCCCACAGAACAGTTGACTTTTGTAGCCTCATCCCACCAGCAGGAGCAGGGAGTTCAATGCATAGTGAGTTTTGAAAGTGTAGAGACTAGTCATCTCTTTCTTGGCTGGCTGTCTCTCCCTCTTCCCCCCCAGGGAGGAAAAGCCTTGCTAGGCCACAGAGGAGGACATTTCAGCCACTCCTGAAGATTCCTGATAAGCTAGGGTCAGATGGAAGGGGAGGAGGTCCTCCCCTATCAGTGGACTTGGAAAGGGTCAGGGAGGAGATGAGGGAGGGAAGGTGGGATTGGGGGGGAATGAGGGAGGGGGCTATGGCAGGGATACAAAGTAAATAACCTGTGATTAATATAAAAATAAAAATTATTAAAATAACAAAAACATGTACAATAAACAATTCACCTAATAGAAAAAAAGAAAAAAAAAGTGTAGAGAGCAGTCAGCTCAGACAGATGCCAGTGTTGTCTGTCTCCCAACTCCTGGCGCATAAGAGACAGCAGCTGATGAGAACATCTGCCTTCCAGCTCAGCACAGCTGTGCCACAATTCACTTTATGAGTATCTTCTTATTTATTATTTTCTAGTATTTGGTCTCCACTCTTGCATTTATGGCTATTGATGGTTTTGCTTGTTTCTGGTTGGTTTTAGGGTTTTGTACATTTCTTCATCCACTTGACTGTATGGCACTGTTTCTACTTCTCACTCTCATCTCATATACTTCCTTCTTATTCCTGCTTCTCTGTCCTTTGCATCTCATCCATAGCTTGAAAAACCACTAAAATCTGTAGACTCTAAAAGTACCCTCTGCACCCCTCAAAGAGGTGGAAATACTGAAGCAAAACCAATCTGAAAGGTTGGAGATGGAAAACATAATATAACATGAAAGGCTTTGTGGGAAGTCTCAGCAATAGAATGAATCAAGGAGAGGACAGAGTAGTTAAGCTTAAGGAGAGGCTTAAAGAGGAGCTACAACAGTCAGAAAGGACAAAGATAAAGTAATAAAATACCATCGGGAATTCCAGGATATATGTGATACCAAGAAAGGACCAAATTTACGGGTTCTGTGCATAAAAGGAGAACCGTTCTATGCCTTTTATCTTAAAGGCATAGAAAACATTTCCAAAAGAAGTCCTAACAGAAAATTTTCCAGAGTTAGGAAAAGAGATTCTAACTTAGATACAGAAAGCATATAGAACACCAAACAGAAAAGCATCCCTACATCATATTATAATTAAAACACTAAATATGTGAAACCACAAAAGTATATTGGAAGTGGCAAAAGAAAAACATCAAATTGTGTATAAAGGCAGGTCTGTTCCCCAAACAAAAACAAAACCCCAGCAGACCATTGAACTGACACTTTAAAACCAGAAGGGCATGGAAAGATGTATTTCAAGTTCTGAAAGACCACTGCTGTCAACCCAGGCTACAATATACACAATGTTGTTTGTCACAATTGAAGGAGAAATAAAAACTTTTCATGATAAAAATAGGCTAAAAGACATTTATGACCACTGAGCCAGCTCTGTAGAAGATACTTCAAGGAATATTTCAGACTGAAGAAAAAAAATCCATATACAAGGTCACAGGAAGAAATAGGATACATATGGAATGCAAAGTGAAGAGTGCTGGGGCAAAAGGTTTAATTAGGATAAGGGTGAAGGGACAGGGGAGAGGAGGAAGTGGGAAATGCATTCAGAGTCCAACATAGACATTACCAGAGAAGAACTTCTTCTCCACAGCACATTAAAGCTAAGTTGCCCAAAATACAAAACAAAGGAGCAATATTAAAATCTGTAAGATATATATATATATATATATCTCGATTACAAAGGCAAACACTTCATAATAACTTCAAAACTCTTAACAGAAACCATAAAAATGAGGAAAGTGTGGAATGATAGATTTCAAGACCTAAAAGTAATTGCTCACCAAGATTGTTATATCAACAAAGTTATCTTTTAAAATTGGAAAATAAAGACATGTCAAAAAAACCCACAACAAAGTTATCTTTTAAAATTGGAAAATAAAGACATGTCAAAAAAACCCACAACAAACCAACAACCCACAAACTAAAGCAGTTATGATCACCAAGCCAGCATTACAAAAGACACTTAAAGACAGGGGAGGAGGAAAGACAGCCTCAGTTATGAGACACTTAAAGGGCCCTAAAAACAGGGGAGGAGGAAAGACAGCCTCAGTTATGAGGGCAAGGAAAGAGTGAGCTACCTTAGGGGAAAAGAGGAAAAGGTGAGATAGGCAACAACCAATCACATCCAGCTTCGTAAATCAGCAAATGTCTATCACAAATGAAGGAAAAAGAAAAGAATAAACAATAATCAAGCCAACCAGGAAATAAAGAAGATTCCAAGAGTTAGCAGCTCTCTACAGTAATAATCCCACATTTAAAATCTTAATTCTCAAAAGTTGCTGATTTAGATGGCTGGAATAAAAAGCAAGGATCAACTATTTGTTGTATACAAGAAACACACCTCATTGGAAAAGACACATAAGCTAAGAGTGCAATGATAGAAGCCAACATATAGAGCAAATGGAAGCCCCAAACAAGCAGGGATAACTATAATAATATCTGATAAAATATAAATGAGGCTAAAGTTAGAAGAGATAGGAAAGTCATTACTTATTAATAAAGGGAATAATTTATCAACACAATGTAACAATTTTGTATACACCTAACACTGGAATCCTTCCAACACTTTTAATGAATCCAGTTACCCTGAACACCAAACCCATATCAGAAAATGAGAAGGGTGGTAACTATATAAATGAGTTTCTCTGATATACTCACAAAAATTCTTAGTCAAATATTTGCAAATCAAATTTAACAGCACATTAAAAAAAAATCACACACTACCATTAGGCTGGTTTCATTTCAAGGATGCAAATGTATGCAACTCAATAAGTGTAATATAAAAGGGACAGTAATCACATGATCATCTTAATAGATGTAGACATTTTCTTAGACTTTTCATGATTAAAAGCCCTGGAGAAACAGGAATAGGGGAACACATGCCTCAACACAACAAAAGCCACATACAGTAGACGTCAGGGCTGGGGGGGGGGCAGACTGGAAACATTTTCTCTAAAATCAAGAATGAGACAAGACACTTTTTCCTCTCATTCAATATAGTGCTTGAAATGTTAACTAGAACAGTAAGACAAGAGAAAGAAATAAAAATAGGAAAAAAAGAAAACAAATGTCCTGTTTTTGTGATGAACCTGAAGACCTCACCAGAAAACTCTTAGGTCTAATAAGCATTTTGAGCTTGATTGCTGAAATCCTTTCTAACCGCAGTTTCAATGCATTCTATACTTTATCACAAGCTATGTCATGGTTCATTCAAGAAGCTCACTGTTAGCGGGCACAGAACTTAGGAGTTAGCTTTTCCTCTTGGAGCAGTACTGAGGTGAACTGAACTGTGTCCTAAATCATGCTGGGAGCCCAAGCTGATTGATTCCTAGCATGAATTTCCAGGTCTGTTATGGCTTGGGTAGAGAACCTAGACATGTCTGAGGCTTTGATGCTGCCCCCTGCAATTCCCCTGCATGATGTTTGTAGCATTTACCTTTAAAGGGCAGAGTTCATGTGTGTCCTTTCCTTCCCCTACTTGCTGTGAATCTTTGCCGGCTTGGTAGATTATGGAATGACAAAGCAATTTTGATTTTATGGAGTATGTTTTGGGAGTAATCATACATGTGAGTATCATTATAGAGACTGAGCAGGTTATATCTAGGAATATGTCTGTATATAATGTACATATATGCATACAGTGACAATGAAAGAAAAGGCCATGAACATGAAGGAGAGCGGGAGGGGCTGAGAGGAGCAAAGGGGAAGAAGAAATAGAATTATATTATAATCTCAAAAATTAAAAAAACAGTATAATAAAAAATTAAAACCAAACCAACACCAAATTCAGAGACCAGGTGGGAGTGGTTTATGTAGGGTGGGGCTTAGCACTCTAGACAGAACTGAAGCCGCCAAACAATTTAGTCAGGAGTCCAGAGGCTTCCCCTTCAAGAAGCTGTGCTGTGCATTATCTTTCTAAAACTTCCTCTTGCACGTGAACCTTATGAGCAAGTCAGTATTTTCTCACTTGGAGCTTTTGTTTTCTTGGCTTGTATTACCTTTACAATCAATCATGGCCCTTTACAGCATAGTAAATGGGCTGAACTTTTGTTGTTTCTATTTTTAACAACACACACTCACTTCCCATGAGTAAATAGTGTGTGTGTGTGCGCTTGTGTGTGTGTGTGTGCGCTAGAGCCCCACCTGTTGAACTTGGGGCTGTGGAGCCCATGTGGTTTCTTGTGTGGTTGTAGTTACTTAGGGAACATTTCAAAGAAGGCCAGTCCTGGTTTACTTTTTCTCCTCTTGGAGTCTTTTTGTTTGTTGTTTGTTTTATTAAAGAGTGTTAGACACAGGACCTGGGGTGGACAACGGAAAGTGGCCGCCACGCTGTAATGCTTGCCTGTGCGCGATCGCCTGCTGAGACCTGTGGTGTGGCACGGCGGACACCCTCCTGCAGGGCGTGCTCTGTGTGAGGCTCTGTGTGAGGCTCTGTGTGAGGCTCTGTGTGAGGCTCCTGCCCGTGTGCTGGTGTTCAGCAAGCATTGCTCAACAAGGCCCCGCTTTCCAGCGTCCAGACTTTTAGTTCTTTTGGACTGTCTCCAACCCTTAGAGGTGACCTGTTTAGCTCTGCTGCTGCGGGGGTAGAGAGCATAGAGACTGAGAAACTTGAAAGCTGGGCCCCAAATCTGTTTTTCTTTTTTTTATTCTTCTCTCTTTCCTGGGACAGGACCAAATTGTTACTCAAATGAGTCTACAAAGACAAAAAAATTCAAGTGCACCCATTCTGTTTTATGTAGTAACTTGAGAAGCAGTTGCTTAAAACAGTAAAAATTAACCATCAACTGTCGTTCAGGGACACGAGCTTCGAGGTGCTTCTGAAGCGCTACACCCTTGGTCCTCTAGTCTCGCACAGAATGACACACACATGTGGCTTTTCCTGAGATTTTCCGGGTATGTCCACATGGGGCTTTAGGAGTGGAGATATAAAGGACAACCTGGAAAAGACTATGAAGTGAATCCAAAGCCAGCAAGCCTCGGTGGGACTGTGGCAGCCGAGGAGTCTGCTGAGGAAGCTGGAGTTTAATGTTTAGCACCTTTGCAGGGCTTGAGGCCATTTCCTGACTATCTGCAGGGGTACCAGGTCACCACCTGGCGGGGGAAAGCTGCTGACATTGAAGGTTTCTCCGTGTAGGATGGGCAATTCATACCACTGCAAGGTCGCTTTGCCCACAAGTTGGTTCTTTTTTTGAAACATGCCTCTCTATGTGAACCCAGAGCTTCATTTTCCCTATACCCCACGGAGAGGTCCATCTTGAGTTGCCAAACTTGCTCATCTTATGTGAATTCATCCTAGACTCTTGCAAGAAGTTAGCATTTGGAAACTTGATTACAGCTGAGACCATATTATAGCTGATCTGTACTAAAAGGAAATATCAGAATCTATCTCAGAAATAAGCTTTTAGGATTATTTTACTATTTATTCACTATTATGGATAGTACATGCTTGCCCAGCAGTGAATGAAGCTGTCTTTTTTAGCTGTGTACCCCCAGGAAGGTAGGGTTTTCCTTTTGTGGCTCCCCACATCATTTTCTCCCCACCTCCCCATGCCTTCCAGGGCTGCTTTTGCACCTGCCTCTTCTCACTGCCAGTCTCTCCCTGCTCAATGTAAGCTCTTCACAGAGAGTCTGCCTCTTCAGTCTGCTTTGGCCTTGTGATCAGCCAGCTTTGCAGGCTCGGGTCTTGTTACCTTGTAGTGTTTGCTTGCAGTGTGTATGTGTGTTGGCGTGGCTGGGGTGGGTGTGGGTGGGGCTCTTCTTTCCCTGCTTTGTGTGGTAGCTTATGCTGAATAGCAGGAAAAGCTAGTGGGACCATTCCTGCAGTGTGAAGGATGACCAATGTCTTGGAGTCAGTCCCTGGGGTGGAAAGACTGGGCAACCAGTCCCACGGCAGCCTGAACAGAGTGACCGAGATGAACAAGTACAGAGTGGGGCGGGGTCCAGGAAGGCCGGTGTACAAAATGAGCTTGGTTCACTGTGGAAAGAGGTTTAAACTTTGGTGGCATTAATTTGTTTTTCCATTTTAATTTTTGGTGTTTCTGCAGATTGAACTTAGGGCCAGCCCTCTCCCAGTGAACTGCACCCCCAGCTGCTGGGGTTACACCTTCTTAAATGACTTCACAAATTAGTAAGTTTTATATAAGAAACAGTTGTTTTTCTGGAATCTTAATGTCCCCAGAATGTGAGTCCAGACACACTATGGGGATATCAGCAAGGTCAGAGGTCAGCCAAGATCCTCACTGGGGTGGAGTTGATATCGTCGTGCATGGTCATCTGCCAGTGTGCCCTCTTGAGGCGCTGTACACAGCACCAACAGAGGTGGGCTCTTCTTTGCACCTGTCAGTGCTGCCCTGTGCTTGCGTTCAGCCCGCCTGCTGCCTGTCCTGCTCAGGGCCCAAGTCTAAGCTCCCTTTCCATGGCCCACAAAGGCAATTTTGTGGAGCATATGGAGGGGCCAAATGCTGTTGTGGTAATCTCTGCCCCCTCGGTGGTCAAGGTCATGAAGTGAGCAGTAGTGGAGGTGCTCACCAACCACACGGCTGAAGAACAGGTCCAGGTACGTGGCCACAGCCAGGTCACAGCGACATCTGTCTGGACAGCCTACGTCCTCCAGACTTCTGTCTCAGTCCAGTCAGCCAGGGCCTCCCACATCCTCCCATTCTCACTGCAGCCTCTCTTCAGCTCTCACTTGTGAATTTGGAATCACTGAGGAGACCTAGAGAAGTTTTTTCTGACCTTCCTGGCATTTGTTCACACATATGCATGTGCTCTCCATTCTGCAGCCAGAGTTCAGGCTGAGAGGCTCCTCTGTCAACTGTTGCTCTGATGAATCAGTTCTCTTGGTCACACACGGTCAAGCTTCTCATCACCAATCCCGCCTTCTGGCTTTTAAAATTTCTCCAGATCGCAGTAAACAGATGAAGTTTGTTTAGGGCCATTCATTGTTGAGGAGACGCGCAGGCATGTATGAGCTGACTTTCACTAATGTCGTATAAGACTTTTGTGTTGACTGTCAGTGTCTGCTCTGTTCCTTAATAACCTTTTGAAAGACTTCCACCATTTGGGAAGAGTTCTCTGGCTGTCTTGTTTGTCCTTTCTGAGTTTCTTGTAAATCGCTCTAGTTTTTATTTTAAAAAGCATTTAAAAGACTTATGTTGGAAATCTAAGAGAGTAAATCTAATATGGCTGTAGGCTTTTCTGCAGCAGAAAGACTCCATGTAAGAAGGGGACGTATAATGCAGTCACAACATTTCTTTTTCCAGTCTGGACAAGGGCAGTGGATGGACATCCAAGTCACCATAACCAGAGTAGTTTGCAAAGGCAACTTGTTCTCCACTTACTTGGGATATTTTATTTGGCATAAAAGAGGGACCAGAGGCCAGGTATGGGGATGCCCTCCTTAGTTCCCTCACTCAGAAGACAGAGGTAGTAGACAATCTCTGTGGGTTGAGGCCAGCCAATTCTACAGGACAGCCATGGCTGCATAGAGAGACCCTGTCATAGGAAATGGATTTTTTTTAATTTTAAAAAGAAGATGAAATAGGAAATTATAATTATTAGTTTGCTTAGGCTGGCTGTCCTCTCAGGATCAGGCCACGGTGATTTGTGTTGTGTAGTGCCATCCTTCAATAGACAGCTGTGGCCTTTCCTTCCTTCCTTCCTTCCTTCCTTCCTTCCTTCCTTTCTTCCTTTCTTCCTTCCTCTCTCTTTTTTCCTTCCTCCCTTCCTCTCCCTCTCCCTCTCTTTCTTTCTTTTCCTTCCTTCCTTCCTTCCTTCCTTCCTTCCTTCCTTCCTTCCTTCCTTCCTTCCTTTCTTTCTTTCTCTTTCTTTCTGTCTTTTCCTTCTTTCTTTCCTCCCCTCCCTCTTCCTTTCCCTCCCTCCCTCCCTCCCTCCCTCCCTCCCTCCCTCCCTCCCTCCCCAGTGTGTCGTTTTATGGCATTCAAAATGAGCAGAATTGTTCTCAATGCATAAGTAAGCTTCCTCGAGCCCCTATCCCTCCTGCTGGATTGCCTCACCCAGCCTGAATATGAAGGGATGTGCTTAGTCTTACTGTAACTTGTTAAGCCTTGTTTTATTGATATCCATGAGAGGCCTTTTTCTGAAGGGAAACAGGAGGGGTGGATCTGGGGAAGACAGAAGGTGGGGGGAAGGACTGGGAAGAGAGGAGGGAGGGAAACTGTGATCAAGATGTAGTATATGAGAGAATTTTAAAAAAGACTCCTCAAATATGGTGTATGTGTGTTGGGGGTTATTTTTACCTGCATGTATACGTCTGTGCATCACATGGATGTCTAGTGCCCTTGGAGACCAGAAGAGGGCATCATATACCCTCTGATTACATCTGGTTACAGCTGGTTGTGAGCTGCCATGTTGTTGCTGGGAATCAAATTGGGGTCCTCCAGAAGAGCAGCTCGTGTTTTTAATTGCTGAGCCATCTTACCAGCACTTGCCGCTGGTTTGAGTTAAGGTTCCTGAAGAAGCTGCCAGTGTCAGTTAGGAAACAGGACACTGCCACTGTGGCTGAGAGAGTGAATTTTCCATTCCGTTCTAGGCTTCTTTGAAAATTTTGTTTATGCTTTATCCTTGCCTCTTTTTTTTTCTTTCCTTGAAACATGGTTTTTCTGTGTAGCCCTGTCCTAGAACTATCTCTGTAGACCAGCTTGGCCTCCAACTCAGAGATCTGCCTTGCCTCTAGGGATTAAAGTGTGCACTGCCACTGTCTGGCTTGCTTTCTTCCTTCCTTCCTTCCTTCCTTCCTTCCTTCCTTCCTTCCTTCCTTCCTTCCTTCCTTCCTTTCTTTCTTTCTCTCTTTCTCTCTTTCTCTCTTTCTCTCTTTTCCTTTCCTTTCTCTCTTTTCCTTTCCTTTCTCTCTCTCCCTTCCTCTCTCCCATTCTCTTTCTTTCTTTCCTTTTCTTCTTTCCCAGCAGGTCATGTCTTTAGTCCTACTAGAGCCAATTAGAGTCTAATGTCTTTGCCTGAGAGCTCATTTAGGATTTGGCCATCACCACGCCGACTTAGTCTTGATACAGATACTTAGCACTTACTTTGTCTGGACACTTGGATTCAACAGTGAACACAGGAATCCCCTTGAAGAGCTCATGTTCAGGTTGTAGGGGACCGGGTGGAGCTGTGGGAATGACACAGAGATGATATGTCAAGTCGGTGAAACAATGGCGAGAGCTGGGCAGTGGGCAGTGGTCTGAGGGAGGGAAGGTCTAGCCAGGGCGGGGTCTTGGGAAGAACATTGCAAATGGAAGGAACAGATGGTGTGAGCCTGCAATTGCCGGTGAGTTTGAGGTACTGAGTGGCATGCAGCATGCAAGGGTGGCAGCATCAGTGAGAGAGAGCTGTAGGTGTGCCGGGGCCAGGGTGCTTAGGCCTCAAGCCCTGACTGCTTTGCAAATAACCATTTAGAAGAAATGAGAGCTTGCCCAGAGACAGTGATTGCAGCACAGTCTTCAGATGAAGGGGCACACGCTTCCACGTGAAGACTCTGCATAGCATTGTTTCTGGTCCACAGCTGTAAGTTTGGTACTGGTGTCCTTTTGTGTGTGTGTGAGAGATTTTATGTGTCTGGAGATTAAACCAGGGTGGTGTGCCTGCTAAGCATGTGATGTGTCCCTGAACCAGTGCATTCTAGGATTTTTTTTTTCCATAATGAGGTATATTTTTTCTTTTTCTTTTTTGGCAGTAATGGACCAAACAGTTTCAAACAGTTTGAGAAAGCGTGTTTGTGAAAGGTTGGCTGGACTTCTGCTTCAGGCTTTAAGTGAGATGTTTGGTTAGGGCTTCCTACTTTAACCATTTACCAAAAGAGCGGGCTGACACAGAGGGTTGATTTCAAAGATAGCCCTCAGCTCTGAAAGAGTAAAGATCCTGCTCTGGCTGTCTAGCTCTGAGCTAAAATTTATGTATATGCTCTCTGTTCAGGAACATTTTTACTCACTAATTGATTTCTCCACCCATTGGGTAGTACTAATTCTTATTTACCATACCTCATACAGCGATGACCAGTTGACACAGACCCTCTCCTTACTGTGCTTGTACCTGTGAGCCTGGGGCTGACACTCTCCAAATGATCGTTCAGAAAGTGTCATCGTATGTGATAAATACTATGAAATGTAAAGGGAGGAATCTGAAGAACTTCCAGGGAAAAGGAATGAACAACAAAGGTCCTGAGAGTAGTCCAGGATAAATCCAGAGCATTTTCACAGAATGTCAGAATAAGTGATAGTCTTTAGATACAGTTAAGTACATGTTAGGGTATGAATAGTGACCCGTTGTGTATTCTCCCACTTGGAACCATCTACTCTATTATACTAGATAGCATACTGTTCTTTTTGTTGTCTGCTCGCGTTACTTTCTAGTGCTTGTTCTTTTAGCTGGGAAGGATTCATGGAAATGATCTTAGCACAGGTTTCCTTCTTAGGGATGGTGCCTTTTCTGGGAGGAGATGCCACAGAGCATGGAGGGAGTGGAGACAGCAAGGCCTCGGCCTTCTTTGCTGTTGACTGAGGATGGAAGTGTGGGGCTGGCGGGAGTGAGGAGGAGCAATGTGGAGCAGGTGGAGCCAGCAGACACGGGGACAGGATGACGAAATGAGAAATCAAAAATTCAGAACCCTCTGAAAACATTACAGACCATTATGGGAATTGAAATTAGAAACATTGTATGCATTTTTAATATTTCTGGTAGGAAAAAGACTGTAGCCATGTTAATGTTTAATGCACAGACCATAATTGAGGGTCGAGCAGCTCTCCATGGTCCCATTTTCCCAGTCTTGTTGAGAAGAAGTTGGTTCTATTTTTGGCCTGTCTTTGGGAAGTGGGTGCTACCAGGGGTGTGGGCCTTGAAGACAGAGATGCCTTTCTGTCCTTCGTGAAGAAGCATACTGGGAGAAATGTGCTTGGGGCCAGGAGTGTGGCTCAGTGGCAGAGCACTTGCCCAGCATGTCTGTGGCCCAGTCCATTGCTAGCGCTGTGGGGGAAGGTTTGTTCGCTGTCTTGGCCCTACTCTTCCCCCCCCCCCCCCCACTCTCTTTTGTATGCTGTGTTAACTGTCTTGATTGCTTGCAGTTTGGTGCTTGGAGATTCTTTTTAAATCAGATTTTCAAAGGATGAACTGGAACTGGATCTCTGTTAGGAACAGAAAAGGAAGTAAACTGTATAAGTTTTAAAGTTTTTTTTCTTTTCCTGTCCTGTTCAGACATCACTTGAACAGTGGTACAAATGAGTGTGTGCTTGCAGCCATGTTTTCCTGTGTCCCTAGGCAGTTTTATTTAGACAGATAGGCATGAAAAGTTTGACAGAGAAGAGTCATTTGTCACTAATATTGTCTAGAATTACCAATACATGTTAATAATACAAACCAGAATGTTTTGAGTTGATTTCATTATTGTTTTGAAACTATCAAACCCATTGCTATCCAGTGTAATTTTTACTGTGTTGAACATTTTCTAAACCACCACTGTCCAGTGCATTAGTCACTGGCCACTTGTGACTTTTGGGCACATTATATGCAGTTAGCAGGACTGGCGGAGGGTACTTAGAATTGAATTTCACTCAGTTTGAATTTAAGTAGCCACCTTGGGCCAGTGGCTAGCTACTTGGCCAGTGTTGGGCTGGGTAAGCTGCTTGTTTTTGCTACCTGTGGACTGTCATTGTCCCCTGCTCACTGTGTATGGAAAAGTGGTCGATGTGTAGAAGTGACATATAAAATGTTATATGCCAAAATTATACGAGAAATCCCAAAACTGCCTCTTCCTGTAGTTTACTGTTCTGTTTGTGTGCCCCTTAGCTAAGATAGGGACTAGCTCAGTGTTTCCCTTGTTTAGGTATAATCAAATAACATGGCACTTAAGACAGGGAGAATTTCTTTTATCCTTTCCTCCCTACCCCCCAATGAGACAGGGCTTTACTGTGTAGCCCAGATTAGCCTGGAACTCGCAATCCTCTCTCTGTGGGCATGCGCCCCTACGATCAGCAAGGCCAGGGCTGTAGGTTTGGAGCTTTGTGGGTGACACATGTAATGCGTTTTCCTAAGGGAAAAGAGTCTGGCATGCAGATGTGATGATTTACATCAGGTGAAAATGGAATCTTGCCTTCTCTGGTGCCTTGTTGAGCATTGCTTTTCATCGGCGGCAGTGGGACAAGCCTCGGGAGAAGCAGCCATCTTCTCATCCCGACTTAACCCAAAGCTGACTGTTAGAGAAGAGGACAAGTGCTCTGCCCTCTGTTGGTCTTGTTTTTGCAGTAAGCAGCTCAGTGGGATCTGCTGTCAGTGGCTTAGTGGGACCAGCTGTGGAGTCGTCAGCCAGCAGTGTCAGCAGATGGCTTCCTGGCCTCTGGGAAGAGTGCTGTGCTCTTAGCTGCCGACACCATTGCCTTGAACTTAAGTCTGCTTACATAAACTCACCCAGCCTGCCCATGAATCATTAATCACTAGTCTTCCTTTAAAAATGTCATGTGTTGAAGTCAATAAAATGTATACTTATGTGTATACATGCCATTCATGCTCTGCTTCCCCATCTGTTATAGTCATTTATGATGTAATTGGTCTGTTATCTTATTTGTTGGCTCTTTCATGGGGAATTGGTGGATCCTGAGAGGGGAAGCAGAAGTGGAAAAGGTGGAGGGGGGTTGCGTTTGGTGAAGAGACCTCAAGCTGCTGTGAGTGCAAAGAGAAAGAGACTTCTTGGGAGACAGCTTCAGTAAGACAACTAGTTTAATGGGGAATGGGTAGGGGCTTTTGGATAAGTGTACATTATTGGCCAGGGCCAGGGCAATAGGATGCCTCATTTGCATAAGAAAGAATTCTGGGTGCTGCTAGACATAACTTTATAAGGGGAGAGTTTAATCTGGCTGACAGGCTATGCAACTTCCTCCATGGGGCAAGGGTGGGGCCACAGGGCTGGGGTCACAGAGCTATGTGTGTTAGCTATGCAGGCCCAGGGTGGGGGGTGTCCTAATCCTGCTGATCTCAGGACAGGATTTCTGGAATTTGAACATACCTTGACTCAACTCTTACTCCAGGCTGCCTGCTTGCCCCTTGTGGTTCCCCTGCCCTAGATAAACAGACATTTTTTCTAGGAACATAGGATCAATTATTTTCTAGTTTGAATTGACATATGAGTAACCAAGACTCACATTAAAAATAGATATTTATGTATGTATATTATGTGCATGATTGTTTTGCCTGCATGTTTGTATGTACACCACATATATGCAGTGTCCTTGGAAGTCAATAGAGGGTGTTAGATTCCATGCAAGTGGAGTTATAGATGCTGTGATGGATGCTGGGAATGTAATCTGAATCTTTGGAAGATCAGCCAGTTCTCTTACTTGCCTCTAGCCTTCCTTCCTCCCTCTCTCTCTCCCTTCCTCCTTCCCTCCCTTCCTTTTGAGACAGGGTTTCCCTGTGTATTCCTGGCTGTCCTGGAACTTGCTCTCTAGACCAGGCTGGCCTTGAACTCAGAGATCTGCCTATCACTGCCTCCCAAGTGCTTTGATTAAAGGTGTATGCCACCACTGCCTGGCCTAATTCTCCCTTTCTTAAATTGCATTTATCAGGTATTTTGTCATGACAAGGAGAAAAATAACTAACACACTGGTCAACTTCTTTGACCTTTTTGACCTTTTATTATTTTTTATTGTGGTGGTTGGAGGCAGATAGGAAGTGGGAGCTAGGTCTCCTGAGGCATGTCACTGAAGAGGCTCTGGTCATTGAATATTTTATTTTGCATTAGCTCTGTGATAATAAAAATTGTGCCTTCCCATGGATCATGCTCATTTGACAATTTTTTGGATTCTCCTTTTACTTCTTAACTGATCACCCTGGGAGCAGCATCTCTGGCCCCCACAGTGTGTCCAGAGCTAGTGTGATTTACAGAAGCAAACCTAAGCAAGAACAAAGGCAGAAGTCCTGGCAACCTAAAGTACAGCATCATGCTAGAATTAGGGGAGGTTAGGGATGACCAGAATGGCTATCCCCAACACCATGAAGCCAGGGGAATCTACATTTATTATTTTTCTTTTTTTTTAAATTAATTTATTTATTTTTATATCAATCACAGGTTAGGTACTTTGCATCCCAGGCATAGCCTCCTCCCTCATT
>CM053766.1:146535543-146567109 GCA_028658305.1 Pachyuromys duprasi | reverse complement strand
TGGTTCTGGCGATCGGTTCGTGCCCGCCGCACACCCGCGGGTTGAAGCAGATCCCGGGTGCAGAGTGAGCTCGTAGGGCGCAGTTCAGTGAAAATGGCACCTGGCTCCTCCTGAGACTGCCCGCGAGACTGTGTGATCCAGTCTATTATGGTGGGTGCGGGCGCCCAGCGCAGCCGCTCGTCCAGATCAGAGCTGTGCGCTGCTGGTCACCGGGAAATTTTTCCAGGTAATAACTGGGTGTCCCTAGGGTTTTCCCACTTGATTTTCTCACCGTAGGAGTTCCACTCACCTGGCACTCACAATGCTGGCGTTTTAGGTCCCAGAGTTCAGTCTCCTGGTCGCTGCATTGTTTCTGCTCTCCTACTCCTCAGACACAGTGTTCTCTCCTGGCAGCCATCTTGGATCCTCCTTAAAACTTTTTTTAAAGACATTTTCTCTGAGGGTGAACAAATTTTGTATATAGCTTTATGTATATATGTATACCATTTATTAAATATGTCTACTATGACTTGTGATTTTTTCCTTTGATTGCTGGACATCTAAATCAATATTAACTTTTTCATAATTGTAATACCTAATGGGGTATGTGTATTCTGGTAAAGTTTAATGTTTGTTTAAAGAGTAATTCTGTGAAGTAGATGTGAATATCTTTATGTATAAGCAAATTAGTATACTTTAGCATTTAGAATTAGAACAAAAGACACAGAATTTTACAAATTGTAAACTTTTCAAAATGTGTATTTTTTGAGAATTTCATAATGTGAAAATTTTATATAATATTTTATTATAAAAATTTATTTTTATCATAAACCTCCCTCTTCTCTCTCCTCTCATGCCCCCCCACATTCCCTACTGAAATTTATATCTGCTTCTTCCACTTATTCTATATTATTGGGATATGTTGTGTATACATACATATGTACGTATGTACATATATATACACATGCATACATATTCAGATAATACACACATGCTTCCATACATATATACATGTGTACATACACATATATACATACATAGGATTCAATTAGCGTTGCCCATATGGATACTGGTATATGGCTCACCACTTGGGCTCTGGGCATGGGCAACTTATCAAGAGGCTCCCCCCCCCCAAAAAAA
Source organism: Pachyuromys duprasi (assembly GCA_028658305.1). NCBI lineage: Eukaryota > Metazoa > Chordata > Mammalia > Rodentia > Muridae > Pachyuromys > Pachyuromys duprasi. Next base: position 146,565,990 of record CM053766.1, on the reverse strand, counting down.
AGAGGCTTTTCCAAAAGAAAGCCGACACTCCCTCGCTTAGTCACTATAGCTCATTAACTTGCGGTGAGATATTGTGGGCTCTTCTCCCATGTGTGCTAGAATACTCACTGGTGTGGGCTTGTGCAAATGTCCTAGGGCAGCCATAGCTGTTGAGAGTTTATGGGTAAGACATCCTTGAAATGCTTCCTGTGCCTGGTCATGGTGAGCAAGCGGGTGAACACTTTCGTTCATTTCATTTACTTGTATTTATTTTTATCAGGAAGAGGATCTTTTCTGACAGCCAACATTCTCTTTCTTCCTGGCAGAGCTGGGTTAGTGTCCAGGTCTCTGGGGCGTTTGGAAAGTGAGTTTCTGAGCAGGAAGGAAGGGCAGGATGGAAGGATGGGGAGATGCTACAGGGGCCAGTATTAGAAAACCTGCTTCACGTGTCGAAGGAGTTTCCTCCAAAGGCACAGCTAGTGTGTGGAAGTGAAAGGCCTCCACCCATCCACACCTGTTGGTCAGACCCGCCTAAGTGTCTGCTTGTTCAGGGGTGGGGGTTAGGGCAAGCAGAGAGGGAGAGGAAGCCAGGAGTGGTCAGCAGGAGGAGTAAGGAAGGGATGTGCAGAAGAAGTAGAAGGTGACAGCAGTGCTTGGAAAGGAAGCAGCAGATGGAGAGAGACCAGCTGAGGGTTCAGCCTTGGGGGTTTTCACAGTGGCTGCAGGATAGATGTGGGGTGTGGGATTCAGCCTAAAGAACTGGGCTTAAAGGCTTCTTGGTGTATGAAACATACCTACATGTGTTCAACAAGGGCCATAGATGTCTTTAAAAATACCACAGTACTTTTCTCTAAATAAGTTAGTTTCTGTGAATCTGTTATGTTCACTGCCAGGCATGGATGATATTTTCTGCTTTATACTGTCCCAAGATGAGGCAGAAGCAGGAAGGGAGAGCAACTTCTTCAGAGGTCTTGTTCTGCACCAACCCCTCAAGGGGCCCCTCTGGTGGATGCTGGAGAGCACAGGCTAGAACAGCTCAGGACTTGATCCATCTCCTTAAGGAATTAACATTAGCACCAGACTCTGTGAATGAGCCATCAACCTTTGCATCTATTGACAAACATAAGTGAATCAGAGCTTGTTCCTGGGGGAAGTGCTGTCAGAATTGTTCATTTTGCATAGAGTGAGCACCGTTCAATGTGTGAGGCCCATTTGAAACCTTCCTGTACAACCTTAGCAGTGTTTATAGGGAAAAGTTATCTCCTGTAATTTTAAATTTCTTTCCTATACAACTCCTCACTTCCACTGCAGATTATGTATCAATTTGTATGTCCTTCAAAGCACTGAAAGGAGAGCTTGTTTTATTGGTCTCTTGGGCTAAGATAGAAGTATGGGCAGGTAGTTGTTGAAAGCTGAAAATGTTCAGTCCCCCCCCCCCCCGGCTCTGATCCATCTGCAGCTGTGAACTCTCTCTCCTTTTCCTTCCTCCTTTGGTTTTGATTAATTTAGGGGACAATTGAATTATCCACTTGGCTGTTATTAGCTAGCTTCTATTCTAAAATTCCCTTTGTCCATTTTGCAGCAGGCACTTGAGACAGAATGAACCAGCTTTTCAGGGAGGCCATTTTGGTCTCTCATAGGCCTCTCTCCTGAGCATAGCCAGGCACCCATGTGTATGTGTGTGGGGGGAGCAGAAGCCTCAGAAAGAGAGCAGAAGCTTGGCTGTCTTGGTGTTGAAGAGTTTTGTGTAAGGAGAGTAACCTGGTCCTGTAAGATTAACCAAGGTAGACATTCTAAGCAGAGTTCTGCCTTTGTCTTGTTAAAAGCTTCTCTCTAGAGTAGCATCTCCCTAAACATCTGAGTGTTTGGAGACAGTCTCGGTCATCACAAATGGGAGGGCCAGTGCTATAGTGAATGGAGGCTAGAGGTGCTGCTTAGTATCCCCTGATCACATGATATTCCCTTGCCAAAGACTCACTCAGCAGAAGCTGAGCAAGGGCAGGGAAGCTGTCTTCTTCTGTGGCCTTGTAGTGGCAGGTCCCTCTTCTTGAAGTAAGTGCAGAAACACATGACTGGCTTGTCTGTTCTGTAAGGGTAGAGTGGGCTGTGTTTCCATGTCTGTTGTCTAGACCTGTGCTCCCTCGTGTGGTGGCCACTAGCCACACTGGTCATTTACATGGACTAAAATTCAGGGAAATTCCAAATAATTGAATGACTTACGCTAGCCACATTTTTAGCCATTTGTGGTGACTATTTTGGACATTTTCCATTGCACATATTTCTGTCTAGACTGTGTTGGTGATGTTTTAAGGTATTTGAAGCTAGAGAGAGTACTGTTATATTTTAAAATTGAGTTTTTATATTTTTCTTATTTTTGTTTTTTGAGATAGGTTCCCATGTAGCCAAGATGACCTCACGATGGGTACATAGCCAAGGATGGTCTTGATCTTAGGGTTTTCTTGCCTCTGTCTCCTGAGTTTTGGATTATAGGCATGTGCTGCCACACTTGGTTCTGTGAGGTGCTGGGAATCAAACCCAGAAAATACTAGGCAAACAGTTGAGCTGCCGAAGGAACTCTAGCTTCAGCCTAAAGGTTCTTTTATATTTCAGTATATCCCAGGATAAGGGAAGGGGGGGTTGGATTAGTTACTTATCTTGTTCTTGCAGCAAAATGCCTGACAAAAGCCACTTAGGAAAGATGGGTCTATTTTGGCTCACAGTCTGAGTTTAGAGTCCCTCATGGTGGGGAAGTCATGGTGGCAGGAACTTGAGGTAGCTGGTTACATGGCCTCTGCAGCCAGGAAACAGAGTAATGAATGCTGGTGCTCAGCTCTCCTTGCAGGGAATGGTGTGATCTCTACTTTGGTTAGATCCTCCCAGCTCAGTTAACCCAATCTAGAAAGTCCATCACAGACATCTCAGAGCTTTCTTTCGTTAGGGAGTCTAGATCCAGTTAAGTTGTTAGCCAGTATTAACCATTCACACGGTGTTTGTAATAATTTATCTTTTGCTTTATATTCTGAATTTTACAGGGTGTATTAATCAGAGAACATAACTAATGTCACATAGACACACACCTGTAGCACACCCCTGCTTCAGAAATCCAGCACAAGGTCCCACCCAGCCCAGCCCCAGCCCTGGATCCAGCCCTGGCCCATTCAGTCTTCTTTCTTCAGGGTTGATTCATAATTAATACACACACACACACACACACACACACACAGACGTGGAATTGAGGCAGGGTAGAGAAAGGCAGGTTTTCCAGGAGTGGCCAGGTTAATAACGTCCCCATAGTCTGCAGGTACTTTTGAGATTTTGATTCCAATCTCATTAGAATCCATGATATCCTGGGATCGACTTTCATATTCAGGTGGGACATTTATAGGATAGTGTCATGAGATGTTATGACATGTCCTAGACTTTTATGTACCTCTAGAATGTCATATTTGGGGGAAGTTTAGTACTAGATGAAGAACATGGACGCTGAATTATGTATATCATGAATCAACAATGACTTAGAAATAACATTCATCCAAAGTCACATGCTCTGCAGTAGCAATAGACATGAGATGGTGAATCAGTGCTATGGTATCTTGTATATCTGGAAGGTTTTCCCCGAGGGATGCTAAAAATGAGCACTCTTAAGGTGTGGTAATGAGCTTGTGTCCTGACGGCTCACTGGAAAGGAAGAGCAGGGCAGAGGTGACTTAGCTTCATCACCCTGGTTGCATCTGCTCTGTGTGGGAATGACCAGTGGAAAACCAGAGAACTTAATGATTTCCCTCAAAGAGAGGCTTTCCTGAGTGGACAATGACACTGTGTGCCCCTTTATGAAGTTTCTTAAAAGAATGCAGTGTGTCCATCTTACAGCTAGTATGCGAATGACAAAAGCATTGCTAGAACCTCAAATGTGTTCCAGTAATGGAAGGTTTTGCTCTTATGGCTAAGTGTGTGCTAAGCCCGTTTGCTGGATTTGTGCCTATGTGTTTCTGAACACATGGTCACCTTTCTCATGGTATCTGCTTTTCCATAGCTATCTGGGCTGGTGGGCTTGTGACTGGCCAACCCTGTAGCCACAACTCTATTGAAAAATGGGATGGCCATTTTGCATGAGGCTCTCTGCAGCTCTCTCCCCTAGATTCAGAAGAGGTAAGTGGTGAGTGAACTGCTACTGTCTGTTGTGTTTGGGCCCTAAAGATTTAGCAGTTGCGGGCTCAGAGTGGGGCCTCTTCCAAATGGATCATTTCCTGTGCTGAGGCAAGATCAAGGCAGTTGTGTTTGTAGAGGGAAGTGTTGCCCACCACACCAGTGCCCATGAAGCCAGGCTTGCCTTCTTTTACTCAGGTGTATGTTTTTAGCATTTGGGAGTCCTTTATGAAGAGCATCATTGGAAGGCAACAACAAAATCAAGAAATCAAAGTGGTTTTTCTTTTTTTGTTTGTTTGTTTTGTTTTTTGTGGCTTCTTCATATTTTCTCCCTGTGTCTTCAGGAACAGAATTCTTTCCTTTTGATTTACAGATAGGGAACCTGTTAGGTAGGTAGCTTACTCCTTAGTGGGGCCAAGCCTGTGTATCATGGTTGAATTTGTTACTGAAGCAGGGTCGTGTGTAGCCCTGCGTGTGCTGGAACTCAGCATGCAGCAAGCTGGCCTTGAATCCTAGGAGCTGAGCGTTCTTCAGTGCTGCCGTTACAGCCCTCCGCATTCAGCTCAGGGTTGACTTTGGAAGATAAAAATTATTGGTCCCATTGTGGGAGAGCCACTACCTTTAAAATGTAAAGTTTGATGCTTTGACTGTGATGGAGGAAATGACCCCACAGGGCTGGCTTAATAGCTAATCTCTTGGGAAAAAGAAAAGAAAAGAAAGAAAGAAAGAAAGAAAGAAAGAAAGAAAGAAAGAAAGAAAGAAAGAAAAACCTGCATGGAAAATGACCCTCTGCCTGCACTTCACAGCAGAGTAAGAGAGTGAATTTCTCAGTGGCAGGCATTTGTGTGACTTACCCTCCAGGAGGCAGTAGGCTCTACCCTGTCCTGGTAGTCCAGCCTCCCAAAGGCAGTGGTGCGCCTGATGATTGAGATCTTTTAAATCTTTTAGTGGTGCATTCACATCTTTTAATTGAATGTTTCAGAATGCTGAAGGTGAAGCATTTCTGATTGTTTTTATAAAAAAGCTTTATTTATTATTTATACAACATTCTGTGTGTACACAAGATCTTACTATAGATGGTTGTGAGCCACCATGTGGTTGCTGGGAATTGAACTCAGGACCGTTGGAAGAACAGTGAGTGTTCTTAATCTCTGAGCCATCTCTCCAACCCTTGTTTCTGATTGTTGATGCCATCTTTACCAGGTTTGGTCCATGAGACCCAGTCTGTTGAGGGGAGGGGCCTGGACGGAATCTAGCCTGTGCATGAGAAGAGATTCAGGGACACAATGACTTCTCGGGGGTGGCTGCTTGAGTCTTTTGTTGTTCCCATGCAACTTGGCATATTGTACTTGGGTGGTCATCTCCTTGAAGCAGTTAATGTCTTTATTAGACATATGCAGCATTTGCCTGACTCCCACTTCTATATCTCCCTGGGATATCATCAGGTTTCATCTCTATTCCGAAAGATAGAACTCCACTGGTCAGAACACATGCTAGTCTCACTTGCAGTTTTTCCAGTTTAAGCAATAGCTGTTAGCCATTTAAAACCCTGAGGAGCTGTTGTGTATGTAAAATACACAAGGAGTGCTTTTAGTGGATTAGTTCTTGACTACTCTGTCTGGGGCTACCCATGCTTACCTCTTTGTATGTCCATCTGGCTTCTCATGTGGACCAAGCTATAGTGGTACCTGTTTCTGAAAAACAGCTGCTCCCTTGGCTATGTGTCCTGTGCAGTACTGAGGCAGCAGGGCTCGGGCTAAATGACTGCTCTCAAGATGGGCTGGGGGCTGGTTCTTTGTAGCAAAGATTTTACAGGCTTCAGAACTGATTGTTTTCTCTCAGGATGAGTGGACTTTGCCATAAAACATATTATGGGACATGATAAAACTATACATGCCTAGATATACACACATCTCTTCATGCTGCCTTCTCTATTTCTCACACTGGCCGAGGAGCAGAGTAGAAGGGACCAGGCAGAGATGGTGTGCAGGGTATGGCTTCCCAGAGGCTGCCCTGGCTCCTTCCCTTGCATCTGCTTGTCTCAGAAAGTGCTGTCCTGCCAGGGCGGAGACAGAGCTGCTGCATTCTCTCTGTGTCCATCACAATAACCCTTGGGCCTTGCAGGTTGGAGGCCTCCCTTGAGAGTGAGTCCAAGTGAGGACTTGCACTTATATACAGGGACACCATTATAGGCCTAGCCAGTGTGGCTGATGTAAGCATGGGCAGGGCCTGGAGTCTTGTGGTCCATGTATGTAGAGAGGGTAGGGCTATTCTTCTACCTTTCTTAAAAGTATGTTTTAAATTGTAAGAGATTTATATCACGTTTCCCCCTTTCTTCTTCCAGCCCCTCTCAATTTGATAGACTGACTCTCTCTCTTTCTCTCCTGGTTTTTCGAGACAGGGTTTCTCTGTATAGTCCTGGATGTCCTGGACTCACTTTGTAGACCAGGCTGGCCTTGAACTCACAGAGATCCACCTGCCTCTGCCTCCCCAGTGCTGGGATTAAAGGTGCGTGCCACCATGCCTGGCGATATTCTTTTTCTTTGATGGGGTGGAGGAGGATTGTCCTCTCTCAGGGATGAGCCCCCTTGCCAGTTGTCCAGTACAGAGTGGTCAGCCTGGAAACTGTATCCACATCTCTCTACTTCTTCAGGTAAAAGAGCTAATTATTCATTTTCATATTTGTTTTATATATGAGTACTCTGACTGCGTGTACACTTGTATGTCAGAAGAGGGCATCAGATCCCAGTATAGAGGGCTGTGAGCCACCATGTGGTTGCTGGGAATTGAACTCAGGACCAATGGAAGAGCAGACAGTGCTCTTAACTGCTAAGTCATCTCTCCAACCCCCTATCAATTTCCATGTAATGTTATTAACATTTCACCTTTTTAGTTTCTCAGTGTGCCCTCTGGCAAACTTAGAATGACATTTGTTGTTTATCTTTATTTCCATTGGACTGTGTTGGTCTAAGGCCTGCAGGCTTTAAGTGCAAGCTTGGATAGTCTAATGAACAAAATACTTTTTGAAGCAGAGCTAGAAATGGTAGCCTCTAATCTTCAATAAAAGGGATTTTCTCTAGGCACTCTTAAAAAGGACGTTATAATAAAATCAATGAAATAGTGAGAACAAACTCGTGTGTTTGTATAAATATGTACTCATGTAGCTATAGGTATGTGGATGTTACCTGGTGTTTGAAATGAAAAATGACTCAAATTTTAAATTGTAAGCTTTATTCTTTCTCTTTCTCTCTATCTCATTACGGTATATTATGAAAAAACTCTATGAGAATTAATGGCTGTAATAAAATGTCTTGCTCTCTGGCGAGAAAGAAAGTGCATTTACTGTTGAAATAAAAATCTTGTTTAAACAAACATATCTTTTATATACAGGGAGTGATTTTACTGATGACTAGCTTATTACTCACTTTAAAGAGAGCAGTTTGACTTGGGATTCCCCTCAAACGTTGCTCTTCGTGTCTGTAGAAAGGGACTGTCGTCCTTGCTCCAATAACTCTGTGCCACTGTTGGGATAAACAGTGTAGCTTGCCACCCAGAAGAGAAGCGGCCAATAAGGAAAAGAGCACTGCAGAGGAATGGCCAAATTTCACTTTTGAAAAAGATATATCCTAACCGCCACACAAATGAGTAATGAGCGGGCACTGAAGACTGATTGCTCCGTGGTGAGGCCGGAGGAGGCCGGAGGCAGGAATGGAGCGTGGGTCTCATCAAGGATGAGTGAGTGCACCGTCAGGAGGGCGTGTGTGCACCGTCAGGAGGGCGTGTGTGCACCGTCAGGAGGGCGTGTGTGCACCATCAAGAATGCTTTCCAAAGCTGCCCATGTGAGCACAATTGGTTAATTGAACTCAGCCTCCAGACTTTAGGATTTTTCTGTGTTCATAGGAGTCATTTTCTGGTTCTGAGTCTTTTAATATCCAATCTCATAGGGTCCTGGCCCTAATTGGTAGTAACAGTAAGTCACACTTGAGTTTGCTGGCTTGTGCTCCCTTTGGCTTTGCTAGGGCCTCATTCTGCATTCTGGCTGCTGTTTCCTGTAGAGCAGACTCATCTTCCCCTGTGTGTGTCTCTTCCAGGACTTGTCCTCATCTTGCACTCTCTGGAGCTTTTAAAGCAGCACACAAGGGCTGCTGTTATTTTTCATCTTCTTTGCTTCATCCTCCCATTCCTTCCAGACCAGAGCAGACGAGGCTAGCTCACTAACTGGGCCTGCCTCTCAGAGCTAAATGGACCAGATGGAACACTTGGTGTACTACTTGCCTGACTTTTCACAGTAAAGGCCTGCTTTCTCAAGCTTGGCTTAGTTGCTGGTTTTCCTTGGCTATCAGTTAAAATACACTGCAACATCAAATTGGTGAGGAACTTTAAATGTTCCCTGCCTTTACACTTACTGTTTGCAGAGCTGAACTATCTTTTCTTGGCCTTCGTATCTGTCGCTGAGGGGGCATTAGGAATAGCTGTGGTAAACACAGCCTTCTACTGCCTGCAAGTGGTAGAATTAAGTGAAGTGGGATATGTTTGCATTGCAAGTGTAGCTTCAAGATATCTCCTACACCCCAACTCCACCCTAACTAACTGGACACCTCCAGGTCTGTTGTTTATGGAACTTCTGGGGCCATCCCTGCCCACCTGCCTCTAGGCTTTGGTCTTCACATGTTTTGCAAGGCACACTAAGGCTATTTCTCTGCTTCCATTATAGAAGAACTCTTTGAAGAATTTATTCACAGTAAGTACGATGCCCATTTGCCCAAGGATATTTCCTGCTTTTGAAAGTAGCTAGCCTTCTTTTAAAAGGGCACCCCAAACCTTCTTTAGCCATTATGTAAAAATGGACTTACTTAAGTTACTTTAAGAATAAATCAACAAACCCCCTGCTGTCCAGGAAGTTTGAGAAAGAAAACATTTTCCTTCTAGCCAGTTTCCATCTCCTTTTAACCTCATGCACCCGTGATCCAGTTTATAATGCTGGTGTGCATTTGCTATAAAAGTTTCTCTGGGGAACCTGACTGTTGAAAAGGGGGCTGAAGCAGCTAGAGAGGGTTTAACAAGTTGCTTTCACACCAGGAGCCAGGGCTGGGAGGGCAATGTTTCATATGTGTGTGAATATGTGTTCTTAATGCTGGAGAACAGTATAGAAAATGGACAGTTGGGAAACCTTCAGCCTTGATAGCAGTTTTGATTCTAGGATGTATTAAGGTAAATTGATTTGAAGATTTGATCACTTTTAGGGGCATACTATTTTTACTCTTATTATGAAGAGGGCCATTCTATCATGCATGGTTCAACTTGAGACTCTTTGAGTATGGAAAGGACAATTAATGTAAATGTTGTTTTGTACAACCAGAGCATAGTTACCCTAGATCTGAGTATTGCTTTGAGTTGTTCATCTTCCAATCATCACCTGTGATGGAACTGAGGGAGTGGATCCTGTATCATATGCTGAGAAACGTTTCTATCAAAATTGGGCAAGTTCAGATTTGTGAAAGAACTCTGTACTAAGGTCACTTTATAAAATAATTACTTATTGAAATAAAAATTTCAGTAAAGCACAAAAAGAGCAATACATTGAGCTATTAAGATACTTCTGCTTCTACCTCCAGAGTGCTGGACTTACAGGGAGAACCGCCTTTCTCTCTTTTAAGTATATCCACTTCCCTTTGTTCTTCTTTTCATAAGTGTGTGTGTGGTGTGTGTGCATGGTTTATGTATGTTCACATAACTGAGAGGCCTGAGGATGATGTGGGGTATCTTCTTCCATCACTCTCCACCTCATTATTTTTGTTTCTTAATTAAATTTTTATTTTTTATATTATTTACAGTTTATTCACTTTGTATCCCAGCTGTAGCCCCTCTCTCCTCTCCAAATCCCACCCCCTTCCCTCATCTCCTCCCATGCCCCTCTCCAAGTCCACGGATAGGGGAGGTCCTCCTCCCCTTCCATCTGACCCTATCTTATCTGGTCTCATCTGAACTGGCTGCATTGTCCTCCTCTGTGGCTGGCAAGACTGCTCCCCCATCCAGGGGAGGCGGTCAAAGAACCAGCCATTGAGTTCAGGTCAGGGACTATCTGTTCCCCTTACTAGGGAACCCACTTGGATACTGAGTTGTCATGGGCTACATCTGAGCAGGGATTCTAGGTCCTTGTTTGGAGTATCAGTCTCAGAAAAGACCCCTGTGCCCAGATATTCTGGTTCTGTTGCTATGCTATGGAGCTCCTGTCCTTTCCAGGTCTTACTATCTACCCCTTCTTTCCTAAAATTCCCTGCACTCTGCCCAAAGTTAGTTAATGAGTCTCAGTATCTGCTTTGATACACTGTTGGGTAGAGTCATTCAGAGGCCCTCTGTGGTAGGCTCCTGTTCTGTTTCCTGTTTTCTCCTTCTTCCAGTGTCCATCCCGTTTGCCTTTCTGAGTGAGGATTGATCATCTTACTCAGGATCCTCCTTCTAGCTCACCTTCTTTAGGTGTTCAGATTTTTGTAGGTTTATCCTATATTATATGTCTAGTATCCACTTATAAGTGAATATATACCATGGGTGTCTTTCTGCTTCTGGGATACCTCACTCAGGACGATCTTTTCTAGTTCCCACCATTTGTCTGCAAATTTCATGATTTCCTTGTTTTTAATTGATGAGTAGTATTCCATTGTGTAAATGTACCACAATTTCTGTATCCATTCCTCTGTTGAGGGACATCTGCTATGAACATGGTTGAACAATTGTCCTTGTTGTGTACTTGAGCCTCTCTTGGATATATGCCTAGGATTGGTATAGCTGGATCTTGAGGTAGCACTATTCCTAATTGTCTGAGAAAGCGCTAAATTGATTTCCAAAGTGGTTGTACAAGTTTACATTCCCACCAGCAATGGAAGAGGATTCCCCTTTCTCCACATCCTCTCCAGCATGTATTGTCACTTGAGTTTTTGATCTTAGCCATTCTGATGGGTGTGAGGTGAAATCTCAGGGTTGTTTTGATTTGCATCTCCCTGATGACTAAGGACATTGAGCATTTCTTTAAGTGTTTTTCTGCCATTCTTATTCCTCTACAGAGAATTCTCTGTTTAGCTCTGTACCCCATTATTTAATTGATTACTTGATTTGTTGGTTTTTAACTTCTTTAGTTCTTTCTATATTGTTCTCTACCTCATTCTTGAGGAAAGGACACTCATTTGAACCCAGAGTTCACTGATATGGCTAGTCTCCCTAGTCATCTTACTTCAGGGATACCCTTCTCTGCCTTCCAAGGTGGAATTATAAATGAGCCACTGTGCTCACCAGGCATTTACGTGGCTTCTACACTCTGGTTCAGAATTCTGCTTCTCTTGCTGAGGCATTGCCCCAACTCCAAGGATACATTTTTTTTTTAATGTTTAGCTGTCTTTGTAACTTTTTGCCAAGTTTGGTTATGATATGGCATCTTTTTGACAGGTTTTGTTAATACTTTTTTGAGGACTTTTGTGTTGATGTTTATGAATGGTAGAGGCTTACCATCTCTCCCCCGTCATCTGGTTTTGTGATGAGTTAATATCCTCCTACAATGAATGGGCCAGGAGTATTTTTGCTCTTTTCTCTTTCCTTTTTCTCTGGGAGGCTACGTCTGTATTGAATGAACATTCCTTGAGCATTGGTACACCATGACCTCCAAACCATCTGGTCTGGTGGTCTTTTTGTGGCAAGGTTTCCCCCTCTTACTTTCAGGGCCACATTTGTTTGATAATATTAGCTTCCTAAATGTGTTTTAAAGCAAACTGTGAGGGTACTTCAGAGTGGTGGTAGAAACGTAACTGGGAGACTTTGGGGACTGGGCGGAGCGTGTGATAGCTCCATTCCTGATCCCTGTTGTGCAGGAGACACAGGCTGCCATGCCTGTGAGCCACGAGAGCTGAGGAGCTGCCAGCCTTTGCAGGTGGCTTCCGAAGACAGAATCAGAATACTCCTTCGGCTCCATGAGGATTCTGGCATTATCTTCACCAACCCAACAACCCAACAAGCCTGCTCTGGCTGTTCATAGGGAATGTCTCAAACCTGGGGCTGTTAATTTCCTTAACCTTTCACGTGCATTTGTCTAGGTTTAGACTCGCTACCCTGTGCTTGACCCTTAGGCCTCTTTCCTCGGTGCCCTCATGCATTTGTAAGCCACAGTCAATGCCATAGTTGCCACTCTGCCGGTCTAGCACCTTGCATTACCTGCAACCCCAGCACATGTGGATCACTCGGCTAGATACTAGTGGGCAGGCAGAACTGGTGAAACAGAGCACAGATTTGAACCTCTGGGTTTTAACTAAAGGGTGTAAAGTGGGAAAGGTTTTATATTTATGTTTATTAGGAAGGCACACCTTATGTGACAACTTTTTTGACTTTATATCTGGTTGGTGAAGATTTAAGTTTTATGTTGGGTTCATCTGGCTTAGATAAAATGTATTTCTTACTGATTTGTTCATTTGCATCAATTTTCTAACTTAAGGCAAGTGGTCCGGCTCTATTAATGGGGGGGGGGTCTCTTCTTGTTCATTCTAGGCACACTTAGAGAGTTTCACAACTGAGCAGAAAAAGATGTCACATGGGTAGGTAGACTTTCTGAGGTTGCAAACTTCTCTTAGGGATGACCCATTTCTAACTTGTAGTGGCAAGTTGGTGCTATGCAAACCATCACTCAGACAGAGCAGATTCTGAGCATGCTCCAAACTAATACAATAGGATCCCTTAAACTCTGAAAATGGTGTCTTATTATTTTGAGCCAGAAACATGTAGCAACAAACATCTAAAACAACCTAGAAGAGCTACTTATCAACTGTGCTTTGTGGATACCTTGTGAAAGGAGTCACACCGTATGATCTTTGCTCTAGGAAGCTGTCCTGTGCTTTGTAGGATGTTTTAGTATCATCCCTGACTTCCCCACTAGCTGCCAGTAGTCCTTCCCCATAGTGTTACATTTCCAAACAGCTCCAAACATGGCCAGTGTGTGAATGGAGTAAGGGAGAGAGGAGATGCTGGGCCTTCCCAGTGGAGGGCTGCTGTTGAGGTGCTTTTGTGCCCTATGCATTACTAGGCCAGTTGCTTACTAGTGATGGATTGATGCAAGCATCTTCACCTACATCACCCATCTAAAGCATTTACAAAAGCAAAAGTGTTTCAAGGGCTCAGTGTCTCCAAAGGTTTAATTTGTGGAATGGCTGTTACTAGGTGTTGAGACTATTCCAGAGGTTGTTTTTCCACAGCTTGGATGTTCATAACATGCTTTCATTTTCACACTGTCCCTGGGTTTCAAACCCTGCACATCCCTGTAGGTACAGCATATAGTAAATAGTATTTGGAAATTATTTAAAAGCAAGAGACTGTTAGATCAGATTGTGTATGCTGCAGTTCCATTATAGAAGAAGGCATTTTAACTTGTTGATTCCTATACTTGATAGTTCTGTGAGTTCAGATATTTGGCAGTAGGTCTTAAAAACAGTAAAAAGTAACTTAAACAATAAAATAGTTATTTATTTAAAAATATTTATTTATCCTTGTTTTATGTGTTTGACTCTTTCGCCAGCATGCTTGTGGTGTGTACCACACGCCTGCAGATCCTGTGGAAGCCAGGAGAGGGCATCACATCCTTTACAACTGGAGTCAGACACTCGTTAGCTGTGAAGTGGGTGCTGGAAACTGGACTCAGGTCCTTTGTAAGAACAGGAAGCACTTTTAACCATGAACCTATTTGTTCAGCCCTAGGTTTTCATTTTATTTGATTCTATTTTATTTTTGAGACAGGGTCTTGCATACAGTCTAGGATCACACTGAGCTCACTATGTAGCAAAGGCTGTCCTGAAACTCATGCTATTTCTGCTGTTGTTACAGGTGCATTCAACTGCATTTAGTACTGTAAAGACATACGTTTATCACAGAATTATAGTTAAAGGTTGGGCTTCATCTCTACAGAGTCATGTGATACTCTCAGAAGTCCAGATTCCTTCTCATTCGGGCTTCCTTCATGGCTCCAGAGTGACCGCCACCTTTGCAAGGATTGTATGAAAGCAAACACCAGTGTCCAAAGGCAGGAAGGAGATGTCCCCATCTCAGATTCCTCCTAAGACTTCCTCAGAATCCCTTGCCAGTTCCTCTCATGTCTGTTGGCTAGAACTTTATTGCAAAGTCTTTTGGCACAGCCAGTATGTGGCAGGCAGACTGCAGAGTGAGAGTGTCTGATATTGGAGACTGTGACCTGAGACGGCCTGCCTGAGCAGAGGTGACGTGCCATGTGGGTGCTACAGTGAAGAGAGAGTCAGGGGTAGCCATGCACATGGGCTTCCCACCATGGGCACGAGCAGTGGAGCAGGGATTAGAGTAAGAGTAGTGGTCACCCTTGCCTGAATATCAGAGTTGTTGGCTTTTTTTGGTACTTTTTCCATTTTTGATGGAATTTGATCTTGATTATAATTTTTAGGATCCTACAAGTGATACAGTGCCAATTTAGCCACAACACAAAGAAGAGTGTCAACAGTAGGTGACATGATGGGAAGTGATTACAACAGCAGTTGCACTGGCAGTTATGAATACTCTTTGTTGGCACATGTTACAATGGCTACTTCTAGAAGGATGGCATCAGGCCATCAGGGTTCAGAGCCCACACATGATCCTGGCGGCTTGTGTTAGTGATGAGAAGATAACCACAAGTAAGCTACTCAAAGTACATGGCAAAAAGAAGCCCAAGGAAGAGAGAGAAGCTGCATGGCTTCTTAACACCCAGTGAGACCCTCGGTTGATAGTAACCTGGATCCAGGAATCACCTAGAACCTTACCAGCACAGTCCTTCCTCTTAAGGAAGAAGCATAAGGGAAATGAACCGAGCCCTACAGATGAGTGCTGCTCCTGTTCCCCGGGCACACGGCCAGTCCTGGCCAGAGCCACCTCAGATGCCGAGCCTTAAGCTTCCTGAGATGTTCAGAGGGTTCCACCCAGCAGATGTGAGGCCCACACTCAGTGGGAAGGGAACATCACATATACACACGCACACACGCACCCCTTCCCTGCCCGTCCAGGAGGCCTAAGTATTTGTGGAGAATATGTGGTATGGATTTTAGAAATGGCTGGTCTTTGGCATGAGATTTTTTTTTTTTCTGAATGGAACCTGGCCACCCCCACCATTTACTTCTTGCCTGCTTTAGGCCCCCACTTGGCAGCAACATGTGCAAAGGCTGGCTTTCATGGAGGATGTAAAACATCAAGTTTCTGCTCAGAGGAAAGCAGAGAACTCAAGCACCAGTGCAGGCTGCAGTCCTCAGAAGGGAAACAGAGGTTGGGGCAAAGACTATAAAACCTGTTTTAACTTGGTTTTTGCATTTTTAATGGGTCTTGAGAGAGATAATGTGTCTTTTGTTATCACCTGTCTTAAATTTTTTGGACAAAGACCTCAGTGTTACCATAATTGATTTTTATTTTATGAATTGGCTCATACTGTGTGATATTAGATTTTTGCTTCCTAGTAACACAGAGGTCAGGATTGCATTGGAAAATCTTGACTTTGTATAAAGCTGCTGTATAATGTGTGAATATCATCTTATAACTCAGCCACAATGGATATGTCATGTCAACACAGAACGTGATCTAGGCCCTGCATGGACATTCACTATTCTTTGTTCTTCCATCTGTCTTCAGGTCACATTCCCAAAGCAGTATTACCTCCCAGTCTGAATTTAAAATTTGAAAATGTTTCAGTTCAAAACATCACCATGTAAGGCTTCCAAGGAACCCATTGGCCATTGCCGTCCTCGGCAAGAGCAAATCAGGCCTTAGCCAGGCCCAGTAGAGGCCGCTTGTAATGAGACTCATTCTGTAAGTTGCCACTATTGTCTCACTTTGCTCATCTTTGTAAAATGCTCTCTGTCTTGGCTCACCCTTAAAGCCCACTCCAAGCCACCTGTTTATAGTTGATTGACATCTCTATTTGGAACATCATCAGCATCCTCTGACTTTACCTGCTTTCCCATAGACTTGGTTCTAATTGTACTAACCAGGTCGTGAAAGTTGCCACCACCATTTCCTCTTTCCCACTTCTCAGCCTTTGGCATTTTTGTCCCTTAGAATTCAGTCTTTCCTGGGTGGTACCCAGCAGGACTGGACACCTTCCTCCTCTTGCTGGTGCTGGTCTAGACAACTGGCACCTTGGGAGTGTGGCTCTTTCTGTCTGGATTGTTTTGCAGTGGGAGAGGAGGTTACTTTGTGCAGAGCAGTTGAGCTGTCTGTAAGTTCTCTTTGTTCAAGATCCCCACAGGTTCAGGAGGCACATTAGATTTATAGGTGTGGTGTGGGAAGGCCTCTGACTTCGATATTCTGTGCATAGCTGATTGAACTTGAAATTTAAACATTTATCTTGATGGCCTGACCTTCCTAGTGACAGCAGAGGCATTTTATTTTCATGCTTTGCCAAGCTCATTCTTCATCTGCTTGTCCAGAAGTGGTCCTGATCTTGATTTAATGACAGAGAATCATGTAATTTATTTGTTGACCTCTGAGCCCCATATTGACATTCATTCTCATTGCAGACTCACATGGCACAACTAGGACCACATCATAAATTTAGCCAAGATGGAGGGGTGCTTAGTGAAGGGTTTCTTTTTACCAGGTTCTCCTTATCATTTGGCCAGATTCTCATCAGTGTAAATGTCAGATGTTGTTACAAAAATTTAGCTGCCTTGTAATGGACATCAAGAGTCTAAAAATCTGAGGGATGTTTCTGAGGGGAACTTTGAGGGGACTTCTTGTCATGAAGTCAGACTCAGTAGGAAGAGTCAACCCTTTGACCAATGAGGGTTAGTCCTGAGACTTGGGTACCATTCCTACCATACCTCTGCTCTGTCTACTTTCTTAGGGTGCAAAGACCTGCCACACTGTCCCTTTCATCCTGTGCTAATAAGTGCCATATGTTGTCTTTTGCTCACTGTCCAGAGAAGGGAGTTAGGGACGAAGTCTCCTAAGGTGTTAATTATTTTCAGGGAGCCAAAAGAAACTACCCCTGGGGCTGACTTCATCTTTTCCTGTGAAGGCTGAAGAGTACCTTTGTATTTGAAAGCCTAGGCTCTGGCTTTTTGGGAGTCTGTGGGGAATGTGTACTCCATGCTGGGCAATGAGATCCAGAGGTTTGAGTAGTGATGGGTATTGCTTTCACAGGCACATTGTGATCAGAAGGAAGGTAGAAGCCAGGACTCAGCCACTGGGTCTGGGAGACTGTTCAGTCTCTGTGTGGACACCAAGTCTGAGCTTCAGAGTTGTACATCAGGCAGTGGTGAGGATGTGCAGTGGACCCCAGGAGGAGGGCTTTGGCCCAGCTCTGAGCTGGGACTGGCATGTGAGGCCAAGGCTTCAACAATGGGATTTCACTTAGAAAGGTTCGGAGAGGAGAATCTGGAATTCCAGAACATGGAATGGGGTAAAGGGAGTTGGGAAGTGGTGCTGATAAGGTGTTTGGGGCTGGATTGTAGAAACTAGGCTGTGACTGAGAAGTCATGGCTTGGCCAAGGTTCTAAATGAGGAGGGACATCATTTGATGTACTTTGCTGAGATTCAGTTTTCCTGCCCGCCATGTGCAGCTCACCCATCCATAGTCTTCAGAGTTGTGCAATTGCTACCACATCCCTGTCGCCACAAAAGAAACCTGTCTTCATCTCCTTTTCTCCCATGTTCCTCAGCCCTAAACAGCTGATAACTACTTTCCATCTTTCATTTCCTATCAATAGAATCATGCATTATGTAGCCTTTTGTTACTGGCTTCTTTAGCTCAGAATGTAATGTTTTAGTGTTCTTCCAAGTTGTATCATGAATCAGTGATTTGGTCCTTTTTATTTCCAAATAATATTCTATTGCGTGGATAGACCATATTTCATTTATCCATTCATCAGCTAATGGACACTTGTGCTGTTTTTCTTTTTTGGTTGTTGTGAATTAATGCTGTTGAGAGGTGGCATTTACAATCCACTGGATTGGCATTCTGACAGCATCTCTGCCAGGTTGAGTACAAGGGTAGATTTGAAAGAGACAGATGTTTCTGTGAGTGTTTTTGAAACCCTCTTTAGATATGGAATCATGGGTTTTGGCCAAAGTCTCATGTGTAATCCAACTGTAAAGAATGCATGTGTACACACACACACACACACACACACATACACAGAGCAATGAGGTGAAGAAGGCCTGCATTTCGACCCCGTGGGATCCATTTTGTAAGGGTTGGTGGAAGGTTTTGCCCTCTGAAAATGGCTAGTATTGGCTGTCTAGATCAGAGGAATTTCCAGTAGGCAGAGTCTGGCCAGGGAAGGAGGCTGTGAGCCAAGGAGAGAGAAAGTGAGTGTGACGAGACCAGAACCCTGCCGCTTGTGGGTGAGAGCAGCCCTCAGTGGTGAGGACAGTGCTGGGAGTAGGGAGGGTAGGAGCTGTGTGTTGAGATTTCTCATGGACCTCAGGGGAAATACTATCCTCCAGGGGCCAGAGGCCTGATAAAGTCCATGAAAGGTGGAGGGTGATGTGGGCCCTGCCTGTGAATTCCAGAGAAGACCTTCCTGGGATAGGGCAGGAAAGGAGGTTAGGAGTTGGCAGGCCATATTTTGGGGTGGGGTGCAGGGAATCAGAGTAGAGTAAACACGCAGTATGCTGGGCTGCTGGAGTGTGTTAGGAAGGACTGTGATGATTTATATTGATGTCATCATGATAGGACCTAGCACCATCTTGAAGAGAAATCTCTGTGCATGTCTGTGAGGCACTTCTAGATTTAGAAAATATGGATGGCACTGATCCTTGGGCCATAGTGCAGGACTGCATACAAGGGAAGAGCTTGGTGAGCATGAACTTTTGTCTCTCTGCTTCCTGATTGGATGCAATGTGACCAGTAGCCTCCTGCTCCTGCCACTACACCTCCCAGCCGTGCTAGACTGTACCCCGAAACTGTGAGCTAAAATAAACCCACTCACCCTCCCACTTCCTTTCGTCCTTCCCTCCTTCCTCCCTCCCTCCCACTCTTCCTCCCTTCCTTCCTTCTTTCCTTCCCTCTCTTGTTCTCCCCTTCCCTCCCTCCCTTCCTTCCTATGTTTTCTTTGTCAGGTATTTTGTTGCAGAGCTGAGAGAAGTGACTAATGTAAGGTCCTACTGGAATGGGGAGATAGAAGGCAGTCATAAGGGTTGACTTCTCATCAACAGTAGCCCCAAGATCTGGCTGCAGAGAAAGACTCATTTCCTTTCCTGTCATCTTCCATCAGTCCGACTGCAAAGCCCCTGGATGCAGTCTGATTTAGTACAAGGCTCCATGCAGCTTCTCCTGTCTCAGGGAGCTCACAGTTCCAAGTACATATGAATGCCCTGAGAATCTGACTGTAGGTCTGCGGAGGTCTGCAGAGCTCGAGCTGGAGGGTCCTGTAGGCTGATAGGGAACTCTGGCCAGGCTTCTTAGGGCTCTGAAAAACTCCCTGGAGCTATGACAGTGCTGGTATGTTTAGAAAGCCCTGTAGGCTCTCCTGGGTCTGTCTATCAAGGGGAGTGTTTTAAGACTGGAGAATCAAAGGAGCATAGAGGCTTTGAACATTTTTTCTTCTCTAATTCCATCATGGCAGATTTCCTCTTGGGAGTGACACTTCCTAACAGCTTCCTATTGCTCTAGCTGTGGCAGTATCTTGGCACAGGAAATGGCAGCTTCTGTTTATAGCACCGCCATTGCTGATGCTTTTATGAATATGTGTTCTCCCACAGTAATGAAATTCGTGAGAGACCTGTGGTGTTTTGTTAACATTTATTTCCTTTGAGAAGTGACTGGTGAGAGCCAGCATTAGCTTTCTGGAAATTTTGCCTGCTGCACCTCTGGTTTCTGTTGAGGTGTCTGCAGATGAAGACCAAACAGGTTCAAAGTGACCTGGGGCTGTTTAGAGCTGGGCACTCAATGATACATGCGGAAGTGTCATCGTTTCACGTCTGAACAGTACTTTGTTCTCTCTGGCAAGGCTTGACAACGGTGATGGATGTATTGTTCTTTCAAGGTACCTGCAGAAAGACAGCCTTGGTTTGCTTGAGCTCATGGAAAAAAGCACGACTGATAGTGAAGTGGTCACATCTGTGTGTTTTCACTACTTAACTCACATGTAAACAGTGTGAATGTCAAGTGGAGTTCTCCCCTCACTCCTTCCTCTCCTCACTGACCTTCCACGCCTTACCTGCCCAGACGCCAACATCCTGCTGCTCTCTTCCATCTCAGAGTGTCCCCTGGAGCACACTGTGTCCAGCAGGTGTTGTGTGGTTCTCCTGATTAGGCACCGCCCTTCTCTGCTGCTGCTCTGTCTCTGTGCTCAGCTCTGTTCTCCCAGGGTTAGCCTATGGCGTGTGCACTCAGCTTTCCACACTTCTACCACCAGGTAGCATTCAGAATGATTTTATGCTGTTTCCAAAAATATACTTAAAAAAATGAAGAGGTGAGAGGCCTCATTTTGACACTCTAACCACTGTTGTCCATAGCAACAACTCAGACAGTGTATGCCCTGGTACAGTATGGCTCGTAACTGGTGAAAGAATCCCCCATTGTGGATGTTTAGATCACTCTAAAGGTTTTTCTCTTGTGAAGTAGGAAAATGCAGTAAACATCCTCTTACATGTGTCTTTGCACTTGGTAATCAGCTGTTTCTACGAGAGAAATCCAGAGGGATGAAACTGCTGAGTCTTGATATGCGTGTGTGTAGATGTGTGTTGGGCTTATATATACATGTGCTGAGATGTTGATTACTTATGCTTATATGTACACATGCTTAGACCTGCATATGTGCTTACATGTACGTGTGTTTAGGCATGCATATGCTTACATGTATGTGTGCTTAAATGTGCATGTGCTTAGGGCTTTGAAGTACATTGGCAAGCCGTGTTCTCTAGTTTTACAATCCTTATCACCAAAGTGAAGGATCTTTTCCTCAAACCCTCGCAAAGGCTCAAGGGTGTAATTGTTAGCTCTTGTCAGTTTGATGAATCATAAATTATGGCTCATTTCTATTTGCATCATTAGTTGCTAGTGAACTTGAACTATTGCTTTTTTCTTGAACTATTTCTTTTGGTGGAGGAGCTTATTAGGCATGTGAATTTCTGCACATTTTAAAAACTGCTTTGGAACTGGATTTTTAGATTCAGAGATGCTTGATTGTGTTTTTGTTTGAATTATATATTTTCTCACTTAAGAATTAGTTTTAGAATTTGCATAACTCATTTTACTGGTTACATTACTTAGCATAATTTTCTGTAGAAGCTGGAATTCTTTTGTGAGTAGCTTATTCTTTTGCATTTTATGTGCAGAGGTGGGCATATTAGTTTTTGGATGCTTGCCTGTGTAGAAATAGTCTCAGTTGACACAGTGTTTTATGTTTAGACCCTGGAGACACTGTTGTGGTGGTTGGTTGGTTTTGTTCCATTCTTCTTTCCATTTAGCCACATGTCTATCCCCATGCAGTCATTCTGACATCTCTTCCACACATAATTGGTCAGGGGTTTACCAGGACCAGGAAGATGGCTGTTGCCTGTGTGGAAGGGAAGGGGCGATGCTCACTGCATGTTTTTTATTCTCTTCTCTGCATACACTTGAGCCAAGGAGGCCATGTGATGATGTCTTTACTCATTGTTTTCTCTTCGTCTACTCAGATCCTTCTCCGTACAATTCCCATCATACAGATAAGACTCCCTGTTTTTTAAAAAATATGTATTTATTTATTACAGTTTATTCACTTTGTACCCCAGCTGTAGTGCCCTCCCTCGTCCCTTCCCAATCCCGCTCTCCCTCCATGTCCTTTCCCCAGTCCACTGAGAGGGGAGGTCCTCCTCCCCTTCCGTCTGTCAGGTCTCAACAGGACTGGCTGCATTGTCTTCCTCTGTGGCCAGGTAAGGTTGCTCCCCCATCAGGGGGGAGTGACAAAGAGCCAGCCACCGAGTTCATGTCAGAAACAATATCTGTTCCCTTACAGGGAACCCACTTGGATACTGAGCTGCCATGGGCTACCCCTGTGCAGAGGTTCTAGATTATCTCCATGAATGGTATTTGGTTGGAGTATCAGTCTCAGAAAAGACCCCTGGGCCCAGATTTTTTAGTTCTGTTGCTCTCCTTGTGGAGCTCCAGTCCCCTCCAGGTCTTTCTATCTCCCCCTTCTTTCATAAGATTCCTTGCACTTTACCCAAAGTTTGGCTATGAGTCTCAGCATCTGCTTTAATATTCTGCTGAGTAGAGTCATAATAGCCAGAATCTGGAAACAACCCAGATATCCCTTAATTGAGGAATGGATGCAGAAATTGTGGTGCATTAACACAATGGAATACTACTCAGCCATTAAAAACAAGGAAATCATGAAATTTGCAGACAAATGGTGGGAACTAGAAAAGATCATCCTGAGTGAGGTATCCAGAAGCAGAAAGACACACATGCTATATACTCACTTATAAGTGGATATTAGACATTTAATATAGGATAAACATACTAAAATCTGTACACCTAAAGAAGCTAACAAAGAAGGAGGACCCTGAGTAAGATGATCAATCCTCACTCAGAAAGGCAAATGGGATGGACATCAGAAGAGGGAGAAAACACGGAACAGGACAGGAGCCACCACAGAGGGCCTCTGAAAGACTTCCTGTGTTAAATTTCCTTGTTTCTGCTTTTTTTGACTTAGTGCCTATTCTTATGACTTTCAGGAGAATTATATGAATTGACATTTCTCAGTCACTGATGTTATTTTCAATATTGCTGGATTTATTGGCTATATCTCTTTTATGTATTTTCTGCTGTAAATCAATTTGCAAGTGTTTACTAATTATGCAAATAACTAAAATAATATATCCCAACATGTATAATGATGAATAACCCATGCTTGTTCCTCCCTGTTCATTCCCAAGCACCAATCTTTAGCACATTTCAAGGTGTTTCTTTCAGAATTTTATTGTCTATTCTGCACTAACAGAGCTTCACTATTTTTGATTTATTAAATTTTTACATTTTTCCAGGCTATTAATAGGAAGACTTGGCACTGTGTCTCTTTCTGTACTGTCCTTTCATTTCTTTTCACAGAAGCAGTCAACAGCATCTACACTGTGGCTCAGGGATGGTAAGCCACTACACACCAGGTTGCACCCTGTGGCTTTTGCTGTCACCGTTCAGCGTTCAGTGTATCTAGACAGGTTTACTTGTCTTTCTTGTCTTCTTGCAGTCTGTCGAAGGTTTTTCACTAATTCCTCTCTGAGGCCCTAGCCTTCTCTCTGATTGCCCATTCTCATGGGAGCCTACATTCTGTATCCCTCTCCAGCTGCTTGTAGACAGGTTAGTCTTTTGGCTGTTGAGGGTTCACTTTGTGTGCCCTCCTCCTCAGCTTCTTTCTCAGGTCATGCCCACTGTCATTCTGGATCCCATGACATGCTTTTTTCTGCTTATAGTTATTCTGTGCAATAATTCTTCTTTGTTCCAGATCTGTTGTCTTGGCATTTGTACAACATATAGACCAAGTGGGAGAGAGACCCCCTTTCCCCTTAAGACTGTTGCAATTAAAGAAACATTTTGAATCATTTAAAGAACATTATTTGCTTAAAATGCTTATGAAGAGTTTGCTGTTACCAATCAAGCATTGGAAAACCAGGCTGAAACTGTTCAAGTATCTCTTTAAACTTTACTGATGTTGATGATTTTTAACCAGGCATATGCCAAGTATGCCACAGATGTTGACTCAAGTCAAAGTACACATTGACTATAGTTGCTTATTATTACATAGGTGCTTATATTATTTTGTGTTCAGTTGTCTATGTCCTGAAAAATGATAGGTCCATAGGAGGCTGGAACAGTGGATGGAGGTTAACCCTGCTTGCCCTCATCCATAAATGGAGAAAAAGTGACTACTTCTATCTTAGAACTCTTGGACTTTTATGATCATCCTCACTGAAGAAAAACCCCAAGCTACAGGTGTAGGGAGAAGGCCGCTTTGACACTAGTTGGTTGGGAAGTGCCATCAACAGCTTGTTTCTAGTAGGGTGGAGGAGTAGATACAGAGTAATAAAATTGTCACTATAGTGTGTATAGTTTGCCATTTATGTGAATGGCCTTTATGTGATCTGCAGAGAAGTTGCGTGTATAGTGAAATTGTCACAGGATTCCACTCAAAATCATTCAACAATCCCTTCAAGTTTGTAGCCTTTCCCGGGGCCTTGTAAGAGGAAGGCAGTGAACGTTAAATGGCCACATGGTTCTCTGGTGTTGAGATGTGAAGAGACATGGAGGAGTGTTGGATTCCGGCTGCTAGCTGGCCAGCTGACAAATAGGTTATGCCTAATGAGTGATCACATGGAGAGGTGACTTACTGCAGGGCACTTCCAATACCTGTGGTTAGTTCCCCAGCGTGAGAGGACTTAGGGCCAGAGCGTTTTTAATTAGGAAGCGTGTGAGGGATGGTAAGGGAGCCAGGGAGGGGCAGAGCCTGAGAAGATCCACACCCGGGGAACCCTGGCTTACATCCCAGAGTCAATCCTTGTAAGAATGGCAGTGGCCTGGCCTTCTGTGGCTGGCCAGGAGGCATCTTCATCAGAAGTGGGGCAGGCACTGGAGATGAACAGCCAAAAGTTTGAGGAGTAGCTGTTTACAGGAGCTGCAGGTGGCCTCTGGGCTGGGGACCTGGGGGCTCTGACAGCATCTGATGCCAGGAGGGTGCAGAGCATCCATTGGGAAGCAGGGGCTGACTGAACTTTCCATATCCCATCGTAGTCTAAAACAAGTGGCCAGTTAGATGAGAGGATTGAAGGGGATCTAGAGGTAGCCTGCGGAGACCTAAACCAGGACACTTAGCTAAGCAAGAACAAGAGGAGGGCACCACACCCTTCTAGCTTTGCATGCTGAAACAACAGGGAATTAGAAAATAAAATTAGCTTGCACGATTGCAGATGGGGACGGATGCCTTTTTACTTGATTTTTTAAAATTCCCACAAAAACCTCAAGCAGAATTAATAATGTATGAAAATTAGGTACCATGTGTGCTCTTTGCTTCGTAATGTTTTTATTAAGCAGCTAGTTGATTTAAAAATAACAGAACACGACAGTTGACACAATGGCAGACTCTTGTGTGTATGGAAACATCCCCTTAAATGCTCTGTCAAGTTTTCCATTACATAAGAATATTTTTAAAAATGCTTTCCGAATTATCACATAAGATAAAATTATATCAAGCTGCAGTTTGATAAAACAAATTGTTCAACTATAAATTCCAGTTGCTTTTTAAATAAATGGCTTAGTTAATTACAGGTTTCACATGGGAATATGCAGATCTCTTCAGTGCATGGTAGATGCAGACATGGAGGTAGATACAGACATGCATCTTTCCAATGTTTTGCTTGTCATTTCCTGATTAGACCCTTCCTCCCTTTCCTCTCCCCACTCTTTGTCACCTGTCCTTTGAGTAGAGGGACAAGACAGGGCAAAGAGGAAAGATTTTAGACCCATGGGCTTCCCACCAGTTCTGAGAGCAGAAATGGATGTGCATGATGTTGACTCACAGCCACGGGCTATCTGGTGAGCATTCCTTCCTCAGAGTTTGAGTGCAGGCTTCTTTGTGTTTTCATTCTTTGAGAATTTCATTCACATGTGCAATGAAATATGATCATACAGAGCCCAGGCCCCATTTCTCCTTCAGGTTCCTCCATGTTCCCTAATGCTTCCCTCTCACTTCCTCTTTGTTCACAGCACACAGTGCTGCCCCTCTGTATGAGGTGTGGCCCGATGGAGCACTGGAAACCCAGTGGCCTTTCCCTAGAACCACGCTGCTCTCTAGTCATTGCCAATACTGTTGAGTGCAGGGTCCTGCCATTCCCTCAGTAGTCTGCTCCCAAGGACATCGGACACATCCAAGGACAGTGGGCTCCCCTGGTGCTGTCCCAGGGTTGACTGGGCCTCATGTACCTGCATGGCACTGGGAAGGCCGTCTGCACACTCCACCTGGCAGAGGAGATACAACGATCAAGAAACATACCTTCCGCAAGTTTCTGTGGCCTAACAGTAAGGTTTAGTAATTTAGACAACAAAGTTCATGGTTGGCTTTACTCTGCGATTTGCTTTTCTTATATATTGCCTTAGAATAGTTAAGTATTCAGTCAAACAGACAAATAAGGACAGCAGCTGCTGATCTCTAGGGCAAGGGAAGGACCACGTGTGGCTGAGAGGACCTGTAGTCACGGCTTGTCCTCCCGCACTCTTTGTTCATGGGCACTTGGGAAAGATGGCAATGTGGAGAGAAAATTTTGCAGCTATTGAGATGAGTTAGTAGGCTGATTGTGTTGGGCATTTTGTTGCCTTTAACTCATGCCTGACTCAAGAGACCTGGTTGGACATGTCCTTTGCAGCATCCTGTAGCTGCCAGTGTTGACATCAGCTGAGTCACAGGTGTGGGCTAGCAACCCAGAGGAGTAATGCCTTGTAGTGCTTAAAAGGTAATTACAGGGGGGCATTTTAGTGTGTGATTTGCACCATAAGACATTCTTGGAATCTCTGTAAGGGGTTGGTTGGAACAGAACTTTCCCATCTACACCAGGGTCTATAAAAACCACAGAACTGACTTCATGGGGCTTAACTTTTTCTTTTGTTATTTTCTTTCCTCTCTAATTAGATTTTGCTCAAATGCAGGACAGAACAGTCTGGCAGGAAATAACCAGCATTAAAATAACTCAAAGACAGGACTGTACTCCACATTATCCTAACAAGAGTGGGAATGGGATTTGCTCTTCTAGGCCTGGCAGTCACAGTAAACCCCGGCATAGGTGAACATTTGCTCCAGAGAGAAGTCAGGTCAACTGAAGGCTTGGCTGGCAGTCCTGAGACCTGGCTCCTACCTAGCCTGACTAGCCTGGACGCGGCTTTGGGCAAGCTCTCTCTTCACTGACCTCATTGTGCTCAGAATCAATCTGGGAGTAATAACATCTGCTCTTGAGTTCTCAGAATCCCACAGGGGGAACCGTTGGTTGACAGGATCTGAGGGGTCATTTTTTTTTTTCTCAGTGTGTAGATGGAGTTAGAGAACTGAGGTAGAATTTTCACCTTACATGTATGAGTCCTTTGAGTATGGAGGCTGATTCCAATAACAGAAATGATATGACCGGACTTGGGTTGTTTTTTTTTGGGGGGGGGGTGGACTTACCACAAAAATGTTTCATAGCTCATCCACAGCTGCTGTGATTTTTCACTGTTGTCGTTAATTATGTTGAAAGCGAGTGTAAGGTGCCATCTCCCTCTGACTGAGATCCTTCCATCGAGTGTTAAAGCACACCTCACTTGCTCTGAAAGAAACCACAAAGAAGCCAGTTCTTGAGAACCCCTGCAAAGCTGAAAGCACTGCTTTAGTCTGGTAGATTGAGGTGTCTCCAGGGAGGTAGGTGGGGCAGGGGGACACCATACTCAACCCTTCCTGCTGTCTCTGCTTGGCCCTTCAACCTTGTTTGGTGTAGCTAGCTGCATATCAGGAAACTGCCCGATTCTTTAGAGAATGG
Organism: Pachyuromys duprasi; assembly: GCA_028658305.1. Lineage (NCBI taxonomy): Eukaryota > Metazoa > Chordata > Mammalia > Rodentia > Muridae > Pachyuromys > Pachyuromys duprasi. The sequence continues at coordinate 146,538,359 of CM053766.1, read as the reverse complement.
AGTCTTCATGATTACAAGGTCTGACCGAACATGAAGGACCTGGTCTCAAATCCTCTGTTAATAGAGATACCCCTCATCCCAACTGTCACAGAAGCAGGAGTCACCTTTCATTTTATAGTTTCTGTTATCATGGCACTCCTCATCATGAAGATATGTATCTCAAAAGATGCCCTAAGTAATGGTGTATGGGTGTGAAAGAACAGGGTAATGATAACGGGTCCCTGTTTATTTGGTGCTTTGCATATGCCCTGAACATGCCATTTATGGTAAAGCAGATGGAGCAGTGGGCATCAAAGGCCACCCTAACTCCGTTTTCCTCTTGCCATTGAGCTGCTACCATAATTAGAGAAGGATATCCCAACCCTGAAGGCCAGCCCCCCATCTACACGGTGCCTTCACACATCTGCCGCTGGCTGAGTTCTTTTCCTTATGGTGCCTGTAGATGAAGGGCTCTTCAACCACTCTGCTGAGAATCGGGAACCCACGCTCCCTTCCCTGTGAGGCCTGTTCTGCTTTTCCAAACAAAATTGGTGTATTCATTACATTTCTGAAAGTCCATCTGCCGTTTTGTATGTGCCACAGATGCCCCACCATTGATTTACCCACTAGGCCCCTGACTACCACTCACATTTGGAACCCCATGCACTGTGCTGCCTCCGCTCTGCTCTGTCTGGGACCTTTGGGATGAATCCAGCAGTGGTTTTCACATCCGCCACTCCTGGAAGATGCTCCAGCTATGCCCTGAGGGGCAGCACAGCCCAAAGTTCTTCCTCACTCATTCCCTTTGCCCCACTTTCACTGGGACTGGGCCTCTGGTTTTATTTATTTATTTTTATTAAATTATTTATTAATTACACTTTTTTCACCTTATATACCCCTGTAGTTCCCTCCCTCTTCCCATCCCAATCCCTCCCTTCCTCCCCCATCTGCACCTGTGTCCCTCCTCAAGACCACTGATAGGGGAGGTCCTCCTTTCCTACCCTCTGATCCCAGTCTTATAAGGAGTGGCTGCATTGTCTTCCTCTGTGGCCTGGTAAGGCTGCTCCTCCCTTAGGGGGAGGTGATCAAAGAGCAGGCCAATCAGTTCATGTTAGAGGCAGTCCCTGTTCCCATTACTGTGAATCCACTTGGACACCAAACTGCCATGGGCTACATCTGTGCAGTGGTCCTAGGTTATCTCCATGCATGGTACTTTGTTGGACTATCCATCTCAGGAAACACCCCTGTACTCAGATTTTTTTGGTTCTGTTGCTCTCGTTGTGGAGCTCCTGTCCTCTCCAGGTCTTAACATTTCCCACTTCTTTCATAAGATTCCCTTCACTTTGCACAAGTGTTGGCCATAAGTCTCAGCATCTGCTTTGATAGTCTGCAGGGCAGAGCCTTTCCGAGGCCCTCTGTGGCAGCCTCCTGACTTGTTCCCTGTTTTCCCTTTTTTCTGATGTCCATCCTCTTTGCCCTTCTGGATAGGGATTGGACATTTTAGCAAGATTCCCCCCTCTTGATTAGTTTCTTTAGGTGTACAGATTTTAGTAGGTTTATCCTATAGTATATGTCTATATACTATACTATATACTATACTATGAGTATGTACTGTGTGTGTCTTTCTGCTTCTGGGATAGCTCACTCAGGATGATCCTTTCCAGTTTCCACCATTTACCTGCAGATTTCATGATATCCTTGTTTTTTATTGCTGAGTAATATTCCGTTGTGTAGATGTTCTACAATTTTTGTATCCATTCCTCAGTTGAGGGGCATCTGGGTTGTTTCCAGCTTTTGGCTATTACAAATAAAGCTGCTACAAACATGGTTGAGCAAATGTCCTTACTGTGTACTTGAGCCTGTTTTGGATATATGCGTAGGAGTGGTATAGCTGGATCTTGAGGAAGCGCTATTCCTAGTTGTCTGAGGAAGTGCCAGATTGATTTCCAGAGTGGTTGTACAAGTTTACATTCCTACCAGCAGTGGAGGAGGGTTCCCCTTTCTCCACAACCTTTCCATGCATTGTCACTTGAGTTTTTGATCTTGGCCATTCTAATGGGTGTAAGGTGAAATCTCAGGGATGTTTTGATTCGCATTTCCCTTATGAGTAAGGATGTTGAGCATTTCTTTAAGTGTTTCTCTGCCATTTAATACTCCTCTATTGAGAATTCTCTGTTTAGCACTGTACCCATTTTTTTTTTCGTTTTTCTAGGTTTCTTTCTTTTTTTAAATAAATTTATTTATTTTTATATCAATCACAGGTTAGGTACTTTGCATCCCAGGCGTGGCCCCCTCCTTCATTCCCTCCCACCCTCCCTCTCCCTCCCTCATCTCCCTCCTCCCCGCCCCCTCCGAGTCCACCAACGGGGGTGGACCTCCTCCCCTTCCATCCAACCCCAGCTCATCCTGTCTCCTCAGGGCTGGCTGCAATGTCCTCCCCTGGGATCTAGCCAGTTGTCACTCCCCGGCATGTATGGGGGAGGGTCAAAGAGTCAGCCATCAAGTTCATGACTGAAACAGTCCCTGTTTCCCTCACTAGGGTCTTCAGTCCGACACCGAGATATCATAGGCCCCATCTGAGCGGGGGTTCCAGGCCACATCCACACATGGTCCTTGATTGTAGAAACCGTCTCATACAAGACCCCTGTGACCTGCTTAGTTTGGTCTTTGTGGAGCTCTTGTTCTCCCCAAGTCTCACCAACCTCCCCCATTTCTATCATCACTTCTCGCCCTCTGCCAAAGGCTTGATCGTGAGTCTTAATATCTGCTCTGATACATCACTACATTGACCCCCCCCCAGAGGTCCTCCTTGGCATGCTCCTGTCCTGTTGCTTGTT
>CM053766.1:146507379-146535043 GCA_028658305.1 Pachyuromys duprasi | reverse complement strand
AAAAAAAAAGAAAGACAAATGGGATGGACAATGGAAGTAGGAGAAAACAAGAAACAGGACAGGAGCCTACCATAGAGGGCCTCTGAAAGACTCTACCAAGCAATGTATCAAAGCAGATGCTGAGATTCATAACTAAACCCTGGACAGAGTGCAGGGAATTATATGAAAGAAGGGGTAGTTAGTAAGACCTGAAGAGGATGAGAGTGCCAAAAGGACCAAATATATCTGGGCACAGGGGTCTTTTCTGAGACTAATTCTCCAACCAAGGACCATGCATGGATATAACCTAGAACCCCTACTCAGACATAGCCCATGGCAACTCAGCATCCAAGTGGGTTTCCCTAGTAAAGGGAACAGAGACTGTCTCTGACATAAACTCAGTGGCTGGCTCTTTGACCTCCCCCACCTCCCCGAGGGAGGAGCAGCCTTGTCAGGCCACAGAGGAAGACACTGCAACCAGTACTGATGGGACCTGATAAACTAGGGTCAGATGGAAGGGGAGGAGGACCTCCCCTAGCAGTGGACTTAGAAAGGGCAGGGAGGAGATGAGGGAGGGAGGATGGAATTGGGAGGGAATGAGGTAGGGCACTACAGCTGGAATACAAAGTAAATAACCTGTAATTAATATAAAATAAAAATTATATATAAAAACTTGCTGAAAGGAATAAAATTATTCAAAGATTTTTTGTTTTATAGGAAGGATGAGAACCACTGTTCCAAGGTTGGGGTTACCATACCTTGAGGAACTGTACTAAGGGTTGCAGCATTAGGAAGGATGAGAACCACTGCTCCGAGGAGACACTTGTCTCTCACATTGGCTCTCATATTATTGAAACAGTGGAACCAGGAAATTGGATTGTGCTCCCAGGAATCTCATCTGGGGGAGAGGAGAAAGCCCGAAGCCTGGCTCACCCAGAAGGGAAATTTCCTCCTGCAAAGAGATCTTCAACTTGTCAGTCATTTTGACAAATGATGAGCAGGCCCACACCTTGACCAGGACTGCCTAGGTAAGCCCTAGACTTAAAAGCCTCACCTCATTTCCACACCAGGAAGAGGAGACTCTAAATCCAGTGCCATGTCTATGTGCTGGGCTCTGGTTAGCAGGTTAGGCTGCCTGGCTCAGAACTAGAAGAAGCTGGAAGCTGAGGCCCAGCTAGGTCCTGCAGCTGCCAAGGAACTACACAGACTGGAATTGATAGAAAGGACAGACGAAGGAAAAGCTCCATACCACAAAACAACCAAGCAGACTGGCAGTTCCATTAAGGGATTCTGGAAGGTGAAAATAGTTGCACCCAGAGAACAGCTGTCATGTTTACAGTTGAACTAACTGAAAAACTTCGAGTCTAAAGCAGTTGAACAAACAACCTGGATCTTAGCCCTGTCACACTTTAGCTTTCAGTCCCTGCCCCAGCACACACGAAGATTGCCCACCAGAGCAGAGTGAGGAGCACAACCGGCCATGTTTCTCAACTGCTCCCACTAACTCAGCCTGCCCACTCTGTGGTGGGACCCTCTGAGGTATAAACTGAAGCACAACCCCCAGAGGAAAGTCCAGCTTAATTAGTCCTAAGAGCCTGGTCAGGCCTTACATCTTCCTGAAGTCACTAAATCAAAAGCCCGGTGCCCAAGAGACACCTATCAATACTTCCTCTCTGCAGTTTTCAAGGACTTATCAGCCCCAAATGGGGAGGGAGACAGGAAGAAGGAGCGATGCCTGCTTCGGGGGCCATTTCGTGCCAGTGTGCTGTTTAAAGCTTCTGAGTGTAGCTGGCTACACATCATGGAAGCCCATGTTTTAAGGTTAAGAGCTGTCTTCTAAGATATTGTCTAAATTTTTCATTTGAGAATGAGGCCACCATGAGTCTCAAGCAGACCGTGTTAATTCTTTCTCATTGTGGTGAAGCTTTCCCTAAGTAGTTTGAAATGCCTCATCTTTGCCTACTTAGTGGCGCTGGGTGGGAGACAGGGACAGGTAAAGACACAGCGTTCAACAAAATATTCCTCAGGGTTTTTTGCATCTCCATGTTCAATTCACATGTGAAAATCCAATATGCAGATCTTAACAAAAATGTTCTACTCACTGACAAAAAAAAAAAAAAAGTGTTAAGCCAAGGAGTGTTAAGCCCAGGAAGAAGCTGGGCCACACTGTGCATAGTTCTATTTACATGAAGTTCAAAACCAGGTAATATTAATGTAAACTGTGGAAAAAATTACAAGTGTGTGCCATCAGGTAGAGGAATGAAGTGGATTGAGAAGGCATCTAAGGAAACTTTGGGGAGTATGTGCATCTGTTGGTGAAGCACCCTGGCAGCTACAGCTTATTTTGAGATACATCAAAAAATAAATAAATAAAATGGAGGGAGGAACCAATGGGAAGGCTCAGCAGGTAAAGACACTTAGCACTTAAGTTTAACAAGAACCCAAGTAAGGGTAGAAAACAGAGATCCAATTCCATAGGTTTAACTCCATCCTATACATGTGTGTTGTGTCACGAATACATCTATATACATGTCATACGTGCACAATAATAAAAACTATAAATTTTAGAATTAAAATGAGTTGAGTGCATAGGTACAAATGTATAAAAACATACATCAAAATTTCCATTGTAGAATTTATATAGTAGGCATATACTTCAGCAGAGGATTAAATCTTACATCCATGCCAATTCCTGTCAGGGCAATAAAGGGTAAATAATTTGTTAGAAAGGGGTACAAGAAGGATATAAAAGTTATTGTCAGCTAAAAGGAAGATATCAATGAGCAGTCCAGACATTCTGAACACCAGATATGGTCACTATAATGAAATACATCAAATACAAACACTTTGTTGAGTCCTTACATTGCTAAATATTACATTATTACCTTAATTTGAACACTTCTGCAAACATTGTCCACAGCCCATTAAGAATTTCCCACCATCCACTCTTTCGATGGCTCTGTGCCAGCCAGCTGCATAGCAAACAGTACAAACCCGGTCGTCCACAGCAGTAAGCAGCTGCGTATGTTTGCACCGCGTGGCCAGGGACCAGCCTGGGTGCTTGGGCTCAGGTGGGTCTGTGGTCCAGGCTTCACGTGTCTCCTCTCAGACCAGCAGGCACCATGGGCCATGCTCAGGATTGCAAAAAACCACACGACACTCTGTGTATCACAAAACTGCTCCGTCACCCATGTTAAAGCTATATTACCCAAAGCAAATAATAAAATGCACCCAAGTGATCACAGGTGTCTTTATATCCAGACCTGGAAAAGGAGGGTTTATCTCAAAGTTCAGAGGAAAGGAGACCCCTTTCCTCTGTCTGTCCACTTGGATCGACTGCCTATGGCCCCCATCAAGAAGCAAATAAAAACAAAATAACCAAATCTTGAGTGTGTAAGCAGACCAACTCAAGTGGCCTGCTCTTTTTGCCTCTTCAGCATCCCTCAGCGTAGAATCCCAAGGAAAAATTACAAACATCTGGCCAAGACAAGGAGTACAGGGTGCTTATTTTCCTGCTTTAGGAGAGTCAATTAGAATTTCAGTTTCCTTCTCTAAATGTCACCTCTTTATGACATCCTGGAGGAAGAGTTGGCAGCCCTTTCATGAGGTAAAGAAGCAGCTAAAACGACACAAAAGGGTCCAGAGATTAAAGGGCCCTTTCGAGCTGTCTAAGCTTCCCAGAGCTCTCCGTTTCTATTTTGAGCAGAGCACTCGGCTTCTCTGTAGCCTCAAGTGAGCCTTTTGAATCTCCTTGCCACACTTTTCTACCATTTGCAAAAAGGGGATAATAAGGCTTGCTGCTGGCGATGAACGCAAGGTGCTCCAACGTGCACCAGAGGAAGGCTGGCTTCTCCAGAGGAGCCTGTCAGCATGCTCTCCCGGGTGCCAGGTATTTCCAGTGTCTGGTGCCCCTAATTAGAGCATCCGCCGCTTTCTCTGAGAATTCAGGCAAAAGTCGGAACAACTGGTGCAGAGAGGCCCCCTTCCCTTGTGTCAAAGGAGGCATGTCAAGTTAGTGATGGACCGTTGCTGTTCTCCACTTGCAAACGCTGTGTACCCTATTTTCAAATCAGGCAGCACATTGTTGGCACTCCCGAAAGGTTAGACACTCCCACTTCATTGCGGCAGTCACTAATTGGTGCTTTGTCACCATTTCTGTGAAGGGAACGTCTTGTCTGCAGAAATAGCCCCCACCAAACAGAACTAAATGAGATTTGGAGGATCATCTCCAGTTTCTAAAGTTAGATTCTAAATCACTCTCCTGCTTGTGCCTTACAAATACAATAAAATAATCAAATCAATATTTCTTAAAATTATGAGTGAGTGTGTGTACGCGCCTGCCTGTCTGTGTGTGTGCGTGTGTGTGTCTCTGTGTGTGTGTATGTGTGTCTTTCATCTCCTTGTATGTGTCTGTCTATGTAGATCAGAAATAGACATCAGCTGACTTCCTCTCTTACTTGTCAACTTATTTCTTGAGACAGGAAACTCAAACCTGGAGCTCATCAGTTTGGCCAGACTGCTTGGTCAACAAGCACCAAGGATCCCACTGTCTCCACGTCCCATGAGCTGGTATTACACACCCACATGACCATGGCTGACTTTTTACATGGGTTTTGGGGATCAGATTTAGGTCTTCATGTTTGCACGGCAAGCACTTTTCTGGTGAGCTACCTCTCTGGTGCTTCGAAAGGTAACCTTTAAATCATTTCTTTTCAATCATAGGAAAACTTATTTTCTGCCTCTGCAGACATGTTTTTCAGACAGAGTGCAATCAACTGTAATACTAGAAAGAATTCAAAGTGATTAGTGAATAACATGTCGACCTGGGGCCTTACTACTATCAAGAGTACGTTGAAGTTGGTGAAGTGTAGGAATGAGGTCAGGGTAGCAACTGGGTTGTGAAGATTGGAGAGCCATATACAGAAAACTGAATGTTGCTGTCAGCATCTCAAGGAAGGTCTTTTCTATAGCAGAGAAGAGTCCCTCGCTGAATTAGGAATATTTATAATCATCATCTAATGTTCTTTTGTATTCTCTTGTGGCAAAGTGTTGATGCTTGATCATTGACTGCACTATTCCAAAGCATTAGCCCTTCCCGTGAACAGAGCTTCTTTGGGGAGCTGTTGAACAAAATGGAACCAAATGTTTACAGCAGGGATGAGAACTCCACACATGCCTTATGAATTACTGCTGTCAAACTCCAGAGGAAAGACGAATTCTAGGTAAATACAAACTGCTCCACAAACATTTTGCTGCAGGGATTTGAAACTTTTCCTTGCTCTTCTCCCATGCAGAGGCTACTATACACACACACACACACACACACACACACTGTTATCCCAACATTACATGCAGGATGAAGCTTCTGTGGAGTGTCTATCACTGTTATCTGATGCCCTTGTGATTTTACAGTGACACTGACATTCTCTAGTATCTGCTCCTGAAGCCTCAGCCTGATGTCCATCTCTGAAGTCTCAGTGTGTTAGTCTCTTTTAATCTGAGATGCTTTGTTGAGGGGAAGTTATTTAAGTCTTTAGAATCTCAGCATTATTTTCTTCCAAGATAGCCATATCCTTCCCCACACATTCTGCAGGAGCAGGCTTCTGCCTCTCCGCTAGAGTGCCTCTGCCCACCTCAATGGGTTAGCAGGGAAGAAAAAGAGGAGGAAGCTAGCACCAGAACAAGAGCTGGCAATAAAGTACCAGAGTCCCTGTGTTAGAGGACAAGGGACTTTCTTTTTCTTTTATATAACCAATAGGTAGTATAAGACACGTAAGAAGATGTAGCATTGTGTAACACCCTCTTATAAATGATCAATCCTCTCCAGATTATTTATAATGCCAATAGAGTGCAAATCTTATATAAACAGCTATTGCTTCAGGAATACTGGGAACAATGGCAAGAAACTGCCTGCAAACATTCAGCACACGTGTACCTTCTTTTTCATAGATATGTTTTACATATCTGGTTGGTTGAATACATAGGTGTGGAAGCCACACAGAGGCCCAACTATTACAGGCTTCAACAAGAAGCCTTTTAAAAATGCATGTGAAAATGGAAAAGGTTAGACCATAAAGTGTTGGAGATAAAGCTTCCCCCCGGCTTCCTGTCCTCTCACCGTTTACCCACAAGGCGGGAGCTGCAGCTCTGACTGCTGCAGAGGAGGAAGGAGGCATACTCATCCAGTTCTCGGCTGCTTTTAAAGCTGGAAGAAGAGGAGGAGGTATGGTTGATTCCCATCCCTTAAACCTCAAAGTCTTCCTCAGCCACTAGGAGATGAAGACAAGAACAGATGCGTTGCCTTCCTCAGGAAACATTAATGCCAGAGGTCCCAGGTACCTAATGCAAGGAGATGATGATAATCCCCTTGGAACAAAACCAACTGGATAATTGGAAAAGAAAAAAGTGATATCAACTAATCTTCCTTTACTGTTTTTTAGTACTCTTATGTCTGCTTCTGGGGTGAGGGTTTGAGTGACTACCATGTTAGAGCATCCTCTTCCTGAATTGAGTGCCACAGTCATCAATTGCTGTAGACTGGGAAAGTATGACTAGAATTTTCTGTCCATTCCCATTCAGTGCAGGACTAAATTTCTTACTTGCTTTCTTCATGCAGTAAACAAAAGAGAATAGTAAGCATAAGCAGAAGGCTTGCTGAGAGCTGTGTATTTGGACATTTCATTTCTTTCTATTGCAAACATCTATTACCATGTGAAGAAGTCTAGGCTAGCCATATGGAAGATGAGCAAGCCCCCAGCCATCCTAGTCAGCGCCCCAGACAGAATTAACATCTTCCAAGGCCACTGTGCCCACTGATCAGTGCAGAGGGGAAGAGCTACCTACAAATCCCACAGAATCATGAAAACAAAAACATGTTGCTACCACACACACACACACATATCAGAACAGCAAAACTCTGATGACACCAAATGCTGGCCATAGTGTGAACAACAGGAACCCTTACTCATTGAGGGTGGGGTACAAGATAGTACAGTCTTGTTAAAGACAGGTTGGCAGTTCCTCCTATTAGGTAGAGCTGTAGCTAACTGGTTAACTTGCCTCACATGCACAAGGACCTGGGTTCAATCTCCAATACCGGAAACAGGCAAATGAGCCTAAGCGGGGTGACACCCATCTGTAAGTCTAGCACTTAAGAGACTGAAGCAGGAAAGTTGCAAGTTCAAGTTCAGCCTGAGCTATATAGATTCTGACTCAAAAACAACGCAACAGAAAAAAAAAACACAAAAAAACAAACAACAAAAATCAACACAGTTTTACTAGATATCAAGTAATCATGCTTACTGGCATTTACCAAAAAAGGTTGAAAGTACTGCACACTATTTTATAGCAGCTTTATTCTTAGCTGATGAAACTTAGAGACAACACAGACACCTTTGGGTAGGTAAATAGACAAATACAGTGTGGTGAATTCAGACAGTGAACTATTGTACAGCATCAAAATCCAATGCACTACCCAGCTACAGGGGAACTTGACTGCACATTTCCAAGTGAGGGAAGCTAACACAAGAGCTTATACAGCATGAGCAAGGCATTCTAGACCATCTGACCACATGGAGTTCAAGAAAAGGAAAAACATAGAGTTGAAGAGTGGGCCTTGCTGTAACTATGGACTTTGGGTGTCAGTGCAGACCTTTCACGTCCTAATGGTCCCACCACTGTGGTGCAGGGAATTGACAGCAGGGAGTTGTATGAGAACACAGGGGGTCAAAAGGTTCAAATGGGAATGCTGTACTTTCTGCTTAGTTTTCCTGTGACCCTAAAACATCCCTAGAAAACACACACGTTCTAAGAACTCTGTTCCTGCGAGCCTCTAGGTTTGAGGTGACATGTTCCATGGTGTTGCTTACTTTCCTTGAGGAGATGTGCAGAAATCCCTACTCACCCTAGATAGACAAGGCAAAGACAGACAAAAAATAGAAAGTAAAAAAGCCATCTAAGCCCAGCCTGATGAAGCAATGCAGTTGCTGGAATTGCTTACTTGAGTGCAGACGCCTGCAGAGCAGCTTCATGATGGAAGAGTCTTTCAGAAGACCAGTGAGAACTCACACTGTATCACCGGAGTTCCCTGTGGGACTCCCAGGCAACAGCACCATGCCAGTATCTCCTTTGTCATCAGCAATCATTTTACTGCTTATGTAATCTTGGGGTGGGGTTGGGGAAGCCTTTCTCACCTCCTTTTCTCGGGACTACTGTAACTTTCCTGTCGGTGTGTGAGCCATCGGACTGTGGTTTGCATTAAAAAATCCCATTTCTAGAACATTCAAAAGTGGAGCAGAGGGTAATGAACATAGCCCAGGCCTGGTGGTGCATGTCTGTAATCCCAGCTACTCATGAGGATGAAGCGGGAGGATCACAAGTTCCAGCCAGCTCAAGCAACTTTAGGAAGACACTGTTGCAATAATAATAATAATAATAATAATTTTTAAAAAGTTGTTGTTGATTTTATTTTGAGACAAGATCTAACTACATAATCCTGGCTGGCCAGTAGCTCTGTGTAGGACAAACTGGTCTTGAATTCACAGAGAGCTGCCTGTCTCTGCCACCAACCTGAACCAAAAGGATTTGTGTTTTTTTGTTTGTTTTGTTTTTGTTTGGTTTGGTTGTTTTGTTCTGTTTGAGAGCTTATAAGACAGTTACATGATAGGGTACTTGTTTAGCACACAGGAGTCCCTAAATTCATCCCATGTTCAGCTTAGCAGCTTCAAACTTGCCATTAAACCCCACGTTCCTCAGAGCCTGTTTTGGGTCACAAAAGCAGTCTCTTCCTATGAGAGGAAAGGACATACCAAGATATGTTAGTGAAGGCTTGTCATCTTGGGAAGCTGAGGCATGAGGACTGCCATGCCTTGGAGGCCACCCTGGTGTATAGAATGAGACTATATCAATACATAGAGAGAGAAAGAGAGAGAATAAATTTCAGTGTGTATACAAAGAAAGTGGGAGGCTCTCAGCTTGAACAAGACCCATCCAGCATTATATGACCTGCTGCAGTCATCTGAGGCAACACAGCCCTCCTCTGCTTGTGCTAAGAAGGAAAAAATAAATATTTGTTTTCTTAAAATGAAATTAATTCACCACACACACACACACACACACACACACATACACACACACCACTCTATGCTTTCCCCTCCCAGCTTCCCTGCAGAGTGTGTGTGTTAAACCTTACCTTTTACGGAAAGTGCTGCTGTGAAAGACCAGAGACTTTCTGAGGTCTGAGATGCTGTGCTGAGACTACTGCCTGAAAAGGTAAAGAGGAAAGTTCCCTGTACAAGAAAGGCTAAGGTTCCAGGCCCTGAGTTGGGATCCAGCCCCAGCGAGGTGTCTTTTGGCAGGTGTGCATTCTGAAGTCTTCACCTATGTCTGGAGCACTTTGGAAGTCTAAGAAGAGAGTGAGGGAGGGATCTGGCCATCACCCAAACTGACCATCACTCCACCAAGGTTGCTCATCAGCTGTTAGCCATGTGCCTCTTGTCTTCCAATGCACTTCTTAATTCAACATGAAGATGACAACCCCAAAAATTTAAAAGTAAAGAAAAAAACAACCCAATTACAGGGAAGGCCTGCACTGAGCATCTATCCCTGGATTGCTTCTCTCCCAGTCTCCTCCCTCTCCAACTGTTCCTCTAAGGGAAGAACAGAAAGTTACCCTGGGACCTTAGGGCTACATGTTCAGAGAGGTTTTCCTAGTTGAAATCAAACAGTGCATCAAGGGAAAGACCTATTCTTTGTCTATGACTATGCAGGTCATAAAAAAGGTGAAGAGTTGCATTCAAACCGGCTTTTCTACTAGAAAAGTGATGTGTGTGTTACTATAACACTGGAACACCTTTTCAACTTATGTTGCCCCCTTTACCAATATCAGTAAAGTGCAGATAAAGTACATAATGGCAAGAAGACAAAGTCGTCTGAACTCTCGTAGCTTTCTGGTAGAGATGCAAAATAGAATACACAAACAGATACACACTGTTGTTCAACATTTACAGAATGTCAGGGACAAGAGAATGTTTATATTAAGCTGTGTGCTTAATTAAAGATCCTAGAATCCACCCTGGTGTGAGCAGATTGACAGAAGAACTATCAAAATATTTTAGAAGCATGCTGCTGAGCTGGGAAAGTTCTCCGTCGGGCATTGCCATGTCCTGGGTGATATGTTGATAGCCAGGTATGAATGTGACATTGCCAATGACCAAACATGGCATCACCCTTCTGAAGTTAGAGAGCAGGTAGCATAATGGCCATCACTGGTAAGCCAGAACACAGCAACCTTATGGGGAAGTATGATTACAGGCACATCTCAGATTGTGTATGCTCATAACTGCTGCTGGTGGTGAACTGGAAGCCAACCTGAGGCCATCTGGATGTTAAACAAAAAGAAAAAAAATTAATCCCATGGAGCAGCTCTATACCTATAAAAGATACTGGGATATTAAGTAGAGCATTGCCTAAAATAAGAAATTGCATCCAATCCTAACATGGTAGCATTGTGCCAGTTTCAAGAGATCCAAACCCTTCCTCAGGTCTCCATGGGTACCGGGCATCCATGATGTGTACAGACAAAATATCATTATACACAAAATTAAAAATAAATTTAAAAATAATAAATAAGCCTTAAAAAGAAATCCCAGGATGTAGTTGTCCCATCTTGAGAAAGCCCAGAGGCATGGAGAAGCCACAGCTTCCATCACCCTTCAACCCCAAGCATTAGACAAGATTGTTGCGCCATCCTGTCCTTGAAGACCTTAGAAACTGTGTTTTGTCTGAACTGACCTACCATGTCCATTAAGAATAATAAAATGGTTGCTTTAGTGGCTCTGGGGGTAGTTTATGACACAGCGCTGACGACTGGAAAAGCGAGCTGCAGAATGAATGCCGGGTGGGCCAGTCATCCTGCAGCCTCTGAGCTACGGAGAGGATCCTCAGAGGCAGCGTATGGCAATGAGGCTTGCTCCATCTTTTTGAAAAATTTGAACTGTGCATGGGGCACAATCTCACTATCTGTGGGTCTGAATGGGAGTGGCCCCCATAGGCTCATGTATTTGTGTATTTGGTCCCTAGTTAGTGGAACTGTTTGGGAAGGATTAAGAGGTGTGACCTTTTTGAAAGAGCTGTGCCATTGCAAGTAGTCTTTGAAATTCAAAAAACTCATTAGAGTCCCAGTGAATTCTCTCTACCTGTGGCTGTAGATCAAGACATGAGATCTCTGCCTCTATTCCGCCACCATGGACTCTAACCCACTGAAACTTTAAGCCCAATTAAACGCTTTCTTTTCCAAGTCGCCTTGGTTATGGTGTTTTATCACAGCAATAGAAAAGCAGCCAAAGGGTGCCTTTAAAAAGAAGGTAGTTCTGGCAAGAATTGCCAAATAAAAGCATTAACATTCCCAAAGCCACAGCCAGCTTGGCAGCATTTGCAAACCCTCTGGATCTGGCTGTGATCCCAAGACATAGGAGTGTAAATGAAGAAGTGCCTGCTTTATTTGGTTTTCAAGGTCCCCCTTGCTCTGACCCCACCACATATAAAATCTCTCTAGAAGGAACTACTTTTAAATGTGGATAGAACTGAAATATTCTTGATTCTTTGGGGATTGAAAAAACTGTAGGAACTTGGGCAGTTTGTCCTTTAATTACATACAATACTCATGCTAAAAAAGCAATCTAATAAAACAACTAAGACCTGTGATTTCAATAAGATGGGAAAGGATCTTTTTAGATACAGAACAGACATACAAGACTGACCACAAGATACTTTCTGCTTAGATGGTAGTCTTGTGGCAAGGATAATTCTAAAGTCTACCTCTTCTGGGTAATGATCCATGTTCCAAATTGTGCTCTGATATAACTGGCTCAAATCAGATATACATTTGTTACTGTGGCTTGCATAAATTACACTCACTAATTGATCCTAATTTGTAAGTGGATGTCAAGGCTGAGCTAGGTCAGGGGTATCCAGTGACCATGGCTTCCCACTGTTGAAGGACTCCTGTGTGGTTTGCTTTCTTGAACTCCCTCTATCAGAAATTCTTTTATCCGTGTCCCATGCTTCAGTTGATTCTATTTCCTCCATTCTGCTATTGGTGAATCAAATCTTTGGACAGGATAGAATTTAGAATACCAATAGGTATTCTGATAGGTTCCTTAAATGAAACACCATATCATTAAGTGTCTTATTCTTCAAGGATAAATGCCTTGCTGGAGATATTGTTTCAAGAAAAAGTCTTCCTAACATGTGTATGGCTCTGGATTTTATGATAGAAAGGAAGAAGGAAGGAGAGAGGGAGAAGGAGGAATGAAGGAAGCAAAAGGAAGGAAAGAGGAAAGAAAAAATGTCCTTTGGCTTTGCCATTTATCATTTGAGAGAGTGAGAGAGAGAAAGAGAGAAAGAGAGAGAGAGAGAGAGAGAGAGAGAGAGAGAGAGAGAAAAGCACTCAGGTAAACTATTGGTAAAGTTTCTCAAAAGGGCCAGATAAAGCTGTGGGCAGCTTGTAAGCAAACAATTTTCATGAAACTTTATTTCCAATACTAGCAAGCCAGTCCATGGGTCATAGTTTGTCAGCCCCTGCATTAGACAAATGATGATTTCTTTTTCCTCACGTAATTAAAAAGACCTGAAGCAAGACGCTCTATGGTATTACCACCATCAAGTTGAGTGGGTGGACCATTCCTGGGTGGACTGTTCTCATGACTGACAAGTTCAAGAACAGTCAGTGGCTTTCCCTGTTGAAACTGTAGCAACTGTAGCATCCTCACAACACAGAGGCTGAGTTCCGCCAGAACGAGCTGTTGAAGAAAACAGAGTTGAAGCAATGCCTTTGGGGGAGGCTTTCAATATCCCCATACTATTGATTCTGATGTGTTCCTTTGATTACACAGATCAGCTCTGGTTCAATGAAATAAAAGCTTCTAAGAGCCAGAACACAAGGAGATGTCAAGGCATTAATAGACAACAGAAAAGCATATGACTTCAGTAAGCCTACATACCCGGACATCAAGTAAAAGGATGTCTTGAAGAGAAGGACTCGGATGTAATAATCACTCTAGATCTTTTCTGTCTATCACTGTTACTCACTGTCTTGCCTAATGACAGCCGGGAGGACTTTCACTGCAGAGGATCCCTCCAGCATGTGGAGCTAGCCAAGGTTAGGAGATTCTGAAGATCCAAGACTAGAGTGAGAACGGCAGTTGTTGGAGGCATCTTTGAGCAGAACAGCTAATGCTCGCTTGGCTTCTGGCCTGTTATGCACAAGGCTGATGCTGAAAGCTCTGTGTTCCCTCCACTTTACTAGGCAAAACCAGTTTGGCTTCCTTTCCGGGACAATCGCCCAGGAAACCCTTAGTTTTCCATTCTACGTCTTTTAAAACAGCTCAAGAGATCTCAAACAACCTCAGCTGCACATTTCAGACCAGCCCACCAAGCCAGCATCTCTGGGGGACTGGGCTTTTAAAAGGGTGGGGTGTCCGGGCTGAGAGTTCCCCCCAGGAACAGCAGACCCCTTTCATTGTGGCTGCAGATAGAACCAGATGTCCTGACAGCTGCCTCCCTTTTGTACCTCATTTGTAGCCTGCGGTTTCTCAAACCACAAGTTTGTTATCACGGACTCCTTACCCGGGTCCTCCCCAGCCTGCACTTTGCAGTTCCCATTTAATCCAAACCACTTCATTTCATCGCAGCATCCGGGAAGATCCAGGCTGCAGATTCTGTGGTCAGTCGGACAGCCCTCTCACCCCGGCAGCATCAGCTCAGTCCGTGGCCTCCTTCTCATCCAAGCTGTTGATAAATGTTCTGCCTGGAGAAGAGCCCCGTGGCCTTTCCCCAGCGCATTCCCGCGAAGAATTTATCTGCCACAGACCTCCTGGCAGCACCCTTATCTCTACGATTTCCCCCTCATCAATCACGGCTGCTCTAGGGTCATAAGAGCATCTGTATTTCTAGCGCATTCCTTGATGGCATCTCGGGCCTCCTCCTGCTATTTTTCCCCCCTAGTTTCCACAAATCATTCTCGGGGCCAGCCCGGCGTTCTCCTGAGGGAAAATGGGAATGAAGAGACCTGAGTGCTTCTGCTTCCTCTGGAGCCAGATTTTGGCCAGACATTCAACACTGGCTGCTTCCCTGAGCAGCTGGGGACCCCTAGGCAAGTTGCTTAATGGCACTGTGCCTCCCTGTGGCACCTGTGGAAGGAAGAAAGGCAGGCTTTTCTCACAGTGATAGTAAGCTTGAATGTCAATTTGTGAAAATGCTTAGAGCAGCACCTACCAAGCCCTGGGGAAGAAATGCCCATTGTCCCATCATCGCTGTTGACAATGCTCCTGTGATTCCCACAGGTCTTGTATCTTTTAGGGGAAGAAACTATAGACATCTTTAACTTTTCCTTTGCCTGCATCTTCAGGGTCCTAGCGCACTGCTCTTGTCTACCTCCTTTTTCTGCTTACTTTGGTACTATAAACTTCCCCCTCGGCGCTACCCACTTCATTCTGTACATTTTAGCATGCTGTTTTCATTTTCATTTGTTTCCAAATATGTTACAATTCTATCAAGAACTCGTTTTTCAACCTGTGGAGTTAGGAGAGGGAAAAACATGATCAAAATACATTGCATCAAAAAATTAAAATAAAAAAAAGAAATATGTCATTGAATCCTCAAATATTTGAAGATTTCTCCAAAAGAGGTTTTTTTCTTCATTTATTTCTTGTTGTTGTTGTTCATTTGGGGTTTCTTTTGTTTTGTTTTGAAACAGGGTCTCTCTGCATAGCCCTGGCTGTCTTGGAACTCACTGTACAAACCTGACTGGTCTCAAATTCACAGAGATCTGCCTGCCTCTGCCTCCTGAGTGCTAGGATTAGAGGCATGTGCCGCCATGCTTGGACCCTCATTAATTTCTAATTTAATTCCATTGTGGTCTGAGAATTGACTTTGTGTGGCCGCTATTACTTTAAATGTTTAAGGCATATTTACTGATCTCTCTTAGTGAATGCCCCATGCAAGCTTGAAAAAACTGTGTTATCTGCTCTCCACCAAAGGAGTATTCTGTGAACGTCAACTAGGTGAAGTTGATTAATAGCACTGTTCAGATCAACTCTGTCTTTATTGCTTTTCTGCCTTCCGGATGTATCTAAAAATCACTACCAGGAAGATGTTGACGTCTCCAACTACCAAAGAGGATTTGTCTATTTCTCCTTTAGTTCTCTGGTGTTTTGAGAACTGAAGGAGAAATGTTGCTAGGCACATGTAAGGCAGCGCCTTCTGAGAGAACTGATGCGTTTATCACTCCACAGCACCCTTCTTTTTCATGGTGATTTTATTTGTTTGGATGTCTGCTACTGACATTGGCACTTCAGTTCCCTTTCAATTCATGTTATCATGATATACATTTTTCATCTTTTTTAATAAAATTTTTTATTTATTATAATTTATTCACCTTGTAGTCTAGCTATAGCCCCACCCTCATCCTCTCCCAATCCTGCCCTCCCTCCCTTCCTCAGCTCTTCCCATGCCCTTTCACTAGTCCACCGATAGTGGAGGACCTCCTCCCCTTCTATCTGGCCCTAGCCTATCAGGTCTCATCAGGAGAGTCTTTCATAGAATTCCTCTGTGGCCTGGTAAGGCTACTCCCCCATCAAGGGGAAGTGATCAAAGAGCCAGCCACTGAGTTCGTGTCAGAGACAGTCCCTGCTCCCTTTATTAGGGAGCTCATTTAGAGACTGAGCTGCCATAGGCTACCCCTGTGCAGGGGGTCCAGGTTTTCTCCATGAATGGTCCTTGGTTGGAGTATCAGTCTCAGAAAAGACCATAGGCCCAGATTTTTTTCTGTTGTTCTCCTTGTGGAGCTCCAGGCCCTTCCAGGTCATTTTCTCTCTCCCTTCTTTCATAAGATTCCTGGCACTCTGCCCAAAGTTTGGCTATGAATCTCAGAATCCATTTTAATTCCCTGCTGGGTAGAGTGTTTCAGAGGCCCTCTGTGGTAGGCTCCTGTCTTGTTCCTTATTTTCACCTTCTTTTGATGTCCATCCCATTTGCCTTTCTGAATGAAGATTGAGCATCTTACCCAGGATCCTCCTTCTTGCTTGGCTTCTTTAGGTATACAGATTTTAGTATGATTATCCTATATTATATGTCTAATATCCACTTATAAGTGAGTATATACCATGTGTGTCTTTCTGCTTCTGGATACCTTACTCAGGATGATCTTTTCTAGTTCCCACCATGTGCCTGCAAATTTCATGGTTTCCCTGTTTTTAATTGCTGAGCAGTATTCCATTGTGTTAATGCACCACAATTTCTGTATCCATTCCTCAATTGAGGGACATCTGGGTTGTTCCTAGATTCTGGTTATTACAAATAAAGTTGCTAAGAACATGGTTGAGCAAATGTCCTTGTTGTGTACTTGAGCATCTTTTGGATATACGCCTAGGAGTATATAGCTGGATCTTGAGGGATCACTATTCCTAATTGTCTGAGAAAGTGCCAGATTGATTTCCAGAGTGGTTGTACAAGTTTATATTCCCACCAGCAAAGGAGGAGAGTTCCCCTTTCTCCACATTCTCTCCAACATGTGTTGTCACTTGAGTTCTTGATCTTAGCCATTCTGATGGGTGTAAGGTGAAATCTCAGGGTCATTTTGATTTGTATTTCCCTGATAGCTAAGGATGTTGAGCATTTCTTTAAGTGTTTCTCTGCCATTCGATATTTCTCTATTGAGAATTCTCTGTTTAGCTCTGTACCCCATTATTTAATTGGATTACTTGATTTGTTGGTGTTTAACTTATGAGTTCTTTATATATTCTAGATATTAGTCCTCTGTCAGATATAGGGTTGGTGAAGATCTTTTCCCAGTCTGTAGGCTGTCGTTTTGTTGTTGTTGCTTTCATCTTTTTACTTTCATGCTCTCAGTCTTCATATTTTAAGTAGGCTTGGGGGTGGGGCTAGAATGCAGCTTAGTGGTAAAGCACTTGCCCAGCATGTACAAGGCCCTGGGTATGATCCCCAGCACCACAAAATCAACAAATAAACAGTGAATGTGTTTTATAGAAAGCATATAGTCGTTGCCAAAGAGCTTAGACGATACCTTTTAAGCTAATCTAAGTCTCCTTCAAATAGCTCCCAACTCCTTTACCCAGAGTGCACACACCCTGTAGAAGCCACTCTTAATTCCTCACTCCTGCACCTTGTGGCGTCGCTGCATTTGTTTTACTTCTCTGTATGCTGCCAATTGCACTGGTACTATCACTGCTTTAGATGGTTATGTCTGACTGTTTAAGAGACGAGGACAGAATCTTGAGACTTTGTTACCAAATCCAGAAGAGCCAGGACTTCAAACTCTCCTAGATAGGAAGTTATTCACAGCCCCTAGAGAGCAGGGTTCCCAATAAACACTGAAAAAGCCCTGTCATATAACCTACTGTACTAGATACTGTAGGGATATCAGGAGTGCAGAGCTCTGACCTCTGCAGTTTATGGATAAGGAAACAATGACTCAAGTGTCTGCTTATGGGATAATCGGAAGAGATAAAAGTCCTTTACCAGGATCCTGCATGAAACGTTACAAAAGACAATATCAAATAAACTGACAGATAACATTACAACATGGACAACAAACCCAAGAAGGGGGCATTGAACACACTGGACTGGCAACTGTTGCTATGAAAGAGGAGTGTCTATCTAACTTCCCCTCAAATATGAACGTCAGCCTCAAACACTTCAGAAAGGGGGGCCGGGAGAAATTATAAAGCTCACAGTCCCAAAGGTTAGACACAAGTAAGCCAGACAAATGATTGCAGATATTCTCTGTAGTTACTGTAGTTTCCCTTTAATACGTGGAAATTATTCTCAAATAAAAAATTTAACGTGATCTTTTCAGTCTTTAAATTTAACAGGCTATAAACCTACATGCATGGAAATCTGGGGATTTCCCTCCATGTTTTTACTGTTCTCTGTATCACTGAGCTAAAATTGCCAAGACGTATTTTGTTTTTGTTGCTGATGCCGCCTTCTAGGGTGGCTTTTCTGAAGTAGGTGATTGTTGTCTGGGGGAAGGACGGCATCAAGGCAAGCCTGCTTGAATAGCAGATTGCAGCGGAAATTGGAGGGCTGTGACTATGTTCAAAGAAGGCCTTTTCTCTCCAACCAGGGCACAGTCAAGGTTCAGCTCCCTCTTGGATTGCATCTGGGTGAGAGTGAGGGTCCCCTCCTTCTTTGTCCTTGAGAAGCACCCATCTTCAGGAAGCAATGGGCAACAAGGGAGGCTATTCTCTGCTGTCTGTTATCCATGTGCCATTTCTGTTTTTATTGATGCTTTGAGAATTTCATGCAATGTATTTTTAATGATATTCTCTCCCTACCCCACTCTTTCCCCAACTCCTCCCATACCCACCCTACTCTCTATTCCATTCATTTTATTATTGTTGTTGTTATATTTATATACATAAATATATAAATAAACCCTACTGCATCCATTTAATGTTGTTTGTATGTATGTTTTTTAGGTCTGACCTCTTAGCATTGGATAATCAGTTAGGGGCTCATGCCTGGACAAGACTCATTGTCCCCTTCCCAGCCATCATTAATTGTTTGTAAATCTTCACATAGGGGTGGGGCCTTGTGCAATCATCTATTGCAATGGCAACTGGTATTGTCAATGTTTAGATCTTGTCTAGTCTACCATCTTGTTGTGATTTTGTGGGTATATCATCCCTGATCTATATAGAAAAAGACACAATTTCACAGTAGATGCCCTGGTCCTCTGGCTCTTAGAATCTTTCTGTCCCCTCTTCCATGATGTTTCCTGGGCCTTAAGTGTAGGGGTTGTGTTGTAAATGCATTAGTTTGGGTTGGACACCCACATTCGGTTCTCTTCATTTGGACCAGTGTGGCTTTCTGTAATTGTCTCTCTGCTGCAAAAAGAAGCATCTTTGATGAGGGTTAACGGCTACATTTAGCTGTGGGTATAAGGCTGAGCCCTCAGAATGCAGTTAGAAATTATACTGGTTTAGGAAAGTGGCTACCTTAGGTTCTCCCCTGGGTCCATGCCCTCACTAGCCATGAGGACTTGGTTAGGTTAGGGTTAGGCATGAATTATTCCCTATTGAGTCACCTTAAGTCCAACTAGACCGTAGTTGACTGCTCTTCCTTCACCTCTGGAAGTTACAGTGTTTGGTCACTGTTGTAGTTGAGAGGCATCGCATGTGAGGTAGACTATTGATTGCTTCTCTCCCATGGAAGCTTGCATAGCACCTTCCACTCCTATGAAAGCCAGTCCTCAAGGAGAAGGTTTCCAGGGAAGTTCCAGCTCCATGCCTTCAAGCCCTGTCTCCAAACCATGTGATATTTTCAGTAATGGGGACTTACCTTCTAATTCTGGGACTCAATCTAGGGCAACAGCAATAGCTTATATTTTGGGGGTGAGCGCTTGGATTCCTGCGACCAACAACTTGAAAGGTAGCTTCTTTTGTCTGGTACTTGAATTTTCTTATGGAGCAGCAACATTCATATCTACTTGTGCCAGAAGGGAAAAACAAAAAGCAAATCTGAAGAGTAGTGTGCATATGGAGACCCACCAAACCCTTCCTAACCCCTTAATCCTGAGCTTCTGGAACCCAACCCTAAGCTGGGAGTTTTCAGGGAAAGCTGCATAGGAGTCCTAATCCTCCACTCTCTGTCTCTGCTCTTCTCTCACGGCAGCAGAACCAGCTGAGCTTCAGGCTTTGGGGCTGTATGTGGTCCCCACAGCCATCACCTGGAGGTCCGACCGTGCTCCGAGGCAGGAAACATTGCTGCTGGAGCAGACAGGAAAGGTATGAGAGTCAGATGGCTTGATGCAGATCACACCTTTCAGAACTGGCTTCCGAGGAGAAGCAGGAACTGAGGCTTCCTAGCAGATAACGAGTCTCCCCTTCTGCTCACCCTTTGTCCTGGAGCAATGTCAGTTCTTTCCGCTCTGTGCACCAATTATCTCCAGCCATTTCCTCAGAGTGCCGCTCCATGCATCACGCCATGATGAAGACCATCTTGACTCTGCATGATCAAGAGACAGCTAAGATCTTGAGACCAAGCTCGTTTTCTCTGAGATGTCACCAAAAATGGCACAGGACCTGGTGGGTAGGCATTGCTCTCATGCAATTGCTCTGGTTTTTCTGAGTACCATGGCAACGGACACTAGTCAACAAAAGACTTGCACTGTGTCTAAGCACTGAACCTTCCTTGAGGTTCCTAGAATGCTCCATTCCTCCAGGTATGTTCCCTGGGCACACCCTTTGACAAACTATCTGGTACTACCTGACCAGTTACATGCCCCGCACTGCCGGTCAGGCTTCCTTGAAAATTCCCTCAGCCATCCCTTCCCCACATGGCTTTGGAATGCTTGCTTGGCTATGTCGGAGACACGCTATTGCTACTTTTACAACAGCACCCATCACTGTTGTGACTGCTTGTCTGTCTGTTTCAGTAGACTGCAAATCCTGGCTCCAAACCTCAGTAGTATTTATGCTTCTGTGCCTAGAAAATATCACACTAACACAGGCAAATGAGTGAATGATTCCCAAGAATAAGGATTATTTATTTCAAGCCCTGGCTCAGTCACTGTTTCTTTCACACAAGTCAGTTACCTTCTTGGTGGCTTCACCATTACAATGGCAATCAGTCTTCTCTGGCAAAGAACTAACTGTTCCAGCAAAGCAAGTCCCTTGTACATTATGGCTTGATGGAGGAAGAAGATAGCCCAGGAACTCTCCGGAACAGTGGTTCTCACACTTCCTCATGCTGCAACCCCTTAATACAGTTCCTCATGCTGTGGCGACCCCCAACAAATTATTTTGTTGCTGCTTTCATAACTGAAATTTTGTGACTTTTATGAGTCGTAATGTAAATATCTGATGTGTGACCCCTGTGAAAGGGCCATTCGACAAACCCTGAGGAGTCTCAACCCACAAACTGAGAACCACTGCTCTAGGGGAAGGCTTATTGGAAACTCAAGCATGCCTGGACTCCTTTGCCTCTGCTGCTCATTGATGTGGCCTGGGGAAATTCACTGGTTTTTAACAGAGGACTCTGAGATTTTCAGATCTCCCCCAGGTAGCTCTGATGTGCAGCTTAGATCGAGAACGCTGGCAGACCCTGGTGCCTTTACCTAGGTGTCTAGCACCAACACCTAGTGCCAAGGTGCGTGGGTTGAGGGTTGTCTTCTGCTTGGAACAGGCAAAGGCAAGGAAGTCTTGAAACATAACGAATCAGCGTCAGCAAGAACATCGTAATGCCGGAGCGCAGCAGTGTGCCCAGGTTTGCGACTCGGCAGCTCTGGGGCACTGCAACACTGAAGTCCCCAAGCAATTCTGCTTCTCCGGAATCCCTGCTCTGAGAACTGCTGGGTTCAGAACGGGGTGCGGATTTTCACCAAGTTCTAACTCAAGCTTGCTGGTATCTTTTAATATCATCTAGATGAGTTTAGGCACATGTAGCTAAGGTGGCTTCTATATTGCATGGTATGGTGGAAGTCCAGAGACTTGCAGACCCCTGGGGTATTTTCATCCCTTCTTTCAAATAGAGGAAAAATGTGTGCCCTTGTCTGGCCTGCAGCGTGAAACAATGTGTACACACAGAACACACACCTACCTGCCCTGCAGAAGATTCAGACCCCCAAACTAGGCTTTGAAGTGATAGGGGCTACGTACTAGAGAGCACGTCCAGCCAGCCCCAGGGGCAACTTGCCTGACTCTGAGACAGCAATAAAGCAGGAAAGTTGCCATAATATTCCAAAAGAAATGTACACAGAGAGAAAGGTATTGGAGTGCACGACTTCAAGCCCAAAGGCAGCAGAGGAGAGGTACACTTTAGGAGGAAAGAAGTCATGGGAACAAGGCAGCCAGGCACACACAAGGATTGTGAAGAGCCAGCGGCGTAGGTGATGGCAATGCTGATGAGGAATGGCCAACAGAAAGCCATGAGGCTAGAGGAGCAAACTAGAGCTGGTAGCCAGGGAGGGAGTCAGCATGCCTGCACCTGAAGACAAGAGGAAGGGCTGTCAGCGGGCACCACAGCCTTCGTGGAAGATGCAGCCATCCTATCCTCCTTTGCTCAGTCTGCACTGTCCCTGCCCACCAGCAGGAACCTCAGAAGCAGCTAGAAAGTGGGCCAGCCTCCCAGGCAAGAGCAAAGCAGAGCTTGCATTGCAGATCTACAAAACGCCATCAGCTGGAAGGACAATGCGCAGGAGGGTAGTTACAGCAACAGTGTCCAGATCATGACTGTGGATAAGGGTCTTGCCTGAGAAGCAGTGAGACTTTACACTGCGGCTCAGTGCTTTCTTCATGCCCTTGGTGGTCTGAAGAGTGGGATCCCAAGTCAAGCTTCATGTCCTGGTGGAGGTTTGTGTTATGGCATGACTACAGAACACCCTCAAAGGATCATGTTTTGAATGCTTGGTCCCCAGCTGATACTGACACTTTAGGAAGTAGGACTTTGCTGAAAGAAGTGGATCACTAGGAATAGGACATTGACAGTATTTTGTCCCTTCTTTAATAGGTATTCTCTCCTTCCTTCTACCATGGTGTGCGTGTGTGCATATGCATGTATGTGTGTGTGTGTGTGTTTCTGCCACATGCTCCTGCTGAAGTGACATTCTGCTCAAGCACACAGGGTCAAAAGGACCATGGACTGAACCCTTTAAGCTGTTTCTACCAAGTACCCACTCACGGTGATGATGAAAGTAACAAGTACAGTTGTTGAGACACCATACTCTCAACCTCCTTGGTTCTGAGACTGCGTTCCCAAGGTTGTTCATGTAGCCCAGAACCACTGAAGAGTGTCTCCTCAAACAAAGACCAGGCCCTTTAGACAACCAGGCCCTCAGTGTCACCTGCTTTGTGGGTATGCAGCCACTGTAGTGAGGCTCAGTCCTGTCCCCTGCCGGCTCCCTGACACTGCAGCAGGCTAACTGGCAGCTGGTCAAGCAGGTAGGGTGTCACGCACTTCACAGCTCTTGATTGTCACTCCTCACTCTGCTTCTCCACTCAACATGGGAAAAACAGAAGGGTGGTGGTCATCAGCTGATGCCTGCACAGGGCCGAGGCTAGCTTTTGGCCAT
Organism: Pachyuromys duprasi; assembly: GCA_028658305.1. NCBI lineage: Eukaryota > Metazoa > Chordata > Mammalia > Rodentia > Muridae > Pachyuromys > Pachyuromys duprasi. Next base: position 146,511,972 of record CM053766.1, on the reverse strand, counting down.
GGGTAAGTGCTCAAATCAACTACTTATCTACCCTTATAAACAAACATTTGAAACTCAAATAAAGTAAACATCATAAAAGTGGCCTTCAAGCCCAAGGTGAGTGAGGAGATAATTATAAATTTCTCTGAATGAAATGAAGTCTCAAAAAGGCTTTGAAACCATTTTTAAAGATGTGATCACAGCCTGGAATTACCATGGGGTGGCTTTAAAAGATCAATGCTAAAATGAGAAAGCAGAAAACCAAACATGTCAAGAATCAGTTTTCCAGAATGGATGGCAGATACTACAAACATCCTAATTGGATGTGATCTCCTAGAACATTCTAGAATAGATGATTACACAGACGGTTTGAGGGACTCTGAAAAAGAACTCAGTAAATCAGAAGGCAGGATGAGTTCATTACGTAATATATTGTGCTACATTATATTGTTTGACAAGATCATTGGCTGAATCACCAAAATGCTGCAAAACAGACTCCAGCGTGGCTTCGGCAGCGATGGGCGACACAGGCTGGAGGAATGTGGGTGGCACAAGAAGGCACATAGCACATCGACTGATCTAAGGGAGGGCTTTCTGTGCAGAACCAGCTCCCTCCAGTGTGTTGGATTTAGCCAAGAATTAAAACTAGAATGGGTCTGAAGATGACCTGAAGCTGGGAAGAAGGGCTAACGTGACCACAGACATAGTTCAACAGACCACAGGCTGTGCCCAGCAAGACTTCCGTGGGGTGTCACTTACCTGTAGTCCCACATGAGCCAAGAGTGGGACGCAGATACAGCAACTCTTCACCCTCAGGATGCACATGGATGGAGAGTCTCTGACACCCGGAACAGTGACTTGCCCCAATGTTTTCCTGGTTGCCATGTCTATGTCATCCCTTGTCCTATTGAGACCTGACATGCACACATTCACAGAAAGGTGCCTTGGGCACACAATGGCAGAACTGCATTGTTTTCAAGAGTCATAGTGGCAGGAAAGATTGCTGAAGAACCAGAACTCCTCAGTCTGGGGAAGACTGGGAGACAGATGTGGACACTGATGGGCATAGCTGGGAACGATCAGCTTCCATTGCTCTAAGGTCCCGCTTCTGCCCGTATCCCTCTACCCACACCAGGTTCTACCAACCTGCTAGCAGCTGTCTGAACATCTTTCCTGCCATGCTGAAGCTGTTCTACTTGCCATTTTACCCTCTTCTATCGCCCACTGTGGTGATCTGGCCAGTTCTACCTGCTCTTGCACATCTCTCCCAGGAAGAGTCCTTTTTGTATCTAAGCCTGAGCCAACTCCCTCCTACAGAGGGGCTGTCAGCTACAGCTTCTTCAAGAGGCCGCCCGAATGTACTTCCTGCTCAAGGAGAAAGCCTTGAAGGCCACTCACCCCTGGTAAAGAACCAACACAGGTTATTGTGAAGCCCGTGGAAGTGCCAAATCCATTATCCCAAAGTAATGCATTAATTCCAATTTAGCAGTGTAAAATGCCACACTAATGGATAATTTCCTAATGGGCATTTAAGGCTGGTGTTTAGGAGCTCCAAAATTGAATGCAGTGCCGTCCGGACCTCAAGAGAACATGAAAACACAGCCGCACTTTAGTAGGCTGACCCCTGACTTCTTCAAACAGCAGTCTCCCTTGACTTTCCTAATACAGTCCAGGGAGGCCTGACTTATGATGCTTGCCCAGTTTCTGATATGAAGTTTTTCTGCTTGTTTAATTTATTTATTACAATTTATTCACTTTGTATACCAGGTATCAGTCTCTGCAGGGTCCCCTGAGCCTAGATTTTTTTTTGCTCTGTTGCTCTCCTTGTGGAGCTCCTGTCCGTTCCAGGTCTTTTCCATCTCTTCCCTCATCTCCTCCCAGTCCCACCCTCCCTCCCTCTCCCCTACCCCTCCCTGCCCCCTCCCCTAGATGACTGATAGTGGAGGTCTTCCTCCCCTTCTATCTGACCCTAACCTATCAGGTCTCATCAGGACTGGTTGTATTGTCTTCCTCTGTGGCCTGGTAAGGCTGCACCCCCAGGGGGAGGTGATCAGAGAGCCAGCCACTGAGTTCATGCCAGAGACAGCCCCTGCTCCCATTACTAGGGTACCCACTTGGGAGACTGAATCTACGGGCTACATCTGAGCAAGAGGTCTAGGTCCTCTCCATGCATGATCCTTGGTTGGGGTATTGGTCTCTGCAGGGTCCCCTGGGCCCAGACTTTTTGGCTCCGTTGGTCTCCTTGTGGAGCTCCTGCCCCCTCCACTTCTTTCTATCGTTCCCTTCATTTATAAGATCCCTTTCACTCTAGCCAAAGTTTGGCTAAGAGTCTCAGCATCTGCTTTGATACCCTGCTGGGTAGAGTCTTTCAGAGGCCCTCTGTGGTAGGCTCCTGTCCTGTTCCCTGTCTTCTCCCACTTCCAATGTCTATTGTCCTTCTGAATGAGGACTGAGCATCTTCCCTAGGGTCTTACTTCTTGTTTACATTCGCTCTGCTTGGTTTTAAAAGGAATCTAATCAGCAATGAATTTACAAAGAATTCTGGAAGCAGCTGGCTAAACAGGACCGACAAAAACAAATCAGTAACGACAATCTCTGTTTTTTGACACTAAAATGATGGTGGGTCGAAAGGAGCGCCATGCTGGTGGATGTATGTGTTTGTTCCTTATGGTCAAATTACCGTATACCAAGCTTTGCCTATACCCATCAGCACAGCCCCTCCCACCATCATCTCATTGCAGCATGGCAGAGAAACTGCCCTCTCTCCCTCCCCAGGACCACCAACAGCGTGAAGACGCTGCGGAGCATCCAGCCTGAGAGGGTGCCTTTATTTGGTCTATGTTTTGTGTAGCCACAAGTGCTTGTTCTGCTGTAAACCACAAAAGGCAAGATTAAACGGCTCTTGCTTCCCAGCACTGTCGGCACACTACTCTGTTTAAAGTACTGGGCCTAAGATCTGCCAAGGGTTCTCAAAAAAGCCATACATGGTATGACTCTGCTCTCCCATCCCCACACAAAAGATGTTTGAACAGACAGTAAACAGCAAGCTTTATAAGTAAGCAAAAGTCAGAAATGCTAGAAAGGATGTAGAGACAGAGGGATTTAGCCTATGCAAGCAAAACTCCATGTAAAAAATCTAATTTTAGCCTTTACTCCCACAGACTTGGAAACCACCTTCCTTTCAAAGGGGGTTAACATGGGTGGAAACTGGTACTTTGTTTTCAATGGGTCTATGGCTGTTCCGGGATTTCTCCTTGACCTCACATCAGCTCTCTATCATGTTTTGGCTTTTTAGATTTGACCCTCCCAAGCCAGTCTGGAGTGTGTTTACTGCTTCTTTGATCCCAGGAGCTGAAAATGATCATGATGGTGGAAATGCTCCCATCCAATGCTACATTTTTCTGACTTTCATCATGTTCCCTGCATTTTTAAAGGGAGATTTTGAAACCAATTACTTGAAACAGAAGGTATCTCCCTTCACAAAAGCAGGCTCCTGCTTTCTGCTCAGATGACAGACGCTCCCAACATTATAACCCACTTTGGAATTTTTTGTTAGAAAGCCAGCCTCCATGCTAATGCAACTTATGCCCACTGGTCCTCTCTTTATTTCTGAGCCAGAAGTCTCTTGTCCATCTCTCAGATCCTCACAAATGTTCTCCCCAGGATAGAGCCTTAGCTTTCATCTTTCTTCCTCCTGGTGTCAGACACGTCAGCCGCGTGGCCACACCCTGCTGCTGACACTCCAGCTGGCCTACGTCCCTTCAAAATGGGGTCCAGAAACAGAGCTGCGGACACTCAAAGTGTGTCATTGCACCACTGTCCAAACATCTAGCTCTGAGTTATTACTATTCCATCCTCATCTCCCCTGACTCCAAGGACAGGCTACAGCTGTTCAGTGAGCATTAACTGGTGCGATAAACTCTAGTGCCAGGAAAATATATGACAAATCTGCTCAGTGACGCATGTAAAAAAGGGGATTTCAGTAAATGTATTCATGTCAAACCCTACTTTGGTAATTCAGATGGGGTGGGGTGGAAGCTTCTTGGACCTCGCTGCCCATGAGCTGGGAAAACTGACCTGGATCTATCTGCAATAGGGTGCGATGTTTTTAAGCTCAAATGTGCATGTTAAAATATCATACATTTTTGTTGGATGTCTCTACTGGTTCAGAAAAAAGACAAATTTCACTAAGTAACAAATCCTTTCCTAACCCAAGTACTTGAAGGTGTGTTATAAATGGCATTTGAGGGGTTTTTTTTCTTTTTCATGCTTGCCAGCTTTTTTTTTTTTAGGGGTTTTTTCACTTTTTATTGTAAGAATATGCAGCCTGTAGATACACAAATTCAAATCCTTGGCAAATCATATTTTCTTTTTTTTTTAATTTATTTATTTTTATCTCAATCACAGGTTAGGTACTTTGAATCCCAGGCTTAGCCCCCTCCCTCATTCCCTCCTACCCTCCCACTTCCTCCCTCATCTCCCTCTTCCCCGCCCCCTCCAAGTCCACCAACAGGGGAGGACCTCCTTCCCTTCCATCCAACCCAAGCTTATCCTGTCTCCTCAGGGCTGGCTGCAAAGTCCTCCCCTGGGATCTAGCCAGTCTGTCACTCCCCG
>CM053766.1:146486239-146506879 GCA_028658305.1 Pachyuromys duprasi | reverse complement strand
GGTATATACTCACTTATATAGACCTATAAGATAGGATAAACATACTGAAATCTATACACCTAAAGAAGATAAACAAGAAAGAAGACCTGGGATAAGAGGATTAATCCTCACTTAGAAAGACAAATGGGATGGACATTGGATGTAGGAGAAAACAAGTAGCAGGACAAGAGCCTACCACAGAGGGCCTTGGAAAGACTCTACCTAGCAGTGTATCAAAGCAAATATTAAGACACATAAACAACCCTTTGGCAGAGTACAGGGAATCATATGAAAGAAGGGGGAGATAGCATGATCTGAAGAGGACAGGTGTTTTGCAAGGACCAAATAGATCAGGGCACAGGGGTCTTTTATGAGACTATTTCTCCAACCAAGGACCATGTATGGATATAACCTAGAACCTCTGCTTGAATCTAGCAAATGGTAGCTCAATATCCAAGTGGGTACCCTAGTAAGCGGAACAGGGACTATTTTGGACATGAACTCAATGGCTGGCTTTTCGAACCTCCCCCTCCCCCCGCGAGGGAGGAGCAGCCTTGCTAGGCCACAGAAGAGGACATTGTAGCCATTCCTGAAGAGACCTGACAAGCTAGAGTTAGATGGAAGGGGAGGAGGTCCTCTTAGAAAGGAGCAGGGAGGAGATGAGGGAGGGATGGGGGGGGATAGGGAGGGAATGTGGGGGGGGTGGCTAGGGCCGTGATACAAGTACATAACCTGTGATTAATATAAAATAAAAATGTTAATAAAAAAAAGAAATTAACTTCCATATGCACCACATGGTGAAAATAGGTGGAAAGCCACCCTAATCTTATATCCAAACAAATTTTACAACCTCACCCTGGTAACTAAGTTGACTTTAGAAGCATGAATCTTCCTTTTACATTGCAATCATGATGCTTCGTCTCCCCATCTGCTGACATAGTGGGACACAGTGACATGCACGCTGAGAGCTGAGCAGCAACATTTCTGTGGAAAACCTCAAATGGGCATGTTGCCGGGCAGCCTACAGGCCAAACCTTCACTGCGGTGTTTATATTCCCGACAACATCTGCAGTGTGGCTCCTGTGCTCCAGATCTGAGAGGGAACGAGACACAGGAACACCCACACAGCAATCACCACTTCCGAAGAACAAACAGAGGCTGAAGACATGGCTCAGTCAGTAAGACTCTGGCTGTGTGAGCATAAGTCCTGAATCCCATCCACACGATCCACATAAAAGACTTGAGAGAGATGTTATATTCTTGTGATCCTCTGGAGAGGTGGAGACAGGTGGGTCCCTGGGCCTCACTTACAGCCTAACACTATCACTGAGATCCAGACCTGTGAGAGACTCTGTCGAAAGACAAGGTGGATTTCTCCTGAGGAACACTGGAAGCACAGTTCTGGCCTCAACATACACATGGAGCACCATACACATGCACCCACATGTACACCCTCTCCCATACACGTGCGCATGCACACACACTCACACACACACACACACACTGATCCAATTGACCTTTTAAAAGTGAGACTACTGCATTCTAGGAAATCAACTGGTATACTCAGAATAGCAGAGCTCCATGTGAGTGCAAACTGGTTCCTTAAAATGCACATAGGTTCCCTAAGTAACTAATCCCAAGCAGGCACCTCCCAAATGTGTCATATTTTCAAGTCTCCTTTGCTAGGGTTGGGAGGTGAAGTGTTCCCCAAAGGCTCATATGAAAGCTTTGGTCACTGGCTCATGGCACTGCAGTGAGTTGGTGGGAGCCGAGTGGGAGAAAGTCGGATTATTGGGAATGTAGCCTTGAAGAGGATATTGGAATCCCAATTTCTTGTCCCCTCTCTTTCTTGTTCAAAGTGACCATGGCTGAAACCATGAGCCAGAATTTCTCCCCCTTTACAAGCTGACGGCCTGGATTGTGTCGTCACAGAAGGAAAAGCTGATCTTTCTCTAGGGAATCAGGCGCATCTCACTGGGAATAACATTGATTGTTCTTCTTCAACCCTTCTGTACTTTCTGCTTCTATTCCAGAAAAAGACAATACTTATTGAAAGTCTAAACCACCCAGTGAATTTCTGCTTACCCAGAAACCTGAGCTCTCAAGAGAAACTCCCTGCTTGTGGAATGAGTCCTCAGCCCTAAAAGGCTAGCAAGTAAGTTCTCTGTAGGTAGGTGACAATCCAAGAATGGTGCCAACTTACCCTCAAATTATCCAGAGTGCTTCACAGAATTATAGCAACCCTGCCTGTTCTTGAAGGTCCTGGTCTACTGGAATGCTCTGCTTGTCTCTTCTGTTAACAGCTGGATATCCACCCAGCCGCCATCCTGGATGATGTCTTGGCCCTCGGCTAAACTCCAGCTTGCCAACAGTACCTGCAGTTCACTTCTTCCTTTTGTCTGCCCAGGAAGTGTGAAACCAAGTCCCTATCAAAGACTAAATGTTACATCCTAAAAATAGTTAGATGTCTACCTTATGGTAAGCCCCAAAATAAATTGCAGCTGCTGGAAAGAAATTTCGTAGATAAAACCAAAACAAAGTTGAGTACAGGTTCACAAAATCCTGGGTGGAAAAATAATTGTTCTATGCACTGAGAATGAAAGTGTTAAAGAAAAATATTATAATAGTGTTTAATAATATCAAGTTTGGGTTTTTTTAAGGGAAAGGTATCACCATAGCCTCAGAATTCAAAGACAAATTCAATCCAGGAAAAGCCATATACAGCCTATAGGAAAAGTAGTCACTACCTTTTCTTTTTTAAGGATAATTCAACTGACCACTGTCCTGCTAATTAGGTGTGGGTGAGAGCATAAAAATAATAGCTACCACAGACAGTCATTGAAAACTCAACATTTAATAGCCCCCAAAGGGAAAAAAGGACGCATAAAATCAGGACACACATATCAAATTTAGCCTGTTTACTTACTCTGGTAAGCAAGAAAGTAAACTAAACAAGACAACACAACGCTCAACAGTCATGCCCGTGTAAGTCCTGATGCTGAGACAGGTGTAAGAAAAATGAGCACACTCAGGCACACCCAGAAGGACAAGAGTTGGGCCACTTCTGAGTCAATCTGCGTCATTTCAAAAAGCCTGATTAATCTGTAAGCTGGAAAGAAGGCTCAGTGGTTAAGAATACTGGCTGCTCTTCCAGAGGACCCAGGTTCAATTCCCAGTACCCACATGGTAGCACAGCTGTCTGTAACTTCTGTTCCAGGGGATTTAATCCCCTAATATGCAGGCAAAACACCAATGTATGTAAAATAAAAAATAAATTATTAAAATAAACCAATTAATTCATTGTATAGCCAGCGATTCCTCATTTTATCCCTGTGCAACTCAGACGAAACTCCTGTGATAAGCCTCCCGTCTAAAGTCCTGTTAGCATATTCATAATTATCTCCTGAGGGCTCTATTTCTCACTCCCCAGACATAGAAGCTTACCTAAAAGAGTCCTCTGTTGTGTGTGGTATCCCAAGCCTACTTCTCTCTGAGGCTGCAGATGTCCCTCTCCCTGTCTTAGGACCTAGGCTGAAATGTCCTTGCATGTTAACTGCCGAGAGGACATTATCCTCCCTGGTAAACAACACCACAAGTCACCCTCCTGTCTCTGCGTTCACAGTATGAATACCCTGTAGACACAGTGCCTGGCTTTTACAAGCAATCATGAGCTTGGAAGATGATGGCAGGTCACAGGGGAGTCAATCTAGGTCAGCACCTACCATCCCTGTACTGAGATCAGAGGCCTGGAAAGCCCAAAGCATGGAGATCAGAAGCCTCTGTGTGTTCAGTCAACCCTGTGTCTGGAAATGCGGTGCAAGACAGCCAGTGACTGTATTTGATAAACAAAATCAGCTTAGGAGCCTGGAGGGGAGGAATCTGGGGCAGGAACAGTGATACAGAGGCAGTTTCTGGGTGTTGCCCAGGAAGTTCTCATTTCCCTCCATTCATTGCCTGCCACTGTCCCTGATTACGGTTTTTGCTCCCGTCCATCTTGCATCCTTACATTAATCCTTCCAATTTGGGGCAATTTCAGGACATTGTGTTTGCTAATTTCCCATTTAGAGCAACACGGAGGCAGGTTTCCACTGCTTCCTGAATGGCTCAGACGCCAGCTGAACAGCTAAGGCGTGTGAATTCTTTGCTTCTGGAGTCTGCCTTTTATGAAATGGTGTAAGCTTTGAAATGCAGGCACCCAAAGCAAGGAGCAGAAGCTTCCATAAAAACTTAAAAAGGTGGGAGTCAGAACAGAGGAAGCAAGCTGAGGGAGAAAGGACAAGACAAGCCACTGGTGTGGGCTGGAGATAGACCTCCCGGCCAGGGGCCCCTTTTCTGCTTTCTTCTTTCTGTTATTAAGCTTCTTTTTGGCCTCCTATAAGAAATAAGGCTAGTGACAGAGGTTTGTGGATAGCCTAGTGCGACTGCCATGACCACCCATCCATTGAGCCTTTGGAATAAATTGCTCTCACCCGAATGCCAGTATCACCTACCTATAACTCTGTGCTGTGGTTTGGATAAGGACCCTGTAGACACCTCCTTCTTAGAGAACCTGTTCCTAGGCTATGGCATGGTTGGGAAATGATGGAGCCTCTTAGAGAAGAGAGTAAAGTCACTGGAGGACAGCCCTCCAAGGCGAGGCTGGAACTCTTGCGCCTTCCTGACTCCTTGCTCCCTGGCCACAATGAGAACAGCATTGCTCTATCATACATTCCTGGACATGACATTTTGCTTCACTATTGCCCCAAAGGCAGGAGAGCCAGGAGACTAGAGGCAGAAACCTCTAAAACCATGAGCCAAAGGTTTTGTTTTCCTTTTAAGTTGTCTGCAGAATTTTGTCCCAGTAACAGAAAGCTCACAGACACACTTTAAACAAATAACAACTTAGCTAGCTCATAATTCTGAGTTAGAAGTTCAGACCTTTCTAACAGGGTTACTTTTCTTTGCATCTTTATTGCTTAGTCCATGTGTCTTCAGGATGGTTTTGCTGATGTTGTCTGGGCTTCTCCTGTAAAGGTCTCAATAAGGATATGAAGCTTAGCTACTTGATACATGCGACTTGTATAAACGGAAAAAGAGTCTTGATGAAGAATTATCTAAATGAGGTTAGTCTATGAGTGTGCTTATCAGAGATTCTCTTTACTGGATTAATGGAGGTGAGCTCAGTGTGAGCAGCACCGTTTCATGGCTTGGGGCCCAGACTGAAGGAAAAGAAGAGAGTGGGCTGAGCACCGCTGTGCATGAATACATTCTTTGCCCTCTGATCCTTGACTATAGATGCATGTGACCAGCTGTCTCAAGATGTTGACATGCTGAGTGCCCTGCAATGATGGGCTATACCTCAGAACTGTGAAGTAAAATAACACCTTTCTCCCTTAAGTTTCTTTGAGAGAGAGAGCGCTAAGATCAGTCTCTGTCTCAGAATAACTGACTCTGTCGTCATCCCAAAGGCTAGCCTGGCATACTAGCATGGTGGAGGTAGAGTCCTAAAGACAGCAAGCAGAGGAATGCGCTGCCACTGGATAGCTGTTTCCTCCACTCTAGCTCCTGACTAAAGCAAGTCAAAAGGACAGGATCTTCCCCTTCCAACCCCACCCTCCCTCCCCCTTTCCCACCCATGTCCCTCCCCAAGTCCTCTGATAGGGGAGGTCTTCCTCTCCTTCCTTCTGATCCTAGTCTATCAGGCCTCATCAGGAGTGGCTGCATTGTCTTCCTCTGTGGCCTGGTAAGGCTGCTCCCCTCCCAGGGGGAGGTGATCACAGAGCAGGCCAATCAGTTCATGTCAGAGGCAGTCCCTGTTCCCATTACTATGGAACCCACTTGGGCACTGATTTACAGGGGGGATACAAGTGAATAAACTGCAATTAATAAAAATAAAACAATACAAAAACAGGACAGGATCAAGGGATACAGATAGACACACATATACCCTTTATTGCTGAGAGAAGCCGCAAAGTCACACAGTAATACATAGTCTCAGCAAAGGCTGTGGCCGGTTCTTTACAGTGTTCTTGTCTTAGGGTTACTATTGCTATGATGAAACAAAATGATCAAAGGAACTTGGGGAGGAAAGGGTTTATTTGGCTCATACATCACAGTCCAAGAGAAGGGAAAACAAGGTAGGAATTCAAACAGGACAGGAATCTGGTGGAAGGATTTCATGCAGAAGCCATGAAAAAGTACTACTTCCTAAACTGCCCATCACAACTTGTTCAGCTTGCTTTCTTATAGAACCCAGAACCAACAGCCCAATGGTAATCTCACCAAACATGGCCTGGGCCTTCCCACATTACATGCTAATAAGAAAATGCCCATGGTTTCAGCGCAGAATTCTACCAGACCATCAAAGAAGAAATAACACCAATACTCTTCAAACTATTCCACAAAATAGAAACAGAAGGAACATTACCAACTTCATTCTATGAAGCCACAGTCACCTTGATACCTAAACCTCACAAAGATCCAACAAAGAAAGAAAATTTCAGGCCAATTTCCATTATGAGCATTGATGCAAAAATACTCAACAAAATACTCACAAACTGAATCCAAGAACACATAAAAGATGTCCACTATGACCAAGTAGGCTTCATCCCAGGTATCCAGGGGTGGTTCAATATACAGAAATCCATCAATGTAATCCACCATATAAACAAACTGAAATTTAAAACCCACATGATAATCTCCTTAGATGCTGAAAAAACATCAGATAAAATCCAACACTCGTTTATGTTTAAAGTCATGGAGACATCAGGGATACAAGGCACTTACCTAAACATAGTAAAGGCAATATACAGCAAGCTTATAGCCAACATCAAACTCAATGGAGAGAAACTTAAATCAATCACACTGAACTCAGGGATAAGGCAAGGCTGCCCACTCTCTCCATATCTCTTCAACATAGTTCTTGAAGTCCTTGCTGGAGCAATAAGATAAAGGAGAAAAGGGGGATACAAATCAAAAAGGAAGAAGTCAAAGTATCACTATTTGCAGATGAGTGACCCCAAAAATTCTACCAGGGAACTCCTACAGTTAATAAACACCTTCAGCAAAGTGGCTGGACACAAAATTAACTCAAAAAAAAATCAATAGCCCTCCTGTATACAAAAGACAATTGGGCTAAGAAAGAAGTTAGGGAAACAACATCCTTCACAATAGCCACAAAGGACATAAAGTACCTTGGTGTAACTCTAACCAAGCAAGTCAAAGACTTCTATGAAAAAAAACTTCAAGTCTCTGAAGAAGGAAATAGAAGAAGATATGAGAAGATAGATCTCCCATGCTCGTGGCTTGGCAGGATTAATAGAGTAAAAATGCCCATCTTACCAAAAGCAATCTACAGATTCAATGCAATTCCCATCAAATTACCAACACGATTCTTTACAGACCTTGAAAGAAAAATTTTCAACTTCATATGGAATAACACAAGAAACCCAGAATAGCAAAAACAATCTCCATCTCTGATCTCAAGTTGTACTATAGAGCAACAGTAATAAAAATGCCATGGTACTGGCATAGCAACAGACTGGTGGATCAATGGAATCAAATGGAAGACCCAGAAATAAACCCACACACTCATGGACACCTGATCTTTGAGAAAGAAGCCAAAATTATACAATGGAAAAAAGACAGCATCTTAAACAAATGGTGTTGGTCTACCTGGATATCTACATGTAGAAAAATATCAATAGATGCATATCTATCACCCTGCACAAAACTAAAATCCAAGTGGATCAAAAACCTCAATATAAAACCAGACACACTAAACCTGTTAGAAGAAAAAGTTGGGAAGAGAGAAGACAACTCCCTGAACAGAACACCAACAGCACAGGCTCTGAGAGCAACAATCAATAAATGGGACCTCATGAAACTGAAAAGCTTCTGTAAAACAAAGGACACTGTCATCAGAACAAAACGACAGCCTACAAACTGGGAAAGGATATTCACCAACCCTATATCTGACAGAGGACTAATATCCAGAATATATAAATAACTCAAGAAGTTAAACAGCAACAAACCAAGTAATCCAATTTTTAAAATGAGTACAGAGCTAAACAGAGAATTCTCAATAGAGGAATATCAAATGGCAGAGAAACACTTAAAGAAATGCTCAACATCCTTACTTATCAGGGAAATGCAAATCAAAGCAACCCTGAGATTTCACTTTACACCCATCAAAATGGCTAAGATCAAAAACTCAAGTGACAATACATGCTGGAGAGGATGTGGAGAAAGGGGAACCCTCTTCCACTGCTGGTGGGGATGTAAACTTGTACAACCACTTTGGAAATCCATCTGGCACTTTCTCAGACAATTAGGAATAGCGCTACCTCAAGATCCAGCTTTACCACTCCTAGGCATATATCCAAAAGATGCTCAAGTACACAACAAGGACATTTGCTCAACCATGTTCTTAGGAGCTTTATTTGTAATAGCCAGAATCTGGGAACAACCCAGATGTCCCTCAACTGAGGAATGGATACAGAAATTGTGGTACATTTACACAATAGAATACTACTCAACAATAAAAAACAAAGAAATCATGAAATTTGCAGGCAAATAGTGGGAACTAGAAAAGATCATTCTGAGTGAGGTATCCCAGAAGCAGAAAGACACACATGCATATACTCACTTATAAGTGGATAATGGACATATAATATACAATAAACATACTAAAATCTGTACACCTAAAGAAGCTAAGCAAGAAAGAGGACCCTGGGTAAGATGCTCAATACTCCTTCAGAAAGACAAATAGGATAGACAATGGAAGAGGGAGAAAACAGGGAACAGAACAGGAGCCTACCACAGAGGGCCTCTGAAAGACATCTGGGATACAAAATAAATAAATTGTAATAAAATTTCAAAAGCTATTTTTTTTAAAAAAGCAAATGTCTGTGGGTTCTTGCAGCCCTATTTTACGAAGGCATTTTTCTCAGTTTAAGTTCCTTCCTCTTATATGACTACAGTTTGTGTTACATTGACATAAAACTAGCCAGTACAGTTTTCTTCTGAACTCTGCATTCAGAAAGATGAATATTGGACATTCCAGTTCCTATTCTAGAAAAAAAATAACGTTCCCTGGGGTGTTTCCTGTGCCTCTTTCAAAATGAAACTTTGTCCAGAAAATAAAACAAATCTCTTTTTAGAGAGATTGAAAGCATCTCTTTAATGGAGGAGCAATGAGGGTCTTTGCATCCTCTTCCCTGGAGGCAGAGATTATCCCCAGGTTGGTGGAGGAAATTGAGAATTGCCTATGGTTCCTCTCTCAGACTCCATCCTCATCAATCAAAAACTGTGGGACACATCTTAAAGAACAAGTATGCCAAAGATGAAGAATAGTGACAATGGTGGCCCAGAGCCTGCCCCTTCCTGGGGATGCTTTAAAGCTTAGTGGGCTTATGATTAACACACAATGAAAACAACCATAGCTATCTATTTAGTTAAACATAAAACTAGCTAGGTAGCATGCTTTACTTAGAAGGGGAGTGGGGAATGGATCGATGCATTCCACTTACATACAAGGCTTTCAGAAAGATGGAGAAAATTCAAGTACTTAGACACAGACTACAACTTGTGACAAGTCAGTGAGCTTCAGAAGGCTCTGGTCCTGGGACAGATATGTGTTATTGAGAGGCATAATCCTGGGCCTACTGAGTTTGTAGCCAAAGTCCTACACCCAATGTGACCTTCCTCATTCTTCATCAGAGGATCCTCTTCTTGCAGTAGATATGAATTAAGACAGAGACCCTCAGCTGAACAATGTGCAGAGACCAACAGGCTTTGAAACAGTCAGTCCTAAATGGCATGTCTTCATCAAAGCCCTTCTCCCTTCAGGGCTCAGGGATCTACACCAAATAGGAAGCAAAAAATTCTAAGAGCCAGAAGTAATGGATGGCTCAAATAAAACAGTATCTTCCAGACAAAACAGGATTTATGTGCATATAAAGACACAGAGATTGTGACTGTGCACAAAAAGCTTGCATAGGTTCGAGCCAGGTGGGATCCCAACACCCAGAGGGGGAAGTAGACACAGGGTACCCCTCACCGAGAAGATACAGACAACCGATGCTCAGGATCAGAGGAAAGAGTCGGTTTTCTCCGCAGAGTGTCACTGGCCATGTCAGCCACACTCAGGGCAGGCAGACTTGGCTAACAGAACAAGGAACTCAGTGGTATTTTTGTGAACCCTTTGTCTTCTTTTATTTTGCTTTGGTGGTTGGTTTGGTCTGTTCGTTTGTTTGCTTGTTTGTTTGTTGCTCTTTTACCTGTTCATTTTGGTCCTTATTTTAGTGTTTTCCTGTGTTTGGACAGGGAGACTGTTGTTAGTTTCTGGCTTTTTGTCTTTGTTTCTTTTTTGAGAGAGAGAACATAAAGTAGGGTAGGTAAAGAGAGGGGATTTGGGAGGAGTTGGGGAGGGCAAAAACAGCAAAATATACTGCATAAAAACATTTTAATTAAAAAAATTAAACAAAATGATGGTCTTGATCTTTCAGCTTGGAGATACTATTCCAAAACAGTGCCCTTCCTTATGACACTTTATTTGTGAATCTGGAAATAATGACCGTACTTTACAGGCCTTACTCAGGGCATACTACGCATGTGTTGAAATGAGAGTCTGTGGCTGTCTTTGAGGCACTAGGAATCTTGGCATTCCTGACCATCAGCCTGTTCTCTCCACAAAGTCTCCTCACACGGGATGAACCCATGCCTATCAGAGCACAGAAGAATCCTGGGAAGCCATGCAGAGTCACTTCTGCCACAATATTATTCATCAGGGCAATGCAAAGACACCCATCAAGTTCAAAGATAGACGTGACATAGAACCCACATTTCAGAATTCGTTCAGATTCTAAGCCACCACAGCTAGCGAATTATAGCAATGCAATTGACAATGACTGGGCCAGCATGTTCACTTCCATGCCCACCTCTTTCTGTGAAATCTGTCCGCCTTATATGAGCTAAAACCTGCTGCTGAAAAGGCTGAGTAAACAACCTCTACCCCAGGATAATTTTTGCAGGGGAGAATACAATCTTTTATACCTGTACTGTCTTATCCTTTATTTTCAAAACTGGTGTTCAGGATATAAAGCCTTCCAGAAGCTCACTAGCATAGTAGCTGTCTCTCTGTTCATTTATTCTCCCTAGAAATTTCACTTGACACAAATCTTGCCACATTTGCCTTCAAGTGACCTGGATTTTCCCCTTTGTATTCTCCACATTACACTCTATCTCTTTCCCTCTCCCCTACCTCCTCATCTTTCTGAATCCTTTATCATCTTATTACCTAATTTATATGCTTACATAAATCATTCATATTTTCTAAAGCCCCATAATAGAGCTCTATCTCAGGTTTGGCAAAACTACTCATACCAGCCCCAAGGTCACCACCGAATCATCCTCCGGAAAACATCATTCTATCTTGCCTGATGAGAAGGAAATAAGGCTGTCTCTCTCGTGCCCAATTCTCTCAGTAATGCCTGTCTTTCCTTTATCGTTTTCCAATTCCTGATATCCAGTAGTATGTCAGGCAGCAACAAACAACTGTCTCTAAAGGCTCCTCGGAGCCAGTCTATCAGGGAATGGCTTCAAGTGTGTAGCCTTTTGTCTTAAGGAGGAATGGGTAGTTACATGACTTACCTACTCTGCCTTTATGACACTTAGACTAACAACATTGTTCCTATATACCACAGCCTTCTAATACAGGACATGAGGGCTTCTGTCATCTATTTTTATAATTCAAGCAGTTTGTATGCTGACTATTCCCTGAGTGTGACAGTTTCCTGCACTGAGCAATTATTAAGGTCTCTATCTGAATACTGACATGTATTTTCCCTTCCATGGGATCAAACCTGGAGAGGGGGTCTTCTGTCATTTCTACCTCATTCCACTTTCACCATCTGATTATTCCCAGGGATTTCAAGTTTGGGGACTCCAGGAAAAGCTTTGTAGCACAGATCTAACTTGCTATCCCCTCCTGCTGCATTCTATCACTGTAAGAAATGGCACACCAACATCTCCATCTCATCCCTTTTCCCCCTATTTTCCCTGCCAAATAGAGGTTAATACATAGAATAACATCCATGTCTTTTTCAAATTGTAATTCCTCCTTTGTGCCCAGAAGTTCTTTCTAGGCTGAGCCTCAGTTACATGTCTTCCCTACCAAAACAAAGGCCACATAACTGCCACACAGCCTGCTGATGCTCCCGTCCCATACTTGCTACTTTCATCATCCTCACCAAGGAGATGTGTCATCCAACATCACATAGATTCTCACCAAAGATGATGCACTCAGATTATTTGGCATGGATTACATGTCATACCACCACCCATTATGCCATGCAGTTACCACTACTGCATCTCATACCACACCAGGAAAGGCAACCACTTTAGGTCTGACCTCATAGATAGTCTGCCCTATGACAGACCAATTACAGTTGAATTTCTCATTACCCATCACAGGGCCCATGCAATTGCTCTCCCTCGATGCTACTTTGGTTCTGTGGGTCCTTTTGCAGATCTCCCAATAAGCTGTGTGAATTCTCCTGGGAAGACATAAACAGCATATATCCACCCCAGATAGATGATCCTACTGATATTTTATTTTATCCTGATCCTACTAATATTTTATTTGCTTCCTGAGTCTTATGGGCCACCTTCTTTCCTCCAAAAGTAAAATCCTAAATTTAGACAATATAGTTCTATAACACCTTTTTAAACAACTCATGCTCAAGTATTTTGTCATAGGAATGGAAGCTAATGGGGAGAAAGAAGAATAAATAAGACCCTGAAGCACAAAGCTAAGTCATCAGAGGCAGGTCATCCTGCATTAGCCACCTACAGTCAGTTTAAAATTCATGAAGATAAGGCAGAGTCAAGTCACACATTCTGAAAGAGCTTGTGATAGCCATGAGTGCCTGATGCAGTGACATTCAAAAAGGTCATTAGAACATCAGAAATGGTGTTTTAGAAACACTATGAGAAGACACTATGAGATCTATATAATTGCCAAGATGAAGAAAATATAAAGAAGGAAACAAATTAATATGCAAAGCAAACTGGTAAATTATATCTCAGAAAGTTTTCCAAGGTCTTGTGACTATCACTCCAACATGTGAACTTTTTCAAAGAAACCACCACCAAATCCATTGCCAAGCCTTTGCAGGGTTGGCTATTGGAAGAATTCACTGATATCAACTACCTATGATGACTGAATCTCAGAGAACATTGGTGCAGCCATGTCCAGGTGTATGTGTGCTTTGCATGCTGTATGTGTTTGAAAGTGTGAAAGCATGTGTGAATGATTCTCTGTAGTGAAAAGAGTGAAATTCATCATACATTAGTCAGCTGCCTCGAGCTCTGATACCAGGTATTTTCTTTTAAAAGGGGTGTGTGGAGATTGTTATTTTCTAGTTTGTTACATTTTTCCTTATTAAAAAAATGTTGTCTCAATGCTGGATGGTGGTGGTACATGCCTTTAAACCCAGCACTGGGTGACAGAAGCAGCTGGAGCTCTGTGAGTTTGAGGCTAGTCTGGTCTACAGGGCTACACATAGAAACCTTGTCTTGAAACATACACACATACATATATTATATATATTCTCTAGATTCATAGTCATTTACAGCAGTTTATTTGATATAGGCCCTGCCCTTGTTAGCCATTTGCCCCCTAGGGACAAAGAAAAGTGATTCCAAGAGGTTAGAATAGACTTAAGGAACTTTAAAGCTTAGAGCAGTCGTTCTCACCTGTGGATTGCAATCCCTTTTGGGGGCGGGGAGGGTCCCATATCAGATATCCTGCATATCAAATATTTACAAATATGTAGCAAAATTACAGTTATGAAGTAGCAATGAAATAATTTATGGTTGGGAGTCACCACAGCATGAGGAATTGTATTTGAGAGTCACAACATTAAGAAGGTTGAAAACCACTAATTTAGAGGAATGTGTTTACTAATCCATTTTAACTAAATTACCAAAGAAGATGGGGCTTGTCCCCAAGGCAAGCAAAAGGTGTGGTTAGAATATGGTCTATTCCCTTTAAAACTCATGTTCATTTAACTTGGTGAGTTATTAAGAGGGCTGAAGCCTAATTAAACACTGATAGAGATGAGGCCTTCAGGACGTGATGCAGGCTACTCACTGGAGTGAATTTGCAGCGTACTGGTTGCTTTGTAATTGTATACTGGTTGCTTTACAAAAAGAGGGGGAGAAGCTAGACTGGCATGTACCCACACTCTCCAACTCTTACCAAGTGATGATTTATAACTCCCCATTTCAGAGTCCATTGTCTACTGTCTGGACAGACACCAAAATGCAGCCCCTGGGTTCCTAAAGCACCATCTTGAGTTCACCTCCTTTATCATGCTCTCTTCAGTGAAGTCACAGACTCTATCATGACACTGACCACCAGGGCTTGGGGGAGTATAGAATCCCAGGTATCAAGACAGAAGAAAAGAAGCCTAAACCATTCTGGCACTTGAAGCTTTAAGGGTCTTTGATCCAAGTTGGAGGGATCCACCCCTACTCCAATGACCTCCTCCAGAATACAAAACCTGCATGAGGTTCAGAGCTTTGAAGGTGCTTCCTAGCCCAGGCCACAAAAGGATAACTGGGTCATTTCCCTACACTGAAACCCGATGCAGAGCCAGCCCTTGCACCCACCTCCACAGCCTTCTGTTTCATCTGTGACCTCCAGTGTTAGTTACCTTTCCTATTACCGTAACAAAATACAGTTCAGGCCACAGTAGCTTAATGCCATGTGCTTGGATAGAACCTCAGGGAAGTGGGAAGAATGTGATGGAGAAGCATCTTCACCTTATAGCAAACATGAAACAAGCAGAAAAGGAATGTCAGAAGGGGCTATGGCAAGATATAACTCCCAAGGACATACCCTCAGTGACCCCCAACTCCTACCTCTTACCATTTCCCAATAATGCTATCATTTTATGAATCAATAAAAGGATTGATTACTCATTGCCTCATGTGATCTTGTTGTCTCTAGAAATGCCATCATGTGGTTAATATCCATGTATAAGTGAGTACATAGCATTTGTATCTTTCTGGATCTAATTACCTCATTCAGGATATTTTCTAGTTGCCACCATTTGTCTTCAAATTTCATGATTTCCTTGCTTTTAATAGCTGAGTAGTATTCTGTTGTATAAATGTGCCACAATTTCTTTATCCATTCTTCGGTTAAGGGACATCTGAGTTGTTTCCAAATTCTAGCTATTACAAATAAAGCTGCTATTAACATAGTTGAGCAAATGTCCTTGTTGAATGGTAGTATATCTTTTGGGTATATGCCCAGGGGTGGTATAGTGGATCTTGAGGTAGAGCTATTCCCAATTTTCTGAGAAATCACCAGGCTGATTTCCAAAGTGGTTGTACAAGTTTGCAATCCCACCATCAATGGAAGAGTGTTCCCCTTTCTCCACATCCTTGCCATTATGTGCTGTCACTTGGGTTTTTTATTTAAGCCATTCTGACAGATGTAAGATGGAATCTCAGAGTCGTTTTGACTTACATTTTCCTGATGACTAAGGGCATTGTACATTTCAAGTGCTTCTCAGCCATTCAAGAGTCCTCTATTGAGAATTCTCTGTTTAGTTCTATACCCCATTTTTAACTGGATTATTTTTTGTGTTGGTGTTTAATTTTTTGAGTTCCTTATATTTTGGTTATTAGCCCTTTGTGAGATGTAGGGTTGGTGAAGATCTTTTCCCAATCTGTAGGCTGCCGTTTTGTTCCATTGACAGTGTCCTTTGCTTTACAGAAGCTTTTCAGTTCCATGAGGTCCCATTTATTAATTGTTGGTCTTAGAGCCTGGTGCTCTGTTCAGGAAGTTGTCTCCTATGCCAGTTCAAGGCCGATCCCCACTTTTTCTTCTAACAGGTTTAGTGTGTCTAGTTTTATGTTGAGATCTTTGATCCACTTGGACTTAAATTTTGTGCAGAGTGATAAATATGATCTATTTACATTTTTATACATGACATTTGCTCAACTGTGTTCATAGCAGCTTTTTCCATAATAGCCAGAAACTGGAAACAACCCAGATGTCCCTCAACTGAAGAATGGATGCAGAAATTGTGGTGCCCTTACACAGTGGAATACTACTCAGCTATTAAAAGCAAGGAAATCATGAAAATTGCAGGCAAATGGATGGAACTAGAAAATATCATCCTGAATGTAGTAACACGGACCCAGAAAGACATACATGGTATGTACTCAGAATTAACTATACAGTCAGGACAACCATAGGACAATTCACAGACCCAAAGAAGCTAAGTAACAAGGAGGGCCGAAGGAGGATGCTTGATTCTCACGCAGAAAGGGAGACAGAATAAACAAGGAAAGTGAATGAAGAAAGGGAAGAAGGTAGCAGAGGGGTGGGGAGGTAAATGAGGATGGGGATCAGATTTGGGGAAAGCAGGAGGCCAGAGGTCTTGGAGAGAGAAAAGAAATGAAGGGTAGGGACATCTCTGAGACAAGCTGGAGACCTATGACAGGGTAGGCTCCTGGGAGAATATGGGGGGGGGGAGGGACTCTAGCTGAGACTTCTAGTAGCAGGGCTCATGGAGACTGAAGAGGCCATCTCCTAGCCAAATAGGACTTCTTGTGGAGAGAGAGACACCAACCCACCCACAAAACCTTTGACTCAAAATTTACCCTGCCTACAAGATGTGCAGGGATAAAGATAGAGCAAAGATTAAGGCAATGTCCAACCAGTGACTGTCCCAACCTGACACCCATCCCATGGGAGAGAGCCAACTCAACACTATTAACAATACTCTGCTATGCTTAGCGACAGGAGCCTAGTACAGTTGTCCTCTAAGAGGCTCCACCCAACAACAGATTGAATCAGAACTGAGACTCAGAGCAGAACATTAGGCACATGTGGGGAGCCTTGTGGAAGAGTGAGGAGAAGGATAAGAAGGACCTGGAGGGACAAGAACTCTACAAGAACAACAACATAATTAAGTGACCTGGGCCTGGGGGTGGGGTTACAGAGGCTGAAGCACCAACCAAGGACTATGTATGGACTGGACCTAGGCCCTCTACATATATGTAGCTGATGGGCAGTTAGTCTTCATGTAGGTTCCCTAGTAAGGGGTGCAGGAGCTGTCTCTGAAATGGACTCTGTGGCCTGTTTTTCAATTATGACCCTCTTGTAGGGATGCCTTGCCTGGCCTCATTGGAAAAGGATGTGCTCAGTCCTGGTGCAACTTGATATGCTGAGATAGGTTAAGGGGAATCCCCTTTTCTAAGGAATACAGAGGAGGGAATGGGGAAGAGGGAGGGAGGTGGCCAAGTTTGGGGTGTAAAGTGATCTTTTAATGCCATCACAGGCACACCAGCTCTTTCTAAATGTCCCAGGCATCTCAGTCTAGTTAAAGTGACAATAAAGATTAACCACCACGCCTCCGTTCTCCAGTCTCACTGGTCTCTTCAGTCTCCAGAATTTACCTTTCAGGCCACGAGACACTTCTGCATTCTTCTTCCTCTGCCTAGAATTTTACTATCTTTGCACCACCTTGGGTTATCTCCCTGTCTTTTCCAAGACCCTATCACTCAGGAAATCTGAACTGATTCCTTCCCAGACTATGGCTATTGGGTCAGAACCCTCATCACAGTATGTAGCTGGGAGCCACGCAGAAGGTTCCCTGAGAGAGGGGATCTCCCATCATTGCCCACAACAGTACCCTTAGACATGACACAGAACGAATACATTAGGTAGTATGTGCTCTATAATTGTCACAATGCGTGCATGAGCAAATGACTAAATGCTGAAGAGCTGTGGAAATCAATGATTTGTCCCTTTTGCTCAAGTAAAAGGTAAGATCCCAAAGGAGAAAAAGTGGCCAAAACGAACAGGACTATCCCTGAACTCTTCACTAGACTTTAGGCTTCTTCTCAGTCTTCCCAGAGGACCCTCTGAATCCCACCCTCCCTGGGCCCATGGCCTTTTCTCTTTAGGAAACAAGGTTATAGGCAGAAACATGGGAATAAGCAGCATTCATCTGTCTGCCCCTGAGGCAGTCAAGCATCCCTCCAACCTGGTATTTTCCTCAGCTGTTTGCCATGTCTGGTGGCCCTGCAAGAACTCCAGCATCCTCACAGAGTTCCCCATCCTGTTTTGCAGACCACCAGGAGCTCAGATGAGAAACTCACCCAGCTGAGAAATAATGTAATCCTTCTACTTAAAAAAAAAAAACAAAAAAACCTTCTATGGGCCAGTAGCAAGGGCCAGCACACTAACCCTAATGCCACTGGCTAAACTCCTATCAGCACTTAAACTCTTCTGAATTCCAGTGACCGTCTCCAGAAATAAATCTAGCATTACCAACACCCTTCAACTTCCTTAGACAAAACAACAAAAAAAGGCACCTTGAGGTGAGATGCTTCTGGCCTTTTCTCTTTAGGAAACAAGGTTATAGGCAGAAACATGGAATTAGGCAGCATTCATCTGTCTGTCCTGGAGGCAACCAAGCATCCCTCCATCCTGGTATTTTCCTCAGCTGTTTGCCATCATCTCTGTAGCTGCTCTAACCATGAGCCTGTGGGAATGACTCATGAGAGCCCCCTTCCAGCCCACTGCCTGGGCCGACTATAAATCTCATCTGGCCTTTGGGAGCCTCCAGCTGTTTTCAGGAGTTAACCAAACATCAATTTAATTACAGCGCTAAACTATATAAATATTGTGTTCCACAAAACGGAACAAAACATATTTTTAGGAAGTCACAGATGTTTTGTATGATTAGCCAAGTCACAGGTCTGTAAGAACTTTTTTTTTCTCCAAAAAAAGTAAATGGGAATCTTCAGCAGTCACTGTGGGTACATGATGACAACGTTTAGCATGTGGCCTTCTGTGTTCTAGAGCACTCCTTCCTGGTTCTCTGTCTCTGCACTGAGACTTGCTGCAGGCATCACTCTGAAACTCAACAAGTCCAAGGTTCAGTCTGGTGGAGCAGATGGAAGATTCCATAACCCCACATGGACTGCCTCTGTGCCTCTTGGCTCACAGCACAAACATTTCATGCATTTACAGAGCACCAACTGTGTGTGAGATGCCATGTGATGGTTGTCACTAAAAACTTAGAGAAGGCATCAGTGCACACTCAGTGAGAGAAGGTTTCTGGTCACCCAGGTGTTCAGGAAGGTTCACAAGGAGACTATTAACATTGCCCCAAAGTGGAAACAACTCCAAATACTGCACAACATCATGTATCAACAAGATATGAACAGTACACATACATGGACAAATGTGAGGTCTGATCGGGGCGTGGGAGGACCAGGTAACGTAGCATACACCCATGGCTTCCCTTACAGAATGTGTGAAAACAAGAACTACCTACAGCTGTGCTGTCCCACTGACTTGAAGCGGGTACAAGTGAGACTTCCTGGAGCACTGGTCATGCCCTGTTTTTTGAGCTTCACTGTGTGCTAAGGCACACACTAGACTTGTAGTCTATGGATATCAACCTTCATATCCTGTGGCTAACACAAGGCCCAACACTGGAAGATCCGCCAGCTGCTAAGTGATCAATAAAATGTTCAGTCAATAAAATGATGACACTTCAATCTGTGGGTCAAATTAAGTTTTACTGTGCCCAGACTTCATCCTCCAAAATGCTTCTCAGGTCCTATCCATTGAGTCAGCGGTGCATAGTCTGTGGCAACATGAAGCAAGTCTGTAGTGAGTGGTCTGAATATAAAATGCTCTCTGTGAACTCCTACATTTGAACACTTGGTCCCCAGACAGTGGCACAGTTTGGAAAGATAATGAGCCTTTGGGAAGGAAGTCCCTTCCTGTGCACATGCCTGTGATTGGCCAGCTTCCAGCTCCTACCACCATGCCTGGTGTCATGGTCTTCCCACCACGAAGGAGTTTGTCCCCTGAAACTGTGAGATGAAATAAATCTTTTCTCCTATAAGTTGGTGTTGCTGTTGGAGTATTTTATCAAAACAGCAGAGTTTAGTACAAGATAAAAACAAGTAATGAAGAGCTTTTGTCTAATGATGCACAGCAGATAAGTTGCTGTACACATGCACATGCACACATACACAACATGCACAATACATATGCACAGACATATATCTAAGCCCATACACACTCACACATGCACAACACACACACATCTCTAAGCACACACCCACATACCCACATCTCTAAGCACACACCTACATACCCACGATTCTAAGCATTCGAGTGCGCACATACATACACCTAAGCATACTCTGTTTAACATAGGTTAATCTAAGCACTCAACCCAAGTTTTCCTCTCCCCAACCCTCAACAGAAAAAAAGACAAACTGCCAAGTATGAATTTCATTAACAGCAAACTAGGCAGATGGGGGAAAAGAGCATCCTGTACCTTTGACAGCAATTTAAAAGTACCACAATTTCTGTATCCATTCCTCAACTGAGGGACATCTGGGTTGTTTCCAGGTTCTGGTTATTACGAATGAAGCAGCTACGAACATGGTTGAGCAAATGTCCTTGTTGTGTACTTGAGCATCTTTTGGATATATGCCTAGGAGTGGTATAGCTGGATCTTGAGGAATCACTATTCTTAATTGTCTAAGAAAGCGCCAAATTGGTTTCCAAAGTGGTTGTACAAGTTTGCATTCCCACCAGCAATGGAGGAGGGTTCCTCTTTCTCCACA
>CM053766.1:146469719-146485739 GCA_028658305.1 Pachyuromys duprasi | reverse complement strand
CTGTCCCCTCTGGGTTCTTCTATGCTTCCCCCAACTCTTCTACAAAGCTCCCTATGCTCTGCCCGGTGTCTGGCTGTGAATTTCAGTTTGTGTTTAGAGATGTTGCTGGGCAGAGCCTCTCAGAGGACAGCCATGCTAGGCTCCAGTCTGCAAACACAGTAGCGTGTCATCAATAGGGTCGGGGGTGGCGTTCTCCCATGGAGTAGCGGAGTAGCTCCCAGGTCGGGCCAGGCATCGGCTGCACCTTTTCTTGACCTCTGCTCTGTCTTCATCCCTGCATGCCCTAAAAGCAAGGAAAATTCTGAGTGGAAGCTTTTGTAGCTAGGTTGGTGTTCCCCTCTCTCCACCAGGAGTCCTTCTGGTTAGCGGGCGGCCTAGTATCACCCCCCTATTCTCCCAGAAGCTACCCTGCTGTAGGTCTCCAACTGGTCTGAGAGATGCCCCCACATGGGTGCTACTGTCTCTGCAAGCCCTGTATTCCCTCCTGGTGCCCCTGCCCTCGCCCCTCTCACTCTACATCTGATCCCTACCCTCACCTCTCCCAGTGTCCCCTCTCCTGCCCCTTCAACAACTTCTGCTGATTATTCTATTTCCCTTTCTGAATATGATTCGAGTATCATCCCTTGGGCCCTCCTTGTTTCTTAGTTTCTTTAGGTCTATGAATTTTAGGATGGTTATCCTGTACTGTATGGTAAATATCTGCTTATAAGTGAGTACATACCCTGTGTGTCTTTCTGGGTCTGGGTTAACTCACTCAGGATGATCTTTTCTAGTTCTATCTATTTGCCTAAAAATTTCATGACTTACTTGTTTTTAATAGCTGAGTAGTGTTCCATAGTATAAATGTACCACAGTTTCTTTATCCATTCTTCACTTGAGGGACATCTGGGTTGCTTCCAGTTTCTGCCTTTTATAAATAGAGCTGCTATGAACATAGTTGAGTGAATATTTAAGTATGTGCCCAGAAGTGGTATGTGCTGAGTCTTGAGGTAGAGCTGTTCCTAATTTTCTGAGAAAGCACCAAACTGATTTCCAAAGTTTGATTTCCAAAGTTTGTATAAGTTTGCACTCCCACCAGCAATTGAGGAATGTTATCCTTTCTCCACATCCTGGCTAGCACATGCTGTCACTTGAATTTTTGATCTTAGCCATTCTGATGGGTGGAAGACAGAAACTCAGAGGGGTTTTCATTTGCATTTCCCTGATGAATAATGATGTTGAGGGTTTCTTTAAGTTCTTCTCAGCCACTCAGGATTCCTCTGCTGAGAAGCCTTTCTTTAGCTCAGTACCCATTTTTCAAATTGGATTATTTTGTTGGTGTTTAATGTCTTGAGTTCTATATATATTTTGGATATTAGCCCTTTGTCAGATGTAAGGTTGGTGAAGATCTTGTCCCAATCAGTGGGATGCTGTTTTGTTCTGTTGCCCATGTCCTTTGCCTTGTAGAAGCTTTCTAGTTTCATGAGGTCCCATTTATTAATTGTTGCTCTTAGGGCATGAGCTGTTGGTGTTCTAGTCAGGAAGTTGTCTCCTGTGCCAATAAGTTCAAGGTTCTTTCCCACTTTCTCTTCTAATAGATTTAGTGTTTCTGGTTTGATGTTGAGGTCTTTTTTTTTAAGCTTGAGTTTTGTGCAACTATGGATCAACTTTCATTTTCTTACATGTGGACATGCAGTTAGACCAGTACCATTTGTCGAAGATGTTTTTATTTTTCCATTGTATGGTTTGAGTTTCTTTGTCAAAAATCAAATGTCTATAGGTATGTGGGTTTATGTCTGGGTGTTCTATTCAATTCCACTAGATCCCAGCACCATGCATATTTTATTACTATCACCCTGTAGTACAGCTTGAAGTAGAGATGGAGATACCTCCAGAAGTTCTTTTATTGTATAGGATGGCTTTAGCTATTCTGGTTTTTTTGTTTTTCCGTACAAAGTTGAGAATTGTTCTTTGAGGTCTGTAAAGAATTGTGTTGGTATTTTAATGGGAATTGCATTGAATCTATAGATTGCTTTTGCTAAGATGGCCATTTTTACTGTTTTTCCTACCAATCGATGAGCATGAGAGATCTTTCTATTTTCTGATATCTTCTTCAATTTCTTTCTTCAGAGACTTGAAGTTCTTGTCATACAGGTCTTTCATTTGTTTGGTTAGAGTTACACCAAGATGTTTTATATTATTTGTGGCTATTGTGAAGGGTTTTGTTTTCCTGATTTTTTTTCTCAACCTGTTTGTGTGCAGGAGGGTCACTGATTTTTTGTTGTTGTTGTTAATTTTGTATCCAGCCACTTTGCTGAAGGTGTTTATCAGCTATAGGAGTTCTCTGGTAGAATGTTGGGGGTTTCTTATATATAATATCACATCATCTGCAAATAGTGATACTTTGACTTCTTCCTTTCAAATTTGTATCCCCTGATCTCTTCTAGTTGTCTTATTGCTCTGGCTAGGAATATACAGCCAAGTGGGAGATGGAAATGAATAAAACTGTTCAAGACCTAAAAATGGAAATATAAACAATAAAGAAAAGAAAATCTGAGGCAATCCTGGAGATGGGAAACCTAAGGAAGAAAACAGAAACTACAGACACAAGCACCAACAACAGAATACAAGAGAGAATTGCAAGTATAGAAGATATGATTGAAGAAATAGATTGTATTTTTCCTGTATTTCTTTGAGAAACTTGTTTTCCTTTTTCAAAGCCTCTATCATTTTCACAACACCAGCTTTAAGATCCGTTTTCTTGTGCTTCACGTGTATTAGAGTATCCAGGGCTTGCTGAAGTAGGATCGCTGGGTTATTGTAGTACGATATGGCCCTGCACTTTGTTGCTTATGTTCTTATGCTGACCTCTAGCCATTTGGTTGTCCCTGCTGTTAGCACACCTGGTTATAGTGCCTGATGATAGTTAGCCTCTAGTATTGTAGGTATAGCTGGTGGCCCCGGATGGCAGCAGGCCTTTGCAGATTCAGGGAGAACCGGGAGTCCCTAATGGCTGCTGCTCTCTGGGATTGCAGGTGAAGAAGGGGACCTGGAAATGGGGCATGCCAGATGCTGTTGGTCCCTGCTGGGTGCTGGTTTCTGCTGTTCCCTAATGGTCAGTACTGCTCCCTGCTGGCTGCTATTTCCTGGTGGTTGTCAGTCTCCAAGAACGCAGGTGGAGATTTGGCTGGGAGAGATGAAGCTCACCCTGACACTGGAGCCTGGAGCACGCTGCTGTTCCCAGGTGGTTTCTGCTGTTCCCAGGTGGTTGCCAGTTCTGAGAACGGAGGTGGAGATGTGGTCCAGGAGATGTGGTGCACCCAGAAGAATGGGGGGGAGGGTTGGGGCACTGATGGCCCGGGCCAGAGAGCACCTCTGCAGCTGGCAGGCCAGGAGTTGGAGGAAAGGCTCTCACTTGTTGTTCCCAGGTGGTTGCTAGTATTCAAGAATCAATTTACCCACCTCTTAAGGGCCCCATCTCCTAACACCATGATGCAAGGGCTAAGATTTAAGAACATAAATTCAAAAATGGTACAGGAGGAGACAGAGAAAGAAACATGCAGCCATGGATTAGCATGGGAAACACAGATGGCTGGCTTGGGTGGAGGAACTGGCTAAAATGAAGAGCATTAGCAAGTATTTGGGGATTATGGATGGTAGGTAGTCCAGATAGGAATGATTAAAGCAGATGGTCTGGGATGGGGGCTTAGAAGGGATAAGGATAGTTTAGAGGGTTAATATCCGCCCTGCTTGGGGTGAAATAAGGCTATTCTAAAGTCTAGCAGGTGTCTGTATCTATTATTGATTGTGATAGCGGGTTAGATATACCACCATAATACAATTATAGGCTAATAATAAACACTATTAGCCTGATACCTTTAAAATACCAGCAACATATTGGTGCCCAACCAATTTAATGTGTCTACATCCTTTAAAATCATAGTTTATCACAGTTTGGCAGGCAGACAAGCTCCTGGAGATATAACCTAAGCTTAGAACCTACTCCAGACAGACGGTAGACAAACAGAACCAACTTAGCAGAGTAAGGCTGGCTGACAAGAGCACAGCCACCATGTCTCTAACTGATCCTGTCACACCTGCCCGAGAAACACAAGCCATTTCCCAAACTTCAGCTCTTAAAAAGGGGAGGGGAGGAAGGGTTCCTTCGCAATGGTGTTTTCACCCCCAAACCTTTTGGGTTTGGAGAGGCATGCACATTAGTGTAACACGTATGTGTTCACAGGCCAGCGTGTATTTCACAGGCGCTGCTCCAGGCTGCCGCTTGGCCATCACAGAACAGCAGCAGCTGCTGAGACTTCACAGGTAGGAGAGGTGAAATTAGGAGACAGCAGCCTTCTAAAGAAAGCTAGGTCTAGAAATGCACCTAAAATGAAAAGGGACCATGGCAGAGGGGGCTTTGATCCTTCCTGGCACTGTGTTCAGTGGTGATCAGGATTTTCCAAGCCCTCTCTAGAAAGTTCAAGGAAAAGGTGGGGAAAAGACTGAGAAATACAGTGCTAAGTTACAGGCAATAGGAAGAGAGGAGGAAAGAAGGGTCTTCCCAGTAGAAGAGAGGCTAGTAGCAGCTAGAGCTCAGAGTTCTCTCGCTGCAAGATGTGTATCAGCTATTTCTGGAAAGGGCCCATTGATACACTTTAGCAACAACTAAATTCTAAGGGATGATAGGTCTTCATTATTACAACACAAGATGGCACAACTAGCCCAAAAACTTAAATTTTTCTTCTTTGCCATCACTTAGGGAGACTGGTTACAAGTTACTAATGGTCTTATTCAGAGACAAAACAGGGTTGGACTCAGGGGTTTCTCTCTTTTCTTTTTTTCTCTAATCTTTCTTACTTAGATAAGGAGAAAAGGATTGAAAATAAAGGAAGGGGAGATATAGGGATATCTCACAGGAATGATAGGACAAAAGGTAGATTATTGAATCTACTCAACTTAAAGCTTTAATTGTCATTCTCAAATAAGGTTTTTTTCATGCAGGATGCACAGATCAATTAAGGATGGTTCTCTGCTTTTT
This sequence comes from Pachyuromys duprasi, assembly GCA_028658305.1. NCBI lineage: Eukaryota > Metazoa > Chordata > Mammalia > Rodentia > Muridae > Pachyuromys > Pachyuromys duprasi. The sequence goes on along the minus strand of CM053766.1, from coordinate 146,480,722 downwards.
GTGTAAGCAGAAGAAAGACATCTGTAAATCTTTATCCATGCCAATTAAGCTTAATTGCTTAGAAATTAAAAAGATGTTTTGAGATCTAAATACATGTTTTTAGGTTGATGTATAACAAGATATGATAGACAATAATTTAGACTCACCAAGACAGGATAATATTTTCAAGGTTGCCAAATACCTTTTGAGTAGACATTACATATAAAAGTCTTAACGTTGGTTTTTATGATTGTTTCATAAATAATTTTACTGTTTATAGTTTAAAATAGCCTTTTTAATTAGACAGAATGGGGGGAGATGTTGGAGGAAGGTTCAACTGTGTTTTCAAATGCTGATTTCAGCGCCTTGAGATATGGTTACTGCCCTGCCATGGGTATTGTTATTAATGTTGAATTTTCCCCGCAACCATGAGAGGAAAAGAAATGTTCCCCAATTACCCCTGATTAGCTAAACAAACATGCTGAAGCCGGTGACTAGGCAGTAAAGAGGTAGGTGGGGGTTTTGATTCCCAGACTTGGAGTTGATAGAGGAGAGGAAAAAAAGCAAAAGAGATAGAGGGGAGAGGAAGCTGTAGAGAAAGGAGTTGCCATAAGGCAAGATGAGGATGAGCATGTGCCCGTAAGGACAGATGACAGAGCTGAAGCCACCCAGGAGTCATCAGATTGGCTAGTGATTGGCTTTATGTGGGTTTTGAAAGTCCTAGGACTGGAACAGCTCAGAGTCAGCCCAGCATAGTGCTTACACCTTTAACATAAATTCTGCTGCAACCCAGGACAGACAGTCATACCTGTATTCCCAGAGGCCTGCTGCCATCAGGAACCACCAGGTGAGACCCCTCCCCCAACACACAAATTCCAGCCTTCCTTGTCCTCCTGGCAAACCCAGCAGTGGTGAGCCCTGCGCTGTCCCCTATGAGTACCCTTTCTGGCCCACAACTAAGCCTGTTTCCCTGGTGGCCTCCTGCCCCCCAGAACAATCAGGTGAGATGCCTATGTGCCCTGCCTTCTGGGTCCCCCGGGGCAAGCTCGGCAGCGGTGAGCCTTATGCCCTGTCCCCTGCATGCTCCATTTTGAGCCTACAGCTCTGCCTGCATTCCCAGGGGCCTGATACCAATGAGGAACCACCAGATAAGAGTTGCTCCCTGACGCCCTGTTTGCTGATCTCAGTAAAATACTCCCAACAGAGGTAAATGGCACCTGCTCCCTGGTGCTCCATTTTCTGGCCCACAACTTGGCCTGAGTTACTGGAGGGCTGCCAATACTGGAAACAACCAGATGGCTAAAGGCTAGCATAAGAGCATAATCAACAAAATCCAGGGCAATACGGCACCACCAGAATCCAGCTATCTTACTACATCAAGCCCAGGATATCCCAACACAGCTGAAGTACAAGAAAATGACCTTAAATCTAATATCATGAAAATGGTAGAGGCCTTTTTAAAAAAAACAAACAATGAATAAATCCCGTAAAGAAATACAGAAAAATAGAATCAAACAGATGAAGAAAATGAATACAACAGTTCAAGACCTGAAAATGGAAATAGAAGCAATAAAGAAAACACAAACTAGGGGAACCTTGGAGATGGAAAACTTACATAAGAGAACAGAAACTACAAATACAAGAATCGCCAATAGAATACAAGAGATGGAAGAAAGAATTTCAGACATAGAAAATGCAATAGGAGAAACTGATACATCAGTTAAATAAAATGCTAAATCTAAAGAGTTTCTAACACAAAACATCCAGAAAATGTAGGACACTATGAAAATACCAAACCTAAGAATAATAGGAAAAAGAAGAAGAAGAAAAGAATAACAGGAATAAAAGAAGATTTCCAGCTCAAAGGACCAGAAAATTCTTTCAACCAAATCATAGAAGAAAATGCTCCTAACCTGAAGAAAGAGATGCCAATAAATGTACAAGAAGCCTACAAAACACTAAACAGGACCAAAAATGAAAATCCTCCTGACATACTAATCAAAAACACTAAATATACAAAACAAAGAAAAATATTAAAATATTAAACGTTGCAAAGGCCAAGTAACATATAAAAGCAGACCTATTAGAATTATACCAAACTTCTCGACAGAGACTTTAAAAGCCAAAAGGGCTTGGGCAGATGTCTTAGAGTCTCAAAGAGATCACAGATGCCAACCCAGAGTACCATATCCAACAAAACTTTCAATCACCATAGATGGAGAAAACAATATATTCTAAGAGAAACCCAAATTTAAATAATATCTTCCTACAAATCCAGCCCTACAGAGGATACTAGGAGGAAGAAAACTCCAACACAACAAGGTTAACACAAGAAAACACAGGTAATAAATAATTTCAGCAAAACCAAAGGAAGGGAAACAAACACAAAAACTACCATCACCATAACAGGAATTAACAAGCATTAATCTCTCTCAACACCAATGGACTCAATTCCCCAATAAAAAGACACAGGCTAACAGAATGGATGTGAAAATGTAAACTATCATTATGCTGTATATAAGAAACACATCTCAGCAACAAAGATAAACATTACCTCAGAGTAAGGATTGGAAAATATTTTCTAAGCAAATGGACCCAAGAAGCAAGCTGGAAAGCCATTCTAATATCTAACAAAATAGAATTTCAAACATAAAATTAATCAAAAGGACACTTCATGCTCATCAAATGAAAAGTCTACCAAGATGACCTGTCAATTCTGAATATTTATGCCCCATATTTAAGGGCACCCACATTTGTAAAAGAAATATTAATAAAGCTTAAATCACACACTGAACCACACATGTTGATAGGAGACTTCAGCACCCCACTCTCACCAATGGACATGTCATCAAGACAGAAACTAAAAAGAGAAATAATGAAACTAACAGACATTATAAATCAAATGGAGCTAAAAGATATTACAGAACATTCTACCTAAACATAAAATAATACACCTTCTTCTCATAACCTCTTCAAAATTGGTCATATACTCAGACACAAAGCAAACCTCAATAGAAGAAAAAGATAGAAATAACCCCCTGAATTTTATAAGACCACTATGGATTAAAAAAGGACTTCAACAACAACAGAAACAACAGGAAGCCTGCAAACTCATGGAAACTGAACAACTCTCTACTCGATGACTAACGGGTCAAAAAAAATTAAAGATATTCTAGGATTCAATGATAATGAAGGTACAACATACCCAAACTTATGGGACACAATGAAAGCAATGCTAAGAGGAAAGTCCATAGTACTAAGTGCCTTTATAAAGAACTTGGAGAGAGATCATACTAGCAATTTAAAAGTACATCTGAAAGCTCTAGAAGCAAATACACTCAGACTCAGGGCTGAAATCAATTAATTAGAAACAAAGAACAATACAAAGAATCAACAACAACAACAAAAAAGAGCTGGTTCTTTGAGAAAAATCAACAAGATAGACAAACCCTTAGACAAACTAACCAAAAGGCAGAGACAATATCCAAAGCAACAAAATCAGAAATAAAAAGGGTGGCATAACAACAGACACTGAGGAAATCCAAAGAATCATTACAAAGTTAAATCAACAATTTTAATAGACCTATAACCCCTAAGGAAATAGACACAGTCATTAAAAGTCTCAACCGGAAAAAAAAAGCCCTATGCCAGATGGTTTTAATGCAGAATTCTACCAGACTTTCAAATAAGAGCTAATATTAATAATCCTCAAACTAGTCCACAAAATAGAAACTGAAGGAACATTGCCAGACTCATTCTGTGAGGCCACACTCACCCTGATACCTAAGAAATTAGGAAAATGATACCCTTCACAAATAACATAAAATGTCTTGGTGTAATTCTAACCAAGTCAGTCAAAGACCTATATGACAAAAACATCAAGTCTCTGAAGAAAGAAACTGAAGAAGATATCAGAAGATGGAAAGATCTCCCATGCTTATGGGTAGGCAGCATTAACATAGTAAAAGTGGCCATTTTACCAAAAGCAATCTACATATTCAATGCAATTGCCATCAAAATCCCAACACAATTCCTTTTTGTGTGTATGGTGATTGTGTCTTTTTATTTATATTTTTATTAATTACAGTTTATTCACTTTGTATCCCACCTGTAGCTCCCTCCTCCCTTTCCAATCCCATTCTTCCTCCCTCATCTCCCTCCCCCAGTCCACTGATAGGGGAGGTCTTCCTCCCCCCTTCCTTCTGATCCTAGTCTATTAGGTCTCATCAGGAGTGGCTGTATTGTCTTCCTCTGTGGCCTGGTGAGGCTGCTCTCCCATCAGAGGGAGGTGATCAAAGAGCAGGCCAATCAGTTCATGTCAGAGACAGTCACTGTTCCCATTGCTACGAAACCCACTTGGACACTGAACTGCCATAGGCTATATCTGTGCAGGGCTTCTAGGTTATCTCCATTAATGGTCCTTGGTTGGAGTATCAGTCTCAGAAAAGACCCCTGTGCCCATTTTTTGGTTCCATTGCTTTCCTTGTCCTCTCCAGGTCTTACTATTTCCCACTTCATAAGATTCCCTGCACTCTGCCCACTCTGCTGGCTATAAGTCTCAGCATGTGCTTTGATATCCTGCAGGGTAGAGTATTTCAGAGGCCCTCTGTGGTAGCCTCCTGACAATTTGAAACATCATATGGAAAAAAAACAGAATAGCTAAATTAATCCTGTACAATAAAAGAACTTCTGGGAATATCACCATCCTTGATTTCAAGCTGTACTACAGAGCAATAGTAATAAAAACTTCATGGTATTGCCGTAGAAACAGACAGGTTGATCAATGGAATCGAATTGAAGACACAGAAATAAACCAACACACCAAAAGATACTTGTTTTTTGACAAGGAAGCCAAAACCATACAATGGGGGGTAGGGGAGAAGAGTATCTTCAGCAAATTGTGCTGGTCTAAGTGGATGCCTACATGTAGAAAAATGCAAATAGATCCACATTTATCACCCTGCACAAAACTCAAGTTTAAATAGATAAAAGACCTCAATATAAAACCACATGCACTAAATATAATAGAAGAGAAAGTGGAGAACAGCCTTGAATTCTTTGGTACAGGAAACAACTTTCTAAACAGAACACCAACAGCGCAGGCACTAAGATCAACAATTAATATATGGGACCTCATGAAACTGAAAAGCTTCTGTAAGGCAAAGGACACCATCAGTAGGACAAAATGGCAGCCTACAGAATAGGAAAAGATCTTCACAAACCCTACATTAGACAGAGAGCTAATACGCAAAATATATAAGAACTCAAAAATTAAACACCAACAAACCAAATAACCCAACTTAAAAATGGGATACTGAGCTAAACAGAGAATTCTCAACAAAGCAATCTCTAATGGCCAAGACCCACTTAAAGATATGCTCAATGTCCTTAGTCATCAGGTAAATGCAAATCAAAACGACTCTGAGACTCCATCTTTCCCGTGATAAAATCAACTAACTTAGACCCATAGGGGCTCACAGAAATTAAACCATCAACCAGAGATCACCCATGTGATGGTCCTAGGTTCCCCACAAATATATAACAGATGTACAGCTTGATTCTCATTTGGGACCTTTAACAACAAAAGTAGGGGCTGCCTCTGACTCTGTTGCATGCCATTGGATCCCTTCTCCCTAACTGGACAGCCTTATCTACCCTCAATGGAAGAAGATGTGTCAGTCCTACTTGATATGCCAAGGTGGGTTGATACCCATGGGAATTCTTCAATTCTCTGAGAGGAGAGGGAAGGGAAAGTTGAAAAGACTTCAAACCAAAACTAACCAGAAGAGATGAGCAAGAACACAACATACTTATCAAAGGGAAAAAAATCCACCAAGATGACATTTCAATTCTTAACATCTATGCCTCAAACAAAAGGGCACCTAAGCTTGTAAAGAAACACTACAGGAGGGCGCCAAGATGGCGGCGCCAGGAGCACACTCTTACTGACCAGCAGCACAGCAGGATCAGCACAGTGACTAGCAGTCAGAACTCTCGGTCCTAAAACACAAGTGATTATGTTTCAGCTTCAACTCACCCAGCTAAACCTCAGAAGAGGTCCCGGTTCCACCAGGTACTTAGTCGCCAGCCCAGAGACACAATCCAGCATGCTCTGATCACTGTCCCAGACTGAACTGTGGGCCCCACAACATCGGAGACTAGGATTTCCAGTCGAGAGATAACCCCTCGGTGCAGGAAAGGATCAGGACCAACCTTAGGTCACCCAGACAATCCCTGGAAAACACCCAGGGTTCCGGGGACGCCCAACAGCCAGCCCAGAGCCAGGGACACAGGCGCCAGCACAGAATCTTGCCTGCACGCCTGCCCCAGATAGAACTGTGGGCCCTAGGGCACCAGAGACTGAGTTTCCCTTTCGGGTGCAAACCCACAGGGAGGGGAACAGCAGGTCTGATCTCAGAGCACTCAACGGATACCACCACCCTGAAAAGGTCTCAGGAAAAATTACCCAGTTTCAGCAGACATCCAGGCATCCAATTGCCAGCAAGGTGGAGCCACGACCCTGTACCTGGAGGTTCTACTCGCCATCCTAGACAGAATGGCGGTCCCCAAAGCACAATCTGGATGTCTCTGTCAGGAGCATACCCCATAGTGGGGGATCATAAGGTCCAACGCTCAGGACATCCAGCTCCAGAAGACTTTCTGAATTCACACAGGCTCTAGGCTCTAGCCTTCTACTGCAGGTATGAACGCCATGCTCACCTGCCATTATTGAGTACCACTAGGGCACTGGGGCACACAGCTGCATCCTCAGACCTACAAAAGCCTGAGAGCCATTAGAGGAGCCCTCAGAGACTGCTCTAAGGTTCAACCAGTTATCCCTAGCTAAACTGACAAAACTGTTGGACTCCGTATATCTTCAAGAGGGCTACACCCAACAATTGCATCTTAGGAGCAACAGCTGCAGCTCACTAAATTCAGAGCAAGAAACCCAGCAGCAGGGTAGCCAACACCAGGACCTCTCCTGACGAGAGGAGAGCCTTCCTGAACACCACAGTTACCACACAGGTCCATAAGCCTGAGGTAAACTGTGAAAATTCCTGAGAAGCACCGCCATTCATTAATCATACCCAAAAAGCTGAGGAGATCTCCTTCAGAACCCGCCAAGTGGATTCTCCCCACCACAGGACCCAGCAGGCACCAAAATTAACAGACAAAACCTGAGACAGCCAGATGGGGAGAGGCCAATGAAAAAGCACAACCAACAAAAGGCAAAGCAATATGGCATCCCGAGAACCCAGTTATCCAGGGGTAAGTAGCCCTGGACACCCTAGTAATTCAAGAAGATGATCTTACCTCAATGCTTATGAAGAGGTTAATGGAGGAAGCAAATAAAATGTGTGAAGAATTAGGGGAAGACATAGTAAAACAGATTATGGCCATCTGTAAAGAAATACAGGAAGATGCAGCCAAACATTTTGTGGCTTTCAGAGAGGAAATGATTAAATCACTGAAAGATATAAAAGAAACAGAGGAATGTTCAAACAAACAGGTGAAGGAATTGAAGGAAAAACAGGAAAATACAGTCAGACAGGTGAAGAAAATCAACAAAACCGTTCAAGATATGAAGATAGAATTGGAAAAATTAAAGAAAACACAAACGGAGGAAATCATGGAGAGGGAGAACCTAGGAAGAAAATAGGAACTAAAGAGAAGCATAACCAACAGACTACAAGAGATGGAAGAAATAATCTCAGGTGTGGAAGATACAAAGGAAGAAATCGATGTACCCATCAAAGAAAATAATAAATCTAAAAAATTCTTGACACAAACCATCCAAGAAATCCTAGACAACATAAAAAGACAAAACCTAAGACTAATAGGAATAGAGGAAAAAGAAGATTCCCCCCTCAAAGGCCCAGAAAATATTTTCAACAAAATCATTGAAGAAAATTTCCCCAACTTAAAGGAGAGGCCTATAAGAATACAAGAGGCCTACAGAACACCTAATAAATTAGACCAGAAAAGAAAATCCTCCCATCACATAATAATCAAAACAGTAAGTATATAGAACAAAGAAAAAAATACTAAAAGCTGCAAGGGAAAAAGACCAAGTAACACAAAAGGACAAACCCATCAGAATCACACCTGACTTCTCAACAGAAACTATGAAAGCCAGAAGGGCTTGGACGAATATCATGCAGACCCTAAGAGAACACAGATGTCAGCCCAGGCTACTATACCCAGCAAAACTCTCAGTCCTCATAGACGGAGAAAACAAGATATTCAACTACAAAAACAAATTTCAAAAATACCTACCCACAAATCCAGCATTACAGAAGATACTAGAAGGAAAAATACAACACAAGAAAACTAACTACTTTCAAGAAAACACAGGAAATAAATAACCTCATTACAGCAAAACAAAAAGTACCCAAACACACAAACACACTACCACAGCCAATATCAATATCAAAGGATCTAACAGCCACTGGTCATTAATCGCTCTCAACATCAATAGACACAATTCTCCAATAAAAAGACACAGACTAACAGAATAGATGCGTAAACAAGACCCAACAATCTGTTGCATACAAGAAACACAACTAAGTCACAGAGATAGACATTACCTGAGAGTAAAGGGCTGGAAACAGTTTTCCAAGCAAATGGACCCAAGAAGCAAGCAGGAGTAGCCATTCTAATATCTGATAAAATAGACTTTCAACCAAAATTAATCAAAAGAGATAGAGAAGGATACCTCATACTCATCAAGGGAAAAATCCACCAGGAAGATATCACAATCCTGAACACCTATGCCCCAAATGCAAGGGCACCCACATTTGTAAAAGAAATATTAATAAAACTTAAACCACACATAGATCCCCACACATTAATAGTGGGAGACTTCAACACCCCACTCTCAACAAAGGACAGATCAACAAAACAGAAATTAAACAAAGAAACAGTAACTCTGACAGAAGTCATGAATCAAATGGACCTAACAGACATCTACAGAACCTTTCACCCAAACACAAAAGAATTTACGGTCTTCTCAGCACCTCATGGAACCTTCTCCAAAATAGACCATATAGTTGGTCACAAAGCAAGACTCAACAGATACAAGAAGATTGAAATAATCCCTTGTATCCTATCTGATCACCATGGACTAAAGCTGGCCTCAACGACAGAAATAGCAAGACCTGCACACACATGGAAACTGAACAACTTGCTACTCAATGACAGCTGGGTCAGAGAAGAAATAAAGAAAGACATTAAAGTCTTTATAGAAGTCAATAAAAATGAAGGCATAACATACCTAAACTTATGGGACACAATGAAAGCAGTGCTAAGAGGAAAGTTCGTAGCACTAAGTGCCTTCAAGAAGAAATTCAAAACATTTCAGTCAAGCAAGTTAATGGCTCACCTAAAATCCCTAGGGGAAAAAAAAGAAGCAGACACACCAAAGAGGAGTAGACAGCTGGAAATAATTAAGCTCAGGGCAGAAATCAATCAATTAGAAACAAATAAAACAATTCAAAGAATCAATGAAACCAAGAGCTGGTTCTTTGAGAAAATCAACAAGAAAGACAAATCATTAGCCAAACTAACTAAAAGGCAGAGAGACACTATCCAAATCAACAAAATCAGAAACAAAAAGGGGGACATAACCACAGACACTGAAGAATTCCAAACAATAATTAGATCTAACTGCAGAAGCCTATATGCCACAAAATTTGAAAATCTAAATGAAATGGACAATTTTTTTTTGACCAATTCCACATGCCAAAGCTGAATCAAGACCAGGTAAATCAATTAAATAGTCCTATATCCCCTAAGGAAATAGAAGCTGTCATCAAAAGTCTCCCATGCAAAAAAACCATCCCAGGGCCAGATGGTTTCAGTGCAGAATTCTACCAGACGAAGAAAAACTAACACTAATACTCTTCAAACTATTCCACAAAATAGAAACAGAAGGAACACTACCAAACTTATTCTATGAAGCCACAGTCACCTTGGAACCTAACTCTCACAAAGACCCAACAAAGAAAGAGAATTTCAGGCCAATCTCCCTTATTAACATCGATGCAAAAATACTCAACAAAATACTTGCAAACCGAATACAAGAACTCATCAAAGATATCATCCACTAGAACCAAGTAGGCCTCTTCCCAGGTATGCAGGGGTGGTTCAATATGCAAAAATCCATCAGTGTGATCCACCACATAAACAAACTGAAGGAGAAAAACTGCATGATAATCTCCTTAGATGCTGAAAAAGCATTTGACAAAATCCAGCATCCATTCATGTTTAAAGTCTTGGAGAGATCAGGGATACAAGGCACAAACCTAAAAAGAAAAGGCAATATATAGCAAGCCTATAGCCAATACTAAACTCAAAGGAGAGAAACTTAAGTAAATCCCACTGAAATCAGAGACAAGGAAAGGCTGCCCACTCTCTCCATATCTCTTCAACATAGTTCTTGAAGTCCTTGCTAGAGAAATAAGACAAAGGAAATCAAGGGGATACAAATTGGAAAGGAAAAAATCAAAGTATCACTATTTGCAGATGATATGATAGTATACCTGAGTGACCCCAAAATTTCTACCAGGGAACTCCTACAGTTAATAAACACCTTCAGCAAAGTGGCTGGACACAAAATTAACTAAAAAAAAAAATCAGTAGCCCTCCTGTATACAAAAGACAATAGGGCTGAGAAAGAAATTAGGGAAACAACACCCTTCACAATAGCCACAAAAGACATAAAGTACCTTGGTGTAACTCTAACCAAGCAAGTCAAAGATTTCTATGAAAAAAAACTTCAAGTCTCTGAAGAAGGAAATAGAAGAAGATATGAGAAGATGGAAAGATCTCCCATGCTCATGGCTTGGCAGGATTAACATAGTAAAAATGGCCATCTTACCAAAAGCAATTTACAGATTCAATGCAATTCCCATCAAATTACCAACACAATTCTTTACAGACCTTGAAAGAAAAATTCTCAACTTCATATGGAACAATAAGAAACCCAGAATAGCTAAAACAGTCCTCTACAGTAAAAGATCTTC
>CM053766.1:146383364-146469219 GCA_028658305.1 Pachyuromys duprasi | reverse complement strand
GCAGCCAGCCCTGAGGAGACAGGATAAGCTGGGGTTGGATGGAAGGGAAGGAGGTCCTCCCCTGTTGGTGGACTTGGAGGGGGCGGGGAAGAAGTAGATGAGGGAGGGAGTGGGAGGGTAGGAGGGAATGGGGGAGGGGGCTACGCCTGGGATTCAAAGTACCTAACCTGTGACTGAGATAAAAATAAATAAATTAAAATAAAATAAAATAAAAAAATGTTCAGCAACTGGATCTCTGGAGAAAATTTATATTTTGCTGTTGTCTAGGATGCATAGTACATAATTAGAAATAACAGTATAACATTTAATTGTCCCTATTACAAGTTTCATGTAGTCAGTTGGTTTTCACAGATTGCTTTTTTTTTTTTTTTTTTGCCTGTTGTAAAACTCATACATCCGAAAGAACTTATGAGTGAACTGATAAATGGTTGGTTCCAACATGAGTGTTAGTTGATATTGGTAGTTATATTAGGAGTAAGATAAAAGCAGGGCAAGAGAAAGATGCATGACAGAATGTCACCAGCTTATTAATGGTGAGCGTCTTCTTTGCTGAATCAGATCAGTTTTTTTAAAGCTTGAAAGATGGCTGGCCCCGATTGTGGTGAGTTATCCAAATCATGAATGATGGCTTCCTTAACTTCTTTTCTAAAAAGTTTCTTTCCATATACAATGTGTATAATTTTTGCTGTTGTCTAGGATGTATACTCTACAATTTAGAAACAGCAATAAAATATTTAATTGTTTCTACTACAAATTTCTTGGAGTCAGTTGGTTTTCTACAAATAGACACACTTCGAACTTAATCTGTACTATTAATGTTTTCATCCTTCATAAGTCAAACCCAGACTTGTAGGACTTGCCTGTTTGGGTGGTATAATTAACATGGCAAAGTTTCAGCCACAGCATGAGAGCAGTGAGAGACGTGTGAAGAAGACAGATACAGTAGCACACTCCTGCCCTGTGGCTGCGGTGTCCACAGGTTACAGGAAGGAAAACGTGTGCTAAGACAATTAGAAAGGGCGTTATTGTAACTTATTTTGCATATGTGTGTGGTATGTATGCATGTATGCATGCTTACATGTGTGGGTGGGTGCACACACATGTGACAGCCTGAGGTTGATGTCAGGTGTCTTCCTTGAGGGCTCTTCACCTTGTGTCTCAAGACAGGGTCTCTTGCTGAACCTAGAGAGTACCATTTCAGTTAGTCTTGCTAGCCAGTTTGCTCCAAGGATCTCCAGTCTCTACCTCTCTAGAGCTGGGCTTTCAGGGTGCAGCTATGTGCAGTGGACTTTGGTGTGGATTCTGGGCATCTGAACTTCAGTGCTCAGGCTTGCACTGAACCATCTCCATAGCCCTACAGCTTATTTTAATGTAACTTTTGAGATCGTAAATTCCATAATTAAACTATGGTTGTGCTTCATAATTGGCTTGCAAAATTCCTGAAAATTTGACAGTTGGTTTTGTGAGCTGGTATGATTCTCTCCAGAGCCCTATGAAGCCCAGCAATCTGTGTTCTCACAAGCCTTCCAGTTGCTTCTCATGATGTGGAACTGGGTTTTCTCACTGCATCTTTGGTAGGCTTTTATTCAAATAAGCTGCCTCTATTTGACCTTTATGGAATAAAAAAGATTCTAATGATTATTCAGAAAGCATGTTTTCTCTGGTAGTAGGTTTTTTCCCCTCCAGCTGTTGATTTCTTGGTAGCTGTAGGCTTCCTGCCCTCAACGGCTTCTTCAGCTTCCTAACATCCCCTACCCACCCTCCCCCACAGCATTCTCTTTTACACTTCACAGGTGCCTTGCCTGCTCACTGCTCATCTGGTTTGATTGCCACTGCAGCTGAAGCCCTGTGCTTTGTTCACACCGGTTCTTGGACTTCTAGCCAGACCAAGAGAGGCTCTGCAGAACATGGGCATTGCACATAGGTTCAACAGGAGTCTCAGGTTCTTCTGTGAATTCTTTCTTCTGTGAATTTCTTCATATGGTGCTTAGGGGTGTCTTAGTCACTGTTCTGTTTTTGCGAAGAGACATCATAACCAAGGCAACTCTTAAAATAGAAAGCATTTAATTGGAGCTGGCCTTCAGTTTCAGAGGCTTCGTCCATTATCATCATGGCAGGGCGAACAGTGGCACACAGACAGACATGGTGCTATAGAAGTAGCTGAAAGTTCTACATTAGATCCAGCAGTGACAGAGAGAGAGAGAGAGAGAGAGAGAGAGAGAGAGAGAGAGAGAGAGAGAGAGAGAGAGAGAGAGAGAGAGAGACTGGGCCTGGCTTGGGCTTTTGAAGTGTTAAAGCCCATCCCCAGTGATATACTTTTTTTTCTTTTATTTTAAAATTATATTTATTTATTTATTCAGTTTACATCCTAATTGAAGCCCCTACCTCTTGTCTTTCTGGTCCCACCCTTCTACCCTTGTCTCCTCCCTCCTCCCCTATCCCTCAGAAAAGCCCCGCCCCACCTGGCAAATGAAGTTGTAACAGGACCAAGCGCATCCTCTTTCACTGAGGACAGGCAGAGGGGAAAGTGATCCAAAAGCAGGCAACAGAGTCCTTTTCAGAGACAAACCCTGTTCTCCTTGCTAGGGAACCCACGTGAAGACAAAGCTGCCCATTAGTTACATATGTATCAGGGGCCTAGGTCCATTCCATGCATGCTCTTTGGTTGGTGGTTCAGTTTCTGTAAGCTCCCATGGGCCCAGGTTTGTTGACTCTGTTGGTCTTGTGGAATTCTTGTCTCCTCTGGGTCGTCCTATCCTTCCCTGGAACTCTTCCACAAGACTCCCCAAACTCAGCCTATTGTTTAGCTGTGGGTGTCAACATCTGTTTTAATCTGCTGCTAGCTGGAGCCTCTCAGAGGACAGCTATGCTAGGCTCCTGTCTGCAAGCATAGCAGAGCATCATGAATAGTGTCAAGGGTTGGTTCTCTCCCATGAGATGGGTCTCAAGTTAGGACAGTCATTGATTGGCCATTCTCGCAATCTCTGCTCCATCTTTATCCCTGTACATCTTGCAGGCAGGGTAAATTTTGGATCAAAGGTTTTGTGGGTGGTTTGGTATCCCCCTCCCTCCATTGGAAGTCCTTCCTGGCTAGAAGGTGGCAACTTCCATGTCCCCTGCTGCTAGGAGCAACAAGGCCATACCTACTCCAGCAATGTTACGCGTCCTAATCACTCCCAAGTAGTGCCACTCCCTGGTGACTAAGCATTCAAACATCTGAGCCCATGGGGCAATTCTTATTCAGACCCCCACAGGGCTTTCTGGATCTCTGGGCATTATTCTGATGAGCCTGTGATCAGCATCTCATGCATGGGACAGGTATAATTACTCTCAAGGGGGCAGCTTTATGGCAAGTGCCATAAAGTTCATCTAGTGTCTCATATGGGCAACAGCAGCAGGTTTCAGAACATTCAATTTGCCCACAGTAAGTGTGGAAATTCCCGTGGTGCTTCTGAGGGCTTTGATGATTGTGGTGTCTTTACAGGTGAGGCAGTTGCCTGTGCTGGATGTGATGACAGGGAGCTTCATCTTGCCATTGCCAGTTCCCATTTGCTGAGTAGCACAAACCCCAAAATGATTTTTCCAAAGAATCCAAGCAGAAGTCTGGGTCTTCAGTCTTATCTTCACCCACCAAAGGCAGTTCAGGACCTCCTTTAATAAGATGACCTAGAGACACAAACAATGCCAGTGAGGTAGAAGTAGCCAGAGCAGAACAGGTGCCATATCACTTTGGGGTCATATTCATTCTGTCCCAAAGTTTTTGTTGGTGCAAACATGTGGCATTCACAACTCATAAAGATAAGGGCATCCTGGCCAGAAGGGTGGGTTACACCTCTTTGAACTCTGGGAATTCAAGCCATAGTCTCCCAGGTGGTGTGTTTGGGGGTTGAGTCTGCATCTGTGTAAGCTCCAGGCTGCTGCACACTTTCCCTGCCAACTCCACTAGGCAATCTCACCAACATTATCCAATCTACCAATTTCCACATCCTTACAGAATCAAGAATGGAAGAAGTACTCAGATGGCTTCTTACCTAAATAGGCAGTGGTAGAGATATTACCCAGAAGGCATGCTCTAGAGGCCATGTCTCATCCTCCGGCCCAGCTCCATCGGTTTAGGCTGAGAATGGTCCATCGGGAGCTAAGAACAGAGAATGTCCACTGCCAGTGTTTTTATGCTGAATTGGATGCAGCTCCTATGCTGTGTACTAATGACATTTCACCCTGCTTGAACTAGGTGACTGGGTCACCCGCAGGGGTCTGGGAACTCAGGCAACCTCACGACTTTTGGTGAGTATATTTTGTCGTACGTCTCAAGATAACTTAGCCTGGTCATGAGTCTCTACATTCACGGCATTCATTGCAAAGAGAAGCTTCTCTGCTTAAGGTCAGGAGCAGCATTTGTCTCTGGTTATGAACACATGAGCAAGGCAATTTTATGCTGTATTATTTTTGCTAAACAATCTTAAAGTTACCCTCTAGGGTGCATACCTTTCCCAGTCATATATTTTTGACTGGTTTTACAGTACTAGACACAAATTCCTTCTTGTCCAGCAGCCCTCGAACCCAACTGGAGATCAGTCAGTTACCCCGAGCTATTACTATTGCAGCAAGGGGAATGTCTCAGATTTGTATGATAGTTTCTAGAGAATCTTTTCTCCTGCAGCAGCCTCACAGCACCTCTGGCACTATAGACAAAAGCCAGCATGAGGAAGTTTCCAGCTTGATTTCTCTACACCAAGGTGTGTGCTGTCTTCAGCAGCGGCGTCTCATCTAGATCTGGTAGGCAACCAAGAGGAACGAGCCTATATTGCTGGGGGGGGGGGCTCCTGGGGCCTCCCTTGAGGTATCTCATCTAGCCCTGTGATTTTTGTGTAGCTACTTGTGACTTCTAGGAGCAACATTATTCATCCATATAGGGCCTCTCGCTTGAGCATCTTTGCTCTTTTATATACCTTTTGTGTTTGTCAACTCTCTCCCAATCCCTTTGTCTCCTCTCTGCAACTTCCCTCTCTGCTGAAACATTTTTGACCCAAGTATTCCTCCCTCTTTCATTCTGTCTATCCTCTACTATCTCCTATTACTTAATGCCCAGTGGCTACTATCCATTTTCTTGGCTTCTATCAGTTACTCTAAGTTAAACACACAAAACTGAGGAATTGATAGGATCTGCATATGAGAAAGACTGTGTAGTATTTGTCTTTCAGAGTCTGAGTTACGTTACTCATTATGTTTTTTCTACTTCTCTTCATTTATCCAAAAATTTCACAAATTGAATTTTCTTTATCATGTAATAAAATTCCATTGTGTATGCATATTGCATTTTTATGATCCATTTGTCAATTGATGGACATCTAAGCTGATCCAATTTATTATCTATTTGGAATAGAGCAATAATGAATATTGATGTGCAAGTATCTCTTAGTAGGAGGCATATGGGCATATGTCCAGGAGTGATATAGCTAGGTCACATGGCATTTGATCTATTCCACTTTTAGGCTTTTAAACATTTTTATTACATCTACTTATCTGTCTGCGTGTATGTGCATAAGTGGAAGTTGGAGTAAAACTTGTGGGAATTGGTTCTTTCCTCTGACTGTGTGTGTCTCTGGGCATAAGCTCATGTTACAAGGCTTGGTTATGTACTACGCCATCTCACCATTCCTATTTCCAGTTTTTTTAAGACACTACCAGGCTAATTTCCAAAGGACTACACTAGCTTTCACTCCATCCAATAGTGTGTAAGGGTTCCCCTCTCCTTATAACCACACCAAAATTTATTGTCATTTGTATTCTTGATGACAACCATTTTGATTGGGTTAAAATGGAATGCTAGTTTTAATCTGTGTTTCTGTGATGGCCAAGTATGTTTGACTCTTATGTTAAGTATTAACTAGCCATTTATAGTTCTTCTTTTAACAAGTCTTTGTTAAGATTCACAGCCCATTTTAAAATCGGGTTCATACAGACCTTTAACATCAAGGCATTTTTAATGTCACAAAGCACAGTGAATGTCCGGGACAGAGACTTTGTAGGAATGTGAAAATAGAGCCCCAATAAACTTCCTTTGATGGCTCATGATCATCATTATGAACATCAATAGCTACTTCATCCACTAAAGCAGTGAGCCAAACTGTTGTGGAAGTTTCTAAAGTCTCCCCTTTTCCTTTGTGGAGGAAACGAGGTCCTCTGTAGGGCTATTCACATAATTAACAGCTAATAATGGCATCCAGAGGAGAAGCACAAATGGGAAGGGATCATGCTTAATGATACTTGTTAGAAAATGGGTATTCTCAAGAAGATGGTTCTTAGGTGAGAGGTGTTGTCTAGTTATCTAGTGGAGTCTCTAGAAGGCAGGTCGTTATTTCTACCCATCTGAACAGTGTGAAACACATGTACTTCATACACGTGTAACTATTACTTCCCAGTATAAACACGTACTCATAGCAAGAATCCTCTGTATCTGGGTAAGAAGCATCATCAGCAAGACAAATATTAGATTCCTCCTAGCTAGCAAGAAGCAAAAGGGGAGAACTGACTGAGCAGACCAGGAGTCCCCAGCACAGGAAGCAGTACTAGTGAACCCATCAATCCCCAGCAGTGAGGTGCACCTCTGACCCATTTCAAAGTGCACAGCAGCAGCACACTCCAAGCTCTTCAGCTGGTTTGTGCACTAAGAAAAGCCTGACTCTAGGGGAAGTTACATCATGGAATGTTCCTGTGGTCTGTGTAGCCTGTTGTGATATATAAGAGCTTAGTTGCTCTAGAATTTATGACAAAGAGCATCTGTTGCAGACATTTACACTAAAAGAGAAATGATGTCTTCCTTCCAGTCCTGGCAATCAAAGGGCCGTTTTGACTGTTCTGTGATAATGCCTGCATCTTTGGTAGTCTTTGAGCCTGAACAGAATATTTGTACAAATGTAGGTACATTTCTCTTGACAGGCTGTATACAAAAATGCAAGTGGGAAGTTCAAGGCTGCCCTTTGAAGTGACAAAAGAAAAATGAAAACAAAACAAAACAAACCCAAAACATGTTCATGTTTAGTTTGCTGTTTGCTTCTTTCCTTTATGAATATATGCAATGATTTTGCATCTATTTATACATATAGATGCATATCATTTTTCTTTCTTCTCCTTTTAAAGAGGAAGGTCTAAGATTGTCATTTCCCATGTCACATCACCCTGAAATGATTCTGTCTTCTCCTTCCATTTCTGTGTTAATTGGCTCCCTGAACTACAACACACCAGATATGTGCCAAATGAAATGAGTACAACTGGGCTAGTCTAAACATGCTTCTTCCAGAATGGAGACTAGCAGGGGGCTGCTTTGAGTTGTTGCCACTGGCTTGAAGAGAAGCCCATGAGTGAAAGACTTTCCATTGCTGTTTGTCATGTAAACCCAAAGAGTAGGCATCTACCTATTCTGAGCGAGTCTGGCAGTCTTTGGGTTGCATAAACCATCAAACTGGACTCTCTGCCATTGCAGACAAAGCTTATGGACCTTTATGGCCTCTTGATGAGTCAGAGTCTGTGCTTAAGCTGGGCACAGGGTACTTTATATTCATGGGAGCCCTCCTTCAAGGGACTTACAATTTGGTTAGAGAAATCACGTAAACAAACTAAAAGCAAAACATGCTTAAACAAAGATAGAGCACATATCAAACAACTAAGTAACCAATCAACCAACCAAAATACAAACCAAAAGCCAGCCGTGAACCAATCACCATTCTACCATTCCTCTTCACTTCTTCCTGTAATATAAACATTTTGTTTCATTCATTTGTGAGGGATGGGGATGGCGACGTGGATTTCTTGAGCGGGAGATTATTAGCACAGTAAGACATGTGCAGAAGATCTCACTGTAGGGGCAGGGCCATTTTCACAAATCACACCTCAACGTAAAGGTTTTACAACAGACTTTCTCAACACCACATTTCCCTTATGGAAGGGGAAATGCCTGTATTTAACTTCTGCCTCCTAATCTTAGGTTGACAGAAACCAGGAAACTGCTCAATTTCATGTATTTACTTCTAAGTGCTCCATCTTAGCCAACGGTCTGGCTGTTCCACTCTGTGAAAGCAGAGTCCCACCAACATGCCTCATATTTCTTTTCTATCTCACCATGTTGGCTGATGCTCATGTGCAAAATGCAGGCTTTCAACAAATTGCATTCTGATTGACTGACCTGGATTTCTGCTGGGGAGCTGAATGGAAAAGCCAAAGGAATTTGACAAAACTCAATTTCCCGGGCTCTTCTTGTGTTTTTCAGAAACAGACTAGACCTGTTTTATTAGCAAAAAGAGGAGTATTATTCGAGAAGAATGGTACAAGCTAAAATCACAGTGAAGGTTTGGGAACTGGAGAACCTCAGCTTATTTACTTTAAACTTTAGAAAAAATTAATTCATGGTCTTTTTTTGGACAGTATCTGTTGAGGCCAAGCTATTAAGTTCATAAAAATCAGACTTAAATGACTTGAGCTGGGCTTTTGACTTTCTCTTCATCCCAGTATTTGATAGTTTGAATTTTTCTAGAGGTCACATTAAGATCTGATTATATTGGGGCTGGAGACATGGCTTAGTGGTTAAGAACACTGCCTACTCTTCCAGAGGGCCTGGCTCAATTTCCAACACCCATAACAGCTCACAACCTTCTATAACTTCAGCTCCATGGAATCTGATGCCCTCTTCTGGTTTCTGTGGGTGCAAGGCATTCACAGGGCACACAGACATACATGCAGGATGTTATATATATAAACAATAATAAAAACCTATTGCTGTATTAACAGGTAGGACTTGTGAGAGGTGATAAGGTTATGAAAGCTCTGTCCTCTTCAGTGTGTATAATTGTGGAGTAGGTTAGAGGCTCTAAAAATGAGTTACTTTTAAGAACATACTGCCTCTTGCTCCATTCCTCTTGAACGTGCTTGCTTGCCCTTCTGCTAAATTATGATGTAGGACAAACACCCTTGCTGGATGCCAACACCATGTTGTTGAACTTCTTAGCTTTCAGAATCATGAGCAAAATAAACTCCCATTATTTACATTGCTTGGTCTGTGCTGCCCTTTTGTAGCCGAAGACGATAGACTTAAGTCATCTTGTGAATGAGGATCCTTGTCACCATGCTGAGTTCTGTTGCAGAAAATAAAGGGTATCTGGCTAATAATGTGTATTATTTGCCCTATAATTATTAGAATTGTATTATTTAACCCTCTATCAAAATCAACAAAAGGCACAGACACCTGATAGGTTTTAGAATAGCCTTATTTCACTTGGAACAGGGCAGATATTAAACCTGTAAACTACCTTTACGTCCCAGCCCACCCCTGGCTACTTCCTGTCCATAATTTCATAAATATTTGGTAATTCTTAATCTGGGCAATTCCTCTATCCATGCTAGCCATGTGCTTCTCTCCACAGTAAGGCATGGTGGCATGGTGGCATGCCTCTTGCTTTTTCCTCCTCTTATACTTCTCTCCTTCCCAAGATCCTTCTCTCCCCTAAGCCCACGATCCTTAGCCACGCCTACCACCTTCTGCCCTGCCCAAGAGCAGGCTTTTTAAATAGCCAATTAGGAAAAATTGGGGAACATTCCTTCTCATCACTTGGGTACAAGACATAGTTCAACATCAATAACAGTGCCCATGGCAGGACAGTAGCCAGATCTTGAGGCGCTAAAATCAGCTCTTGAGTACATAGTACCAGACCAACCTCCAATATAGTTCTATAGACTTCATAACTGTTCTTGGCAGAGCTGTAGGTAATACGGTTATACCAGAGTGGGGAGTTGGTGAAATACAGAGCTTTGTGATCTCCTGGCTGTTTGTGTGGATCCTGCTCTGGGTCATCACTATTTCCGGCCTCCCTGACCACATTGGTTTCTAGTGGTTTGGACCCAAGCAATCCAATAGTACTGTCTTTCCAGAAGCGGTTCCAGTCAGTGTTTCCCCTAATATCAATGCTTTAGTGCCCTCCTTAGTTTTGAAATAAGCTTTTTTATTTTATAATTATTTAAATTTGAATGGAAAGTGCAAAGATATCATTGTGTTTTTATGTATCCTAAATCCAGTCTCTCCTAGTGTTAATATTTAATATTAGTGTGGGCTACTTGCCACAATAAGCCAATACTCACACACTATTTATCAAATCTATACTTTATTCTGGTTTTAACCAAAAGTCCCTTTTTTGTCAAAGGATATTACCCAGGAAACATAGCAAACTAAACATTCATTTCTTCTTACCTTCTCTTGGCTACTACAGTTTCTCAGGCTTCTCTTGCTTTTGATCATCTTTACAATTCTGAGGAGCTTTGATGGGATGTTTTATGGAATTAATCCTCTACTGTTATTTGTCTGGTTTATTGTCCTCGTGGCTAGTTGAAGATGGTATGTTCTTGGGAGGAAGCAACAGAGGTATGTGATGGTGATGTTCCAGGGCATTAAGGGTACATGCTATCACACTGGTGTCTCGTTGTAGATTGAACTCTCATTGTCTGACCAAGGAGCATTGGCTGAGTCTTTGCATTGTTTCTTCCTTTTTATTCTGCCTATGGGAGGAAGCCAACATGACCTAACTCAGTGAGTGGAGAGGTATGCTCCATTTCCTTGTGATTGGAGTGTCTACCTAAACTATTTGAGTTTATTTTTTAAAACAGATATTTGTCTCTTCTCCCTTATCTTAATTATTTAGACATTTATTTATATTAGTGTGGATGCATGGTTGTTTATTTTATACATTTAGCTTTAATTCAGTACGGGTTCATGTGGTGGCTGAAACTTTTTCAGCTTTGGCCACTGGAAGATTTGGTTGACCCTTATGTCAACTGAATCATTATCACTGTGAATTTTTTATTATATATTTTTAAGAATACCTTACTTTAAGTAAGGAAGTACCATCAAGTCATCTTGTATAATTCCTGATCAACCCCTTGAATAGGCCATTTTCCCAAGGCCCCCACTTCCCTGTTTGTTTTCAAAGATGCATAGAGGAGCACCCTTTTCTTCCAGCTGATTTATTGAAGTCATTTCATAGGTTTTACAGTTGGATATTTTTCTTTATAACAATGTTGTGCATTCATCATTAAGCCCCATGGTCTGTTGGCTAATAGCCCTGCCTCCTAAAGATGCACACATCTTTATCTCTGGAACCTACAAGTAGATTATTACTTAACATAGTGAAAGGGATCTTGCATATGTGAATAAAGTAAGGAATCTGAGATGGAAGTATTATCCAGGATTATATGAATAAAGCCAACATAACTGTAAGAGCTCTTAGAGAAAGAGCCAGACTTAGCACCTGGCGTGTGACTACAGGCTGCCTCCCGCAGCTGAAAAAGCAGCAGAATTATATCTACCCTGAAGCTTCCAGAGAAACCTGCATATGTGTATGTGTCTCTGTCACCATGTTAATTTTAGTCTTGTGACTCCAAGAATCAGAAAGAGGTAAGTTTGTGATATTTTTAAGCCACTAAGTTTGTGGCATGTATTTCAGAAGTAATATAAATTTGTAGAACTTGAAAATGAGGCACTGCCCATGGTTGAGTCAGTATTATCTGACAGAATGCTTTTGGGACTCCATGCTGTTCAGTATGGTAACCAATGACCACATTTGGCTTTGAGTCCTAAAAATGTTGCTAATGCAACATACGGAAACTGGATTTTAAACCTTAGTCACATACAGCTAGGGATTAGCATTTTGCATGGAACATTTCTAGTCTTAACTCTCACGACTTTAATGCTGTTATTCCTAGCCTTGGATCAATTCCTCCAGCTAATCCCAACCCAAGTCAGCCACACTTAGTCAAAATGCAAGTGTAAGAATGAGAAATAAAATTCTACTTATCTATGCCAATGTGATTTTTGGAGTGTTATTCAGTTCCATATGACTAATAAACACTTCTGATTGAATATCCCCATTGCCAAAGTCACTGTTGTGAAATATACATTGTGAAATATATTACTTTATGGCGTCTGACTCATCCCACATAATGCAGCTTCAAATATTTATCCTGAGTAAAAGCCCTGCCTTGTCAGCCTAAGTGTCTCACTCCTGTCTCCTTCTACCGCGATTCTGACTCATCTGACATCCAGAATACTTGAAGATGTAAAGACCACTTTACCTGCTCTTTCCCTCTAGTCGGACTCTCATCTGATACCCACTTTTTGCTTTCTTGATTTTTTTTTTATTCTTTAAAGTCAGTTCAAATGCCACTGTGTTTCATCCTTGTAGGAGTGGGCTGTTTGTTTCTCCCCAGGCTTCACAGATGATGCGGTTAGAGAACTTGCTTCATCACACTGTATTGGCTTGTTTCTGTAACCTGGCCCAGGACCACACACTATTTTATTCATGCTTATGTCACTTATGTCTACGTCTTACTCATTTCCTGGCACACAGTAATATGGCCTCAAAACAGGTGTAGTGAGTAATTCAAAGGATGCCATTTGAAAACCCGCCCTTCTAGGCAATGCAATAAGCTTGAGGAGATCAGATCAACTTATAAGCAGGAGTGCTGAGGTTCTCAGAGCAGCTTCGCCAGAGAAGGGCTTAACATGTGGCAGACTCTATCCTGAAGAGTTTGTTCTGCTCCAGAACAGATGAATAACAAGCTGAGATGCCTGGAGCAAAGTACTGGGAGTCAAGGGAGTTAACTCCAAGGGTGCACCAACTTTCCCCTTTACTCTAAGCTTCATGGTGTTCTGTGTGTTTTTGTGTAATGGCTTATACAATGGTGTACTTGGGTTTGAGAATATTCTCAGCCCCCACTGTTAATGATTCCAATAAATGCATTGCAGGTATTTGGAAGTTAGGATCTTTCTAGAATTCTCCAGCTCCCCTAGGGAAGTGAAGAGCCATGAAGCAAAGGCTGGTGGATTAGAAGAGTCAGTGCCTTACCGAGAACACAGATGGGCTTGCTTCCCACCAGTTTATCTTAAGCATCTGCACTTATTATTACTACATAAAAATCACACACCAAACACTGATTGCTTATAACAATAACTTACAGTTGTTCTGCTTTTATGGATGCGCTGATCTTGTGTGGGCAAGCTTCACCCAGGGTCTCTTATACAGGAGCAGCCAGATGGTGCCTGGGATGTGGTTGTCTGAGCGCTAAGCTAGGCTGAATGCCTGACACACTTTGTTTATACAGATGCAGAAAGGTGCCTGGTCCACACAGAAGTACTGCTTTGTGATTTCTTTATGTGGCTTGTGTCTCTTACTACACACTGGGTAGATCCTGAATGTATCCCATGAGTAGATCCTCTTATGCCCAAGTCTCAGAAATCTCAGGATCTCATTTGGGCTGAATTCTTTTGGAGAAGTCAGTCATTAAGTCTAGCCCACACTTACGGGATGAGACTAGGACCTTATCTCATGACAAGAAGAATACTGAAACATTTACACATACCTGCACAGCAAAATACAGATAAAAGGATTTGGGCTTGAGAAATCTTTTAAGACCTGGAAATGTCTAGGTGAACATATTTAAATAATTTGGACTATCATGAGATAATTCCAAGGGCAGAGAAGTTAAGGGTCTATATTCCATTCTATCTTTAATCAGAACACCTCTTTGAGATTTATCTATTGATATTTTTAAAAATGCCAAGAGTCCCAGGGCCTGTAAGAGGTATGAACACTACTATTGCCAACATATTGCTGTATGCTAAGCAAGTTGCTCCCTAGTCACGTCAGGCCGGCTGCAGTGCCTACAGAAGAAGATGAGTGGTGGGCTTAGCCTGGCTTTACAGAAGGAGAGATGGCCTTGGAGCATGGGCAGATGTCTATTTTCTGTTGCTATATCAGAATACCATAGATGGGAAATATATAAAAGAAATGTATTTTGTTCCCAGTTCAAGTTTGATGAATGTCCAATTTAGTCAACTGTATCTGGTTGCCTTCTGGTATTTTGTGGGCAAGCAGGCTGAACTCCTTTCCTGGCTAACTTCTACCTGAAAGGAAGGTCCTAGTCAGTGTATAACCTCCCAACTCAAATGCCGCTTAATACACCCCACCTCTCAGTTTTGCCAAGTGAAGAATTAAACCACCACATGAGTTTTCATGGGGAAATATCATATTCCAGCAAGGACCACAGAGCTGCAAGTCAAGGGAGGGAAGGCGAGGAGCTGTCTTTCCAAATAAAGCAACAAGCAGACCCACAGCGGGACTTCGGTTGTAGTTTTCATGACTCTTTAGGCTCCTCACTGTCTCATTAGCTTAGTTTTTCTCTTGGAACTAGTCTGCAGGCACACCAGTAGCACCCATCTCTCATCTACCCTATGGAGTATCATGACCTGACAAGATGCTAGCAGATAGTCCAAGACTGCTAGCTTCCTCTGATGTTCATAATCACCTACCCATCAGACTGAGCTCACTGAGGCGAGGGCTGCCTTTTCCTCCCTCCTGCCTCCATCTTGTATTTGTATACAGGAAACTCAATACGTTTCCGACAAGAGGTGGAGGAATTGGAAAGCTCCAAGTTGTCCTGTTGCTTGTTTCCTTAAAAAGTCCCCAAGCAGCTCTGAAGTCAGTGCTTTGAAGTTTTTTGTTCCTAAAAGGGAGAGGATGTCTCCTTTCCTTTGATGGATTGGTGGCCGCGCTGGAGGAGTGGTGACTCACGGCAGAGGTCAGGGTGGGCAGGGAGCAGAGGGAGCCTTGGCTGGCGGTATGCTTGGGGAACTGCTCCAAGGCTGGACTTCTTGTGCTTCTTGCCTGCTTTCAGTCATAGGGTTCATTAAGTCAGGGCGCACGGTCCCAACTCTCTCCCTTAAAAAATCACACGAAGGATTGTCAGGGACAGTCTAGGTTCAAAACATGTCTTAAATTTGTCAGGATTCTTTTTCCATTTTTAGGTACTCTCTGCATATGTATATTTTATTTGTCTGAAAGAGGCCTGGGAATTAGATAACTCGAGGATTGTTGGCTGGCTGACCACAGCCTCTTGGCTCTTCAGTGTTAATGTCAGTGGAAAAAATGCAAAAGCAATAAGCAGTCCCCGCGATGACAGTCTTCACCTGGTCTCCTCCATCTCCCTGCAGTTAGTGGCTTCTTTCTCTTTCAGAATGACCAAATCAAAGGCTTGGGTAGCTCAGTAGGAGGCTAATTACTTAGTGTGCATATGCCCTGACTTCAGTCTCCCAAAATGACTAAGTTGATAGTTAGGTTCAGTGTGTGTGTTTGTGTGTGTGTGTGTGTATGTGTGTATGTATTCTCTGATGGAGGATCAGGGGTAAGAATAATGGCTATTTCTGTCATTATAGGAAATTGTGAGATCTTGAGTATATCTTGAGCCCAAGACAAGACGGGGATTTCTGGGAGATGAACATTGCAGACAGTCATAAAGAACAGGAATGATAAGAGAATGACATTTAGAATCCATTGTTCTGAGCAGCAGGGCTTGACTTTGCTCAGATTTCTGAGAAGCACAGGGAATGGCCCTGAAAGATGGGTAGGTTGACATGCTTACCATTTTGGCACCTACTTCCCCAATGGTTATGCTTACCTCAGGTGGGACACTAACCTTCGGACTACCTCGTTGCTTTTGGATATGGCTTAGAATGCCCTGCATTGTTGTAGAGAGCCCCTTGGGAAAGTAAAGCTCAGGCGCCGTGCACCAGAGGTGGGAATTGCCAGTGTGAGGGAGTCTGTGCTCAAGAGCCTGTCCACCAAGCCATCTAAACTGAGTATCTTTTCTTTTCAGACACTCTTGAACCATAGGAAGGAAAGGTCCCCAGCCTTGGTGTCAAGATTGTCTAGTTCTACAGTGTTTAGTGTAGAATGGTAAATCAGAAGCCTCACTTCTCTTTATCTCAGTAGGCTCTAATTTGACTATATTTAGATCTCTGGGACCATAAGGTGGCTCACAGTCAAATAAGGATGTTACAGGCCATCCCTGTTCTTCTTCTCACCTTCCCCCTGCCTCTCCTCGCCTCCTATCCTTCTGCTGGCCTCTTTTTCTCTCTCTTTCTTTATCCATTTTCCTTTTATCCCTCCATTCTTTTTTGCAAATTAATTTCTATTCAATTTCCAAAAATGAAGAGAATTTCAAGATTTTCTTTAGTTATTGTTTTCAAGTTAATTTCCATTGTTAGAGTATATATTTTGTAGGGCACAAAATTCATATGAATTGAATTATTTTACATTTTCTTGTTTATAGCCCAGAAATCCTCCTTTTGGTAAGTATTTCACAATTTTGTGCAAACAGTGTATATTTTGCTACTTTTGGAAGTTCTGCAAAGTTCTCTGTTAGCCTGGCCTGCATGCTCTCCATTTCTTCCATACCCTGGGCTGCTCTTACACCTGCTTGTGTTTATTACTGAGGCAGGAGTGGTAATGTCTCCAGGTACGATTGGGATTAGTCTCTTCTCCCTGATTTTTGTTTGGTGTACTTTGTTTTTGTGCTCTTAGGAAAATATGTATTTAGGATTGTTATGTCTTAGTGACTTGCTCTTGTTGTCGTTCGGTACCAGTCCTCTCCGTCCTTGACAATAACCCTGTTCCTCAGCTAATAACAATATGTTGGCCTCACCTCTTAATGTTCTGGTTAAGGTTTTTCTTTGTTCTAATTTCTATTAACTCTTTAACAATTTTGTGTGTGTGTTTGATTATATTACCCTCCTCCCTCAATACTTTCCAGCACCAGCCCTTTCTCTTACCCATCCAACTTTGTGCCCTTTTGGAAATTAAACTCTTTAAGACCAATTTTGTGTTGTGTAAATATTCATAGATGTGTGATCTTCCACTGGAGCATAGTAAAATTATCAGAGACTATACTCTTAGGAAAAGAAAAACCCTGTCTCTTCCTCTTGCAGCTAACAGTTGTCAGCAGCTGCAGAGATAGGGATAGGAGGATTGTGTGCCCAGATCCCCTCTTCATGCTGAGATTTTGACTGACTTTGGCTGGCTTTGTGTACGCTGTCGCAACCACTGTGAATTCACATGTGCAGATGCCTTGTAGTATCCTGAAGAGAGTATTTCCTTTAGTCTACTGCCTCTGGCTCTTACTCTCCTTTTGTCCCCTTTCCACAGGATCCTGAGTCTTGAGAGTGGGATGGATATATATATATATATATATATATATATAGTCTCTTAATCTCTGTACCATGGTCAATTGTAGGCCTCTGGGTTCATCACCATCTGCCACAAATAGAAGCATCGTAAATGAGGGTAGAAAGATGGGTTAATCTACAGTTACCATAAGAAGTCATTAGGAATCAATTTAACAGTGTGTCCTTTCAGCATCACAGAAGTGGTAGGTTCTCCCATATGTCCTATTTGACATGTCTAGCCTTAGGTTCTTTTTAATTAATCAATTAAAAATCAATTAATTAATTATTACAGTTTATTCACTTTGTATCCCAGCTGTAGCCCCCCCTCATCCTCTCCCAGTCCCATCCTCTCTCCCTCTTCTCCTCCCATGCCCCTCCCCTAGTCCACTGATGGGGGAGGACCTCCACCCCTTCTATCTGACCCTAGCCTATTAAGTCTCATGAGAGCTGGCTGCAAGTTCTTTAATGTTTTCATGAATACTTTCCTCCTTGTATAGTTTTTGATAAAAAGTTGTAGTGATCTTTACTTCTTCTTTTCTTTGCTCTCACTGCTTTCCAGGTATCCTTTTTAAATCTTCACACTTTCTCTGCTTGCGTATGTATGTGTGGGTGTATTGTCAGGTATGTGCAATGTTACCTTAATCAGACTATACTGAGCCTCTTGCAAGCTAGAGTTTCTAGTCTTTCATTACGTTTTACACTCTTCTTCACCAGTTGCTTTTCTAACTTTTATCATCTTTTCTCTTCTTTGGACTTCAGTTTCATCAATTTTAGGCTGTCTGATATTGCCCTATAGATTGACATGCTTGGCTCACATTTTCAGTCCCTCTCCTTTTTATATTTAGGCATGTGAAAATATAGATAATCTGTCTTCAGTTCATTGGTTCCTTGCTTAGCTGAGTACAGTTTACAGTAAAAACAGAAGGAATTAATCCCTGAAACCCTATCTCAAATTGCTAGAATTTATACTTGATTCATTAAAATAAACAAAACAAAACAAAAAAACCAAAACCCTCTGGTGAAATGTCCGACTTTCTCTTGCATGTTGATCACTTCAACCATTTTATTAAAAAAATCATAGGCAATTTAAAGTCTGTGTCTGATCGTTCCAACAGCTAAGCCATCTCCATGTTGGGTTTTATGTTCTTATTTTTGAGTGTATTGTGTGTCAGATGGGTTGTGGCAGAGATTGAAGTGGATAGTATTTGCATGAGAAACAGACAAGCTTTTTTTGTTAAGTTCTTGGCATGAGCGGTTGACTCATTTACTCAGTGACATAGTTTGGACATAAATTGTTGAGTTTCCTTCACGGGCCTCAAATGGCTTGCTCACAGGACTGCTATGATCTTGTGTTATGTGGGAGTTGGAACTCTTAAGAGATTGTTTCAATGTTGTTGTTTCCCAGGCAGCTTTCAACAGTTCCTGTGCTGTCTGTCTTCTGTTAGACTTTGATCCTCTCCTAGAAACATTCTTTGCTGTTTTTTACTTGGTGTTCTTAGGGTTGAGAGGTAGGGAGCATCTCATTCTTCCTAGTGTTGCCTTAGACATAGGCATAGGCTTTGCGCCCTGGTCTGAGAGACAGGTTTTCTTCATGACTCTTCCAATGAACATTTACCTGTAGTTTGTACCAGGTTGAGTCTTGGTTGCCAGAGAATTTCTTGCTTCGGTTCATCTGTAGCAAGCCTCTCTGTTGGACTGTTGAAGGACTATGAGCCTAAGAGTATTGTAGTCTCCAGTCTGGCAACTGAGAAGTATTATTTCATAGGAAGGAAGGGTCAGGGAAGTGAGAACTGTCTTGTTTTATACCCAGGGCCAGGAGTTCACTAGCCACACAACAGTGCCATTGCGTTTTCTTTTGTCATTTAGTTTCTTGTGAGATTATGGTGAAAAGGGACTTGGAACTGAACTCACCTTGTGTCTAGGGATCCCAGTAGCTCCAATGGGCATATTGACACCATCTTGACCTTTTAAGATCCATAAACTTTTAGCTGATTTAATCTTACATATCTTTCTAGCACCAGCCTCCTCTTCTCTGTGCTGTGACAAAGGTGAAGCACTTCCTGTCTCACCTCTCTTCAGAGCTTTTTTAAAAGTAATTTATTTATTTTTATATTAATCACAGGTTATATACTTTGTATCCGGGCTGTAGCCCCCTCCCTCATTCCCTCCCCCTCTCCCCATTCCTCCCTCATCTGCTTTTTTTTTTTTCACTGCTTGGGATCTAGTTTACTTGCTTGCCATGTGATCTTGATACTGGTGGACTCAATCAAAGGTATGGTTTTGTAGATTTTCTACATTTTCCATATTGTTAGAGAAGGAGCAATTTCTCTGGTGGCTTTCTACATCTTAAATGAAAATAGGGCAATAGTCAATTTAATGCCAAATGCAAGCAGAAAACTGTATGAGGGGACACGATTTATCTCCTTAGTTGGCCCATAACTAGCTTCCTTAGTTTTAGGGCACTTTTTTTTCTTTTATACAATAGTACTGCTGTGGTTTATCTTTTAACTCTCAGTGTGCATACTCACTGAGAAAACAAGGTAACACCCCAGTTCTATACTCAACCTTCTGGGGCACTGTACCCTGGCACTAGCCCACAAATCTCCCCTGAGGAGACAGATGGCGCGTGTAATTCATCTCCTTGACGGTGTAAATCAGGTCAAATACACCTTTTCACTTAGGGCTGACTTCTGCAGTGACTTGAAGCAGGTCACTTCAATTTTGGGTCTCAGTTTCTTGGGCTGCAGGTCAACGATTCCCAGGGTTTTGGAATCTCTAGGCACATGTGCCTTTTCTCACACAAAAGGCAATAAAATGGCAATTTCTATCACATGAGTTTTAAGAAGTTTTCCATGTTGAGAGCCATGTTCATATCTGGGAAGAATGAAGCCCTACTGACTGAGCTTCTGTAATTTCCAAATAGGTTCACAGCTTTGTCTGCAGCTAGGATAGCTCAGGTTTCACACTGATCATTTCAAGGGCTTTCCCTCAATGGTAAGTGAAATGGAGAGTTTTATGGGGAAAATTCACCCAGGAGTCAGAGCTGTAGGACAAACCCAGTGAGATCCTGCCTCAAAATAAAATAACAAAAAATTCTGGGGCTATAAGTCAGTGTTAGATTCTTGCCTCACAAGTGTGAGGACTTAGGTTAAATCCCTAGTATGTGGAAAAAAGAAGAAAAAGAAAAAGAGACTAAATCAGAACCATGATTTCCTGCTTTTCAGGGACCAGGACATGGGGTTTAAGCTATAGAGAGCTTGTGAGTGGTAACAGAAGTCTTCTAACTCTTGACTGTGGCAGTTGTAACTTGTGTGTGTACACTTGTTAAAACTCATTGAATTATATTTGAAAGTGAGTTTAATATGGGGATGAATAATTAACATTAAAGATCTTTTGAAAAAGTGATATAGAGGAGACCTCACAAGAAGACCAACAGAGACAATCGAGTCTTATAGGGATTTTCAGAGACTGAGACATCAACTAAGGAGCATGCATGATCTGGACCTAGGCCCCCTGCATATGTAGCTGATGGGTGGCTTGGTCTTCATATGGGGTGCCTGGTGAGTAGGGGGCACTGTTTCTAACATGGACTCTATTCTCTGTCTTTGGATCACTTCAGTCTGGCAGGGAATGAAGATATGCTCAGTCCTGATATGATTTAATGTGTTGGGAAAGGTTGATATGGAGGGAGGGGCCATTCTTTTTTAAGGGAGAAAGGAAGAGGGGAAGGGGAAATGGGGGAAGGAGGGGACTGAGAGGCAAGGAGGGAGGGGCATCCTTGGGATATAAAGTAAATAAAAAAGAAAATAAAAATAAATTAAAAAAGAAAAAGTGATGTGAAAACATGCTATCATAGAAGCTCCTAAAATATCTACATATAAGTATATGAAATTGTTTAAATGGAGTTACACTAGAATGTGGTAACAGGATAACAAATAAACCTAGTGCCAGTAATGAGTTGCTCTTTTGGAGTTGCTGTCCAGTGACATCTCATAGGCTCCCAAGCTTTATAAACTATTGTTACTGCACTTGATTACTTTCCAGAATTGATGGGAAGACCCTGTTTCTGAAGACACCACACATTTGAGCCATAGGACATGGAGAAATCAAGTTGGTACTCAAGTAAGCTGGAAGTTTCAGCCACTCTGGCTAGCTATCATAGTGCTGGCAGGTGCTACATATTTTGTGTGTGTGTGTGCTACATATTCTACCAGAGAGAAAAACAGTTATCAGCTTGGCCCATCTGTGAATGTGAGAGCTACAGTAATGATTGATAACTCAGAATATGCTCACTGATGCAATAGTTGTTCAAACATCATAGGAGTAAACAACCACTCTCTGATTGGGTTTAACTACTGTTCCACAAGACAGCCACAGTTGACACTATTGTTGGGCCAGGAAGCTGTGGTCATAGGCACGAGGGGAGAACCTATTAGCATTAGTCTGCTAAATGGACATAGTATTAAATCGATTCCTTCATGATTTATTGTTGTACTCGTGGACTATTAATCTCACCCTTCCTCAGAAAAGCTTCTGTTTTCACTGAATGGTAATTAACACAGAGACCTACAACTGGCTAAAGTGCAGAAAATAAGAAGCCGCAGAATGCTCAGCCCGAAAATGGGATGTCTATCATATCTTCTTCTCCCAAGGCTCAGGGATTGAGAACCAGAGAAAGTGAATGAATATAAGGAGTCACTGGCAATTAATAGCTGCTGGGAGAAAGTCGGTTTTCTTTAAGAGTGTTGCCTCTGAGAGGTCAGTCATGTTCCAGTGGAAGGCTATACATTTATGAGTATATGTGGAGCACAAATTGAGCATCAATATTATATTCCTCCCAAGGCTCAGGAGTCATCACTGAAGAAAGAGTGAAAGATTGGTAGAGATAGGGAGATAAAAAGAGGGCAAAAAGCTCTATGGATGGGGAGGGGTTGTGGGAGAGGTGAATACGGTCAAATCACAAATTCTCAAAGAACTAATGAAAATGAAAAACATTCTCAAAGAATTAATAAAAATATTTTAAAAGGATTGAAAAATCCTTCCATTTTAATATGACAACCATACTGGTTTGTTGATAAAATGATGATATTCCAAGTCTTGGTGATTGTCTTTTAATTGTGAAGAGTTGACAAAAGAAAGTGACAGCTTACAGGCTTTTGGAGAGTGGGAGCAGTGTGAGATGCTGAACATAAATCATGATAAAAGCATGATGACAATCTTGGGAATTTTAGCAATATCTAGCAAGCCTGTTGGAAGACATGAAGTAGAATTATATGAAATTGGGGGACCTCAATTAAGAAAATACCCCCATAAGATCCGACCGTAGGGCATTTTTTTAATTACTGATTGATGGACGAGGACCCAACCCATTGTGGGTGTGGACACCCCTGGGCTGGTGGTTCTGGGTTCTATAAGAAAGCAGGCCAGGCAAACCATGATGAGCAGCATCCTCCATGGCCTCTGTATCAGCTCCTGCCTCCAGGTGCTTGCCCTGTTTGAGATCCTACCCTCAGTGCTTTTGATGATGAACTTGTATATGGAATTCTGAGTGAAATAAACCCTTTCTTCCCCAAGTCGCTTTTGGTCATGGTGTTTCATCACAGCAATAGTAACCCTAACCGAGAGAGCACTCACTCGGGTATAAGATAGATTGGTAGACAGTGGGACAGGCAGAAATTAAGAAGATAATTAAGACAGAACAATCTGAGTAGATAAGCTTATTTTTAAAGCATTTTTTCTGAAGGTAATTAATGAAAATCACTCCATGAACTGTGAAAACAACGAGGTTAATGAGGTAAAGTATTATCTGTAAATTCTGTTTCAATAAGGTTGATTTCAGAATCAAATGCTATTGTTTCAGAGCAGGAATTCTCATATCTTTAGATATATGCGCTTTTTTAAAAAGTTAAATTGAAACTCCTGCTGTTCTTTAGTTGCTCAAAAATGTTAGCATAAATTAAGCTAGTAAGAGAGAACACATCAAAACCAAGGCAGCTCTAGAGCACACTGAAATTCAGAGGCCAGACTCATAAAACAAATACATGCCTTCTGATTAGTTAGAATTTGTGCTAACTCTTTTTTGTGTGTATGTGTTTTCAAGATAAAATATTGTTGATACAGGTGGTAGCTACCAACAGTTCATCTTAGTGTTGTTTCTTAGCTCACTTTGTATTCTCTATTTCTGTTCTGTTTTCTCTTTCTTTACTGTTTGTCCTAGTAGAAAGTTTGATGTAGAGATTACTTTGATTCATTCTTTCTCTGTCCCCTACCTTTCTTTCTCTGTCTGTCTGTCTGTCTGTCTCTCTCTCTCTCTCTCTCACACACACACACACACACAAATATGCACATACACACACATAAACAGACACACCCCTCACTAAGAAAAACATTTGATGCCATTTTCAACTTTCACTGGCAATTTTACATAAACTTATATTAAACATTCCGAATGTGATGTTTTCAACCAGCATTCTGGGTTTTTTTTTGCTTTATTTTTTAGATTATAATATGATTATTCTTATCCATTTGGGCATATCTATTGTGTTGTTCTTTTTCAGCTCATGTTTGAGAAGTTATGTTGGTTGAGACTTTATGGATGAAGCTTCTGACATTACTAGGAAACACAATCTCACAGCAAGATCCTCTGGTGCTTAGAAGATTTCTGACCTTTTCTCCTCAACATTCCCTGGGCTTTAGATTCAGAAGTGCTCTTGTGCCTGCAGATAAATATCTTTACCATTTATCAAGGAAACTTCTTTTTGCAACAGATGGAGACCACCATAGAAAACCACAACTAATAAAAATGCAGAGCTGTGGGATCCAGACATCATGGACACATCTACAAATTATGTTTTTGTATGTTGATATTTTTCTTATTATTGTCTAAATTTCATCCTATAAATATGCTACAATTTATTTTTAACTTTCTATTTTTGCCACTGTTCGATGAGATCTGGCCACAGTCATCTGCATTATTCTTTCAAGGGTTCTTTTGTCCATGGCTGTAACCAATAACACTGAGTTATAGGGCCTGATGGTGATTTATTTTCAGCCACGTTAGTATAACCCAATGGCTACTCAGAGGTTCTGATGTTCACATCTTCCCTTCTATTATTTTATTTCCATTAAGACTCTTTGCTCTGGGTTGGCAATGGTTTTCTAAAAAGGTAATGAGTAAACATTTTTGGCTTTGCCTGTTAAGGAGCACAGTGATGAATATTATATAAGTATTTATCTGACCACTTAAAATATAATCATTCAAATGTGTGAAAATAATTTATTTTGGTTCATTTTTTCCTGTGCCTATAACTGAATACTACAGAATAAGTAATTCATAGTAATTAGGGACATCCTGGGGTTCTGGAGCCTGGAAAGGCCAAGAGCATGACACTAGATCTCTAACGTTTGGGGAAAGCCTGCCTGTTGCAGTGTAACATGGCAGAGGCTATGACAGGTGAGGTAGAGCGAGTGTGTTGGGTGAGACCTCTCCTTTCTTGTAAAGCTACCAGTGCCGTCATGGGGGACTCTCACAGCTTCATCTAATCTAACTTAACTTCCAAAGACTCCATTGCTCATATACCATTGAAAACATAATCTTGCAGGTTGAGTCCCATTTCGTGAACTTTAGGGACATATTCAAGCCTTATCCCCAGCTTTCCCAGAGTGCAAAGGTAGAAGCTAGATGGATTTGACTTGTGTGATGTAGTTTACTTAGTGTTTTTCTAGTATGAATTTAATATTTAACAGCTAAATCACTACACACACCAGGACACCCACACAGAGATTTTGGTAACATAAGGAATTGGGTTGTTAGATATACTTTTGGCATAATAAGCCTAGGGGATGTGATGGTCCGCTTCCTACAGTGCTGTTCTGGTACCGGCGGATGCCAACAGCAGAGGTGAGACCAACATCAGTTCCTCCCCGAGGCAGTCCACACCCTCTTCCCTGGCAATGGATGATGTGGTCCCTCTTGTGAACCCACCTGTGGTAGTTATGTCTCCATCAGGTGTTTGCAGGGGCCCGTCTCTCACACTTGTCTATAAAGTAGTCTTACAATGAATGTGACACTTGCATTGAATAGGGTCTCTCTAGGAGTCTCAAGGTCAGAGGCTGGGGAGTAGGGTATTTGGAGGCACAAAGGAATATGGAAACATAAAAATAGGCAGTTTGGGAAACATGAAATCAGGCATTGTCAAGGATTGGCTTCATCTTTCTAAAGACGAGGCCAGGGTGAGCTATAGGTAAGGCTGATATGGCAGAAAGAACCCATGCCATGCAGATTCCTAAGACAACAGGAAGTGTTAGGATTGATAAACTAAGTGTAAAAAGTTAAGGACTAGATGAAAAGCAGTTTTCTGCTGGATCCTGGTCCCAGACCTGATTTGTTCAGTCCTACCGTTCTAATAGGACTGTAGTCACACTCCCCACGGCACTTAACATTTGTGTTGATCTTCACCATTTCTGGGTAAG
The DNA here is from genome assembly GCA_028658305.1 of Pachyuromys duprasi. Lineage (NCBI taxonomy): Eukaryota > Metazoa > Chordata > Mammalia > Rodentia > Muridae > Pachyuromys > Pachyuromys duprasi. The sequence continues at coordinate 146,443,703 of CM053766.1, read as the reverse complement.
GCAGCTCTAGATTTCTTTCTCCAGTCACTCAGAAGGTATCTGCTGGGAGGTGGCTGTCTTGGATGATTGAGAGTTTTTCACAGGAACAAGGACAACTGTTTAGGAGATGATTGTTTACATCACAGTGTGTGTGCATATGTGTATCTGTCTGTCTGTCTGTTTATCTCACCATGTGTATATGTGCATATGACTTTGTTTCTCTCTGTGTGTGTGTATGCGTGTGTCTCTGTCTGTCTGTTTCTCTCTGTGTATATGTGTATGTGCCTCTGTCTGTCCGTCTCTCATGCATGTGTTTGCATGTACGTACGTACGTACGTATGTATGTATGTATGTATGTATGTATGTATGAATGGATGGAGAGATAAAGAAACTCTCCCTTTTAAAGATTGTCAAGTTAGCATGGAGAGGTATAGGTAGGTGTTTTGATGTACTGGCATAGGACAAAGCATCAATACCAGAGATGAGGAGGACCCTTCTAGAGATTCTGGAAGCTCACTTAAGGCTACTTGACCTTAAGAATACTAGTTCATTGTAGAGGATTGTTTTAGCTATTCTGAGTTTCTTATTATTCCATATGAAGTTGAGAATTTTTCTTTCAAGGTCTATAAAGAATTGTGTTGGTAATTTGATGGAATTGCATTGAATCTGTAGATTGCTTTTGGTAAGATGACTATTTTTATTATGGTAATCCAAGCCATGAACATGGTAGATCTTTCCATCTTATGATATCTTCTTCTATTTCTTTCTTCAGAGACTTGAAGTTTTTTCCTTTAAGTCTTTGACTTGCTTAGTTAGAGTTACACCAAGATACTTTATGTCTTTTGTGGCTATACATTCACTAATAAGTGGATATTAGCCATATAATATAGGACAGCCATCCACAGACTTAAAGAAGCTAAACACTAAGGAGGATCCTAGGGAGGATGATTAAATCTCATCCAAAATGGCAAACAGGATAGGTACCAGAAGCAGTGGAAGAGAGGAAACAGGATGAGAGTCTACTATAGAGGTTACTCTGAAAGGATTCACCCAACAGGGGATCGAAGCAGATGCTGAGACTCAGAGCCAAACTTTGGGCAAAGCACAGGGAGTCTTAGAGAGGAAGAGAGGGGTGGGATTAGAGGGACATGGAGGGGACAGGAGCCCCACAAGGAGACCAACAAAACTAAAAGATCTGAGCCCAGGGGGTCCTGCAGAGACTGATGCACCAACAGAGGACCATGCATGGAGAGGACCTAGACCCCCTGTTCAGATGTGGCTCATTGGCAGCTCAGTCTCCATGTGGATCTCTAAGGGAGGGGATTAGGGGCTGTCTCTATCATGAACTCAGCCGACTGCTGTCTGATCACTTGTCCCTGGTGATACAGCCTTGCCAGGCCATGAAGGAAGAGGATCCAGGCAGTCCTGATGAGACTTAACAAGCTGTGGGCAGATGGCAATGGTGGAGAACACCCACTTTCAGTGGACTAGGGGAAGAGGATGGGGGGAAGTGGGAGGGAGGGTGGAACTGAGGGAGGTTGAGGGAGAGTTTCAGTTGGGATATATAATGAATAAACTGTGAAGAAAAAAATAAATAAAAAGAGTACTAGTTCAGGAGTTGCAGCAAACTCAAAATTAGTGAGATGCTAAACACCAAATAGGTTAATATTACAGCAAGGTTAGTCCAGGGGTTGGGATGTGACATGCAGAAGCCAGACTCTTTAGGAGAGAGTAAGAGATTTTCAGGGTTCTAGATAAAGAAAAAAAAATCAGAACTTTTTATTAGGTTGATTTGTCCCTATTAGTAGGATTTCAAAGCAAGTGCTTTGCTTGAGAGGTAAAAACACAGCTAGGGCGGCTGGAGGTGAGGCTGGAAAGCAGGCAGAACATCAAGATTAGGATACGAGTCTCCACTGTGGGCACCTGGAGCTTGTTCTGCTGGCGGCTCTGGCAGCCAGTGTGAAACATGCATCAAGCTTGTTCCACAGCATGAGGGAGGGAGCATCCCATCAGCCATTGGTAGAAGAGTATTCTTCTCTTTTATGTAGAGCAAAGGGGCTTTAACTCTAACACCAGTCCCCAGGCAGAGAAGTGGCATTTCTGGCAACAGAGTCTTGGTGCCCTAGGTGAAAAAAGCCTGGGCTTGGGGCTAAGAAATGGACCAATGCAACTGCTAAAGGCGTTGATGTAAAGATTCATCCCTTGGGGCATCCAGCAGGGCCAGCTTTGGCAGTTTGTACACAGTATGTCCATGAGGCTGCCTGAGTGGACAGCCTGATTACCTCTCACTGATCTAGCTGAGTGTGGCTAGCTTTGACCAGGATTCTCACTGAAATTTGACTCTCACTTCAGTGGAGAGCCATGTGATTTCTCTGAAATCCCCCTTTACCCAGGACCTGCTAAATAGAAGCCTCTTAAGGAAATTGGCCAAACAGAACTAAAATCCAGTTTGGGAACATGAGAGATCTAGTTTTGTTTTCTACTTGATAGTTTGACCAACACCATTTGTTGAAGATGTTTTATTCCCCAATGTGTGTTGTTACCGTCTTTGTAAAACATCAGGTGGCTATAGGGTTTATTTGTAGGCCCTCAATTCTATTCTGTTGATCAGTGTGTCTATTTATATGCCTGTACCAAGCTATTTTCATTCTTATAGTTCTGTAGTACATCTTGAAATCTGGGATACTGATACCTCTAGAAGTTTTTTTTTAATTGTTCAGAATTGGTTTTGGCTATATTAAGTCCTTTATGTTTCTGTATAAAATTTAATATTATGTTCATCAACTGATGAGTGAATAATAAAAATGTGGAACATTTACACAGTTGAGTTGTACTCATAAAATTATGAACTTCTCTGGTAAATAGAACTGAAAAACAGTCATTCTTATGAGGTAACTCAGACACAGAAAGACAAATGTCATTTTTTTCTTTCATTTGTGCATGTTTGCTTTGAATCTCTAGATTCATGAGTTTTACTTAGAATGCTTATAGAGGTCAGAAAGGGTCCATGGTGGGAATGGGGTGGCTTTCAAGGGAGTGGAGACAAAATACAATGCTATAAGGGGGGAAGGGGAAGACTTGAACAGGAAGGATTAAGTGGGTGTGGGCAAGCAGGGTAGAAGATGGAATGTGGAAAGTCATAATTAACACAGAGACCTTTGGAAAAAGTCATATGGAAACTCACTATTATAGGAATTTCCTAATATATATACACATTCATATAGAAAGAGTCTAATTGGAGTCACCCTGTCATAGGGAGACAATACTCATACTAAACCCCCAGGACAATAAATATAAAGCCCAGTGCTAGAAATTGGTTACCTCTTTGGAGTTGTTTGGCAGTGGAATTCCATAGATCATAAAAATTTAGCTCAAAAATTTCTGGTTCAGTTGGAGGGTTGTGCCCTGGGCATATCAGCTCTTGGGATGGCCAAATTCTGGCTTGTCTAGGCTACATCCTTTCCATGTAACTGGTCATTGGTCGAGTGACCCATGTGACAGACAGAACCATGTGTTTCACCTGCTGACCAGCTTAGACTCATTAACATGGAGACTCAGAAGACCAGCAATCTCTGTGTGTATCACTCACTGAAGCCTTATGGGGGTTAAAGCAGTCACATGGGTAAGCCCAGGGAACTATGAGGTAGGATTACCCAAGGGTGTGGATATAAAGATCTGGGAGGAAGCTAGGCAGAGTAGTGCAGCTATGCACTACTGTGGAGATAGTCTAGAAACCTCTAGTTTTAATGACTTCCCAGATTAACTCTCACATAGCTGCTCCATGGCACAAGGTAACATTGCCATGAGGTAGGCACTCAAAAACCCACAGAGCCAGACAGTTTACATAAATGCCTGAAGCAGAGCTGTAAGTGATAGGGAATGCTTGGAAGGAATTCAGGCTCCATTTTCTCAACATATTTTTAGTTCCTCCTCCTTTGGTAATAACAAAACTATTGATTATATAAGGGGCTGAGGAAATAGTCTAATGGTCGAGCACTTGACCGTGAGACCACATGTTTAAACCCTAGTGCCACAGAACAAGCCCTTGTGGATTGTCTAAATTATAATGAAATGAATCTCTCTCTTTCGTGTGTGTGTGTGTGTGTGTGTGTGTGTGTGTGTCTGTGTGTGTGATTGCATTTGGTTGTATGTGGGCATGGAGGCCAAAAGTCAATGTTGGCTATCTGTTTCAGTTGTTTCTACCTTCCCAGAGCACAGTGCTGTGCCCAACTTTTCTTGTGTGTTCTGGGATCTAAACTCAGGTTTCCATGCCTGTGCAGAAACCACTGTACCAACTGAGCCATGTCCTCAGTCTGAAAGAAGTTTATTTGGCTCATTCTTGCAGCTTAAGGTCAAAGGGCTGCATCTGGTAATGGTCTTGACAGAGTTCTGAGGACATAGAGAGCATCACATGTCTGGAATCAGGAATCATGTATTCCCCACTTGTGTGAGTGTTCACGTGCATATTTGTTCATATGAGAGAAATATAGAAATACAATTTCTCTTTTAATTAAGTCACCTATAGTCAGTCATAGGGACTTCTTATTGATGATTTTATTTCATTGTAATCACCTTCTAAAAGTCTCATCTATGAACACAATAGTTGAATATTTTTTCCTTCTTAATCTCTTATCATGGGGATTAAATGCCAACATGATTTTTTTTTGCGGGGGGAGGATATAATTTATGTTCAAATCTTAGTCCCAAACTGCCTATGTTCAGCCTCTGTGACTGGGTGGCATGCAGCTTTAAAACTGTGTCTCTGCTCACCAACTACTCTGACTACCTACTGAACTATAAGCCAGAGCAGGAGCCCTGGAATGAGGACCCACACCCAAATAAAGAACACTCCTGTTTACTCCAGGCTTTCTAACCATCAGTGATAACACAGGGCAGCCTGGGCTTTGGAGGCTCCTTTCCTTCCAGCTCTGAATTCAGTTCCATCTTTTTTGACTCCTCTTCCCCTTTGTTGCTCTATGTTTCCTCCTTTCCATTTGTCACCATCTGACACAAGTTGTCCCTGTTCATTGCTTTTCTATCTGTCCCATGAAAACAAAAGCTCTGTGGACTTTCACCTGTTTCTGGAACTCAGTGATCTGTTGGGCACTTAATGAATACTTCCTGAGTGAAAGTCACTCTATAATTGTTTCTTGATTATTGAAGTCAGTGTGGTGCAAGGACCGGCATCAGCATGGCTTCCAACACCTCTCTCAGCTTCCTGTGGTGGTTCTGTGCACAGAAGCTGTGTTGACGTTATGGAGCTTCTTCCCATGAGTTGCTCTCTTTTCCTCATTCTATTTGTATTGCTAGAATTTTCTTGTGAGCAATATCATAGATATACAGAATTTTATCGTCTGGGGAAAGAAGTTTGAAAAGTGAAAGGTAGATTCAAAGTTTAGGAAAGTCTGGGGGAGACCTCTGTTCAGGAGGCTCCCTCCCACTGACTCTAGAACATGAAGCGTTGAGACTAGAAAGTCACTTGTTTTGGTTTGTATCAGATTGGAGAGAGGAAAGCTCTCTCTCTCTCTCACCGGACTCCGTACATGAGGGAATTTTAATTTGTTCCTCACATCTTACAGGTAAGGAAGTAGGGCCCCAGAGAAAGCCGCTCAGTGCCCAGGAACCAGTGTGTGATCCCACCTTCTCCATTGTTGGTCAGTTGAGCTCCCCCCGAACATCCTATTCTGTTCTCATTTCAAAGGCATAAGCAATTCTTTTTAACCAAACCAAAGTTTAACTTAGCAGCTCCTGAAATACAACATGCACAAGTCCTAGGGAAAAGAGGAAAGGATTTAGAATTTATAAAAAGACAAACAAAAGTTAGTGGGAGGCTAGGTTTCAAAGAGTTCACAAGAGTGCCAGGGCCTCCTAGGAAGCCTGTTGATAAGCCAGATGAAAATATAGGTCAAGGGGGAACATGCCTGGACCTGACTCCCCAGTCAGAGAAGAAATGAAATTTAGTGGGAACTGCATCTCATATGTGGACCTTGGGGTGGGGTCATGATTCTGTAGCTTGTTCTTGGCTCAGAAAACCCCACCCAACTGCTTGTTTTCCATATCTCTGGAGGAAGGTGGGAGCAGCCCAGGCTGTTTAAGTTCATGGTTTACAGACTGGAGATATGGAGTGTCTCCAAGGGTCCCATGTTTGAGGCAGGCAGACTGTGTTCCTATTCGGAAACACGGGGCTTTTTGGATGAGAGTATTTCTCATAAAACACAAATTCAGAGGTTCCAACTCTCAGAGAAGTTACTGACTTAGGTTTTTTTCTTGATATGCCTCAAAACTCCCCCAGGAGGTTAGCTGAAAATCATGCAGCTTTCTCAGGCCAGGAAGCTGGTCTGGTTAATTCTGCCATGCCTGGGCAGGGCAGACGGTGTGTGTCAGCACCTGGGTCGCTTCTCCAAAGGACCCTGTTGCAGAGGGTGCTTCTACAAATGACTTGCTCTGGACTTCATCTTTGGGGTGATACCAGACAGACACAGTTGGCAGCTGTCCATCACTCCGTAGTCTTTACATTTTTATCACGTGCTCACTGATTCAGTGAAAACTCTGCCATTCTCTCTTTGATATGGTTATGGCTTTCACACATCAAGCCAGGTGGAACTTGGAGATCACTTGTGGATTCTTGTCCCTCAAACAGAGTCATAGTTGACCACAGTGTTAACTGACTTAATAACACATGTATATTTACACCCTATTGTTCTTACTCTCACTTCTCTGCTGTCTCGTGTATTTATTTTGTACGTGTGTAGGGGGAGGAAGGTCACCCTCCAAGTAAATTACTCACTCTAAAATCCTCATCTGTGTTGGCTTCTGGAGTACCAAACGCAGATAATGTCCTCAAGACTTTCAGCTAGTATGGGAACTACCCAGGAACTAGTTGATAGGACTCTATCATGTGGTGAACATGCCAAATTCCTCTTTCCCAGATAGAACATTTCTTATGTGTCCTGCATGGGAAAGTAACAATGGGATGGAAGGCTTTGAATATTAAAATGGATACTTCATGGAGACATGTGATTGATTTCTCTCTGTTTTTCAGTCACTTCCAATAGACTGTCCTCATTGAAATGAAAGATTAATATGTTCATCATTCAGTGAAGGGAAAGTAACTCCTCTTTTGCAAGAAAACTTGGGACCTCAGAGCTCAGGCTTTGACTATAATACTGGTGACTATAGCTGACATGAACCATCTTAAATTTAAACAATGACTTTTCTGCCACATCACTTTTTGTTTGTTCATCAGTCAGTAATCTGGGCAGGGTCTTGCATCCTGGCTCATTTTGTGAAAAGCTGATTAACATAAGTCAGAGACATTTGGGAAGATGGAAAGTTAATTGAGAAAATACCCTGACTAGATTGGTCCATGGGCAAGATAGCAGTTTGCTTTCTTGATTGATGATTGATGTGGAAGGGCCCAACTGGAGTTCCTGTCCTGACTTCCTTGGATGGTGGACTGTGATGTGGAGGTGTAAAGTAAATGAACCCACCCCTCTCACCTATGTTTCTATTGGTCATGGTGATTTATTACAGCAACAGAAACTCTTAAGACACAGGGACAGCACACATCTCTGTTCCCCAAGGCTTCAACTACCTATGTAGTCACTTCAGCATGAGGACTGAATGGTAATCAGACATCTTACATGGCAGCCCTTGGCTCAAAAGGTGAATGTGTTAATGAGAGACAGCTGCATGGAAGCTGTATGGCATTTTAGGACTTGATCTAGAAAATGGTCCCATCCCGCTGGAGGGGGTTCTAAAGGCCTGCTGTGCCTTGTGACCAAAGGCTTATTTTCCATAGTGAATAGACCCATACACATAGGAAGAGGCACTGGACAAAGGTGATGGGAGAGGGAGTCTTGACTGGCCCGAGCTGAAACCCACTTTTTAAGCCTTATGTTTCAATGAGCTTTCACGCATGCCTTGATATTGATGTTGAAGGGAAAGAAATGCTATAGTTTGGTTCCACATGTTAAAGGTGTGGTTCCAGCCTATGGTACTATTGGGAGGTAGAGGAGCATTTAGGAGGTAGGGCCTATTGCTAGGAAATAGTCATTGGTGGTGTTCCCTTGAAGGAGATATTGTGATCTCTGTCTCTCTTCTCTCTTTTTGCTTCCTGAGAAGCTTCCTTGTCACATGTTCCTGTCATGCTGAATTGCCTCCACGAAGGCTCCAAATCAACAGGGCCAAGTACACATGGGATCAACACCTCAGTCAGAAAGACAAATAACATTTTTTTTCATTTTAAGTTAAATTGCCTTAGGTATCTTGTTACAGATATGAGAAGTTGACCTATACAAGAAGACTGGGACAGTAAGGAGGAGGAGGGAGAGTGGGATGGCTTCAAGCTTGCTCCTCATCTAGCCTCTAAGACCATTTGGACAACCTTCTGAAGATCCAGAGACAAAGGCAAAAAAACAATTGTTTTCCTAACAACCTGTGTGGGAGGCTGAGCATAAACCGTCATATTTAAGGCTTCTAGCCATTGAAACAACACCGCCTACAGAAGCATAGGATCCTGTCTGCTCTGGGACCTTGTAAACTAGTGTTTTGGCATCTTTTAGAGGAGGGACATACATGAGCTGTGTATACAGGTCATACCTATCAGCAGGGCCAGAGACTGTTATAGGGGATATAGCAGAGGGATAGGGCTGTTCCTTTTTGGCTATAAAATACTGTTTGTGACATTCCCAATATTATGGTGTGCACCCCTGCAGCGCCAGCACTAAGGCCAAAGGTGGGAGGGCTGGTGATATAGAGTCTTTATTATGTTTATATATAAACATATATTTATGTATACATAGTCTATTATGTTCAGTCATGGGTGTTCAGGAAGAGAACACTAAAAATAGAATTACAGTATAGCCATGGTTAGTAAATAATGTTGACAGAGGTGTGTGTGTGTGTGTGTGTGTGTGTGTATGTGAACCCACACGCATGGGCGCACGCACACCTGTGTGCATACGTGAATGCATAGACATGTATGGTTAAAAAGCAGAAGAGGAAAACTAGACAGACATTTTTACTAAGAACCCGAATTCTTCCAAAGTAGGCTGTCTAGCACACAGCGTGCTGTGGTAAGGGCTGATTGCTATATCAGAGTCCTACCATCTCTAAGGTTGCCGTGGGAATCTCAGGGAGAAAGAACATGAGCATCCAGGCCCGTAGAGAGCCAACTGCCTTTGGCATTTCCCTAAAGACACGTTACTCTAGAGACACCCCGGAGTCACTGCATCCATCCTGAAACCTTGAAGAAGACTTCGCAGCATGACTTTTTAACAGCACACAGTGGAAAATGATCAGGTTTATAAAATACTAAAGTCCAATACATTTTTATCATTAAAATTGTACTTCGTTTCTTTAGGCTAGAGATGAGATTGAACACTAGGTAGCAGGTATGAGGCCATGGGTTCAATCTGCTCCTCCCTGACCCAGTACCACAAACAAGAAAAAATTAGCAAAGTACATTTGTACTATTGGATATCAGTGAAAAAACTGAGTGAGGAAATAAGATCAAATCTCTGTAGATCCTAATCTCAGATGTATGTAACGTAAGAGTGTGTAGGAGAGGTACATTACCATGTCACAACCCAAGGTCTTCTATTTCCTTCCCCCTCCTGTGAAGTGTGTTTATCCTTCCAGGTAGAGATAATAGTAGAAGAGTCTGGACAAACTGAGAATGAGCAAGATGGTGTATAGAAGAAAGGGTGAGTAAGAGCTATCTCTCTGTGAAGGAGAAAGATAGGGGAGGAACACAGAGGGAAGTGAGTGAGAAGAGGAGAGAGTGGAAAGTGAGGCAGAAAAGAAGGAAGACTCAAAGGCTAGAGAGCCCAGGTGAGCTGAGAGACTGAACGAAATGCAGGAATTTCCAAGAACCTATAATATGGAGAAAAATTCCGAGAACAAAAGATGATAATGGGTGATTATGAAAATTACAAAAACATACATCCAGTTTTGGTTAGATGTTGAGAGCAATTTGATAGCCTGAAGACGGGCTGATTTTATCTGGGATCTTTCTGTCACCTGTGGGGTCCAGCGTTGCTGTAAATGCAGATCTTATTCTCTATGTTGGTTCATGACCTGAGTCTTTCACTTAACTGTACAAGTAGGGCTTGACCTCTAGTGCTCATATAACACCTCCATGCATGAATGAATCCTACTTTACTAGTAGATCTCTCACTGGCCATTCAGATCCCTTTATTGTTAGAATCAATATCTTGATCATGGCTATACTACCAAGGTTAACCTAGAGTTTCAGTGCAATGTCATCAAAGTTCTGAGGTCATACTTCATGGAACTAGAAAAATTAATTGGAAATTTCACATAGAATCACAGAAGACCATTTTAAAATGTAAACTATCCTAAGAAACAAGATGTTACTTATTAAGAATGAGTAACTCACAAGTACATTATATGTGCATTTATAGTTGTTTAAACATATAATAATTTTGTTCAGATAGAGTTAAATTATCTATCATCTATGTGTCTTTCTAATTAATCTAATCTAATCTATCTATATACATGTATGCTTGCATGTCTGTATGTGTACCATGTACATACAGTGCCTTGAAGGCCAGAAAAGGATGTCAGATTTCCTGGAGCTGGAGTTACAGGTGATTGTGAGTCGCTTGATGTGGGTCCTGGGAATTAAACCGAGGTCCTCTGCAAAAACAGCATGTGCTCTTAATTGCTGAGTCATCTGTCCAAATTCCAGATACATTTTTTAATGTAGAGTTATTAAGACAAATAAGAATAGTTCTAATATCTATAGCAGGACTTACAAAAATCATGACTGCATGTAGCCTTCTTATTGGTGAATGTCTAGACTATTGACTTCAAATTATCTTCTCTTGTTCTATTGTCACATCCTTGCAAGTTGAATGTAGGGGAGGAATTTGAATGTAGGCCTTCCCTGTTTTTTTTATTTTATAGATCCTAACCCATAACAGAAACTCAGTATGTCTGCATAATAAATAATCAAATCTATCTGAATGAATGAATGGTTCTTAGATGGATGATAGTTAGGTGAATCACAAGGTTTCTACATATTTGCCCCTCTCTCAACCTGTCCCTCAATACTGTAATCTAGAAGTCAGTAATTCCTGAAAATACAAGAGTTTTTGTTGTTATTGTTGTTGTTTTACCTGAAAGTATCTGATTGTATTATCTTGTGAGTGGCTATACTTCCTGGAGGGTTGGCTCCTAGCGTTCTGCAGGACACTCATTCCTAGCTCCTCTGCGTGAGGAGAGCCAACATAAATAAATATTTATCTTCTTTGATACTGGAAAATTGGTTAATTGTTTGGACCTCTCTTTCACATTCTTTGTTGTGAAGATTGAAGAATGGAGTTGTGGAGGCATCTAGCCTGGTCCCCAGCATAGAGCAGACCCCAGAAATGATGAACACTGCTGAGACTTAGCCCATCCCTTCTCAGCATCACCTTGGCTTGGCCCACTTCAGAAAAGTGATGGATAACTAACATTCTGGTAGGTTTTGAATTTAGTGTTCTCTTTGCTGCTGTGAATTAGGTATATATATATATATATATATATATATATATATATATATATATATATATAATCTCACTCAGGAAACAGGAGGACAGCTAATGCTCCTCACAGTTCTGAGCTCTTTACTTGGTTGGAGAGTATGTACACAGCATCAGTTCTTGTCACTGGGAACATTGCAGCCGAGCGTCACAGCTGTTCTGTCCAACCAGCTGAGGTGAAGCACAGAGAAGCTCTGTTTCATTGGTTCTATCAATTGCCTGGATATTTATAACATTCCTGGTAAGGGTCAGATTCATTTCATCACAGTGCTTACGACATCTAGACAGGCAGAGGCCAACTATGCTTAAATTCCTCTGAGGTCAGCTGGACGAAGTGTGTACCTCTGTCAGACATTGCTATAAACAGGAAGCTAGTCAGAGGGACATAGGTAGGCAAGGGAAGTGGAAGTGTGCTCCCTGGCACGTCAGCTTTTTGTTGCTGGAAGATATTGCTAGGAGAAATGGTGGGAAGACATAGGGCTAGGCATCTAAACACAGGTGTTAGGGAGGACCAGGGGTCCCTTTGAATAGCCAAGACAGTTCCAGTTAGCAGATTCCCAACCTTGGGGTCCTCTCCCTTCCTGCAATGTTCAAAGCTGCCACTTTTCTCTAAGGATAATTTAACCTTCTGCTTTTCCTGGATTTTCAAATCTCTATTTGTCCCAGTGAATGAGCTTGACAATCCCATTTGACCACTGGTACCCCCGATTACACCATGAACAAGGACAGTAACCACCATTACCCCTGGTTACAACATTCTGACGCGAGGACAACAGCTAAGATGGAAAATCAGGCTGATAGTAAACGTAAGTACTTGTATTACTGAAAAGCGTCTCATCTATCTGCCCTTAGTCTACACAACACTGGAATCTGAAGGGAGGCCCAAAGCTTTTTTGCTCCATTGTCCAAAGAAGATAAAAGGCTTATGTGCTGACTCTTCTCCAAAAGAAACTTATCAGCAGAGGTCCTCAGGATGAGGAGTGTGCTGAACATTGAGAGCCAAATCTCTGGGAAGCATAACCCAGTCTCGGCAAAATAAACCCATTCTAGATCAGGTATTTTCAAGTAATCAACCACTTTCGTGGATGCTGGTAGAATCTGGGTGTGGATGTAACACATTATTTGGTTTGGATTTGTATACAGTTATCTTCCTGTATCCATGATGAATAGGCTTCATCCTTTGACACCAAACTTAGCAAAATGCTCATTTTTTATTAAATGATGAAGAATTTGCCTGTAGTCCATATCCTTTTAAAACTTTAAAACATCTCTAGAGTACTTAGGATAATGCAGCACAGATGCTATGAAAATATCTATATATGCTATTATGTGGTAAACAATGACAAGAAGAACCTGCATCAGGCTTTTCTAAAGTACGGTGTGTGTGTGTGTGTGTGTGTGTTGGTATATTACAGTAATTTTTGGTGTTGGCTGAATCTGTGGATACGGAAACTGGAGATCTGGAGGATCAACTCCTGATCCAAAGAAATGTAGCAACTTCCCCCAGCCAGATACAAGCATTCATTCTGTCCTTTTAAATCGCTTCATTCTGATTTTCTTTCTATTTTCTCCAGATATGCTGGCAGCAAAGAAAAGTGAATTAGCTCAAGTTGATTGGTTTTTCTGTTGAACACGGAGCTTTTGCTCGTAGGCTCTCCCTTGTGATCCAGACCTCAAGTCTAAATAGCAGCTGCATGCAGCCTGGTGTGAAGAGCAGCAGACAGCATTTAGGGAAAGGTTTTTTATTTTCTGAGAGACTGTGCCTATTGCCCGTGGCTTACCTGGAGGACCACAAGGTACACAGAGCAGAGCCTTGAAGGAGATTTGGTAGGGGCACACCCATAAGACCTCAAATGTACACAGGAGGGAAGCTCCCACAACTCTCCAAACAGTTTCTATGTGAGTCTAAACAGAAGCTGGAAAGGTGACAGCTGTGTGGCAGACATCATGTTTGCAGGCTCTGTGAGAGCATGACAAAATCCCAGTTCTTGACTGGCCAAGTGACTCTGAGTCACTTAACCACAAAGGACTTCATTGTCTAAAGTACAAAATGGAGAACAAAGTTACCCTAGGCTGAGCTGGTGCCCCTCCACCTTCCCAACACCCTGAACCCACAGTGACTCCACACGCTTCACCTTCACTCTCTTTCCCTTTGCTCTCCTCACCTATATGGATGGCCGTTAGGGAACCATTGTCAGGACTCTCATTGCAATTTGTATCGGATTGATTGTTGCCTTTTCTCTCCTCAGGCGTCCAAGGTCATCTTCTTGGGAAGTCTGAGAGACAGAACTCAGACTGCGTTCATTTTTTTCCAGATGGAAAGTGAGGAAAAAATGTGACCAAGCATTCAAGCGTTTGGTCTATAAAACACTCCAAACATTCAGCTGTTTAGTGTTGGGAGAACAACATGCCATCTGAGCACGTGAGCATCACAAAATCAGCTGACCCTGGGCTCTGCGGTTTGACCCACTGGCTGAGAAGTAACTCAGACATTATAGTTCAACCTTTTCTCCTTTTTCTTAAAAACATTTGAATTTTATTCTCACTATAGAAAGTTAAGAGAAATTTTTTTTAGTTAGTTGATTTGCAGTGGCTAGATGAGATTCTTAGAAACTTTATAAAGATTCAAATGTTGAGATTATCTTCTTTGTTTGAGCAACAAGGTCCTAAGGAAATCAGGAACTTATCCTAGGGAGAATAATTATTTAGTTTCAAGATGACACCAGTTTTAAAAGGTTACTCTTTGGCTTACATGTCAGCCAAAAGATTGTTTTCATCTTCCTTAGGACATTTATGTTTTCAGTGCTGTCCACAAGCAGCTGCATCATATTAAATTTGTTCTTTGAAGCCTACTTTGTCCTCATCCATAGAGGTAAAGGTGAGGTAAGCGCGGGAGGCCCACCTGTGGTATGCTGGTTAGCTGATAGCCGCATGCTCATCCCACTGTGGACAGGGTTTCTGCCCCTCCTTGACTGCTGTCTCATCCACGCGACTTAATTTGGTCAAAGGGATATTAACACAGATAAGTTTGTAACCTAAACAATGCTTGTACATTTTCTGCTTGTTCTTTTTCTGCTTTTGCCTGGGATAGCTTGCTGGCATGTTATACTTGAAATGGACTCAACTCATCCTTGACATCAACCAAGACTGACAGACTGAAGCCAGCCAGTCTACAGTAGACCAGCTATCATGGGCACATTTGACAGAGATCAGTATCAAAGTTCAACTGACAACTCCATGAACAATTAATATTTGTTTGAAATAGCTGAGTTTGGAGGTGTTTTGTTTTGGGCACAAGGGTAGCAACTGATAGCTGATATATATGAACTTCTGGTTCTGGGACAAGGTACACACTACTTAATTCCCTTGAGCACCATTTTACTTATCTGTAGTGTGGAGAAAGTCATTCTTATGTGCAGGATGGCTAAGTTGATACAGATTACTACTTGCTAATTAATAAAGGATCCCTTGATATTACTCTACCTTCATCTTTATCAATAGAAAGGGGAAAAGTGAGGTAGTTTATGCCTTATTACTCCAATACGATTTTTGCAAAGACTCTTCTTTAAGGTCCTTGAATCTCAGAGATCTGCCCACAGATGGCCCTGGAATGTCCTGTCTGGAAAACATGCAATTTTACTACTGGAAATAATTTTTCAATGAATTTTGGACTTTCTCTCTCTTCATATATATAACATATACACATACATATGTACATATTATATAATATCACATATAATTATATGAAATAATATGTAATATATTAATATTTTATATAATATACAGTATATAACATAAATATTATATAATATATGCATATAAATATTTATATGATATTTATATTTATCATACATTCCTATATAAATAAATATATAAATTATATATAATATAATTATAATATCGATGTATTATATATACATTATATATGTTATCTTTAAGTAAAAATAAGCCAACAAACAAAGAAATCTAGAGATTGTCATAGACCAAGTTAGTCTCTATAATCTAAAACAGCAGAGAGCCAGGCAAAAGCACTGATAATCTCTTAATGGAACATTTGAGGAGAAGGGTATGCTCTATAATCTAGGGTTATAGGCTTGCCTACTTCAGCGCATCAGTTGAAGCTGATATAAGAATTTACTGTACTTGATTGGTGGGATCGTGGAACTCTCTTTTTGGGTCAAGGTTGTGTGTGTATTTAGGAGATAAGAGATCTGGCCAGTGAGAGTAAGGTCATGTCTTCATATGTCTGTGATCCCATGTTGAGACCTCTGTTCCAGAGATCTTCAAAAGAAGTGTTATCCCTCACCCAGTGTTAGACCACGGCTGAATATGTACACACTTTAAGAGACTGGGTAAATGAATGGCTGGATGAACTAATTTACTCTTGCTATGGATGGTAGTTTTCCTTGAAGTAGACAAGACTAGAATGATGCAGGCAGTAATGTGCTCAGGTGTTGTGATTTGAATGTAAATTGTCTCCCACAGTCTCAAACATTCAAGCACTTTGTTTCCGGCTACTGCAATTTTGGAAGATTATAGGACCCTTAGAAGGGTGGACTTCATTGGGGGAAATAGGTCACTGAAGACAGGCCTTGAGTTTACATAACCTGGTCTCAATTCCTGCTGGCTCCCCTTTGCTGACTGTGGACACACAGTAACCATCTACCTCATATTCTTGGCATGTTCCTCCTGTCATTCCGGAATGGATCTCTTCTTAAATGGAGAGCGAAAACCCCCTCCTTCCTTTAGTTGTTTTGGTCAGGTATTTCGTTACCACAATAAGAACACACTGTCTCACCTGCTGTGCCAACATGTTTTGCATCCTGGCCTGCTGTTTCCTCACCAAATCTCTTCTTATACACCCAATTGTAAGACCCAGCCAAGGCAGTGTGTGGTACTTATCCCACAATCTCTACCTTTCAACTTCTATGTTTGTACTTTTTCTTTGGAAAATTCAATTGTTCTCTAAGGTCCAAGATATTATAATTATGCATATATAATTATGCATGTACATCTATTTATAGATATGTGTAATTACATCAAGTGATGTGCAATGTATTAAATGTAATATAGTATATGTAATATAGTATATGTAATATACAACCGCTACATAACTTTCTATAGCAGTGAATTAGGCCCTGCCCATCCCACTGAGGCTGTATTGTTTCCATGGTAACTAATGCGCTGCAAAGCGGAAAGGGAAAAGAGAAACTTGATAGATTTTTTTTTTCCCAGACACTACATACAAACATAAATAGAATGTGCTGTTGGGTGCCTTATGGGAAGGACCATCATGATTTTAACCGGCACTTGCTTAGGAAAGCTGCATATTTGAGGTTTTGTAGCACCCCCAGGCAGCAGCATTCTCTCTGAAGGTCCAGACCGGTCTAGGAGCCAATGGCTACTTGCTACTGGCAGACACTGAACTGATATTTTTATGTTGCCAATGTCTCATCTGTCTGGAAAACCTACAGGAAAGCTTCAAGTTCCAACCTCTGGCCCTGCCTGCTATGCAAATGGGCCCTGCCGAGGGCTTCTCCCACAGCCGGCCTAGAACTGAGCTAGAGAGACTGTAAATGGAGAGGCTTTCTCACCCCTCTTGTTTTCTCCTATCTTGCATTTCTTCACCTTTGCTCTCCACTTTTTCTTTTGTCTCCCTCACACTTTGATCTCTCCTCTCCTGTTGCTGTCTTTCCTGAGGCTTCTTTAATTGTTGCTTTCAGGATTTTGTTGCTGCAGACACTCACTTTACCCTCCCTGCCATGTCCTAACCTTCTGGAGGACAGAGAACAGCTCTGTCCCTTTCCAGCTCAAGCACAGTGGGTAATCCATAATTGATTAATCAGCACAAGTCAGGAAACCTCACATTTCACCTTACATAGGATTTCTTGGATTGTCAGGATTCCCTTTCAGGTATCCCCAGTTTGTAAGCCTAGTGTTAGAGACCAAGAGCCCGCATTTCTAGTAAGTACCTAGGCGATGCTGATGTGGCTGGACCAGAGGCACACTGTAGACCACTGGCCTTAGTCAAGTGTGGACCGCTGATCAAATGTCATCTGATGTTTATTCCTCTAACACACCTCTCCCAGTTTCTCCTTGTCCCAGACCCGACCCTCCATTTACCTTCTAAACACTCCAGTATTATGCTTGCACACACAGCATTGCATTCCTAACCTACCCTCAGGAACATTTTGAAATGGTAATGTTTTCAAGCTCTGAAGTGCTTGACACCATTGAAGTACTTGAGGACAGTGTTAAAGGGGAAAGAAATTTCACTTCCTCTGAATGAAATGGAAGTGAGTCTGAGCATTCTAGCTGGAAAAGCTATAACTGTCTTCAGTGGGTCCCATGAACCTGAGCCCAGAAATTATCAAGACAAGGCAGCCCAGAGCCACACTGACTTCTGGAACAGTCTTTCTTCTCTTCCTCTCTACCTCACCCTGTGCCCCCTGATTCTTTGGGATTGCCCCTTTGAAGATATGCTCACACTCAGGTCCCTATCTCAAATGGCTTTCTTTTGGGGCAGCCATTGGTATGCGAGAGATGTGACAAGATTTTTTGTTTGTTTTTTAGTCCTTTTCTGAGTATCCACAGCCCATAATACCACATTTATGGAGCTATCATTAGCTTTCCATGTAAGTCTCTGAACATTGTAGAAGTCACAGAGTAGCAGAAGCGGTCACCCGAGGTGAGAACAATGTATTGAATTGGGTTTGATGGAAGACTACATTTAAGCAAGGGCTCCAGTGTTTGGGATGGAGTGGTTTTGGGGAGAGCATGCAGAAGATGTCTAGGATCAACCATGGGAGTTCTTTGTATCTAGCAGAGGTGTGGGACTTTCAGTTAAGTAAGTTTAAAACATGGTTTTGTTGCTAAGAAGGTTTCAAAGCAACTGGGTTAGGTTCTAATGCCTTTTCCCAAAGGAGGTATAAGTAAGACATCCTTCGTCCACATGCATGAACATTGTTTTTTCCTATCTTGGTCAGAGGAAGTGGGCTATCCTTGGCGTGTAGGAGGGACATTGAGACCTTTGATTCAAGACATCTGCCTCTCTGATGGAGTTGGAGGGAGTTTAGGCCCAGTGATAGCTGTGCATGGAGCCAGCCAGCCCTGTTGTGTGAGGCCAGTAAAGAGCCATCACGGCTCTCCCTGATCTAAAAGCAGTTTAGAGCTACCTTGAGAAAAAACACAGAGGGGAGAGAGTAAGAAAGTGGACCCCACTGTCTCACTTGGAGCTCAGCAAAGTCTGCCTGAAAAAGTAGGGGAATGGTTAATACCATTCTCTGTGGCTTTGTGATACACTTTGTTTGTGTTTTGTTCTGTTTATTACTCAGGCATGCAAGTACACACTTGCATGTGTGTGTGTGTGTGCTCACACGTATACACACACAAACATAGAGAGGGTTATGTAAACAATTTTGGTGTACTTAAAAAGGCCTGTCTTGTGTCAGGGTTAAGTGTCTTATCATTCTTTTAAATTTTAATTTTTATATTAATTACAGTTTATTCACTTTGTATCCCAGCTGTATCTCCTCCCTCATTCCCTCCCAATCTCATCCTCCCTCCCTCATCTTCTCCCATGTCCCTCTCCAAGCCCACTGATAGCGGAGGTCCTCCTCCCCTTCCATCTGATCCTAGTCTATCAGGTCTCATCAGGACTAGCTGCATTGTCCTCCTCTGTGGCCTGGTAAGGCTGGTACCCCCTCAGGGGGAGGTGATCAAAGAGCCAGCCACTGAGTTCATGTCAGAGACAGCCCCTGTTCCCCTTACTAGGGTACCCACTTGGAGACTGAGCTGCCATGGACTACATCTGAGCAGGGATTCTAGGTTATCTCCATGAATGGTCCTTGGTTGGATTATCAGTCTCAGAAAAGACCTCTGTGCCAAAATTTTTGGTTCTGTTGCTCTCCTTGTGGAGCTCCTGTCCCCTCCAGGTCTTACTATCTCCCGATTCTTTCCTAAGATTCCCTGCACTCTGCCCAAAGTTTGGTTATGAGCCTCAGCATCTGCTTTGGTACACTGCTGGGCAAAGTCTTTCAGAGGCCCTCTGTGGTAGGCTCCTGTCCTGTTTTCTCCTTTTTCCAATGTCCATCCTATTTGCCTTTCTGTGTGAGGATTGAGCATCTTACCCAGGGTCTTCCTTCTTGCCTAGCTTCTTTAGGTGTACATATTGTAGTGTCTTATCATTTTTAAATGTTAAGTTCCTTCAGGTCACTGATTATCAGTGATCAGGGGGAAGATTTGGGGGTTGTATTCTTAGATTCTACCTTCAAAAAGTCTAATTCAATATGTTCAGGGTAAGTCCTGGTGTCTGGACTTTTGTGCTCTTTAGGTTGCTTTGTGTGGATGTTATTCCTATGTGAGAGCACACTGGCCTTCACTATGGGGCACTCGCATCAAGAGCCACTGCAGCTAATTCTGGCATCCTGAACACTAAAGGACAACCAGCAAAGTGCACCTGAGTCCCTCTGGGGTTGTACATACAGCATCCCACATCTTCTAAAGTGGAGAAAAGACCATAAATCTCTAATGTGAGCTCCATATGATGGGGACAGAAGAGCTGGCAAAAACTAGTTGGACTGAAATAGCTGTAAAGACCTTGCCTGCAGCTCTTTCATATGAACTTGAAATGCCCTGAGTTCTAAAGTTTCTCAGGGGAGTAATCAAGGCAACTGTTCTTCTTTTTTCTATAAAGCCATGTATCATCCCTCCTCCCTGGTGAGATGTTCAAGGACATTGCTGTCCTTCACCCTATTTCATCTTGAAAAAAAAATAGAAACAGAGACCAAGGAAGGATTTACTCAAAGTAGAGGAGAAGTCCCAGAGCAAGAACTTGGAAAAAGGGCAAAATTGGAGAAGATGCAGCAGGAGGAAAGATGGATGTGGAAGAATGAAAGGCGGGGGAGGTGGATGGAGAGAGGATGCAAAAGGACCAGCAAGTAAGGAATGAAAAAGTTCTCGTGTGGCTTCCTCAAGTTTCCACAGGCAGCTACTATCAGAACAGAGCTATTGTCTTGTGAGCCTAAAAGTGACAATTTTACCCAGACAAAGAGTAACATCTTTAAGTAACATCTTTAAGTAACATCTCTAAGTAACATCTCCCTGTCTGAATTGTCATCTGTATCACCTTTGGGGGAAACCTCCCTTCTTCTGGCCTTTGATTCATTTCACATTAATAGATGCTTTGCTTGGGATTAGCCTTGATACCCACATTCATCTTGGTAGCATGACTTTGATTCTGCCGGATGGCCCTTTGTATGTTTCTCCTTACGCACTGTCATCTACAGGGTCTGATGGTGCACCAGTGCTCCTGGGCTATTTCTGTTCTTTCATTTACTTTCATGTACATTTACAACCACACACAGCATCAACATGTCTTTACTGAGCCAGGAGTGGCCTACACAGCACTGTTCTTTGGTGGCTTATGATCTTGTATGTCAGTTTGGAAACACATCTGCATGATAAAGTCACTTCAACACACTCTCATCCAGGTCATCTGTCAGGTTACATCATTCTCAAAATGAAATAAGGATCCAGCTGCTATGAGGGCCATCTGGGCTTGAGAATTGAGGAAAATCACTTTCTAAGCAAGGACATTTGGATTCTCATTATTCCACCCTCCTCTGCAATGGCAGCATGAAACATCCCTTCATGTCAGCTCTGCCTTGGCAGGAATCTTCTCCCTTGCTCCTACAGCTGCTGGACAGCTCCACCCAAGGCTCCTTTACTCTAGCCATAGTCTTAACTGTTGTCCCTGTAGCAATGGCATTTCCCCCTTTGCACCTTTTCCCTGAAGGTGAGGTGGTTCCCATTGTCACTGTGCTGGTTATTTTTGTCAGCTCTGCACAAACTAGGCTCATCTGGGGAGAGGGAGCATCAGTTCAGGAATTGCCTTTATCAGACTCACATGTAGGCATGTCTGAGGGGCATTTTCAGGACTACTGATTCTGTGGAAGAGCTCAGCCCATTGTGGGGAGTGGCATATGCCCAGGAAGGTATAAAAAAGGACACGGAAACCCGGAAACAACTTAGAGACTACTTCTTACCCAGGTCAGAACTGTGAAGATCAATAAAACAGCCACCAACAAAGCCGGAGCGGGGTGTGGTAAAAGGGAATCTTTTCACTGTCAGTGAATGCAAACTTGTACAGCCACTTTGGAAATCAGTGTGGAGAACTCTCAAAAAGATAAAAATAAATCTACCAAATGACAGAGCTATAGTACTCTACTCCATGGCAGATGCCCAAGGGGTTTGACATCTTACTTCACAGATACTTGCTCAGCCATGTTCGTTGCTGCTCTATTCAGAATATCTAAGAAATGAAATGAAAACAACATGACTGTCCTTCAGTTGATGAATGGAGAATGAAAATGTGGCACATATACACTATGGAATGTTATTCAGATGTAAAGAAAATGAAATCATGAACTCTGCAGGTAAATGGGTGGAACTAGAAAAGATCACATTGAATGAGATCCAGAAAAAGAAACATTACATGCTCCCTCTCATCAGAAGTGTGTACATATCCTATAGTAATTACAGAAACCAGAAATGTACATTGGGGATATTGATGGGATAGTGGGGTCAGGGAGCAATGGAGAGGAGAAGAGCAGGGCATAAGTGATCTAATCATGGAAAAGAGGGGGGGTGTCTAAATTAAGGAGGGTAGAGGGAGATAAAAATAGGAGAGATAAAATATCAGTAAATGTGTCAGAAAAAGTCATAAGGAATCATGCAAATAACTATGTACATAAAGTAGCCTATTACACACACACACACACACACACACACACGGTTTAAAATGAAGATTTCTCATCAAGGTTGCCAATGTTCCCTCTAAAAGCCAAAGATCATCTAACAAAAACCATGACACCAGTCATGAGAAGCCATATTTTTAAGTTGTTGGTCAGGGTTATCTGGGAGACTTCAAAAACAACACAAGGCCATTGCTATTGCCTTTGGTTGCCCCATAGAAGTGAGGGGTAGGTCCCCGTTGCTGAAGACACCATGCAATTTGGATACAGGGCCCAGAGGCCCCTGAACTGGAGCTAATATAAACACTGACTCCCTAAAGACTAGTTTTCATGGTACTAGGATGCTCCAGATTAGATTCCAAAGGAGAGCAGTAACCAACAATTTTCTCAGCTATGACACCTGTGAAAGACAATTATGATCCATATGGCACTATAACCCTAAAGGTGCAGTAGTGGCACATATCCTTGGTGGCAACCACAGCCCTCTAACTGGACTTAAGACTGGCTCATTAAGAGGGAAATCATACTTGGTATTAGAAATACAGCCAACCACCAAGGGCTAGTGAAGTCATGGATCTTGGAGGAGAACCTACAAGTACCCTTTTACTAAATAAACAATACCTAATTACATTTTTAATATTTGTCCTTGTACCCACAGATATATGCAGCCCTCATCTCTCAACATGAAAGCTTTTCTTTGCAACAGACACAGGTTAAAAACCACAACCAATCAACACGCAGAGTTGTGGACCCCAGTCCCAGGGGGACAGCGACAGAACAACTCCTGCATCTATGTCTCAGGAACACAGCCGAAGAGGGGGCTGAAAAATTAAGAGCCAGAGGAACAGGGAGTTTGTTGTGGGACTGTATCTTCCAATGATGTCAGAAACTCCACCTATAAAGCCTTACCAATATGACTGTCTAAACATGAGATGAACAAGGACAACGTTGATAGACGTGCCAAAGTGGAGGTGGGAAAGCCCATGAGGCCTCAAACCTATATTCAAAGAATAACAGGCAACTAAGGGATGCTGATAGCAGGAGAAATAGTCTTCCCCAGAGAACACGTCAATTAGTTATCCAAAACCAAATTGTCAGCCCTAAAGATATACATTCATGTAACTTTATACAGATCAACTGGATTGTATTTATGTTTAGAAGGAGGAAAAGAAAGGGGAAAGAATGCAATTATATTATAATCTCAAAAAATAAAAGAAGAAAAGATATTCTTTTTTATTTTGACAGTTACACTTTTATTTTTACCAACTTTAATCTTTAAAAATACCCACAAGTTCTTTATGTGTTTGTATGGAATTGTTATACAGCAAAAGTAACATTCTAAATTTAAATACAAAAAAGCAGGCTGAGGAAGCCATGGCGAGCAAGCCAACAAGCAGCACTCTTCCATGTCCCCTGCTTTGGTTCCCACCTCCAGGCCTCCCTCGGCTTTCTTGTGTTGGCTTCTCAATGACAGACTGGGATCAAGACATGTAAGGCAGGAAGACACTTTCCCTTGCCAAGTGGTTTTTGGTCATGGGATGTCTTGGGCTCCTATTGCTGTGATAAAGACCATGAGCGACAGCAACCTGGGGGACAAGGGAATCCTTCCATCAGCTTACAGCTCTCAAGTCACAGCACACCACAGAGGTAAGTCAGGGCAGGGGCTCAGGCAAGGAACCCCAAGGTAGGGACTGAAGCAGAGGGCATAGAGGGGAACTGGTCACTGATTTGTTCACCTGGCTTGCTCAGCCTGCATTCTTATCCAAGTCAGGAGCACCTGCCCAGGGAATGGAACCATCCACAGTGGGCTAGACCTTTCCACATCAGTCATTGGTTAAGAAAATGCCAATAGGCAACCTGATGAGGGCACTTTCCCAGTTGAAGTCCTTTTTCTAGATAACATCATTTATATAAAATTGACAAAAGACCCTCCTCCCCCCAAAACCCAACCAACCAGGATGCGGAGTCTAGCACAGCAGACAACAGTAACCGGGACAATCACTAATGTCTAGGGGCTCTTCAGCTGTCCAGCCCATTCCCACTGTTATACAGACAATGCTTGTGGTGGTTCCTGTTCTTCAGAGTCCGCTCTAATGAATGGCATTTGCAATGTCAGCTCCCCATCCCTTGTGAGGTGGTACCCAGGGTGTCCAGGGAGGCAACACCTGGGGATGCTGGAAGGTAATGCTCTCACCCTGCACTGTAAGCATCCAGAATAGGAGTGAAGTCCTTACTTGCACCCACACTGCCTGTGGAGTCACTCCTGCCTGTTACTTTTTGTCTGATGAGTTGAGTTCTCTGGCTCAGAAACTGTAGAGAAATTCTTCCAAAGTGCTGCTTCTCTCCTGCCCCATGTAACCATGTAGCTACAGAAGCTCAGCAGTAGCAACAACAGCACAGAGGGCTAAGTGGACTTCTCAGAGGGGCAGTGATGGTCCCGCCTCTAGTAGGATTTAGAGAAAAACGGGAATATCCTTCACATCACACAGCTCCAGGAGGAACAACTTACCCATTGGGAAAGCACCAACTTGCATGTACCGCTCTCAAATGTCATAGTAGCTTTGGAATTAGGACATGGGTCAGTTCGCCTAGCACTGAGGCATGTCAGAGAGTGAAAGGAATGGGCCTTTGACCTTCAGATCTTAGGATTTTATGAGGATCCACACTCAGGAAACCATGCTCAATATTAACCACCAAGTTAAGTGGCATCTCTCTCTCTCTCTCTCTCTCTCTCTCTCTCTCTCTCTCTCTCTCTGTGTGTGTGTGTGTGTGTGTATGTGTGGTAGCTATGGAAGGTAAATGAAATGAAATATACCACAGGCCCATAGTAGACACTCAAGATTCTTCTTCTTTCTCTCCCTTCCTCCTCCAAGTTCAGATGAGAGTCCAGCAAAGGAACAGAACCAAAAACAATTTGGGTTTCTGGGCCCATCATAGATGAGCAATACATATGGATTTATTTCAGTTTTTCCAGTGATGACCCTAACTTTTGAATACACACAAGCTTCACAAGGTGGAGTCTCTGGGGTACTTTGCCTGCAATTGAGATACTGGCCATTAGATGGTGGTATGGTCCTGAGAAATGTTGTTGGAATTATTTCCAACCTCATCAGTCACAAGGAAGTCATGTGGTTTACTTGACCTGGAGCAGGGGAAAAGGATCCTTTATCAAAACTACATTGTAAAACATTCATGTAATTCTCAATAACATGTCTGTCTGTCTCCATAAAAGAGAACAAGAGAGCGAGCACTTTGCTGTGTGGCTAGGTTATCAAGATTGGCCTCAACTCCTAGACTTAGGCAATTAATTTGCTTTAGCCTCCAAAGCACCTAGGAGTAAAGGTGAATACTACTAAACCTAGATTATAATAAATTATCTTCTTCCCTTCCTCAATTCTGCCTCCATTGCTGGGAATAAAACTAAGGGCTTTGTGTATGCTAGACAAGTGCTAATCTTGTTCACCCTGAATTGTGTGTGTGTGTGTGTGTGTGTGTGTGTGTGTGTGTGTGTGTGAGAGAGAGAGAGAGAGAGAGAGAGAGAGAGAGAGAGAGAGA
This sequence comes from Pachyuromys duprasi, assembly GCA_028658305.1. Classification (NCBI taxonomy): domain Eukaryota; kingdom Metazoa; phylum Chordata; class Mammalia; order Rodentia; family Muridae; genus Pachyuromys; species Pachyuromys duprasi. The sequence goes on along the minus strand of CM053766.1, from coordinate 146,417,866 downwards.
GAGAGAGAGAGAGAGAGAGAGAGAGAGAGGTATGTTTGGAAATAAAGTTTCTCTATGTTGTCCATGCTAGCCTCAAATTTGCAATGCCCCTGCCTCAGCCTTTTCAATGCTATAATTACAAATATGTACCGCCACATGTACTCCACTTGATATTTTAAATTAACTCCTTTCACATTTTTCTTCATTTTTATCCCATTCATATTTACAAATATCCTTTGCTATCCTATGACTCTTAACCTTTTCTTGGGATGCCTACTTGAGTTCACTTCCTGTCTATTTGAACTCTGTGGGTAATTTAGTAAGATTTTGCTTTGTGTGGAAGAGTTAATCAATTTTAATATAATAACTTTTTTTGTACTCACCTTAAAAAATAATCACAGAATTTACTGGTCTGCAAATTTTGGCTATTTCCTGCCCCCACTCTGGGAGGTTGCATTTCTTTCATAGGATCAAAACTGTGCCAAATGGAGATAAGAAGAGAGATCACTGTAGTTGTTTTCCTGAGTGATACAGGATTATGCTTACTTGTGAAACCTCTCTGCCCTTCTGAGCACAGCCTGTGAACACTGGGGTCTAAACAGGTAAGGTTTGATGGTAAAGAGTAAGTATACCAGCCAATGTCTGCTGATAGGGCCCCGAGCCTTTCCTTGATTCTGTTGTTCACCAGTCTTGAAGTTTCAGGCCCTCAACATCTTCTTCTTTGGGGTACCATCCCCCAAAAGAGGAGCAGAATCTGCTCCCCCCAAATAAGAGCTGTGGCTTTGAAATGGTTAGTAACAAAGAATAACACATGTGTCAGATGGCCTGGGGGTGTTCTGGGTTCTATAGGCTCTCTTATCACCACCTACTGCTATGTGACAAATCGTCCTGAAATTTAGGAGCTGAAAACAACAATCAGTTTATATCTCATGATTTTGTGGGTCAGTTGAGACCAAACCCAGCACGGCTAGTCTTCTGTTGTGCAATCATCAATTCAGATCATTTAGCTGCTGAGTAGGCTGATCTGGAGCTCTTGGCTTTACATCATTTGTTGAGCATTGGCAGGGTACAGTGGAGATCTCCAGGTGGTCTCCCCAACATGGTTGAATGGAGAAGTCAGGCTTACCACATGGGACCTCAGGGGTTCCTGAAAGGATGTTCCAAGAGCTCCAGAAAGAGGCTGACGTCTCCTGGCCATGACTTAGGCTCTAAGAACATCATCTGTTTTCTCTAGTGAGAGCCCTGTTACAGGGACTAGGACTTAGGTCCTGCCTCTCACTGAGAGGAGAGTCTAAGGGGCATTGTGGCCATTTTTTTCCTACTTCGCCTGCTTTATAGCAGATCTTCAGCATCGTTCCTATCTTCTCCATATTAGCTCATTTACACACTCGATTTTCTGGAGATTCTTAATTTCTCCACACCCGCATAGAGTTCCATGAGAGCAAGAAGTATTACTTTCTTCGTGAAAGGACCCGCTAAGCACATAGAAATTGTTACTGGAACATTGGAAGTGCCCAACTAATCATTGCTGAATGCCTTATCTTAATCCTCTTGCTGCCTTTTGAAAAGCCTCTATTATCTCAATTTTACAGATGAGAAATTGAGGCAGAATGAGGTTAATATACTTGCCCAATCACATAGTTATTGAGTGGCAGAGCTACTGTTTGAACCCAGATTTTTCTGATGTATTTTCAAGGTCATAAACAAGTTTTATATCAGCAAAGAATTCAGTGCACAAAAGGGCCTGCTAAAAATGGTGTGCATGCTCTTTTCTAGGCTCTCAGTCCAGAGCAGTGGTTGGTTGTGGGAATGAGTCCCTGCAATGGATTTATCTAACATTCCAGCTTTGCCTTTTATTCCACCAACAAAGATCTATTTTGAGAAAAACACACATGAAATGTAAAATCCAAGAGGTGACAGTGTTGCCTCTGGTTTTGTGCTCTTGGCCATTGGTAGTCAACGCTGGACTTTTGGGCTGGATTGTGGCATCAGCTGGTTGAACAGTGATGAACAGTGAAGCGGCCTTCTACACTACTGTTGACTGATTCTGGGTAATCTCCTCCTGGCTATATTTAGGCAGCATCCATGGTCTCTGTGTTTGCTAGGGAGATGACACAACCTGAGGGACATGGTCTCTGAAGCCACCCACACAGGCAGAGCATTGTGTCTACAGTCATATCTTTCCTCTCTCTTTCTTCTCTTCTCCATTCTAAATGTTAAGCTCCCTGGACACATTCATTCTGTCATCCCTGCAAGCTCTTCCATGGCATGACATCATTTGATCATTTGATCTCATCAAATACGATGAGATCTTTCCTCTGCCTTTGGGTGCATGTGTTTTTCTTCAGGACGGAAGACTGGGATTCTAGCAGCTGTACAAGTTCTCCATAGGCTGTCTTCCATTTCCCCTTTCTCCTATCCCACTGGCTGTCTCCTTCACTACAGTGTATCCCTACATGGATGAAATGGCCTGAAAGTAATGTCGGAGTTCCAGAGGAGGCCTGGTAGGTCAGAGGTGGATGAGAGTGGGCAGCAAACGGAAGCTATTAGTTGTTTCTCACTGTTATCAGAGAGGAAGGATTGTCCTGGCTCACAGTTCAGGAGTGGTGGGCATTGCTGTAGGACTAGCTCTAGTTCATGGTGTGTGTGTAGGGAGGAGTGTGTGGGGGGTGTGGGGCTGTTTGCTCATGACTGGAACACAATCATATAGGTTGGGCTGTTCCCCATAAGACTTATCATCCAGTTATTCGGCTTCCTCCTAGTAGATTCTACAACCTGCTTCCTTCTAGTAGATTCTACAACCTACTCTCAAAGCGGCATCAGTTTGGATTGAGTGTTCAAACATATGAGCCCATGGGGATACTTTACACCTAGGCCGAAGCACAAGCCATGGCTTACTGGGGATGTCCTGAAGGTGTCAGTAGCTATGCTGCGGCTTTGGAGGCAAAATCTACAAAAGCAAGGATGAGGAAGAGAATTAGGTTTGGCTAAAAGATTAGCATGTATTAGGACAGAGCTGGGGGCTTGGGGAAGGGCTCATTCATTACAGACTCTTGCCTTCAGTGGACATTTACCGAGTACCCCAACTCTGGACTGGGCACAGAGAATAAAGAGCGAGCCACACAGCAATGATTTTCTAATGTGAAAGCTCGCAAGTTCCCAGGTGGAAAAGTGATCATGAAATCAGTGTTCTGTGTGATGCAGACTTGGGAGGGGGAACCTTCGGTATGGGTGAAATAAGTCTGGGTAAGGGATAGATGGAAGGCCAAGAGGGCCGTAGGGACGCTGTGTTTAAAAGACTGTGTGAGGGATTCAAGAGGAGACAGATGTTAGAGGGTCATGTGTGGCCTCTTAATACAACGACATCTCAGCAGGATCCCAGGAGCAGCTGCTGCAATTCCTACCTCAACACTTCTTAAATGTGCTACTGCTGTATGGCTTCTAAATCTGGGGAGAGGATACTGCCACACTTAGCCTCTCACACTCTGGAAGCTTCTTCCAGGAAGACTGTCTGGATTCCTCTCCTGGAAGCAGGCATGCCAGGATTCTGTGTACACAGCATCAGTAAGCATACCCTTGTATGTGATGTGGCTGCTTTCATGACCAAAGAACTCTATCATTCAACACAGGGCTTGTTTCTCCTTCATCTTTATACTCTTCGATAGCTAGAATAGGGCCAGGAACATCCTACAGAGCAATAAGTAGTTATGACCAGGGGCTGGAAAGATGACTCGTTACTTCAGAGAACTTGGTTTTCTGGCAGAGGACCCTAGTTTGGTTTCCAGAATGTACACTCAGCAGCTGTCAACCTTCTGTATCTCCAGCTCCAAGGGGATCAGATGCCTCGGACCTCTGTAGGTACCTATACACATGTGTACATAACCCCACAACATACATGCCTATACATAACTTAAAATTAAGAATAAGTCTTTAAAATAGTTGAGACTAAAGGGAGCTGCAGAGTCCAGTGCTTCACTGGGTTGCTCAGCCCTTATCATGCTCACTCATTGCAGGGCTTAAGAATCCAGACAGGCTATAGTGAGGGTGGATTCTGTCTGCCATGTGGTGGTCCTTAGCTGGGAAGAATTCATATCTAGGCAATCCAAAAGCCTAGGTATGGAATCACCTGAAGCTGTTGATGCCAGCTATTGGTTAGGATCTTAGCTAAAGCCACCTTGTGGCCTGCCCTAATGCTTGGCCTCCCTCATAAGACAGTGGCCACACATGGCTTTAGGCTTAAAAATTTTTCTTTGCTGCAATATATATATATATATATATATATATATATATATATATTTTAATTCAAAGTGAATCAACAGTAATACACCATAAATTCTTATTTTGACACTCACCAAAATAGTCACCTGGAAAACCCGCTTTTTGTGACAAAGTACAGAAGGCTTGGTCACATTTAAATCACTGAGAACTAGAGAGAAATACTATCGCAAACTGTAATAGACATTACATCCATAAAAATTTTCCCAGTCCTTATTGTAATATTGCACAGTGCAATTGCTACATGGCAAACTAGTGTAGCAGAGAAGTAAAAGCAAAAACAAACCAAAGACAGAAAGGCTTAAAAATTTAAGGGTCAACTTCATACCAGACTCAAGGGAGCAGCTCTGGTCTGTGACATGTCCTTGAACTTCTTATCCAGGCTGGTGCACACTTCCAAGTTTGGTGTGATTTTTGCTGGTGCGCTAAAGAATGCTGGCTCTGCTGAGGTGATGGTGGTGATGGTCCATGGTGAGCTGCTGGGGTTTTCCCTCAGAGAGCACCCTTCAGTCATCGAATTCAAGGTGCAGGCCGGCAACAACTCTTTGTGTAACACACCTCTATGTCTCAGCATCTACACCAAGGGCATGCTCCTGGAACGGGCATGGTCCAAGAACAATGGCGGGACTGAAGCCATGGAGATGCTCAACTCCATCAAATCCCAATTGATTTATGAGATTATTAACAATTCTCAAGGATTTTATGTGTGTCCAGTGGAACACCAGAGCAAAAGCAGGATGAATGTTCCCTTTCGCATTGGCAATACCAAAGGAGATGAAGCTTTGGAAAAGCGATTTCTTGACAATCTGTGCCTCTCTGTATAATGCTGTCACAATGGAAGGTGTTGAGAAGTTGACTGCCTTCATGAAGAACTTTCTGGAGAAGCATGAGCTGTGAACAGGACCAGCCACATTATGCCTGTGAACAGCATGCAGAGTTTAGAGTAACTTGGGGTTGGCTTACAGAAACTTAGCAGACATGGAGTTTTCCAAATACATGCTTATTGCAGACTCTTTGTCAAAGAAGAATGACTGAACATCTAGGGCTCTGCAGAGCTCATGAGACCACTGGCTAATGGCCGCCTTCATTTTTACTTGAACTGGAAGCACTTAAAAAGCCTTCCTATTTTCTAACAAGTTCAGCTTCTTATCTTTGCTGTTCCTTTCTCTAGGTGGACTGTAGGACTTGCCTTGAACTTGGTTCTATCAGTTCCAGTTAGTTATTTTTGGGCTCACAGGAGCATATGGAAGCCCTGTGTGCTGGACAGCAATGAGAATGCCGGGGTTCTGCAGCTGTTGGTTAAAGTCAACAGTGAACCTTGTGAGCATTTTGGATCTGTACACTGCTATTCTCAAAAAGAGATAAAAGTGACACACTCTATGAGTGTTTGTGTATAGGTATTTTTAAACCCCGTACGGTTTATAGCTATGCCTTTATATTGCTAAGAAACAGTTCTGCGGAGGCTTTTAGAGCTTGCTCAGCCCGTGACAACGTGCATGGCTGTCCTCTGCTATCCACAGCTGCGCCCTCTCACCTTTCCCGCTTCAAAGCTGCTTCATAAGAAAGATCTAGAAGTTCCATGATTCAGTTTTCCTCTCCTTGCAACAAGTAGAAGAAATGGTTGGTTTTTGCTTTCCAGTGAGGCTATTAAACAAAACTCAGTTACCCCTCTTCCCCGTGAACTGTGTTAACATGGCTGTTCCATAGTTTGACCAGGGCAACACTCTACGTTCCACGTCTTTGCTGAGGCCTTTCCCAATTTTCCACGTGTTGTTAGTGTTTTTGGTTGAGTGTGTGGAGAACATTAAAGTCTTAAAGCATCTAAAAAGAGTTAAGGGTCCTTGTAGTGTGTAGTCATGGAAGCTATGTGGATTCTTCTCACTGTGCCCTGAGATTTGTCCTATGTGACCACTCCTGGATGCATTAGGATCTAATTGAGCCTCATCCAGATATAAACCTCCACATCTCCATGAAGCAGTAGGGTTTCCATGGCTCTGGCATCTCTGGAAATTAGTCATGGTTCTGCTGTGTCCATGCTGTGTTTTGTGACACTGCTACGATCCTTTCCTGGGGGAGTATTTATAGCGTCAGGCCAGCAGGAGGAAAGGAGGTTCAGACATCTGAAGGATGGGCTTACAGGCATAGAGGACAGGGATCTTTCAAGGATCCACATTTTTGAGGGAGAGAAGCAGCGTGGGATCCAGGTGCAGCATGGATGGAGGAAGCCTCCTAAAGTGAAGGAACTTTTCAAATAGAAAGGATGGTGTTAAGACCTCAGCCCATTTTCTGTGACCCCAGGGGAATTAGCAGCTGGTGGGACCCTGGGGACTGGAGCCCCTGTGTTTCCTGAAGAGTTGAGTTGCTGAGGGAGCAGGGCCTCCGTGCCTGGGCTTCAAGCAAGCCACAAACAACAGCAGTGACCTCATTGTGTCTGAGTCAATCAGAGAGGCATCATCTGGCCATGGAGTCTGGAGAGGCCAGCCCTAGAGTTCCACACAGTCCTGCATCACTGCCGAAGATATTGTGGTCTGTGCAAGTGAAGGTCTGGGCTTTCTGTAGAGTAAATGTTTTCTAGGAGGTCAGGGGTTGGGGAAGCTTGGAACCTAAACCTTGGGTGGACTTCTGTCATCCAGTTTCCTAGCAACTCACCTTTCTTTTATTGGTGTAAAATTCATGTAACAAAATCCACTCTCAACCGCCATCTAATCTCATAGAGGAATTCTGTTCCAATAATACCCTTTCCTATCTCCACCAAGCCCTAAGCCACCAATGACCCACAACCTCTGATTAGCCTATTCTGGGTGTTTCCTGTAGGTGGAGCCATATAATATACACTCTCCATAGAAGATGGGAAGGCCTTAGGTGCTCAACATGCCAGGTCCAGCCTTGAGCACTGGGAGCCAGGGCCAGGGATGGCTTTCCATCATCCTTATCACACACAGTCCCCTGACAAGCCCCTGAAAGAAGAGCTAGTTGCTCATAGAGGTGGCCAGCCTTGGATTTTCTTTCTTTCCTCTTAGCCCCACCAATTCTACTGTATGAGAACCTTCTCCTAGCCCCAAACAAAAACAACTTAACTATACAGATTACTGTTAATAAGGCTTCCCTCTTCAGACTCTGCCAAGAAAATGCTTGGAAATGGCTCTGTGGCCTTTGCAGGTTGGTGGCTAGGGCAGGCTTACTGTGGAAGAGGGATAAAAGGCCTTAAGATCTGAACTTTGCTTCAAACTTGGCTCTGCCTTGCAGTGGTCTTCCAAAGCACTATTCTCCTTGCACCTTAGTCTGCTCATTAATAGATTGGCGATAATGCCAGGATCCACTTCCAAGGAAACCAGGAAGTTAAGCAGGCACACGGCCATGCTGGATCAAAGACCAGGATGGCATCAATGTGGTGTCACCATAATGAACAAACCTTTCTCTTCAGAGGCTTCACCAAAGTAAAGGGGTTTCTAGTCACTGTCCTGTTAGCTTTCTTCATTCTTAATACTTCATATTAATGCTATCAATTTGGCATCCATTAGTTACATGTGGTTCCTTTTAATAAATATTTTTGTTAATGCACCATATTTTGATCATATTCATCCAAGCTCCTCTCTCTAACTCCTCCAAGATCCACCCCCACCTCTCCACCTCCCTGCTTCTTGTCCTCCTTTGTTGTTGTTGTGACTAACACATTGGTCCTGGTTTGTGTTGTTCACATACAACAGAGTGTGGTTGAATGACCAGGGTCGGTCACATCCTTATGAAAAACCTGACTATCCCTCTCCCAGAAGCCCTCAACTATCAACAGTTCTTCATTTGGGGTGGCAGCTGTCCAGTCACGTCCCTCTCCATGTTGACTGGCTTGACCTTGTGCAGGTCCTGTGCAGGCAACAGCTGCTGTGAGTTAATGAACAAAGTGGTCCTGAGATGACCAGAAGACACTGTTTTGTTTTGGTCCTTGCCAACCTTTGGCTTTTGCCATCACTCTGCCTCCCCTTCCCTATAGGGCTCTGAGGCTTGGGCATATGATATAGATGACCCATTTGTGGCTGGGCACTTCATCGACACTCTCTGTATCTTGACCGCTTGTTAATTTTTGGATTAACTATTATCTGCTGCATAAAGAACCTTTTCTGATGAGGTCTGAAAGTGGTATTAGTCCGCCAGTAGAGATATAAATTTAGAGGGTAATTAGACACTGTGTTCATTAAGCAAAACAATAGGTTTAGCCCTGGGTCCGGTGATCTGTCCAGTCCTTGCCAGATTTCCAGTACTAGGCATGCATTTACTCCTGTGGAACAGACCTTAAAGCCCACCAAAAAGCAGTTGGTTACCCCAGCCGTCCTGCCACTACTACACCCGTGCTTAGCTCTTGCCGTTATGGTCATTATTGTAATTTACAGGGTTCACAGCTTGGCAAGACTGTTGTTGACTTTTTAATTTTTATTTCTTTTTAGTTCTAGCACCCTGCAGAACACTTTCCAGTACTTACTAAATGCTAACCAGAAGGGAAGAAGCTTCTTGGTCAGTCTGATTTGACTTTTCCATGACCAATGTATGTAATATCTTCAGCAATAAGTTCTTACCACAAAATTCTGGTGGACAACCAAGAGCAATGACAGTAGCCTTATTCTAGCTTTGGGGATTTCTGGGAAATCTCTGACCAATGACTCTAGAAGAGGTATCCCACACGTGTGCTAGGCTTTTTATTTGGCAGCCTGTGGCTTCTGGGATGAGCAAAAACCTCTGTGTATAGTAGCTCCAATTAAAACATTTAATAAGAACACATACACACACACCTTATAAAGGAGTAGGTTTCCATGTGCAATTTCAAACGTCCTTAGTGTTACTAATCCCTCTCCAGTTTTTTCTTCTGCCATAATCTCCCACTGGGACTCTTTTTTTTCTTTTTATTAAATTCTTTACTAATTACACTTTATTCATCTTATATACCCCTGTAGTTCCCTCCCTCCTCCCATCCCAATCCCTCCCTTCCTCTGCACTCTGCACCCGTGTCCCTCCCCAAGACCAAGGTCCCAAGGTCCCCAAGGTCCTTCTTTCCTTCCCTCCAATTCCAGGTCATCAGGTCTCATCAGGAGTGGCTGCATTGCATTGTCTTCCTCTGTGGCCCAGCAAGGCTGCTCCCCCCTCAAGGGGAGGTGATCAAAAAGCAGGCCAATCAGTTCATGTCAGAGACAGTCCCTGTTCCCATTAGTATGGAACTCACTTGGTACTGAACTGCCATGGGCCACACCTGTGCAGGGGTCCCAGGCTACCTCCATGCATGGTACCTGGTTGGACCATCAGCCTCAGGAAAGACCCTTGTGCTCAGACCATTTGGTTCTGTTGCTCTCCTTGAGGAGTTCCTGTCCTCTCCAGATCCCACCATTTCCCACTCCCTTTGTAAGATTCCCTGTACTCTGCTCAAGTGTTGGCCATAAGTCTCAGCATCAGATAGTCTGCAGGGCAGAGCCCTTCTGAGGCCCTCTGTGGCAGGCTCCTGACCCGTTCCCTGCCCTTTCCTTTTTTCCATGTCCAGCCCCTTTGCCCTTCTGGATAGGGATTGAGCATTTTAGCAAGAGTCCTCCATTTTGATTAGTTTCTTTAGGTATACAGATTTTAGTAGGTTCATCCTATAGTATATGTCTATATGAGTGAGTATATACCGTGTGTGTCTTTCTGCTTCTGGGATAGCTCATTCAGGATTATCCTTTCTAGTTCCCACCATTTACCTGCAAATTTCACGATATCCTTGTTTTTTATTGCTGGGTAATATTTCATTGTGTAGATGTACCATTGGGACTCTTAAAGACCAACTACTTAAGAAAAGAAACATTCATTTCCTTAGTGGCCCTGCCACATCTCAGGGGCTCAGAGATCCCCAAGTGACTTGTGGCTCTATCACAATGGCAATTCAGACTGAGGTCATTGCTGCGATCCCTGAGTCCTGGGAGACGGCACTGCTGCTGTAGCTCTGGGATGCCTATTGCTCTTTGAGTATTTGTCACTCTCTCCCACTCATGCCTTTGTTCATGGCCTTCACCGTATCTGATTCCACCATTGACTGGTGGCTTCCATTCTTCAAATTTTAACCATTCCCTTGGAAGGGATGGTACTACCCCAGGTTCTAAGTCGCCCTCTTCCTGCCCTCCTGTGCCTCACACTATTAAAGGATCTCGGCTATCGTCTCAGCTCAGCTATGAGGGCCTGGCTGCACTTGGCTCCACATGGGCTCAAATTCCCTCCACCTGGATTTACTCTAGACTCCTGTTAGGGAATAGCAGCTGCCCTGGGGTGGTTCTTCTCATAGTGATGACTGTGAACAAACACGTTTCTGCTGCAGTTTATTGAGCACAAGCAAGGCACATGGTGAAGCTCAAATCCAAAGGTAGAGGAACATCACCTGTACATTGGTGTGAGGTACTGGAATTTAGTAGGGTCAAGGGCTTGGGTGTAAGGAAGGATGGTCTTGAAGCCAGTAGCTGGATCCATCCTAGATAAGGAAGTTTACAGTTCTGCTCTCAGCCACCTTTTCTTTTGTTCTCTGGTGGCAATGTTGCTGGTCCCCTGGTCTTTCATACTTAGCCGTGTTCCACAAGGGGCTCTTCATAGCTTCCCTTGTGCTTGCTACTTTCTGTGAATGCTACCAATCCCAGTTCAGTTTTGAGGAAGGCACTACTCGAAGTTTGGGTAGCTTAGCCGGCACTCTGCTTTTTCAGGTTAGTGAATCTTTTGTGCTGGTGTTTGGGGAAGTGTAAGAGCTACATTTGTAGCTCACTTACACTCATTTATGTTCATGAACAGAAGTTGGCTAACAATGTTTCCTGTGTGAGTCATGGAATACAGCTGCTTAGGGACAGTCCTAGTAGGACTCTTGTCTAGGAGTTAGGAGGCATGGGTTGAGGGCATGCCCTTTCATGGGTCCTCTTTACAGAAGTTCTCTGTTTCTAGGTCTCTCCATATGGCCTTCTCATATGTGCAGGAGGCAGTCGGGCTTATGGTTTCATGACCCTGGTTGGCTCTGAGGCAGTATGATCCCAAATCATCACTGTCCCTGCTCAAAGCAGCAATTTGTTCTGCTTTCTGGTTACTGTCCCTAAAAGGTTTTCCAACTAGAATTGACATCCAGGTTCTCAGGGAGAAGGTCTAGCTTAGAGGTGTACCTAATTTTTCTAGAAGGCATATCTGTAGAAAGCTACATATGGACCCAGGCATGGAATACTAGAACATCAATATCATGTTGTAAATGCAAGTCAAACTCAGCAAGATCTCAGGGACATTGCCAGAACAAATTTAGGATTACCTCAAAGGTACAGGGCTTTGGCAATGTTAAAGGCTCTGATATTGTCGCCTGGGGCCTGTGCCCAACTCATCGACACCCACACAAGTGTCAGAACAATGTGGACTTTAATTTTCTGCAGAGAAACCATGTGTTTTTCTCCCCCCAGAACCAAATTGACTAGCATTTACCCAGAATGATTTGCTGCGGGTTTAGCAGCTCCTGTTTGAAGATAAGGATGTTTCTGAAAAGGGCCCAGAAATAGCTGGAGAAAACAATCTGTTTGGTTGCTTGCCTGCAACAACAATAGAAGCAGGTGGAGTGATCCAGAGCCGGGAGGGGAGCCTGCTCCCTGTGGGATCCTGCCTGGGCAGCTCTGCTCTGAAAGCATTTTCCAGGCCAGGGTATCTGTTTAAAAAACGGTTGGAAACTAAGTGGGAGAATAGTTGGGAAGGGAGGTGGGGAAGCATGGCTGGGGGTGGTGAGGGCTGCAGATGCCCTTGCTGGGTAGGTGAGCATGGTGGGCATGGTGGGCAATGGTTTTCAGACACAGAATGGAGTTGGGGAAGAGGACCTGCCCTGATGAAGCGGGTTCCTGCAAGTGAGCCAATCTATAGGCCATTATTGAGGTCTCCCTTTTTATAGATTTTGTACCTGACATACCTTTGATGGATCAAGTGCAATGTGAGACTCTAGACATCTGAAATGAATACACCATCTTGGTTGTTATTGTTGTTTTGTCAACCCGACATAAGCAAAAATTATTTGGAAAGAGGAACCTCATTTGGGGAAATGTCTCCATCAGATTGCTCCATCAGAAGGCAAGTCCATGGGGCATTTTCTTGATGAATGATTTGGGAGTGTCCAGCTCACTGTGGTCAGTGCGAATACTGGGCAGGTCTTGAAAATACTAATATTTTGATATGATGAGTAAATTAACTACTGGATACAAGGATTTAACAACGGTTGGCAAACAACTTAGTAACTAGCATTTTGCTTTTGGGTAAAGCTCTTTTTCTTGTCCTTCAAGTGACATGGCAGGTGTGGACTTTTGGGATGGTCTGCTCATAATGACCCCCTCCCCCAGTATAAAATCAACTACCAGGAAAGAAGTGTGGTGACAGAATGAATCATAGGAGTTATTATTCAGAGCTGAGTTTTAATCAAGCTTTTGAAGCTCAGATGGAGCATGGGAACCCCAGGGCAGGTGAGACTCAGTCCAGGAAGAGAAACACGGTTACTGCTGCAGACTCTCGAAGCTCTTCCGAGTGGAGGTCACCATTGTTTGTTCTAATTGTGTCCCATTTCTCTGCACACAAAATCCTGAAAGTGTTTCCTGTCACAGCTCTGCTGAGCAAAAGCAGATGATTACATAGCCCTGAGAAGGTCAAATTAGAGAACGCCTCTAAGCACTGTCTTTTGTTTGTTTGCTTTTGGTCATCAATCATTTCAATACATATTCAATGCACCTCCTTGTGGGAAGACTTGCCATGAAAAATAAGGCATAAAGATGCCATGTCAGGTCTAGTCCTTCTCTGTTGGAAAACATGGTTCAGAAAATGCAGGAACCCAAAGCGATTAAGCAAACTATTCGGGGATTTATGAGTGCTTGGAACTGAAATGACTCTGGCTGCTGGTGGAAGGCTGCTTCTACTCCTGGGATGCCACCTTCTAGCCCAGGGCTCACTTCTATACCTCCTGCAGAGCCCCACTGAGGCTCTCTGATAACTCAAGTCCTCTGAGTGCAGAACTCTTCACGGCTATGTCCTCAGCTCTGAATATCGCCTCGGTGATATATTTTACAGTGTTTTATAATTGTTTTGTTTGCATGTGTTCATATAAATGTGTGTGTGTGTGTGTGTGTGCGTGTGTGTGTATACATATGCTGTTTCCAGAACAGGGCACCGATCTTTCACTTAGCAATAATTCACTTCCTCTTTATTAAGGGTATTTGAGTGCATCTCTTTACTCCCTCATTGACTCCTTGATAAGACGGTCATGCTATTTCTAAACCTTGCAGTGCCAAGAATACCCCGCAAATACTGGTTGACTATACATACATGACATTTGTCTTTAGCCCTTTGGCACCTACAAATAATGAGAGTTTATGCATATGTGTGGAGGACACAGAGATACACCTCAGGCCTTGACTTTCAACATGGGGAATGTGACCAGAGGTGGCCATCAGCTCTCAGCCTGCCAAAGTCTGCTTGAGCTTCAGAGTCACCTTCCTGGGCATGGCCTGTGTCACTCAGCCATGGGACAACTCTGAAAGCAGCATTTATTCCAGAACTCCCTGCCAGATTCTCAGGCTTTTTTGGGCCTGTTTTGGAGTTTGGCTTTTTGTATCCAGACCTGTATCTTCACCTTTCCTTTTATGGAATTAGTCTCTAGTAAGAATGAAACTTTCCAAATTCCAAGGCACTGACTATCTCCTCTGTAAAATTAAGCCTATGAAATTTCCAGTAGAGGGAGACTAAGAAAAAACTAACTCCCAAAAAATGTTTAAGAAAATATTGTCAGGAGATATGTGGCTTACAGATAAGCAATAGCATTTCTGATGGGTATAGCCATCAAGAGAAACCACTTTTCAGCTCTTTCCTTCCCTCTCTAAAAGAAAAGGGAATCCTGATAAAACTAGAGTCAATGTACCCCCTTCCTGGGAGCCTTTTTTTTAACTTCAGCTATCTCTTCTTGATTCTTCCCTTGTATCAGAAAGCAGTTGGTGAGTAACAGTTCATACCAAGCTCAGCCACCTGGTCAGAGGCGTTTAGGCCTCTTGCATTTATCTGCCTTCTGTAGATTAGGTAGGCAGTGTGTTATGATTCTGGCTGAGTATTCCCACTTGCTTGGTGTGAAGTCATGAGTATGAAATGTTCTCAGTGGGCACATGTGCTGAATGTCTGATCCTTAGCTATTGGCGCTACTTCGGGAAGTTCTTTAGGAGGTGGGACCTGGTTGGAGGAAATAGGCCACTAGGGGCATGCTTTGGGGCTCACACCTGGTCTCTGGTATCTTCTTTGCTCTTTGTTTCTTGTTCACTAAAAGGTAAAGGCCCTCCTCAAGCAACCATAAACCAAACACTCCAATAACATGAAAAAAGTGGGCTAAAATAGTCTCTCCTCCTTTAAGGTGCCCTCTTAACAATTTCAGTCACAGTTACATGAACATAGCTCACTCAAGACCAGCTGCTGCGTGCTGGCCTGGCATGGTGTGGGGCAGTCTCTGGACCATCACTCATCTAATTCAATGGGAAGCTGTCCCAGGCTTTCTACAATGGCAAAGGCAGAACTCAAAAGAGAATGGATGCTGTAAGGCCTTCTCTGTGCTAGCAGTGATCAGTTCAACATGGGGAATAACACACATGATAGCTAGCATCCCCAGAGGGAAAGATTTTAGGAATAAACATACGTAATAAACACTATATACATATTAGTTAAGAATAAGAACAAAAAGCAGGCCTCTTTCATAATCAAAACCACAGGAAGTGATAAGGCCAGCTTACATTCAAGAGTTGAGGACACACAATCCCGTGATATGAGAGACGGCAAAGTCACGTTAAAACCAGGCAGAGTGTGGAAGACTGGTAGAGGCAGGGACTGTCCATGATGCTGCAGGGGTAGATGATGCACTCCACTCCACACACATCAGAACTCACAGAAAGCGTGACGCTCGAAATGAATCCTAATGTCAGCTGTGACAGTTGACGCTGATGACATCAGCGCAGCCTCTTGCATTGTTAGAGAGAAGCCCCTAGTGTGAAGAGTGTGACAGTGAGTGTGGTGGTTAGTGCTAATAATGGGGTCCTGATTTTGTTTTTTTTTTTTTAATTTCTTGAGACAGAGTTTTATTATATAACCATGGTATTTGGAAGATAGCTGAGTCTGGCTTTGAATTTGAGAATTGCCCCTGACACAGTCTTCTGAATCTTGGATTACAAGCATGTGCCACCCTGCTTGGTAAGCATTACCATCCTAATAATATTAAAAAGTTCAACCAATGAACACAAGATGTGTTCACATGTGTTTAGATCTTTAATTTATTCAGTGACATTATATAGATTTTTGTGCACAAGTCTTGAGTCTCCTTTGCCCATTTATTTATTCAAAAGTATGCTTTCTTATTTTTAAGATAAGTATATTGAGTGTAGTAAACTAGTTATTCAGTATACTAATAAACTAGTTATTCCTAATACAGGCAGTGGTAGCACACACCATTATCCCCCAGCGTTTGGGAGGCAGAGGCAGGGGGATCTCTGTGAGTTCAGGGCCAGCCGTTACAAGAGCTGCCAGGGCCACACACACACAAAAACCCTGTCTTGAAAAACCAAAATGAAAAAAAAAAGTAGTTGTTTCTAACTGTCTCATCTCTGGATGCCAGCTGTTGTGGATATTATGTTCCATGATGTATCAGTCCTTGCTAGCATGGAGGTGGAACTGATTTTCTATACTGATTTGCGTGCTGCCCATCTGCTGACTTCATTGGTCAGCTCTGAGCAGTTTTGGCTCTCTGTGAGATGTCTTATATTGCAGGATCAAATATCTTTAAGTAGAGCTTTGTGATCTTCTCTGCAATTTGGATGCATTTTATTCATTTTTCTTGCCTCATTGCTCTGGCTAGAATTTTTAATGAGGAATAGCAGCGGTAAAGGTGGAGATTCTTCTTTTGTTACTCTTTTGTTGTGGCTTAGATGGCAAAGACTCATGTTCTGTATGTAATAATGGAACCGTGTTGGAAGGGGCAGAATTGTTCAAAGATAGTTTGGTGCAATGGTGTAGGGTCATTGTTTTTGGAAGACATTAATATAGATCCTGTGGGATTGGGTTCGTGCTCATAGAATGATTTGTTATAAAAGGAGTAAATCTGACCCCTGAAAGCCTCTGGATTCCTGTCTCACCCTGGGATCTTTTCCACATATGTTCCTGTCATTGTGATGTGTGCTGCGGAGCTCTTACCAGAGGCCTCTAATCCTGAGCTCTCAGCCTTCAGAAATGTGAGCCAAGAAGCGTCTTCTCTTTACAGAGAGTTCTAACCCTAAGTATTTGATTATGGCACAGAAAGCAGACTCATCATTCTTTTGCCTCTGAGTTGAGTGTAAGTTGTAAGTATTCCATGAGTGTCTTATCGCACAGAAATAATTTCTTAGTTATTTTGAGCACTTTTAGTACAAAAGAATTTTTTTAAATTTCTCAAATAGCTTCTTCATGTCGAATAAAATAACCATGCACTTTAAAATGTATTTTATCAGTGTGTATAATACTGGCTGGTTTTTACATGTGAAGCCATTATATTTTGAGTTTAGCTCTTGGCAGTGCTGTATAACGTTTCACTGTACTTAGGGATTTGCTTGGCTCCTGTCTCACGGAGATTGATGTGTCTCTATTCATAAAGCCTGTTTGTCTGTATCATTTCTTGCTTGTGATAGCCTTATCTGCCTTTGGTATGAGAATAATGTTATCTCCATAGACTAGGTTAGAAAGTCTTCCTTATGATTGCATTAAAAAAAGAGGTAGGCTGGGCATGGTGGTGCACTCCTGTAATCCCAGCACTCAGGAAGGCAGAGGCAGGAGGATCTCTGTCAGCTTGAGGCCAGCTCCGTCTACAAAGTGAGTCCAGGACAGCCAAGGCTACACAGAGAAACCCTGTTTCAAAAAATACAATACAATAAATAAGTGAAGAGTTACAGAAGTGAAGAGTTACAGAAGGATTGTTTTCTCAAGACAGGGTGAGTAGCTCCATATGGCCTAGTAATTGCCATAGAAACCAGGCTGGCCTCAAATTCGGAGACCCATCCTTTTCTACCTCATGAGTTCTGGGCTTAAAGATGGTCACCACCAAACCCAGCAAGGTTAATTTTGCTTAGATGTTTAGTAAAGGTCCTATGGGAAGCCATCTGCCACTGGACTTCTCTTTGTGGGGAGATTTTTCCATCACTTATTCAGTTTCTTCCTTTGTTATAAATCC
Source organism: Pachyuromys duprasi (assembly GCA_028658305.1). Classification (NCBI taxonomy): domain Eukaryota; kingdom Metazoa; phylum Chordata; class Mammalia; order Rodentia; family Muridae; genus Pachyuromys; species Pachyuromys duprasi. The sequence continues at coordinate 146,400,387 of CM053766.1, read as the reverse complement.
TGTCAGGTTTTCTGCTTCTTCTTGAGTCAAGTTCAGGAGTTCTTTTTTCTCTATGGAGTTTCCCACTTTATCCTTTTTATCTAGTTTGTCGGTGATCAACTCTTGTCAGTATTCCCATTTTGTTTTTCTGTATAATTGTTGGTAGGTCCCATTTCCATTAAAGATTTGAATAATTTGAGTATTATCTATTTCTTTTGCTTATTGAGTCTAAGAAAAGTTTTGTTAGCTTTGTTAGTGTGATAGATGTATATGTGTGTGATAGTTGTATGTGTGTGAGAGAGAAAGGTTATGTGTGTGTGTGAGAGAGAGAGACAGAGACAGAGAGAAAGAGAGAGAGACAGAGACAGAGATAGACACACACACACACACACACACACACCTTGCAGGTACATGTGGAGGGCAAAGGCAGTTGTTTTGTTTTTTCTTTTATAAACCTGAGTGTTGGGGATCCAAACTCATACTTTACACTTGTGTAGCCACCCCCCACCCCCGAGCCATCTCCTGAGGCCAACACTGGGATTTTTTCCTTTGATGCATCAGTTGCTTAGGAGTATGCGCTTTCATTTGCCCTGACTTGCAAATTTGGTGATTTTCCTTCTTGTTCTCAATGTCTCCTTGCCCTGTGGTAAGAGAAGAAACACTGAACAATTCCAAGCTTTAACATGTATTCAACTTTGTTTTGTGGTCCAAAAGAAAGTCTACTTTTGAGGCTGCCTTAAGATACTTTTAGGAGATAGTATATTCTGTTGTCTCATGGGGGGACTAGCCTGTACATGTATTCAGGAGGTTTTCATATTGACACTCTGCATGGTTCTAGTCACTGTTGAAAGCAAGGCATTGACGTCTCCAACTGTTTAAAATAGCCTCTTCTCCTTCTTTTAAGCTGCTGATTTTGGCTTGATGCTTTTAGGGACTCTGAGGTTAAGTGTTTATATTTATAATAGTTACTGTCTTCTATTATGATTTATATGTATATGATTTATGTATTAATATTTTAACATATAGTTTTTTCTTTGTCTCATAGTTATATTTGATTTAAATTATATTTTCTACTTCTGCTGTCTTGGTTACCTGCACAGTGTATCTTTCCCAACATAATACCTTTAACATATCAGGGAGTCTTCAATAGTATACACATGGATTGTTGTTTTTGAACTCTGTTCTGTCAGTTTTTGAGTTTTCACTGCGTAGTTTCATCCACTTATGTTTAAAGAAGAAACTGAACAGAATCTTTGTATTACATTTTACGTTTGCTTCTTTCCACATGCTGTCACTGTTTAAAATGACCGTTGCTCTGTTTTTGTTAAGTGTGTTCTTTGACAGTCGCACACTGGCGTAGAAAGCATTCTGATTGTTCTCCCTACCACCATCTTTCTTCCTGCTGGACACTCCCTCCTTCCATGTTGATCTCATTCCTACATTCATGTTTTTGGTTTGTGTCCCTGGCTTAGACCAGGGCCATCTGTGTAGGAGATAACTAAACTCTGAAGGCATCTTCTAGAGTCTGTCAGTGGCCCACAGTCCGGTAGGTAGGGATGGAGTGCCATAAGCCCCTTCCCCAGCCATGACTAATTATTTAGAAGACTTGTCTTGTGCAAGTCCAGTGGAAGTGACTGCAGCTATTGAGAGCTCATGGTTGCGCTGGTGTGGCATTGTAGAGTTGGGATTTCACTGTCCTTCCTTCTCCCTGTCTTCTCTCACTGTATTTTAAATTGCTTTGCCTTGTCCAAATCTCTCCTTGGGACTTTTGAGTAGTGTCTCCCAAGTCTCTGAGGCTTTCTTTCTTTTTAATTTGTTATTTTTTGTTTGGTTGGTTGCTTTCTCATTTTATTCCTCTTTGTGTATGATTTTTTAAAAGTAATTTTTGTTGGTCTGCTTTCAAGGTCATGATTACTTTTGCCATCTCTATTTGGCTGTATAGCTCATGCAGTGAGTTTTTATTGGCTATTTTTTTTTAGTTATAAAATTCACATTTAGTTTTTCTGTTTATTTGCTGAGATTTTTCTGCTTCCCCATTCGTTTCAACAGTGTTCAAGCTTTTCTGAGAATTGTACAGTGGCTGTAAAGTTTTTCCCCTGTGGCCAGCATCATCGTCCTTCTATTGTCATATGCTGATATTACGAACTGTGACTTTCACTGGGTGTGGTAGTGCACACCTTTAAACCCAGCACTTGAGAGCAGAGGCAGATGAATCTCTGTGAGTCTATATATTAGAGAGAAAAAAAAACAGCTCCCTACTCCAAAGAAAACAAAAAATTTGCAGGTTTCTTGGTTCTTCATATGTTAAGGAATGTTGAATTAAATTTTGGAAACTTGGAACATTTGTGTTATGAAATTCTGGATTTAGTTTTATTTTCTACATGAAATAGAGGCAGAGGGAATGTTTTTCAATTTATTGTATAAAATCATTATTACCTTGACACCAACACTATATAAAATAAGTAAATAACTTAATATAAATAAGTAAATAATGAAATAAGTAAAATAACACACTGATATCCACTGCAAGTATAGTTGCAAAGATCTTTGACACAGTATTAGCAACTAAAATTAAGCAGTGTGTAAGATGAAGCATACATGGTAGCAAAGACTTATTTCTGGGATGCAAGGCTGCTTTCACAGTTGAATAAAATAACTCACCCATATCATCAGGCCAAAGAGGGAAGCTCAGGAGAACCATTGCAAATTCAGCATCCAACGAAAGTCAGCACTTTCTGGTGAAAAACAAGAAAAACGAGAACAGCGTGGGGCTTCCTAAAATTGATAGTAAAAGGCCTGAAGCCAGCATGATAGTACTGACTGGAGAAAGACTGACGTCAGCATGATGGAACCCAGTGGAGGAAGAGTGATGCCAGCATGATGGAACCCATGGAGGAAGAGAGAAGTCAACGTGCTGGTACCCATGGAGGAAGAGAGAAGTCAGCGTGCTGGTACCCCTGGGAGGAAGAGAGAAGTCAGCATGCTGGTACCCCTGGGAGGAAGAGTGATGCCAGCATAACAGTACCCACTGGAGGAACAGTGAAGCTAGCATGATGGTACCCATGGGAGGAAGAGAGAAGTCAACGTGCTGGTACCCACTGGAGGAAAGACTAGATCTTTTCACCAGGGTTTTATGTACAAGGCGTAGGTGCTCTGTATCCCCATTCTTTCTCAGTATTAAAGGAAATCCCAAGATAAAAACAGAAAACCCAAAGCAGAAGACTGGAAGAAAGAAATACATCTTTCCTATCCACAGAGCACATGGTTGCCTTATTTACTTTTGAATTTTATTTTGTGTTGGTATGCACAAAGAGTTAGGTTTCATTATGGTATTTTCCAAATGAACTTTATTCCCGTTTCTCATATCTCTCTGTCCCGTGCTTGCTTCTTTTTTTGTTCTCACATCATGTATGTCCGTTGTTCCTACCCCTTTCTTAATACCTCTTGTTTCTTTTGTCTCCTCTGTAATTTCATAACTGATACCTACACTCATAGCTTCATATTCAAGAACATAAAATGTTAAAAATTAGGGTTGCATATGAAAAAGAAGAAATCGGTTTTGTCTTTGTGAGTTTTGGTCCTCTCAATATAATACTTTCTAGCCCCATCCATTTTTCTGCCAAAATCATAATTGCATTTTTCTGTACAACTTATTCAAACTCCATTGTATATGTGTCCCCTATTTTACTACTCAGGATTGTTGATGAATAATGCAGTAACAAACATGGATATGCAAGTGTCTCTATGATAACATACAGAGTCCCTTGGGTATATTCCCAACAGTGCTAATGCTGGGTCATACGGTAGCTCTATCTTTTAACTTTCTTAGAAAACGGCATACTTATTTCCATAATGGCTGTACTAGTTTAGAGTAAACAGGGCTCCCCACCCCCACATCATTCTTAGCATTTTTTCATCATCTCTTTTCTTTTTTGCCCTTTAATGTTTTAAAGTGATGTTTTATTTGTTCTTTGATGACTTCAGATGCTATTTTGGTCATAGTTGTTACTCCCTCCCCCTCCAAACATCCCATATCTCTGCCCATCTCCATCATTTGCTTCTTCATTGTAGCCATTTTCACTTGACTGAGATAAAATCTTCAAGTAGCTTCAATTTTTATGTTCCTGATGGTGAGGAATGTTGAGCACTTAAAAGAATATTTATTGGCCATTTGCCTTGATTCTTTTGAGAGCTGTCTGTTGGGACAGTTATTGACTGGCCACTTTCAGTTTTGTGTTTAATTTTTGTAGTTCTTTAAATAGTCTAGACATCAAGTCCTGCCTGCAGTTTTCTTTTCTGCCCACATTTTCCTTTGCTGTGTAAAAACTGTTGAATTTTATGGAATCCCCTTTGCTGATTCCTGGGGCTGTTTCCTGTGCTAAAGGAATTGTCAAAAGTTACTACTGAAACCTGCAACCTGATTGTATTTTCATGTTTCCTCCAGCAGTTTCAGCATTTCAAATTTTAAATTCAGGTCCTTTGGATTTAGCTTTATTCTGTATATGATATTTAATATTTATTATATTGGAAAATCAATCTTCCGAGGCTACCAGACCAGTCTCCAGGTCTCCAGGTCTATTGCATTTTACATTGATGTGCTATTTGTGTCTGTCCCATGTGTAGCTCTCCACCCATCAGGCATCTGATTAGCAGCCCATCCTATAGTTGAGTTCTCCAAGTCTGTGGTGCATTATTTAGTTAACCTGTGCACAGCACCTTGTGACTGAGACCAAGAGTCAAAACTACCTAATATGGGTGCTCTCCTGAAATCTGCTTTCTCTGTGACCTCTTTAGTGTTTTCTGGTTCCTCAGGAGAATATCTTTTCAATTCTACCTTCACCTCCATCTCCAAAATAATGTGTTTATTTTGCTCTGCCACTTCCTCTGCCTAAAAGAACCTGTATTTAGGGTCAAGCAGATGGGAAGGAGAGAGGGGAAAAGAAGAAAGAAATAGACCACCTGGGTTCACTGCCCTGCTACATCTTGGGATACAGCTCTTTAACTGGTAAAGAAGTTCTCTGACAGTAACTTCCAGGCTCCTGCAGGGTCTCTGTTTTTTGGTTGTTGTTTTTTTCCACTCATGCCACCATTGGCACTAGGTTGTTCTGCAGCTAATAGAAGAATCCCTCTTCTTCCTACAAGCCAGACTAGAGAGCCTCTCTTAGAGTGAGCCATGCTGTGTAGGGTTGGATGAGAAGTGGCCCCGATAGGCTCATGTATTTGAAAAATTGGCCCCTATTTGCTGATGCTTGTGGGGGAGGTTTTGAAACCTTTAGGGGTCGAGAATTGCTGAAGGAAGCACATGACTGGGACTAGGCTTGAGGGGTTAGGGCTTCACTGTATTTCCTAGTCTTTCTCTCTGCTTTGTCCTTCCAGTTCTTCCCTATTAATCTCTGCTTCCTTCGGATGACTGAGATGTGATTTCTCAGCTTCTCCTGCCACTTTCCTATGTATTTCCTACCATGCCTCTGGAACCATAAGCCAAAATAGGCTCTTTCTTCCATAAGTTGGCATGGCATCTTGTCACAGAAACAGAAAAGTAACTAACACACATGTCATTTTCTGCATTCAGGCTTCTGGCTGATTGAGTTCGGATCAAGAACTGCTGGAGAAAAGGAAGATGTAACTACCAGCTCCATAGCACTTGAACTCCAGTATCCTTCCTTCTCTCCCCATTACTGTTTGCTTTTGAAATCTGCAAACACTTACTCTATGCATTCTTTACAGGGCACAACTGCTTTCTGAGCAGGCTGAGTGTCCTTTCTTCATTTTATACTAAACTGAAGCCAATCCTTATGCTTTTAAGGTTGCTTTTATGCCTTTATCCTTTAAAAACATGCCTTGGCCCTTTCCTCTGATCCAAAGCATTGTCCAACAACTGCAAAATTCCAGTTCAGAATGGAATGTAGTGAAGGCCAGCAAAAGCATGGTGAACTACAGACTCTCAGGATAGAACAGGCTCTTCAATTCCTCCCCCAATGACTGTTTGTCAGGCAAGGTTGACTGTCAACCTTTGCTGGGCAAAATGTACATAGCTGGTATGCTACAAGAATTAGAGGCTCTGTTGGTGACTGAGTATTTTCCAACTCTTTAGAGAGATAATAGAAGCAAAATAAGGACAATGCTGAAATGCAGTTGTGATAAACTGCCCAATTAGAGGGAGAAAGAGAAGTATCCCAGCAGCATTTGCTTAATTAATTGCAGTACATATTGCTCTTACATTTTTGGAAAAGAATACGGAGAAAATAAACACCGAAGAAATACTGAAATGTTTGTACATACTTAGGACTTTATGCTAAGACAATAACTTTAAAACTCAGTCATATAATGGGGGAAGGGTACAACTGGGAGGAGAGGAAGATGGGGAATAGGATCGGGCTGTAAAATTATTAAGAAAATTAAAAAATGAAGTTATATATTCAAAGGGACATCTTAAAGGATCATCTCTAGTCACCAGATATTGCATATCAAGCACAGTGTTCCCTTATTGAGGAATTTTATTAAATCAAGGTTCATAAATATTATGTTATATTAGGGATAGCATTTCCACAAGATCCAGCTATACCACTCCTAGGCATTTATACAAAGATGTTCAAGTACACAACAAGGACATTTGTTCAACCATGTTCATAGCAGCTTTATTCGTAATAGCCAGAACCTGGAAACAACCCAGATGTCCCTCAGTGGAGAAATGGGTACAGAAATTGTGGTACATTTACACAATGTAATACTACTCATTAAAAACAAGGAAATCATGAAATTTGTGGGTAAATTGTGGGGACTAGAAAAGATTATCCTGAGTAAGGTATCCCAGAAACAGAAAGACACATATGGTATATAATCACTCATAAGTGGATACTAGACATATAATATTGGATAATTACTGTACTCCTAAAGAAGCTAAGCTAGAAAGAGGACCCTGAGTAAGATGATCAATTCTCACTCAGAAAGGCAAATGGGATGCACATCAGAAGAGGGAGAAAACAGGAAATAGGACAAGAGCCTACCACAGAGGGCCTCTGAAAGACTTTACACAGCTGGGTATTAAAGCAGATGCTGAGACTCATAGCTAAACTTTGGGTAGAATGCAGGGAATTATATGAAAGATGGGGAGATAGTAAGACTTGGAGGGGAGAGGAGCTCCACAAAGAGAGCAACAGAACCAAAAAATCTGGATACAAGGGTCTTTTCTGAGATTGATACTCTAACCAAAGACCATTCATGGAGATAACTTAGAACCCCTGGTCAGATGTAGCCCATGGCAGCTCAGCCTCCAAATGGGTACCCTAGTAAGGGGAACAGGGGCTGTCTCTGACATGAACTCAATGGCTGGCTCTTTGATCACCTCTCCCTGATGGGAAAGCATCCTTTCCAGGCCACAGAGGAGGACAATGTAGCAGTTCTGATGAGATTCTGATAAGCTAGGATCAGATGGAAGGGGAGGAGGACCTCCCCTACAGTGGACTTGGAGAGGGGCATAGGAGGAGATGAGGAAAGGAGGGTGGGATTGGGAGAGGAGGGAGGGGGGCTACATCTGGGATAAAAAGTGAATAAACTGTAATTAATATAAAATATAAAGCCCTTGAAAAGGTCCTGGGACCGACAGGTGCATAGCAGCCAGCCCAGAGCAGGGTGCACAACCCTCAGCCACCATCTCAGACTGGAGCGCTTAGCTTCCGGCCCAGAGCGGGGCCTTCAGCTGCCATCCCAGAGTGGAGCACTCAGCTGCCAGCCCAGAGACCTGCTGGGTGCCAGACTCACTTCCCAGACAGAACTGTGGGCCCTAGAGCACCAGAGACTGAGTTTCTCTGTCGTGAGAAAACCCCACAGATAGGGAGTCAGCAGTTTCTTCAAGAGGGCTTGCCTGGAAAACAGTATAACAACAGCAACAGCTCACTAAATTCAGAACGAGAAACCCAGCAGCAGGGCAGCTGTCTCCAGGACTTCTACCGGTGAGAGGAGAGCCCCCCTGACTAACAGAGACCACAGTTACCACTCAGGTCTACACGCCTGAGGTGAGCACTGGCAATTCCTGAGAAACACAAGCCATTCAGTTACTATACTCAAAAAGCAGAGGAGGCCTCCTTCAGGAAAAATCATCTTCCAAGGGGATTCTCCCCACTCCAGGATTCCAGGAAGCACCAGAAACTAACAGCCAACACCTATAATAGCCCAATGGGTAGAGGCCAACATAAAAGCTCAACCAACAAAAGGCAGAGCAATATTGCATCTCCAGAACCTAGTTATCCAGGGGCAAGTAGCCCTGGACAACCCAGAATAATTGAAATTCAAGAAGATGACCGTACATCTATGCTGATGAAGAGGATACTAGAGGAAACAAATATAATACGTAAAGAATTAGAGGAAGATAAAGTCAAACAGATTATGACCATCTGTAAAGAAATGGAGGAAGTTAAAGACAAACAGATTAAGGCCGTAAAGAAATACAAAAAGATAAAGAGAACATATTATGGCCATCCATGAAGAATATGGGAAGATGCCAAACAGTTTGTGGCCTTCAGAGAGGAAATAATTAAATCACTGAAAGAAATAAAAGAAACAGAGGAACGTTCAAGCAAACAGCTGAAGGAACTAAAGGAAAAACAGGAAAATACAATCAGACAGGTGAAGGAAATCAACAAAACAACTCAAGATCTGAGGGTAGAATAGGAAAAAAAAAAGAAAACACAAATGGAGAAAAGCATGGAGAGGAAGAATTTTGGGAAGAAAACAGGCACTACAGAGGTAAGCATAATCAATAGACTACAAGAGATGGAAGAAAGAATCTCAGGTATGGAAGATACAATGGAAGAAATCGATGTATCTGTCAAAGAAAATGTTAAATCCAAAAATCTCCTGACACAGACCATCAAAGAAATCCAAAACAATATGAAAAGACAAAACCTAAGAATAATAGGAATAGAGGAAAAAGAAGATTCTCCCCTCCAAGGCCCAGAAAATATTTTCAACAAAATCTTAGAAGAAAATTTCCCCAACTTAAAGGAGAGGCCTATAAGAATACAAGAGGCCTACAGAAACCTAATTAATTAGACCAGAAAAGAAAATCCTCCCGTCACATGATAATCAAAACAGTAAGTATACAGAACAAAGAAAAAATACTAAAAGCTGTGAGGGAAAAAGGCCAAGTAAGATATAATGGCAAACCCATCAGAATCACACCTGACTTCTCAACAGAGACTATGAAAGCCAGAAGGGCCTGGACAGATATCATGCAGATCCTAAGAGAACACAGATGTCAGCGCAGGCTAATATATACAGCAAAACTCTCAGTAATCATAGATGGAGAAGACAATATATTCAACCACAAAATTTTTTTTAAAACAATACCCACCCACAAATCCAGCATTACAGAAGATATTAGAAGGAAAAATACAACCCAGGAAAACTAACTACATTCAGGAAAACACAGAAAACAAATAATCTCACTACAGCAAAACTAAAAGTAGCCAAGCACACAATCACACTACCATAGCCAACAGCAAAATCAAAGCATCTAACAGCCACTGGTCATTAATCTCCCTAAACATCAATAGACTCTCTCTCAAAAAAAGACACAGATTAATAGAAAAGATATGTAAACAAGACCCAACAATCTGTTGCACACAAGAAACACACCTAAGTCACAAAGATAGACATTACCTGAGAGTAAAGGGCTGGAAGATGGTTTTCCAAGCAAATGGACCCAAGAAGCAAGCAGGAGTAGCCATTCTAACATCTAATAAAATAGATTTCAACCAAAATTAATCAAAAGAGATGGGAAGGTCATTTCATACTTATCAAAGGAAAACTCCAACAAGAAGACATCACAGTTTTCTGAATATCTATGCCCCAAATACAAGAGCACCCACACTTGTAAAAGAAACATTAAGAAAACTGAAATCACACATAGATCTCCACACACTAATAGCGGGAGACTTCAACATCCCACTCTCAACAAATGATAGATCAACAAAACAGAAATTAAACAAAGAAACAATGACTCTGACAGAGGTCATGAATCAAATGGACATAACAGACATCTACAGAACCTTTCACCCAAACATAAAAGAATGTACCTTCTTCTTAGCACCTCATGGAACTTTCTCCAAAATAGACCATATAGTTAGTCACAAAGCAAGCCTTAAAAAAAGATTGAAATAATTCCATGTATCCTATCTGACCACCATGGAATAAAGCTGGACCTCAATGACAACAGAAATAGCAAAAAGCCTACACACACTTAGAAACTGAACAACTCGCTACTCAATAACAGATGGGTCAGGGAAGAAATAAAGAAAGAAGTTAAAGTATTCCTAGAATTCAATGAAAATGAAAGCATAACATGACCAAACTTATGGGACACGATGGGACACGATGAAAGCAGTGCTAAGAGGAAAGTTCATAGCGCTAAGTGCCTTCAAGAAGAAATTCGAAATATCTCATTCAAGCAACTTAATGGCTCACCTAAAAGCCCTATGAAGAAGAAGAAGAAGAAGAAGAAGAAGAAGAAGAAGAAGAAGAAGAAGAAGGAAGAAGACACACCAAAGAGGAGTAGACAGCTGAAAGAATCAAACTCAGGGCTGAAATCAATAAATTAGAAACAAATAAAAAATTCAAAAAATCAATGAAAACAAGAGCTGGTTCTTTGAGCAAATTAACAAGATAGACAAACCCTTAGCCAAACTAACTAAAAGGCAGAGAGACACTATCCAAATCAACAAAATCAGAAATGAAAAGGGGGACATAACCACAGACACTGAGGAAATCCAATCATTAGGTCTTACTCCAAAAGCCTATAGTACGTCATAAAATTTGAAAATCTAAACGAAATGGACAATTTTCTTGATTGATTCCACTTACCAAAGCTGAATCAAGACCAGGTAAATCAATTAAATAGTCCTATATCCCCTAAGGAAATAGAAGCTGTCATCAAAAGTCTCCCATCCAAGAAAAACCCAGGACCAGATGTTTTCAGTGCATAATTCTACCAGACCTTCACAGAAGAGCTAACAGCAATACTCTTCAAAATATTCCACAAAATAGAATCAAAATGAACACTACCAAACTCATTGTATGAAGCCACAGTCACCTTGGTACCTAAACCTCATAGAGACCCCACAAAAAAAGAGAATTTCAGGCCAATCTCCCTTATGAACATCGATGCAAAAATACTCAACAAAATACTTTCAAACCGAATACAAGAACACATCAAAGATATCAACCACTATGACCAAGTAGGCTTCATCCCAGGCATGCAGGGGTGGTTCATCCATCAATGTGATCCACCATATAAACAAACTGAAAGAAAAAGAAATCACATGATAATCTCCTTAGAGCTGAAAAAGCATTTGAGAAAATCTAACATCCATTTATATTTAAAGTATTGGAGAGACCAGAGATACAAGGCACATACCTGAACACAGTAAAGGCAATATGCAGCAAGCCTATAGCCAACATCAAACTCAATGGAGAGAAACTCAAACCAACCCCACTGAAATCAGGGACAAGGCAAGGCTGTCTACTCTCTCTCTATCTCTTCAACATAGTACTTGAAGTCCTAGCTAGAGCAATAAGACAATTAAAAGAGATCAAGGGGATACAAATTGGAAAGGAAGAAGCCAAAGTTTCACTATTTGCAGATGATATGATAGTATACCTGACCCCAAAAATCCTACCAGAGAGCTCCTACAGCTGATAAACGCCTTCAGCAAAGTGGCTAGATACAAAATTAACTCAAAAAAAATCAGTAGCCCTCCTGTATACAAAAGACAATAGGGCTGAGAAAGAAATTAGGGAAACAACACCCTTCACAATAGCCACAAAGGACATAAAGTACCTTGGTGTGATCCTAACCAAGAAAGTCAAAGACTTGTATGAAAAAAAAATTTTAGTCTCTGAAGGAAGAATTAGAGGAAGATATGAGAAGATGAAAAGATCTCCCATGCTCATGGATTGGCAGGATGAACACAGTAAAAATGGCCATCTTACCAAAAGCAATCTACAGATTCAATGCAATTTCCATCAAAATACCAACACAATTCTTTATAGACCTTGAAAGAAAATTTATTAACTTCATATGGAATAACAAAAAACCCAGAATTGCTAAAAACAGTCCTCTAAAATAAAAGATCTTATGGAGGTATCTCCATCCCTGATCTAAGGCTGTACTATAGGGCAACAATACTAAAAACTGCATGGTACTGACATAGAAACTGACTGGTGGATCAATGGAATAGAATAGAAGACCCAGAAGTAAACCCATATACTTACGGAACCTGATCTTTGACAAAGATGCCAAAAGCATACAATGAAAAAAAGATAGCATCTTCAACAAATGGTGCTGGTCTAACTGGAGGTGTACATGTAGAAAAATGCAAATAGATTCATACTTATCACCCTGCACAAAACTAAAGTCCAAGTGGAACAAAGACCTCAATATAAAACCAGACACACTAAACCACTTAGAAGAAAAAGTGGGGGAAGAGCCTTGAACACATTGGCACAGGAGACAAGTTCCTGAACAGAACGCCAACAGTATAGGCTCTAAGAGCAACAATCATAAATGGGACCTCATGAAACTGAAAAGCCTCTGTAAAGCAAAGGACACTGTTGTCAGAACAAAATGACAGCCTACAGCCTGGGAAAGGATCTTCACCAACCCTATATCTGACAGAGGGATAATATCCTGAATATATAAAGAACTCAAGAAGTTAAACAGCAACAAATCAAGTAATCCAATTAAAAAATTAGGTATAGAGCTAAACAGAGAATTCTCAATAGAGGAATATTGAAAGGCCAAAAAACACTTAAAGAAATGCTCAACATCCTTAATCATCAGGGAAATGCAAATCAAAACAACCCTGAGATTTCACCTTACACCCATCAGAATGGCTAAGATCCCAAACTCAAGTGGCAAAACATGCTGGAGAGGTTGTGGAGAAAGGGGAACTATCCTCCACTGCTGGTGGGAATGTAAACTTGTGCAACCACTCTGGGAATCCTTCTGGCGCTTTTTCAGACAATTAATTAAGTATAGCACTTCCTCAAGATCCAGTTATATCACTCCTAGGCATATATCCAAAAGATGTTCAACTATACAACAAGGATTTTTGCTCAACCATGTTTGTAGCAACTTAATTTATAATGGCCAGAATCTATGAACAAGATGTCCCCCAAGGGAGGAATGGATACAGAAATTGTGGTACATCTACTCAATGGAATATCACTCAGCAATAAAAGACAAGGAAATCATGAAATTTGTTGGTAAATGGTGGGAACTGGAAAAGATCATCCTGAGTGAGGTATCCCAAAAGCAGAAAGACACGCAGGGCATATACTCACTCATAAGTGGATATTAGACCTATAATATAGGACAAACCTACTAAAATATGTACACTTAAAGAAACTAATCAAGGAGTACTCTGGCTAGGATGCTCAATCCCCATTCAGAAAGGCAAAGAGAATGGACATCAGAAGAAGGAGAAAACAGGGAACAGGACAGGAGCCTGCCACAGAGGGCCTCTGAAAGGCTCTACCCTGCAGGGTATCAAAGCAGATACTGAGACTTATGGCCAACCTTTGGGCAGAGTGCAGGGAATCTTATGAAAGAAGTGGGAAATAGTAAGACCTGGAGAGGACAGGAGCTCCACAAGGAGAGCAACAGAACCAAAAAATCTGGGCACAGGGCCAAAGACCACTCATGGAGTTAACTTAGAACCCCTGCACCGATGTAGCCCATGGCAGTTCAGTGTCCAGATGGGTTCCATAGTAATGGGAACAGGGACTGTCTCTGACATGAACTGATTGGCCTGCTCTTTGATGACCTCCCCCTGAGGGGGGAGCAGCCTTACCAGGACACAGAGGACGACAATGCAGCCACTCCTGATGAGACCTAATAGATAGGATCAGAAGGTAGGGGAGGAGGACTTCCCCTATCAGTGGACCAGGGAAGGGGCATGGCTGGAGAAGGGAGAGGGAGAGTGGTTTTGGAAGGAGGAGGTAGGTTGCTACAGGGGGGATACAAACTGAACAAGTTATAATTAATAAAAATTAAAATAATTAAAAAGAAAAAATAAAAAATTAATAAAAATTTAAAAAAATATTATGCTACGTGATACAGCAACTTAAAACAAATATTTAAATATGTAAAGAGATGCAAACATTTACAACACATGGATGGTTCAATACTCTATTTCTGGGAAATTTTAACACTTCTCTCCATTGGAATGGATGCCACCCCCCCAAAAAAATACACAAGAAAGAGAGTTTTAACAGAATATATTACCAAAGCCCGTAAATACATAAAAATAAAAACACTTCATATGTGTATTTCACAGAGTGAGATGGCACCTATAAATAAATAAATAGGTAGATAAATAAAACTGTTCAAAAACTACTACGATTGATAAGAATTATATAATGCAGTAATTTAAGAGATAAACATGTCATTAGTAGAGACTGGGTGAATAAATGGGACCTCCTGAATCTGAAAAGCTTCTGTAAGACAAAGGACACCACCCAAAGGACAAAATGGCAGCCTACAGAATGGGAAAAGATCTTTACCAACCCTACATCTGACAGAGGGATGATATCCAAAATATATAAAGAAGTCAAGAAATTAGCCAGCAGCAAACCAAACAAACCAATTAAAAATGGGGCAGTCTGGGGGGGGGGTCAATGTAGCGATGTATCAGAGCAGATATTAAGACTCGAGTTCAAGTCTCTGACAGAGGGCGAGAAGTAACGATAGATCTGGGGGAGGTTGGTGAGACTTGGGGAGAACAAGAGCTCCACAAAGACCAAACTGAGCAGGGCACAGGGGTCTTGTATGAGACGGTTTCTACAATCAAGGACCATGTGTCGATGTGGCCTGGAACCCCCGCTCAGATGGGGCCCATGATAGCTCGGTGTAGGACTGAAGACCCTAGTGAGGGAAACAGGGACTGTTTCAGTCTTGAACTTGATGGCTGACTCTTTGACCCTCCCCCATACAAGCCTGGGAGTGACAGACTGGCTAGATCCCAAGGGAGGACATTGCAGCCAGCCCTGAGGAGACAGGATGAGCTGGGGTTGGATGGGAGGGGAGGAGGTCCTCCCCTGTTGGTGGACTTGGAGGGGGTGGGGAGGAGGGAAATGAGGGAGGGAGAGGGAGGGTGGGAGGGAAGGAAGGAGGGGGGCTATGCCTGGGATTCAAAGTACCTAACCTGTGATTGAGATAAAAATAAATAAATTAAAAAAAATAAAACACTATCTTGTTCAGGCCTCAAAAAAAAATGGGGTAGAGAGCTAAACAGAGAAATCTCAGTAGAGGAATCTTTAATGGCCAAGAAGCACTTAAAGTAATGTTCAACATACTTAGTCATCAGGGAAATGCAAACGAAAACAACTCTGAGATTACATCTTACACCCATCAGACTGGCTAAGATCAAAAACTCAAGTGACAGCACATGCTGGTGAGGATGTGGGGAAAGGGGCACCCTCCACCATTGCTGGTAGGAGTGCAAACTTGTACAACCACTTTTGAAATCAATCTGGTTTTTTCTCAGAAAATTGGGAATAGTTCTACTTCAAGACCCAGCTATACCACTTCTGCGCACATATCCAAATGATGCTCTACCATACCACAAAGACATTTGCTCAACCATGTTCATAGCAGCTTTATTCATAATAGCCAGAAACTGGAAACAACCTAGATGTCCCTCAGCTGAAAAATGGACAAATAAAATGTGGTACATTTAGACAATGGAATACTACTCAGTTATTAAAACAAGGACATCTTGAAATTTGCAGGCAAATGGCTGGAACTAGAAAAGATCATCCTGAGTGAGGTAACCCAGACCCAAAAAGACAAAGATGGTATATATCACTTGTCAGTGGATTTTAGCCATATAGTAAAGGATAACCATACTACAGTACAGACTCAAAGAAGCTAAGTAACAAGTAGGGACCAAGAAAGGACCCTTGAACCTCACCGAGAAGGGAAAATAAGATAGACATCTAGGGTAAATGGATGAGGCAACTGGGTGGGAAGGGGGCACGGGAGACGGAGTGTGGGGAGGATGGGGGAGGAAACTGGAATCAGTGAGGGTGGCCTCTGAGAAAAGCTCGAAATCTAGGACAGTGGAAACTCCCAGGAATCTATGAGGGTGACCTTAGCTAAGACACCTAGCAATAGGGGATATGGAACATGAAGCAGTCACCTCCTAAGACTTAAGGGAGAGATGAAGATAGCAACCACAAAACCTTTCACCCCAAATTTTTCCTACCTTGCTCCTTGCCTAAGAGGTGCAGGGATAAAGAGAGTGAGGGAATGGCTGACGTGAGTGGCTCTTTCTCTTCCCCTTTAAAGCCCTTTAATCCCAGTTGTGTTCTCTTTGACGTGTGGCTCTCTACTGGCAACAGGAGACTTTCTTTCCCAGCATTCATTTTGTGTTTAGAATTATGGTCAATTTTAAGTTACATTTTTATAAGAGTTGTGGTTTAGGTTAAGGTTGATCTTTTGTGAATGAGTGTCAAATTGTCAATAAAAACAAACAAGTACCCCAACTGCCTCTCCCCTTTGGATTTCTGTTGTACCTTTCTTAAGTATCGATTAGTCATGGTGGGTAGATGCATTTTTGAAGATTCTTTTTGTTCTCCTGTCTTAATTGCTGTAGTTTTATTAGAAGTGGTATATGCATATAATCCTATCAATCAGGAGATTCAGGTAGGAGAATCAGGAATTCCAAGGACAGCCTGGCTAAACAAACAAAACAAAAAGTAGTTCTAAATATCAGATAGTTTATAAGGTTTCCAAACTTTATACTTCATTAAAAATATCATGTTAACTATTTTAGTTCCTCTGGTTTCTGTATATGAAGGTTGAAATTTGTGTGATTGTACTTACAAAAATTATTTGAGGAAATTCCATAAACCATAACTATCAAAAACGTATTAATCTTAGAACTGAACCTTTTATATCCTTTAGATAAATGTTGCCTGGTAATAGAATATGAATCTCTTAATATACTTATGTATTCATTTACATTTTAAAACTATTTTTAAG
>CM053766.1:146347948-146377864 GCA_028658305.1 Pachyuromys duprasi | reverse complement strand
GGTATGATCAATGCTTGTTTGGATGAACAAATGGGATGGACATTGAGTGAAGGAGAAAACAAGCAACAGGACAGGAGCATGCCAAGGAGGACCTCTGGGGGGGGGTCAATGTAGCGATGTATCAGAGCAGATGTTAAGACTCACGATCAAGTCTTTGGCAGAGGGTGAGAAGTGATGATAGAAATGGGGGAGGTTGGTGAGACTTGGGGAGAACAAGAGCACCACAAATACCAAACTGAGCAGGACACAGGGGTCTTGTATGAGACGGTTTCTACAACCAAGGACCACGTGTGGATGTGTCCTGGAACCCCTGTTCAGATGGGGCCCATGATAGCTTGGTGTAGGACTAAAGACCCTAGTGAGGGAAACAGGGACTGTTTCAGTCATGAACTTGATGGCTGACTCTTTGACCCTCCCCTGTACAAGCCGGGTAGTGACAGACTGGCTAGATCCCAAGGGAGGACATTGCAGCCAGCCCTGAGGAGATAGGATGAGCTGGGGTTGGATGGAAGGGGAGGAGGTCTTCCCCTGTTGGTGAACTTGGAGGGGGCAGGAGGAGGGAGATGAGGGAGGGTAAGGGTGGGAGGGAATGAAGGAGGGGGCTACGCCTGGGATGCAAAGTACCTAACCTGTGATTGATATAAAAATAAATAAATTTATAAAGAAAAAAACAAACAAAAAAAGAAAATCATATAATAATTTTAAGTTATACATATATTTTAAGTACTTTGCTATGAGAAAAATCTACAATATTTATATAACACCAAAAAGCTTCAAGGGCAATCTCCTTGGATTATGAAATAGAATAAAAATTCTATTTGATCTCAAGGGCATTCGTTGATAAAATTTCTAGCACTGTTAACATCCTATAGTCCTTGGTGCATTTTGAGACGCAAGGCATTTGTCACAAGCCTTTACCTATGAGCAATGTTCTGTACATTTTACATCAAGTGCTCTCTTGGTTGCTTTACCCCAGAATTCTTTCTTAATCTCATAAGACTGTGTCTAACTAAGGCACCAACTGTTAAGATTATCTTTCCATGCACATCTCTATTGTAGTGACTCACCCAAAGTGTCTTTTGTGGATTTCATTATTGAAAGCAATCTGGCAAATCTCATATGCTAAAACTTGTTGGAAACATCTGTACCTGATCTGCTTAGACTCTCCGCCACGCCACACTGGTTCCATGATCCCATGAGCAGGCCAGTGCTGCCTACTGACCAAACGATGTGTTTGTTGGTTGCCATACTGTTTTCTGTACATTCTTTTAACCACCTTTTTGTCAAGGAAGACAAAGTCATTCCACGATGAGTGACATTTTGTTCAGGAACAAGTATATTTTAAATTTTGAAGCACTGGGTAGACATTTTAAACAGCACAAGAAACAAAGCCTTCCCGTTCCCTTGTTGATTTTGATGTTTTGTTCAACAACTGTCTTGTTACACATAATGCCTTTGTACAGCTATCCTCAACTGAGGGCGGCCCTACAGAGAGGACTTCGAGTGGTTTTCCTGTATTTCTGAGGGAAATAAATGCATGAGGAGAGGACAGTGCATTAATCCAGTGGGTGGTGTTTTAGGTCATTAGGACTTAATATACTGGAATTCCAATTAAGGAAATGTTTGTGAAAAAAAATGTCACTATTAAACCCTTTGCATTACAGAGATTGTAGACTTCCTTCATTTACCTAGCCAATACAATTAGCATATGCATTCACTGAAACTCTTTGCCATTCTCCTTATTAACTGTAAGTAGACTAAGGTTCTTTTGTGTGTTTTTGATAAACAGTAAATGTGATTACATATTTCATTACTTGAATTTTTTTTTTGTACTCCAGTGAAGCGCCTATCCTGTCTCCTGGGTGTGGACAGCTTACTGTGGAGCTGGTCACAGAATATCGTTGGCTATCTATCTATCTATCTATCTATCTATCTATCTATCTATCTATCTATCTATCTATCTATCTATCTGTCTGTCTGTCTGTCTGTCTGTCTGTCTGTCTGTCTGTCTGTCTGTCTGTCTGTCTGTCTGTCTGTCTGTCTGTCTGTCGGTCGGTGTGTCGGTCTGTCTGTCTGTCTATCTATCTCTCTATCTATCTATCTATCTATCTATCTATCTATCTATCTATCTATCTATCTATCTATCTATCTATTTATTATTACGGCAGTAATGCTTTTACATTGACCCAAAGAACTGTGGAGCAGGAACGGTTATAAAGCCTAATTTATGTCATGATTTCAAAAGGGTTCAATGCGCACAGTATTCAGTGGCAGTGGTCGGTTGCTCTCTTTGTTACACAGTATTGTAGCAGAGCCTGACTAATTCAGCAGCATCTCCTTCATCCTAGATTATAGCAAAAGTCACATAGGCCTGAAACAAGATCAATCTATAGCCTGTAGTTGAGTCTAGTTGAATCCAATAGCGTTATTGCTAACCTTCGGAGCCACATTTGATGGCGAATAAACTTTAGCATGTGATTGTGTGTGTTTTTCATCAACTTCAAGTTGCTCTCTCAATCCTTTGCAGAATTAAGAATATAGACTCTTAGATGCATTTTAACATCCTCTGAACAATTCTGCCCTAAATTAACCGTTGTGACTGTGTTCCCATAATATGTTAGTATGAGACAATCCTCACATTCTATGAAGCTGTTCTCAAATATACCACCCTTTTTCATTTATAATTATGGTTGGAAAATGGATCCATCTGAAGTTGGTCAGTGACCAAAGCTGCAAAATATGTTATGGAAATGAAGGGATTCATATAGGTATTGAGACTTTCACGGAAGTGGAGGGAAATGAAAAATCGGTGTTCTGAAGGTTGCAGCTCTAGGATGGATGAAGAAGTCATGCCTTGGGATGGAAAGACCAGAACTCAGGTTGATGTCTGCGAAGCCTCGGATCTATCATGTGAGAGTGAGGTTTGCTAGGCACTCACATTTGATAACACTGCTGCAGATGCCTTCCCAGGAACTCTAACCTCGTATTTTTTTACTGCTGCCTTCCTACCCACATTCTTCTCACTGGTCTTGAGAGTTCCTCATGAAAATCTGGAAGTGCTCTGTGTCTTAGATAGAGCTCACAGTGGTACAGCCAGACAGCAGACAGTTCTGCAAAGGTCCTGACAGTGTTCTGTGTTCCCTCTGCCAGCTCCCGTAGAAAGCTTTGTGGCCCTAGTCTGTTTGGTTTCTGGATCTACTCAGATGCTGGTTAGCTGTGACAGAGGGCACATCTCAAGCCCTGTTATGTTCACAGCCATCCGTGGAGTTTCCTCCTCAGCATGTGGTGCTATGACATGTCTCACTCACATCTGTCTCCTTAGTTTGCCTTCAGGTTCCTTGGGGAGGAGCTCTTGCTTACCTATCTTTTCTTCTTCAAAGACTGGAATTTTTGTGTAATTTAGTATACCATCTGTACATAGAAGAAATTAAATGTGGTGTTTTTGTTTGTTTTCATTAACTTGTTTTGATTTGTGAAGAAGGAGAGGCTGGGAAGACTTCTCCAATTACTCTAAAACCATAAGCATGACCCCCACTCCAGCCCCAGCATTTAGGTCATGCATATTTTGCATCAGGGATTCTTGCCATACTCATCAAAGCTGTTTCCTTGAGAGGCCTGGGTCTGGTTTGTCTCTTCAACTCCAGGCAGGGCTTCACTCCAACCAGATGGAAGATCATCTTTCACTACTTATTTATTTAAATTGAAAAAAATTTCACTCTTACTCTTGAATTTGCTTGAGGATACGAAGAAAAGAGATACCAGTCCAAAGTTGTTGTTGCGGTCTAATCTCAAATCCACATAACTTCCTTGTGATCTGGCGAAATATTTGCATTTAAGAGAAGCTTTCTTGGGCTGGTTGCTGGAATTTGCTTTCACTCTCAACCTGTCCAATCCATCTCTCCCAGCTTCTAAAAATATATTCTTATTTTTTCACTCCTTTCAACTTGAAACGGACATTGAACGCAGACATCTCACACTATTTACACTCCCAGAAAGCTGTCAGCGGAGGCGCTGGGGAGACAGTGCTTAATCTTGAGAAGAAAATAGAATGTATACACACCCGGCTGAGGGAAATGTTTTACATTGGCCTTGGCTCTGACTGCCGCGACACACGGTAGCAGCTACCCAGACATGGCTATGAATCCCCACTGTTGCCATGGAGTCCTTTCAGCTGGGACCATTGCTAAGGTTTTCTTGCTCCACACCCTGGGCACAGCCAACCCACCAAATCATCATTAGCTCAGGCATCTAGATCAGCCCTATTTGCTGACTCCACCATTGAGGATAACCAAGTCACACACATTTGTAGGATGAGTAAGACAAACTTGGGCTTTCCTATCTTGTCTCTACTAGCCTAATATGGCATGTTAACAGGGATTATGTGGCATCACGGAGAAAGGTGTCTCAGCAAAATCTCCTAGACGCAGCTGAGTTTTGCTTCAGGCATGTCAGAAGAACCACTGGCAAACCTTGAGCTCAGAGGTGCCTTCTGTTATGGGCTTGAATGTGGGAGCAATTACTGGAGGAGGATGGTCCCAGAAGTCAGACAATTCAAGTCACCCTTCAGGTGTGTGACTCAGAGCAAGAAGGTCGGTGGCAGTGAACATATTAATGCATCAAATGGAGTAGATCAGAGTGACCCTCATAGCAGTATTCACATGCACTGCACTTTAGCTTAGATACTGACTTTCCCCCAAAGACCCACATTTTTGATTTATTAAGAACCCGTTGGTTCCACGGTGCTATTGGGAAGATTGGGACTTTTACGAGGCAGAGTCCAGTGAAAGGAAACCGGATCACTGGAGGCCTTAAGGGGATTCTGAGACCCCCAACCCCTTCTCTTTCTCTCTGTTTCCTGGCCACACTAGGAGCTGCCCCTTCTTTCAGGTTCTTTTCCTGTATGCCCAACATCAGCACAGCTAACTGGCACCGTCTGAAGCCTCACAAACAAAGCAAAAAGCTCTTCTTGGGTGTTTTGTTACAGTAATGGAAAGCTGACAAATACATGCCCCATTTGGAAGTAGTATACATTTATTAACAGAACTGATAAATTATTGAGTTGTTATTAATGTGCTATTACTACTGCAGAGATGTCACAACAGGAAGGACTATAAGTCATGTTGAACATGGAAACCAGGTGTATAAGCTTCGTCCACACATTTTTGTGCTTGAGTCCACTGTGAGATGTTTGACATAGGAAACCTTGGTGTGTGTTGTCTGGAAGGGAGGGGTGGTGGAGCATGAGCAGCTTCAGAGGAGAGGTGCACTGATGTTCTTTTGTCTTGATGGCAGCTATACTTGCATGTCTATTTTATGTAAATCCATTCTCACTTGTATACAATCCTGTGAAAATGTTACACTTCACCAACAAAATAGAACAATAAAAACACAAGGCCATGTACCTAATTTTTCTGCTTTTTGCTTCTTCACAGATTGGCTCTCAGCTGACAAGGGGTTGCTAACATGCTCACCACTTGCTCTTGGTGCCTAGCAAAATTCTCCAGCTAGTGAGTTTCCTTTCCTCCTGCCAGGCCTCAATCCCCAATCCAAACTCCATACCCTCCCTTTCTTTCTAATTTCACCATTACAAATTTACACCATCCCACTCCACATCCCCTGCCAGATTTTCCACCCACTTCAGACCCATTGTTCTCACTGCTAGTCCATGCAGTCAGGAGCCTTGAGAGGACTGGCCTGGTGCCTCGGCGCTTGGTTCACCATGAGCCTCCCCTCTCCCTCTTTCTATAGTAGGAAATCTTTAGACCTAAAGGTTACAGCATTGAACATCTCCACTACAATGCTAAATACTGTGTTGTAAGCCATCTTCTGTCAGACCTTTATTAAGGTCCCCTGTGGGCTAGAGAGGCTTCATCCAATGTCTCCTTGAGGGTAGTCTTCAGACTTGACCTTAAAAGTTTGAAGAATGGGTTGCACATTTTCTTTTCCTCTTTGGTTTAATAATTGTATTCGGTCATTTCTTGACACAAAACCATGGAATAAGATACTTATTTAGTTCAGTTGTTTTTCAATCTTTTAAAAAGTATCTGCCAAAACTCTGCTGTCTAAATTAGAAGAGTAAACAGGCAAGGGAGATTAGAGTAGTTGTTGGGCAACGGGGACAGGAGACTTCTGAGGCCTTCTTTTCATTCCCCAAATGGTTCCCACTAGGTGGGTCTGAGCTTCTGAGGAGTTCCTGTTTGAAAATTAGGTATTTTGTACAATTGTTTCATCTTATGGTCGTGATTTGGGCTCACCATGGCTGTCCTGGCAGAGCAGACTGACAATTCCCCTGCCAGCCAAGAGCTTTCACCTCTCTGTCATGGGAGAGATGGCTCCTGCTTCTCCTAAGTATTTGCAAACCACACCTCCATCTCTGTTTCCCTACTGGTCTTCTCTGCCTGTTATGTACATGTATGATTGGGTGTTTGCACTCTGAAGACTTGAAGCTCAGTTTCTCCTCAGGCATATGTCATCCCTGTTTTAGGTCTAAGGGTTTGTCAGGGTGCATTGCAGGAAAAATTAGTCTGGATCCTGTGGCCTTCTCCAAGGAAGCTGAGTCTTAGTGTCAGAGACTGGGGGAGCCTGGTTTAGGTTCAGAACAGATAAAGGACTCAAGGGCCATCTGAACTTAGACTCCAGGAGAATACTTTAGTTGCCTACGCCCTGCTAGTTACCCTTGTTTACTAATTGATGAATTTGGGGAACATGTCTTTCATTACTGGGCATGTGAGCATCCTCAAATGGTGTATGTGATCTGGGGCTGACAGAGCAGGTCCATAATCCTAGCCACTTGGGAGGCTGAGGTAGAAAAATGCAAATTCAAAGCCTTTCTGAACTACAGAGTCAATTCAAGGCTGTTCAGGGGATCTTTAATGAGTCTCTATCACAAGTAAAAAATGAAAAAAAGAGCTGATGGTATAATTCAGCTAGGGAGTCCTTGCTTAACCCATGTGAAACAATGGGTCCAGTCCTTAATACTGCAAAAGTGTGTGTATGTGTGTGTGTGTGTGTGTGTGTGTTCTGAAGGCCTCACGAGCCAAGGACTCCAGGAATACATCTCAAGTAAATAAGTCTAGGCTAGTGTAACTTCAGTAGCATTGACAAGAGCTCACAGGGGAACCGGTTGCCTCAGGAAGAGGACACAGGCATGGCCTCTTCCAGAACTAGTGCTTTTTGAACCTAGACTCCAATTTGACTGCTTTTGAGTCACCATGGAAACATACCTCTGAATGGATGAATGAGGATAATTTCAGAAAGGTTTAGCTGAGGAGAGGAGACCCACCCTGAATGCAGGTGTCACTGTCCCCTGGGCTGGGGTACCCAGTTAAACAAGAAGGAGAACTTGAGAGCCAACAAGATGGCTCAGCAGGTAAAGGTGTTCAGCACACAGACCTGGTGATGGGAGTTCAATCCCTGGTAAAGGCGGAAGGAAATTGTACTCTAGCCTACACATGCACAGCATTGCATCAGCACTCATATATAAATTCTTTCACACACAATAATAATTTTTGAAAAAAGAAGCAAACAGGAGAAAATGAGCTAAGTAATAATATTTTTTCTCTGCTTTCTAACGCTCCTGCCAACAGACTTTTCTGCTAAGATAGATAAATACTTACTTCCTTCCATGCTGCTTTGGTTAGTTATTTTGCACAGCAATAAGAGAAGTGACTCATACACATGGTTTGGAGATGTTGAGGCAAGCTTTGGGTTGAGTGTTATCAGGAAGCAGGAACAATTCTGATGTTGTTAGTATCTGGGCAGTTGTTACCTAGGCAACAGGAGGATTAAAATGGGACTTGTCACTGGTAAAGGAACAGAAGATAATTATTGGTTAATTTTGTGGTTCCTGGGAGTCCTTATCTCTAATTAGCTTTATACATAATTATGGAAGGGTCTTGATCCTGTCTTGTTTCACCCTGGTCACCAAGCATCCTACTCTGAGTATTATTTATAGTTTATGAAACTTATTCAGTACTCAACTAGAAGTATTAGCATTTGCTTGCTTTGATATCATCTAGAGTTGTCATTAAAAATTTGTATTAGTTCTTTTCATGCACAATGTTTTACATCCATCTGCTCAGCTCTTCCCAGGTCTATCCTCTTTACATACCAATCCAATTTTGTGTCCCCCCACACACACACCTCTTTTTTAACCCATCAAGACCAATCTGTACTTTTCAGATATTCTTGATGTATGATCTTCCCCTGGAGCATGGTCAACTGTACTCTTGGACAAAACTGAATCTTGCTGTTCCAGAAGCTAACAATTACAGAGCTTCTTGGCTAAGGGAAGGACTTCTGCCTAATTCCCTTCTCTACGCTGGGGTTTGGTCTCTCTTGAACTTGCACAGGTCTGGTGCATGCTAATAAAAATGCAGTGAGTTCATATGGGCAACTGATATGACCAGAAGCCACGGTTTCTTTGTAATCATCCACTGCCTCGGGCTATTACACTCTTTCTTCTTCTTCCACAAGGGTCCCAGAGCTTTTGGAGGAGTAGGTGTGGCATAGGCTCCATTTAGGGGTGAGTATTCTGCAGTCTTTTTGCTTTCTCTGTGCCTTGGTCAGTTGAGGGCTCTGTATAACCAGTTGCCATCTACTGCAAACAGAAACTTCTCTGCTGGGGGTTGAGAATATGAGTATAATGGTAAGTCATCAGGCACCAGTTTAACACCACGTCCATTTAGCAGCATAACAGTGGTGGGTTCTCCCTGGGACCTAGGACCTATCTAGCCACACACTGGACATAACTGATGATTACTGTCCTCTTCCAGTAGCACGAATAGCACCTTCCAGCACTGTGAAAGCTAGGGATGAAACTTTCTAGATGAGAGCCAGCTTTATTTCTTCATGTTCTATGACTCAAGCATATGGTGTTGTCAGCATTAGGGACTTACCATTAGGTTCTGGAGGGTAACCAGAGCATTGGTAATAGCATGGATTGTTTGAAGGCTTATGGACTCTCTGGCCAACAACTCCAGAAGTAATCCATTCCTGGCACAAGGCTTTTTATTTGTTTATCCTGTGGTATCTTGTAGGGCATTATTGTCTCATCATAGGTTAAGGAACGGCCATTTAAAAAAAACCTCTCACCCATATTTTGTTCAACTCATGCTTATATTCATTCACATATATAATGAGAGTATGGTATTATAAGATAGAGTGTGATGTCAAAATGTGGTATAGTGTATTTATCACATATAGTCAAGAGGGGAAGTTCCACATAGAGACTAATATTAGGGATTTTGGAGCAGAAGCCTGGGACTTTAGTTCTTTGAGCAAATTTCTTCACCTAAATTTCATTTTTTTTGTTCATGTAACAGGTGAAATATTATCTTTAATATTGGTGTATTCTGGGAATATATATATATATATATATCGCAAAAAAGGTAAAGATAATTCATGGGCATAGTGACAGGCACACAGATGGATTAACACCTTGATCCTGCAGTTATGCTAAGTTAAAGGCTGGTACAACTAGGCTGAATTTGCAGCAGATCAGCCTGGTGTCTGAGCCCCACTCAGACAGTCACTGCTTCCTGGGCTTGTTGTAGACTCTGATGGTCAGTGAGTGACAGCACACTGAGAGATGATGGCATGTGAGCGTTTCATTATAGTCATTCATTGCTAACTAATGAGAAGAAATCAGGATTTGAATGCTCAGCTTTGCTTAGAGCCAAAGGACATGTACCCCCCAATATTGGAGAGTCTAAGACTGGAACAAGAACGCTTCTGAGAGTGCAAGGAATCTTATGAAAGAATGGGGAGATAGTAAGACCTGGAGAGCACAGGAACTCCACAAGGGCAGCAACAGATCCAAAAATTCTGGGCACAGGGGTCTTTTCTGAGACTGATACGCCAGCCAAGGACTCCTGGAACCCCTGCACAGACGTAGCCCATGGCTGTTCAGTGTCCAAATGGGCTCCAAAGTAATGGGGACAGGGACTATCTCTGATATGAACTCAGTGGCTGGCTCTTTGATCACCTCCTCCTGAGGGGGGAGCAGCCTTACCAGGCCACAGAGGAAGACAGTGCAGCCAGTCCTGATGAGACCTGATGGCTAGGGTCAGATGGAAGGGGAGGCGGACATCTCCTATCAGCGGACTGGGAGAGGGACAAGGGTGGGGAAGAGGGAGGGTGGGATTGAGAGGGGAGAAGAGAGGCAGGTACAGGGGGATACAAAGTGAATAAACTGTAATCAATAAGAACAAAAATAATTAAATTAAAAAGAAAAGAAAAGAGCACTGCTGGCACGTGCTTCTTCACAGCTCTTCTAGAGAGCATGCACCAATGGAGTGGTGACCCTAATTAGCCAATGAGATTATTTTCCAAAGAACTTGCTTGTTATTGGTTTCTGTTAGATACTATATTAATCACTTTCCTGTTGCCTTGATAAAATGCCCCCAACAAAACCAGAGAAGTTTATTTTGGCTCACACTTTGAATGTAACGTTCATAATGGTGTTAATATGGCATCAAGATACTGAGCCGGCTGGTAACCTTGTGGCCACAGTTAAACAATGAGAGAGAAATGTTCATGCTCACCTGGCTTCCCTGAGTGAGAAATGTGCATGTTCACCTTGCTTCCCCCTTTTTCCAGTCCAGGACTTCTTTCACAGAGTGATGCTACCCCACAGGTACGGTGGATCTTCCCACCTCAATTAACCTAATCTAGATAATCACAAGTTTGCTCAAAGGGTCTCCAGGTATGTCTAGATACCAGACATTGGCAGTCTTAGCCATCAAAAACAATAGTGCTGATGCCATGAAGGAAGAAGCTGATCTCCTATTTCCGCATACTGGAAGGAAGAAGTTAAGCCCAGTTCTCAGGGGTCGGGGGCAGGGAGAGGGAGAGCACAGACAGACATAGAGACAGAGACAGACAGACAGAGACACAGAGACATACATACAGACTGACAGACAGAAAGTGTGCAATCTCTAGAAGAACCTTAGTCAAGGAGTTAGATGGAAATTTGTTCCTTTTTTTAAATATTTCATAATTTTTATTTTAGTATTTTCTTTTTTTGTTTTTTTTAATTTATTTTTTAAAATAAATTTATTTATTTTTATATCAATCACAGGTTAGGTTTTTTGCATCCCATGCGTAGCCCCTTCCCTCACTCCCTCCCTCATCTCCTCCCCACCCCCTCCAAGTCCACCAACGGGGGAGGATCTCCTCCCCTTCCATCTGACCCCAGATCATCTTGTCTCCTCAGGGCTGGCTGCAATGTCCTCTCCCCCCGCCCCCCGGGATCTAGCCAGGCTGTTACTCCCTGGCATGTACGGGGGAGGGTCGAAGAGTCAGCCATCAAGCTCAAGACTGAAACAGCCCCTGTTTCCCTTACTAGGGTCTTCAGTTCACCAATGAGTTATCATGGGCAACATCTGAGCAGGGGTTCTAGGCCATATCCATACAAGGTCCCTGGTTGGAGAAACTGTCCCATATAAGACCCTTGTGCCCTGCTCAGTTTGATCTTTGTGGCGCTCTTGTTCTCTCCAAGTAGTAATAAGTAATAATAAATATAGGGGAAGTTAGTAAGACTTGTGGAGAACAAGAGCTCCACAAAATTTGTTCCTTTTATTTTCAAACAAGGTGAAGGAAGATTGTAGTTGCCTTAGACATAGGACTGGTGAGCAAGCATGAAGACCAGAAAGGATAGGGGTAAGGTGTGGATCTACCTATTAGTGGTTCCTACAGTGTGGTCCACAGACAGAATCAATGACATTACCTGAGAATTTGTGGGACACGCAGATGACCAGATCTCACCTGAGACCTAGGGAATCTGTGGAGACAGGCACGTCAGAGAGAATGCCGGTGATGCTAGTGCTCTTTAAGGTTGGAGCCTCTGCTGTTCATGAACAGGGCTCCTCAGTGTGGGCTCCTCAGTGTGGGCTCCTCAGTGTGGGCTCCTCAGCATGGGGCTCCTCAGTGTGGGCTCCTCAGTGTGGGCTCCTCAGTGTGGGCTCCTCAGTGTGAGCTCCTCAGTGTGGGCTCCTCAGTGTGGGCTCCTCAGTGTGGGCTCCTCAGTGTGGGCTCCTCAGTGCAGCGCTAAAGGGAGGACCCTGTGCAAATATATACATACTGTCTATGGAGCATAGCTAGCAAACAGGCCTATTTATTCTCTGTTCTTGTCCTGAGGAGGAAAAACCATGACACATAGCTATAAAGAGGCTTCGGGCCATGCCAGAGGGCTTACTGGTGGATTTCCCACTACACTTGTTTTTGTGAGGGTCAAAACTAAAGGAAAGGAGAGTCATAATCAGTTTATGTCAATTTGACACAGATCTAGACATATCTGGGAAGAGGGAATCTCAGTTGAATAACTCTGACCAGATTGGCCTATGGCCATTTTGAGGAGTATTTTATTGATTGCTGATTGGCGTGGGAGGGCCCATCTCACTGAAGGTAGTGCCTTCTCAGCAGGTGGGTTTGGGTGGTATAAGAAGGGTAGCTGAGCAAGCCAGGAGGAGAAAGCCATTAATCCGCATTTCTCATGGTCTCTGCTTTAGTCCCTGCCTGGATTCCCTAGATGATGGACTGTAATCTGTTAGCCAGATAAGCCACTTCTCCACCAAGTTGCTTTTGGTTGGTATTTTATCACAGAAACAGAAAACTAAGATAGGTAGAGACAAATAGCCAAACAGAAAAGCTTTATTAGGTATAATAGAATAATGAGATCATCATCTGAGGTTGAATAGAGAGACCAGAATTACTTAGAAGTTGCCTGAATAATAAAGAAAATAAGTCTGGGGAGTTGGGGGGAGAGGAAGAGGGAAGGGGAGGGAGGAAGGGAAGGAGAGAATCATTTTGAAAGGTGGGCTCATTTGTCTCTGGAATGCTTTGCAGAAGCTGCCGAGCTCTGATTGGTAGGTAAAGCACCTGTGGAATAGAATTAGTCTTAAAGTCATAGAGGCTGCTTTATGGTCAGCTGCTGGGTGATTTGAATTAGGGTAGCTCTCATAGGCTCATATATTTGAATGCTTGGTCCCTAGCTGGTAGATGTGTTTTCAAAGGATTAGGAGCTGTGGCCTTGTTGGAGGAGGTGTGGCCTTGTTGGAGTGTCTCTTGGTGTATCACCAGGAGTGGGCTTTGAGGTTTCAGAAATCTACAGCACTTCCAGTTAGCGCTCTCTCTCTCTCTCTCTCTCTCTTTCTTTCTGTGTGTGTGTGTGTGTGTGTGTGTGTGTGTGTGTGTTCATTGTCTTAATGTGTAAGCTCTCAGTGACTGCTCCTATACCATGCCTGCCTGCCTGCCGCCATACTCTCCTGCATGGTGGTCATGGAACTGTAAGCAGCCCTCTAATAAACTCTTCCTTCTAGAAGTTGCCTTGGTTATTACGTCTCTTCAAAGCAGTACAAAAGTAACTAAGACACTGGGTAAAGCTATGTTGTGGTTTGAATAAGAACAGGCTCATATGTTTGAATGCTTGGCCCCACTTAGAGGAACTGTTTGGGAAGAATTGGGAGGTATAATGAAGCAGGGGTGAGATTTAGAGTTTCAAAAGCCCATACCATGCCCATTGCATCTCTCTCTCTCACTGATGCCTGTGAATCAGGATGCAACACTCCTAGCTACTGCTTCAGTTGCCATACCTGTCTTCTTGCCATGATGATCATGGACTAATTTTCTGAAACTATAAACAAGCTTCCAACCACGGTATATTTTCACAGCAATAGAATAATAATCAACAGAATAAGAAAAACAAGTTTTCTCAAAAGTCCCAGCAGGTCTTTTCACTGGACTAGTGGCTTAGGGGGAAGCACCTGGAATAATCAGTTATGATCTGAGAATTTTTCCCGCAGCCTCTTAGCTCCGTTTTAGATAGATCTGACAAGAATGTATTTGTTTCTATGCCCGGTTTCAAATGTCGTTTTCCCAATTGGATCTCAGGTCCTGGGAAACCTGTGAGAATACCATGCCTTCGGGCCTATGGCCAAACCTAGCAGTTCTACTTTTAGTGCAAATTAAGCCCAGTGAGATCTCTGTTTTGTGACCTCAACAACTACAAGAGGGCAAAAGAATCCACGAGAAAGCTCAGGCTGTGAGTCCCCATGGAACATAGTCTCACTCAGCTTCCAGTTACCGGAAGACATTTTGCATAGCACTTCTCTGAGTCCCTGCTGTGTCCCAGGGTCTCTACAATTAGGAAACAGGTGCAGAAAGAAATGGACTTTATTACTTTGGGGGCAGCTAAAGCAGATTATAAAAGGCTTCGGGAACCCATGGGCTAATTGATGGTAAAAAACTCATGTTTATTTTTTCATGCCAAGTTTTCACTGTCTTAGATTTAATAATTTATTTAATTTTTTTTATTTGTGTATAGTCATAGTACAAAGTGACAGGTTTCTTAATGACATTTTAATCAAACACATGTCATTTGACCATGTTCGCTCTCCACCACTCTCCTCCGTCCCTCCTCCGCCGCTATCCTCCCCCTCCTTTCTCCTTCCGTTTTCATGTCCTACATATGCACGTCAATGTGCACATATCCGTTTCCTACAAATGAACTCTTTCTTGTGTACAGCTGCATCAAAACCTCACATGCTTATGCAGCACATTTCCTTTACCCATTACCCTGTTGCTGGACATCCAGACTGATTCCTTAACTTGGCTATGATGAGTGGTGCCAGAAGCTACGCGGACGAACAGGCCTTCCTGAGCTATGTTACCTTCCTTCTACTCCTTAAGGTGTCCCTGGGGCCACTTATACTTGTTACCCACTCTTTGATAAATCCAGTTCTCCTCTCTGGCTTCTAGAAGCTTCAGATCAACTAAATATTCATCACCGTGTTTCTGCCTAAAACTCTATTTTGGTAAATAAGGTAAAGGCATCAAATATCTTTATCTTATAGAAAAACAAAACAAAAACAAAACACTAGGCAAAGCATTAAATAGCCTTAATTTGAAGTCAAAGTAATGTTGTCTTTTGTGCTTTATTTTGTCTGGTGTGTGTGTTTGTGTGTGTTTCTGAGTGTTGGTGCCTTCAGAGGCCAGGGTTATCTGGTGTCACAAGTAGTTGTGAGCTGCCTGAAATGGGTTCTGGGAACCATGTCTGGTGCTGGAGACAGTGAGTCAGAGACAGACAGATGGACACACACTGCTCATGAGCACACACACACAAACACTGAGAGAAGCTAGTGTATACACAAACCCTAAATATTTCCCAAATTAACTCAAAACAAATCATAGTCCTAAATGTAAAACACAGATCTAAAAATTCCAAGAAAAAAAAAAACGAGAATCAAAAGCTGTTTGTTTTGTGATAAAACAAGAGCATAAATATATTAGAAAATACCCATAAATTGGACTTTATTGAACTTAAAAAATGCTGCATAAATAACATTGCTGAAAGAATGAAAAGAACTAGTTAGAGACTAGGAGAAAAATATTTGCCTTTGCAGCATAAATATCCAAGTAAAAACTTGTGCGGAAGGACCCTGGCTGCTTGCCCCTGTGAGTGAAAGATCTCATTTAAAATGAACAGAAGACCTGAACAGTCAACTCACCAAAGAAGATAACAGATGGCAGATAACAAGTGAAAAGAAGCTCAGCAGTATGTATAATTGCAGAACTGAACGCGAAAATATCAGTGACATGCCATGGTGTATCTATTAGAAAATTCAAAACCGGATAATGCAAAAAGTTAGCAAGACATGGAGCAACATAAACTCTCATTGCTGGTAGGACTGCAAAATGAAACAGCTGCTTTAAGATAGTTTGCCTATTTATTGAAAGCTAAAGACTGTCTTCCATATGATCAACAATTATGATCCCTGGAATAAACCTGAGCATTTAAAAATTGTCTATATAAAGCCTGCTCTTGACTATTTATAGCAGCTTTATGTTTAATGGCAAAAATTTGGAAGAAGCTGGACATCCTTTAGAAATTGCACAGATAAACAGGCCATGGTGCATCCCTACAAAGATTTCTCATTCAAGTCATGAAAAGAATGTGGGAAGCCTTAAATACACACTAGTTAGTGGAAGAAGACAGTCAGGAAGGTGACATATGATTGCAACTGTACGACATTCTGGAAAAAGAAAAGCTATGAAGACACAGTGCTCAGCAAGGAATCAGGCAGGGGGTGGGGTGAATGGGTAAACACAACAAGAAGTAGTGGAAATACTATAATACACCCGAATCGACAGCATGTATTGGTTTAAATGGATAGACTTTTACAGAACAAACCATGAACCTTAACATAACCCTACACTTTTGTGCTCTTGTTTTGTTTTGCTTTTTGAGATAGAATCTTACTATGTTGCTTTGGCTGGTCTGGAACTTTCTATGTAGACCAGGATGGCCTTGAACTCATGGAGATGCCTGCCTCCAGAGTGTTGAGATTAAAGGTATGTGCCACCACACACAGTTCTTCCCCACCTTTTAAAACTGAGTACCAGCACCTCTCTGGAGTCCCTTGGTGGAGCGTTTTAGGTTGGCTATGTAAAAACCTATTCTTTACATTGTTTTTAAGATGACCTCTCTTCCATTGTCCTTTCTTCTGAAAGCATCAAGCTCTACCTATCATAAACTTATCAGGCCTGCCATTGAGTTGGTAACTCTGTCTCCTAGTCTGGTGATCTAAGCTGAGACAGAAGGCCCAGCAGCTTAGGCTGTTTCACACCAACAGCTGTAAGAGGATCCTCACTGGCTCTCTTGTAGCTGTAAATTGAAGCTGGAAAACCACTGGTGTTTTCGCTTTCTTTGTGCAACAGTCCCAGTGAACAGTGTTATTGGTGTTCAGCATCAAACTGCTGGGAGCTCTTTGCTGGTGAGGTTTCCTGCCATATTGCTTTGTACATAATGATGGTGTGAGAGTGTGCTAATAAATCACACAGATGAACACTTGAAGGTAGAAGAGGCCTCCCTGATGTAGCCTAGACTTGCTCTCCCCTGCCATCATTGCAGATATGTAGAAAACAGTTGATAGTTGGGATAAGGACAAGCATCTCAGCAGAGAATATGGGGCTCCAAAGGGTCAACAAACAGAAACAACTCTTCTAGGCTGATTAAGGCAAGAACCAAGGAGTGGAAAGAAGAAAATATTTGAGGGCCTCTTGGTTTGTGTTTGTTGAGCATTTATGGATCAAGGCCTTTAAGCAAAATAAGACACTTAGCCAAGGGGTGCTGCCTTTGACACTATCTGCTTCTTTGTTATGGTCTTAATGTGTCTCCCTGAATTGATGTTCTAGAACCTTTCATCCATAGGTGACAGTGTTGGGTGATGAGGTCCTATGTAAAGTGATTGTGTCATGAAGGCTTGTGTGGTTTGGCTCATTCTTCTATTCTCTTCTATTACACAAGGATTCAAAATTTGTCTCTCTCTTGCCCTGTCTCACACGTATGGGGATTCAGCAATAAACCCTTCATCAGATCTCAGTAACTTAATCTTGAACACCCAAGATTTCATAACCATCAGGAAATAAAGTTTTGCTCTCACAAATGATTTAACTTGTGGTAGTTTGTTATAGCAGTGCAAAATAAAGAGAGGTGCTGCTGAAGTCCAGTCTACTTCTGCAATTAGAGACTCTCCAGGCTAGGACCCTGCAGGATCTTCACGGAGCACAGGCTGCCTCCAGGCAGACGGAGAGGCTACGGGCAGCACTGAGGGAGCAGCTTTAGAACTTCAGCCCAAACATGGTGAAAAATGGCGGAGAGGACAATGAAGGCAAAGCTTTCCTGTGTGGCTTCTGAAACAAACTTTGCGTACCTTCCATGAACCATTCTTTCAGCTAATGAGCTCTTCCATGCTTTCTCTAAAGTTTTGTTTACATGTTTCCTTAAGTTAATTAAAATTGAAATTGGTCTTCTTTCAATTTTAGAGCAAAATGATGTGCTGTATTTTCTTTTAGACCAACCCTACCCTGGGTAGGATGAAAAAGGCAGTTGATTGGGAAGAAATTTTTCCTCTTTCACCTCCTTTCTGTAGCTTTGTACCTCACTTATCTACAGCCCCTTTGACTATGACTGCTTGACTTTACCTGATAGGATATCATAGTCTGGTACAAAAGTGGGTATCTTCCAAGGACATGTGCCATGTGGTATCTTGACACTGACTTCCAACCGTCCCTTGGATGTCCTGACAAAGAGTCCCAGACATGGTGTGGTCAAGAGTCTTTGATTCTCCTGTGTTTTCCAGGGGGGGCTGAGGTAGGACAGGATGCTTCCTTTGAAGTTCCCTTCATGGAGCTGTCAGTAGCTCAGCAATTTTGTTCAGAAATGGGCATGGACTGCCTGGGCTTCAGGAATCACCAGTTGTGCTGGTGTTCTAAGAAGCACTGAAGATATACACATGAAAACAGACAAGTTTGTTTCTATATCATCTTCCTTTTTTTTCTGGGTAATCATCTGGGTCAACAACTAAGGCACTAATCCTCAAGAACTGGTTAACAGGTGTGTGTGTTTCCATGGTGACATCACCAGTGCTGCTGTGATTTAAGCTGCGATAACAGAAGTAGCAAAGACTTGGCAGTTTGTTTAGCTGGAATTATTTCTCACTGTGTGAGGGCAGGAAAGCCAAGGTTGGAACATCAATTTGGTAAAGTTCTCATGCATGAGGTCTTCCTGGTTTGTGCTTTTTTTTAAAATGTGTCCTCTTTTGGCAGGAAGAGTCAAGCAGTTGGTGTTCTCTTTTGTTAGAGGCTGATACAGTCTGGAGACTCTCACCTCATGACTCAATGATTCCAGTCTAAATATTAGCACTTTTGGAGTTAAAGTTTCTATGTGAGAATTTTCAAATATTCTGTCCAAAGCACTGGCTCAAAGCAATGAGACTAAAAATGTGGATGATGTAAGCCTTATACATAAAGTATATTAATTATTTATGTGAATTGATAGTCCTTGACCAAACTAATTTTAAAGAAATTAGAAAGTTTACAATCTGAAGACAATTATACAGTTTATCTTCTACTACTGGTGGCACCCGTCACTTATCTAAGAATGATAAGGGAATGTCTAAGAAAGATACCATGGTAGGGAAAGCCATAAGAGTAGTGTAGGATCCTGGGATCAGAAAGCCAGGGTATTATGTCAGTCTTTGGTTTGAGTGGTAAAGGGAAAAACAGTTCCCAGAAACTGGAAGGAGAAGATCTGGGCAGAGAGGCATCTTAAGAGAAGGACTGACATTCCATGGGAAGACATTGCAAGCCCGAGAGTCTCCTTCTCTGTAAGCTCTTGCTGAGTTTCTAAGTCAGTCAAGTGCAAGAACGCAGGACAGTTGAACATAGTGGCACATGCCTTTAATCACAGCACTCAGGAATTCCAGAGAGGGAGATAGTAAGGTTAAGGCCATCCTGGGCTACATCCTAAGCCTGAAGTCAGTTTGAATTGATTAGCGACCCTGTCTCACTGTTCATCTTATGCCTGTGTACAAGCTAGAGGACAAAGGAATCAATAGATTTGATCAAAACAGGGCAACCTCCTTAAAACAGAAATCTAGAGGAGATGTGGGGACTGACTGTACTCTCCAAATATCAACATGATCAAATAGAAATGACATACTATTGGGAACTGGGGACTGTAGGAAGCAATTAGTTCAGAATGATGGGACCCCTAAAAATGTAACTGTGGATCACAAAGCACTCACTTGACCTTTTTCTGTCCTGAGAAGATAACCCAGCAAGGTTCCATGTGTAAACTTGAAGAGAGTTTTCACATGGCACAAAATTTTCCACCATTTTGACCTTAAGATTTCTCACCTCTAGAACTATGAAGAATAAATGTCTGTTGTTTAAACCATCAAGCCTGATGTTTCTGTTGTGTCAGCCTCAACGATTAAGACAAGGCGCATCTAGAGGAGCAAGCAGAAGGCATCTGACAAAGGCACTCTTCTGTCTCTGTGCACACATTCTCATCTGTCATCTGGGGAAGTGTTCAAAGGATACGCAGAATCCCACTGCCAATTACATTATATGAGGGGACTTCATTTGGCTGCATGCCCAGTCGAAATCTTAAATGCTAGTCATTTACTGGTATCTGTTTTCAATTCAGCAGGACCATAATGCATTTCTGAAGAAATCATTACTCCTTTTGGTGGTTCTAAACCCAGAAAGACTATGAACATGGTGCTAATAAGCAAGAATTTTTCAAGTGGGTTATGCAGGGTAACAGTGAGCTGGGACATTTTTTTCATTCTGCTGTGGTAGGGGGATCATTGTATCTAAGTGTTGTTTGAAATTAGGTCATGGAGAACACCACCACCATTTCATATAATGCAGGTCCTGACAAATGGTATACCTGAGCATAAGTTCAGCATGTAGCATGCCAGTGTCTAGGTGATGGGGCGTGTTGACAAGCTAGGGAATCGTCTCTGTGTGGCCACTGACAGACACCTATGCAATGAATCAAACATTCTAAGCACAAACAACATTGTGCTACTGTGTAGGAACCCATAGCAGAGACAACAAATTTCCTAAATTCAGGAACAGTAGCTTTGGAAGATATGTTGCCAGAAGAGATGGAAGATCCTTGCCTGCTATAACTATGTGTTCCCATGAGAACGGAGCACTGTTTTCACCATTACGAGACCACCTCATAGAATCAAGTTGCCACCAACTTGCTGAAGGCAAGTGGATGCCATGTTGTATTGCTGCTCATGACAGCCTTCTCATTGGGAGTCATTTGGAGAAGGGAGGAGAACTGAGCATTGGGTGGTGAATTCACAAATCAAGGGCTCCTACTCCCACACCACTGAGCTCTTGATGGCTATAATACTTCTACAGTTCCAGACTCTTGTGGCTGTTTCTTCTGTCAACACTGGGAGTACCTGAGATATTTTTCATCTTGGTG
The DNA here is from genome assembly GCA_028658305.1 of Pachyuromys duprasi. Lineage (NCBI taxonomy): Eukaryota > Metazoa > Chordata > Mammalia > Rodentia > Muridae > Pachyuromys > Pachyuromys duprasi. The sequence continues at coordinate 146,357,076 of CM053766.1, read as the reverse complement.
AGAATATGGAATATCCTTTGTCTTTATACAAATGTTTCTGATGTATATAGAACTTTTTTTTTTTGATCAGTTAGAAGATGGAGGTTAACATACGCATGTACCAAATGCTCCAGTAAAGGGGAATGGCTAAAAGCGGACATCCTCTGACATGGGTGAAGGAAGAAATGCACTGAAGTTTTAGTAGTGAAGGAAAAAGAGAACTTAAGAAAGCAAGATAGGGCAGAGAGAGTCCATTCAAGAGGGGCTGGCACCAAGTGGCAATTCTCACCTCCACGTGGGACCTGTACAGCAACCTCAAACGAAAGAACAAGTTAAGTCTCAGAAAAGAAGGTGCTGTGTTTTCAGTACCAGAAAATTTAAATAGAAAAAGAGGGTGAAGAAAGGAGAGGAAAGGGAGAGGAAAAGAGAGAGAGAGGGTGATGCAAGGGATAAACCTGTGAGTTGCAGATCGCGGTAAAGACCAAATGGAGAAAACACTCAAATAATGGGTTTATCACTCCACATAATTGCATAGATACCCATATTTCTTCACATGTACACACAGAGAGAAACATACAGCACATACACACACACACCAAAATGAGCTCAAGTAAATGACTTAATGACCCAACTCAAAGTTTAGAAAGATATAAACAAACCAAAACTCAAATCAGTACATGGAAAGAAATAATAGAGAATAGGGTAGAAGTTGATGAAACTACTACTACTAATAATAATAATAAATAGGAACAATAATAACAACAATAAACCAAAACAAAGAATTGGGGAAACAAAAGGTTCCTTATTTGAAAAGACAAACAATATTTTCAAACTCTTCACCAAATTAGACAAAACCAGAAAAAGAAAGAGAGAGAGAGAGATTGAAATTATGTGGAAGGTATTATAACAGATACCAATGGAATTCAGAGTGTTGTTATTAGGGAAGGTTTGAAAACCTAGCTTCTGATAAATTAGAGAATGTAGATGAAATAGAGAGAACATAAAAACAAACAAATGTGTAATAAACAATGACGCTGAAACAGTAATAAAACATCTCCCAACTAAAAAATGCCCAGGCGCAGATGGACTCACAGTTGGATTTTACTAGACCTTTAAAGAAGAACAAACATTGATGTTCTTCAAACTATTTCACAAACCAGAAAGAGAAGGAACATTACCAAGCTCATTTTACAGAGCCAGGATAGCCCTGGAACCAATACTGGGTCAGGCCACATCAAAGAAAGAAAATTTCAAACCAATCTACTGGGTGAATGTACATGCAAAATTTCTCAATAAAGGACTTGCAAATTGAATTCAGCAACACATTTAAAAGGATCATTCACAATGACCAAATTGGCTTCAGTCTAGGGATGTAAGGACAGTTCCATGCATGCAAATCTGTAAATACACGATAGCATATAAATGGGATCAGGAACAGAAATTTCATGATCATCTCAACATGTGCAGAAAAAGCCTTTGTCAAAGTCTAACATCCACACATGATAAAAAGCCCCACAGAAACTTGAAATAGAAGGAACATAGTTCAACACAATAGAGATATATATGACAAAATAATAGCCCATGTTATATGTTATACTAAAAGAGAGCATCTCCTCAGACCTGGAACAAGACTAGGTTTCCTTCTTTTTCCACCCTTATTTACTATAGTTCTTGAAGTCTTAGCTCGAAGAGTAAGAGAATAAAATGAAAACTCGCACAAAGAAGAAGGGTAGAAGTGAGGTTATCTTTATTTTCAGACTCTGAGAACTTCCATCAAGCAGCAGCTACAAAATCAACGTATAAAACCAGTAGGTTTCTTATATACCAATAACAAACACGCCAATAAAGAAATGATGAAAACAATTCCACTTTCAATAGCTTCAAAACTGCAGCCAAGTCTTGACTTCAAGATATAGACATAGGTAACAGTATTCTCAAAGGACTCCAATCCATGAAACAGTCTCAATACTTGATAGATGGGAATGCATGCAGGTAACAGCCTGTGTATAACAAAGTAAGCGATTGAATGAAGAGACATCTCACAGAATGGGAGATGATCCTTGCTAGTCATATATCCGACATAATAATAATTTTTAGGTTATACAAGAACTAAACTAAATATCAAAGGACCTAACCAACAAATGGACAAATGATATCAGTAGACAGTTTCTCAAAAGAGGAAATACAAATGGCCAATAAACATATGAAAAATGTTTGCCATCCTTAATTATTAGGAAAATGCGAATTTAAACTACATTGAGGTTCTTTCTTGCCCCAGTCAGATTGGCAGTCATCATGCAGTGCTAGATGCAATGTAAACCAACTCTGCCACTGTGACACTCAGTATGGGGGTTCTGCAAACAACTGAAAATAGAGCTGTCATATGGTCTGCCTAAGCCACTCCTGCAAGCTATTGAAGCTAATGTTCAGCAGGGATTTCTGCACACCGATGTTTATTATAGCCCTGTTTACAATGTCCAAGTCACTGCTCAGGCTTAAACAATGTGGCCTGAAAGTAAAGCTAGAGCTTCTGGTAGTGGGACAAGGGAGAGGAATGAGGGTGTGAGAGGTGAGTACAGCCTAAGTACATGATATACTTCAATGAAAATGGCTTTATGTAACCCACCACTGTGTATAATGAATATACACACTGATTAAAAAAGAAAATGAGCCAGCAGTGGTGGTGCACACCTTTAATCCCAGGACTTGGGAGGCAGAGGCAGGCAGATATCTGTGAGTTCAAGGCCAGCCTGGTCAACAGAGTGAGTTCCTGGACAGCCAAGGCTACACAGAGAAACTCTGCCTAGAAAAACCAAAAATAAATAAAATAAAATAAAATAAAATAAAAATAGAAGCATATGACAGTTGAAGTAAGTCTGACTCAGTCCTTTGTCCATAAAGTGCTCAGTGGAGGACTCCCACGTTATCTAATGCGCATTCTTCTCTCTTACAATTTCTGTCTCAAGTATCTGGTCATAGAGAAATTCAAGGAAGACTGAATTACAGACACTGTCAATTTCTATAAAACGAGCAATGGAAAAAGATCAGGTCTCTGGGACCAGAAAATCCAGTATTAAAAATTAGACTCTCCTAGGTCCCAAAGCGTATGATTTTGGACAACTTGTAGACTGGCAAGATCCAACTTTTTTCTCCTGTAATCTAGAACAAGAATAACTGTCCCCCAGGCTTAGGGAGTTAAGTGTGTTTACCAGAATGGACCTTTGGCCCCTGCCTGCCCCTCTTGTGATTTCTGTGCCATCCCTTGTCCCTTCACTGACCTAGACTTAATATTTATGTGTTTTGTTAAAGAGTTCCAAGGTCTGGGCCTTAAAGGGGAAGCTGAACATAAGAAGCAGAGATGTTACTTAAATCTGTGGCTTTTTATCCGTGATTTCCCCACCATATCACTCTGTGGAGCACCCTCAGGGTGCTGTAATTAGTCTTAATGATTTGACAGGAGCTTCTGAGCCATGATTCCCAATAAAGCTACCAGGATGAAGGTCAACACCACCCACAGCTCGGGTTAGTCATCTTGCTCTCAAGGTCATCCATGTGTATCTATCTAGTGGCTCTTAAACGCATCTTAAGGGGAATTGTGTAGTGATTCTCTATAATGAACAACTTTGATTGTAGCTGAGAGTGAGGGTTGCCTCATTTCATAAGAAAAATAGACCAAGAAAGAGAGAAGGTGAAAGGTAAGGAGCTGATATCCCTCAAAATGCACAGATGAACCAATGGCTTAAAATAGCCCAGACTGAATGCAATATCTCTACGTGTTACTCACATAGTGAGTGTAATCAGTTTCCCAGGTGATTGATTTTTTTGTCCTGTCTGAGTAATTGTGTGACTGTATGTATAGTTGGCTTTTACCTGAACCTATCTCCGACCAGCACAATCTCAGGTTGATCCCTCTATTCTGAGTAATCTAACATTCACCGAACCTCAGTAATCATTCGTTTACCTGCTACAGATAGCATAGGGATAGCAGAGCGTGTCCTGAAGCGGCCAGTTACCATTTTCTCAGACACCCTTTCCCACCAAGACTGAATGTGAAGCTGATCTTGACTTTTGGCATCAGGGATGGGACTGTGGAGTCAACTGAGAGCTTAAGAAATTCTCTGCAATTTTAGAAGACGGACACACCATGCTTGTGGTTGCATAGTATGCATGAGGGTGCAATGCCAATAACCTAATGAGCAAAAGAATAAATAGCAGATAATCACAGAGAAGCCAGACAGTCCATATAACAAAGTCTCAGTCAATGATCGACTTTGTGTGTAATTATGGTATCATAAGATTACAGCAGAAGTGTTAACATCACCTACTGATGTCTTCACACAGTTCATCACTCATGTGGTTGTGGTGATGATAGTGAGAACAAATATGCTACCAGTTATAGAAAACAAAGACATCTCTGCAATACAGTTATTTATAGTATATTGTACTTCATAATGCTAAATGACTATTTTCCTAGTTTATATATCTAGTATACTATGTTTTATTATTACTTTGGGATATATGTATACTTACTTAAAAAGCAAGGGGAAGATGTAGAAATTAGAGAATAACTTGTCATGGGAGAGGCAGGGTAATACAAAGATGAGAAAGGAATGGATGAGAACGGTGTAAATACGGTGTGAATGTAGGGAAGTCTCACCAAAAAAATCTTAAAACTAAAAGAAGAAAGTTAAAACCTTTAAAGCACACTGCTTAGTTACTTGCTTCATTACTGTGACAAAATGCCTGGCTCAACCGTGTGTTTTGGCTCAGTAGTCTGACGGCATCCTGGTTTTCTTTTTGTTGCTATGATAAATATCATGACAAAAAAAAACCCACAACAACTTGGGGAGGAAAGGGTTTATTTCATTTTATACACTCAGTTAACAGTTTGTCACCGAGGGAAGTTGGGGCAGGATCTGGAGGCAGGAACCAGGAGGCAGGAACTGAAGCAGAAACCATGGAGAAAGGTTGCCTACGGCCTCACTCTCCAGGGCTTGCTCAGATTGCTTTCTTATACAACCCAAACCATCTGCCCAGGGGCAACACCATCCCCCCACACACAGTGGGCTGGACCCTCCCAACATTAGTCACTAATCAAGAAAATCACCTACAGACATGCCTACCAGCTGGCCTGGTGGAAGCAATTCTTTAATTCTTCCTAGGTGATCTTAGATTCTGTCAAGTTGAAAAAACAAACAAACAAACAAAAAACATACTCCCACAGAGGGTACTATTCACCGTGACAAGGAAGGCATGGTGGCAGGAAGGCAAGGTCACGTTGAGTCTGCTCTCAGGAAGCTGAGAGAAACTAATGGTGATGCTCAGCTCACTTTGTTTCATTTAGCCGCGACTCCTCCCTACAGGATAGCATGACCCACACTCAGCATGACTCTCCCCATCTCAGTTAACCCTATCTATAAACTCCCTGCCAGGCATCCCATAGATTTGTCTCCTGGATGATTTTAGATGTTGTCAAGTTGGCAGTCAATACTAACCATCGCAGTAAGCACATTCCTTCTACTTAAGAAAAGCGGTATGTGACGTTACATTGGCAATGGTCCCAAAACATCTGGTATTTACTGTCTTTCTTGACTGCATCAAGTGTTCATGTTGTTATAAACCTATACCATCCAGGTCTCTGTGAGTACACTGTATAATGTTCATACAATACCACAATCACCTAATGAAACACATCTTAGATTGTATCCCACTAATAAGGGAGCTACAATAGCAATTTAGTTGGTGAACTGGAAAATATGGGCAATACCTCCTTCCAAACGTCTTATTATGTAGAGTAATCATTGCCTTTGGTTGCAGCCACTTTTGATTGTTGCCAGTATTTATTAATAGTAAGTTCAAAATATTCCACTTCATTCCTCAATAAAAGAACACAATTCTGTTCGCTTAGAAGAAGAGTCTGGCCTCTATGCCAGGGTAAGGAAGCTATCCTGGAAAAAGGATACAAACAGTAGACTTCTGGAGGTATGTGTGGGAGGTGTTCCTCTTCCCTAACATGCGAACACAGGCTGTGTCTCATTCTTCCACTGAAGACAGATGTAGAAGATGTGCTGGTGAGGAGAGAGGTGCTCCCAGAGCAGCTGTGGAGGGGACATCTTTGTGCTTGGGAACTGAGCCCTGAACCAGCTACACTTAAAAAGCCATTTATAACCATTTGATTTGTAGCCATAAGGTCGGGAATTTCCCTGCTAAAGACAATTTTAAACTGCTCAGGACTTGTTTGGGGCCCTAGCAGGTGGTAGAGGTCAAGTAGATTTTCACAGTGATGCAGATCAACTTTCCACTTCAAACAAAGAGAATGCACATCGTGTTTTAGATTGATAGGAAAATCCAATGAATTAAAATGTCCAGCCAAGTAAGAGAACTATGTCCTTGATTGGGACAGCTTGAAACTATGGTCTGGCCATGATGTGGTATGAAATAGAAAACATCCTAGATATGGTGGGAGTTGACAAGGACAGGAGAACAGTGGCTCAGCATCTCATGATTAGGCCCACAATATATATGACAGGAACGGAGACATCTGGTATTCCTAAGAAGATGGACAAGACCCTCTTTGGAAAAGAGATGGGAAAACAGTAGAGACTGATTCTGGGGATTTACTGGTGAAGCATATCAGTGACTATATTTTATCACTGAGCTCACGGGGTTGGTATAGCTTGGGGAAAAATAGTGTATGATTGTGCTTACGCTCACCTCCCTAGCCAACTTGTCTGCACCTAGAAGTCAGGAACTGTCTTGCTTTTTTTTTTCTTTTACTGTCTTACATTTATCTGATCATGAATAGGCAACAAATACACCTGTTTAACATTGAATTGGACAGATATTCATTGGGTCCATACTCTGTCCCAGACATGGTGCTAGGTACTGAGGGGTCAGCCATGAACATGGCTGAAAAAGCTAACAGGAATGAATGTAAGCCTTTGCTAAGCCTTGGTGGGTGACCCGGGCTCTGCCCAAGGGGCTTCTTATTGATCTGTGTTAACCCCTAGAGGGCAGAAAAGGAGATGCTTGCTGGCTCCTGTCCAATGCACAGCCGCACTTTCTGGAGTTTGAGACCAGGCTCTGCAGCCCTGAGACCTAAGAGGGGGCAGCTGAGGGCTCAGACACTTGGACTGTTTCTGAGCGCTGTTCTTGCCTTTGGTGTCCTTCCCAAGGCATTCCATAAATTGGGAAAATCACCCAGTCATATTAATGATGGCAGCTAAGAGACCTCTCTCAAATGACCCTAGGGCCTGAGCTCTGGGAAACACAATTTTTTAAGCTGTAAAATATTTTCTACTTTTATAGCAACAAACCACTGAAGAAAAAATGTATAGGTTCCCAGGAAAATTGAATATGCAGCTCCTCAGAGGTAGCCCCTTCCCCTTGCCCGTGATTTGGTTCACGGTATTTGTGAAGTGGTGGATTTGCCCAGATGATGGAGACAGTGGTGCAGGTCTGCTCAGCGTACGTCTCAGGGCTTCAGCTGCATCAGCTTCTCAGTCCTTGGGGAATCCTTGCTGAATAACTAGTTAAATGGCTCTTTGTGCTGGGAAATGGCCACATGTCTTTATCTCGTGCTGAACTTTCTCTTTTTTGTCTGTTAACCTTTAAGCATGGTTGCTCCACAATAAACAGAACAATCTCGAAACAGGCAGTCTTTTCCTCCTGTGGGTCTTGAAGTGATTCCCATCTTCATCAGAGAGCCCAAGCGTGCCACCGGGTTCTAGCAGGGAAAAGGCCAGAGTACCTGTCTAATGTGGCCGACTCAGCATGTGAGGCGGGAGAGAGCAGAGCTCTGAGAAATGAAAAGTCCTACAGCCTTGTTTACAGGAAGCCTTGCAAGCAATGTGCTGTTCAAATAGCCTATGGGATTGCTTGCACGAATGACTAGCTACATCATTCGTGAGCAAGATCCTAAGCATTTCAGAAAGATGCCAGAGGGATGGACATAATTGAAAGCCACTTATTTGCAAGGAAGCTGCCCAGTTTCCAAGTCCTAGGCAATGTTTAGATTCTGGAAGAAGCATGTATCAGCTGGTCAAGAGTGAGGGAGCGAGGAAGTTAGGTTACCCGAGTATGCATCTATGTAGGGCGTGGGGTCATAGGGATAAACTATTAAAATCTTGAGTTTATTTCTGCAAACAGAAAAGTGCTTTGCAGCTGGAAATCTTCTCTGTTCTTTGGGGACATGAGAGACACGTGGAAAGCGAAGATAGAAAGTTTTACGATGATTGCTGTGGAATTTCTCCTGAAAAACCATTTCAAGAAGAAAGTGGTGTTATGTGTTCAGGTTGGAACAAGAAAATGAAATCTGCTGTTGGCCAAGATAAGAATCAACCTACGGAGAACAAAGATAATTACATGTATTTGTGGGCTTATCAGGACTGCAATTCTGGGGTAACAAAATTCAGGTCATCTTGAAAATATGCTTTGGGTTTTACAAAGCAATATCTATGTTTGTATCTCAAATTGCAAAATGAGGGGATGTTATTTACATTTATTGTTTGTCAAGAATGGGGACTTCTGCTGCCAAGGTCAAGTTGTCCTGCAGAGAAAGGACTGGGTATGGTCTTATAAATGGGCAGCGCAGGAGACAGGAAGGGTGGTTTCAGGTGGGAGCTTTGGGAGATGTGGGGGGTGGGTGTTCACACTTTGTACCAAGACTGTGATTTGGGTACTAAACCTAACAAGACAGTAATGAGGTTAGGAATCAGCTCCTAGGCCGATCAGGTAGTGGCTAAAGGCCAGGGCTTTGAGTTCACGGCTTGAAGAGCCTAGCTTTGCCAACAGCAGCAATGTCCAAATAACAGGAAAGATTATGGTATGATTAGAAATCCTGATGCTTTTTTTCAAAGGCTGAACCATTTATACAGATGGCAGATTCAGTGCAAAATATGCAGCAGTGATATTGTATCACTGTTTTGATGGCAAACCTTGGCAATATTCAGACAACCAGTAACAGTAAAGTGGGACTGTGAATTATGACTCATACAGATCTGAAAATGTTTATTTCAAACAGTTTTTATTGACAATGCAAAGCATTCATGATACAGTGTTGACACAAACATACACAAACAATATAATTCTACCCCTATTTTTTTTTTATTTTTATCTCAATCACAGGTTAGGTACTTTGAATCCCAGGC
>CM053766.1:146314775-146347448 GCA_028658305.1 Pachyuromys duprasi | reverse complement strand
CTGTGCTAGAAGCTGTGAGCACTGCAGGCTGGTCACCCCTCTGGTCTGGAGTCTTTACTCCTCACTCTGTGCTAGAGTCTGAGTGTCCAGGTTTGAGATGTCAGCTGGGGACTGTGCACTCTGCCCTGGGCTTGCTGCTAAGGGCTCTCCCCTGGAATGGAGATTTGGTGCCTCCTTCTGTGCCAGGGGCTGTGCACCACGGTCTGAGATGATATTTGGGGCACACACAGTGGGTTTGGGTTGGTGTGCATCTGCTGTATGCAGGGCTGTCTGAAATGGTGCTGGAGGCCTTTTCTGTGTGGCCCGTGGGCAGACACCCAAACTGGGGTTTTTGCTGGTGGATGCGTGCAGCTTTTGCCCTCAGTGTGCGGTCTGGTCAAGATGGTCCCAGGATCCTCTCAGCCGTGGATTGAGACAGAACTCGGGTTCCTCCCAGATCTGCCAGCGGACTCACACACTGACTGAGTTTTTGCTGGTGGAAGCGTTAGGCTCGCGCCCCGCAGTGTGCAGACTGGTCAAAACGGTCCCCCAACCCACTCAGTCTGGGATGGTTCCAGTGATTGGTCTGAGCCCGCAGCACACCTGCGAGTTGAAGCAGAACCCGGGTGCAGTGTGAGCTCGCAGGGTGCAGTTCAGTGAAAACGGCACCCGGTTCCTCCTGAGACTGCCCGCGAGACTGTGTGATCCAGTCTATAATGGCGGGTGCGGGCACCCAGCGCGGCTGCTCGTCCAGATCAGAGCTGTGCGCCGCTGGTCACCGGGAAATTTTTCCAGGTAATAACTGGGTGTCCCTAGGGTTTTCCCACTTGATTTTCTCACCGTAGGAGTTCCGCTCACCTGGCAATCACAATGCTGGCGTTTTAGGTCCCAGAGTTCAGTCTCCTGCTTGCTGTGTTGTTTCTGCTCTCCTACTCCTCAGACACAGTGTTCTCTCGTGGCAGCCATCTTGGATCTGTCTCTACCCCTATTTTTTAAAGCCTTTCTTTACAGATAAAAGAGATTGGAATGAAATCTGCCAAATATAATAATATTTTGGGGTGGTATGATTATGAATGCTTCTAATTTTATTTTTGCTCCTCACTGTATTTTTTCAAAGAATTTTTCCTTCCATGATCAGAAGAAAAGCATGGTTTCCTTAAAGACTGGGAAACAAGGGCTGCGTGCTTTAGCTGATACTCTGAAACGCTCTCCCCAAGGTCTGAAATGTGTTCAATGATGCGCATAAGCACAGCGCCAAACAGTAGGACAGATTTATCATGGACCAGCGCTTCTAAATCTGTGAGCCCAAACGAACCTTTCCCCTTTGCAAGTTGATTGTCACAGATCTTTAGGTTCAGTGACTGAAGGCTGAAGACATTCCTAGTGTTAATTTTGTTTTTTTTTAATTTTTATTTTTTATTATTAATTACATTTTATTTTTATTATTTAACTAATTTATTTATTTTTATATTAATCATAGGTTATATACTTTGTATCCCAGCCATAGCCCTCTCCCTCATCTCCTCCCTGCCCACCTCCAAGTCCACTGATAGGGGAGGACCTCCTCCCCTTCAATCTGGCCCTAGCTTATCATGTCTCTTTGGGGCTGGCTGCAATGTCCTCTTCTGGGGTCTATCTAAGCTGCTCCTCCCTTGGGGGGCAGGGTCGAAGAGCTAGCCATTGAGTTCATGACAGAAATAGTCCCTGTTCCCCTTACTAGGGTCTCCAGTTGGATACTGAGCTACCATGAGCCACATCTGAGTAGGGGTTCTAGGTTATATCTAGGTTATGGTCCTTGGTTGGAGAAACAGTTTCATAAAATACCCCTGGGCCCTGATCTATTTGGTCTTTGTGAAGCTCATGTCCTTGCCAAGTCTTACTAACTCCCCCTTCTTTCATATGATTCCCTGCACTCTGCCAAAGGCTTGGTTGTGAGTTAATTTTGAATCTCTTTTCCTTTAAGCTGAACTGTCCTTCCTCATCACAGCCCCCAGGGCATTCTACTGTAACTCCTCCTCCTCTATCCAGACTCACCTTAATGGCTGGAATTGGGTTTCTCTTTAGTAGAGCCCAAGCCTTGACCCTTTCTGATCCCTGTAATGTCCTATCTTGGACCTATGTGGAACCTCACAGCTACTTACAGACTTGGATTGTAAATGCAAAACTCAGGTATGGCATTAGAGGCACAGGGAGAGAAGAGATAAAAAAAAAAACGAATAAGTCATAATTTTCTTGCAGGGCATAAGGGCATTTTTAAAATCCTAGTCATCTGTGGAGTGAGAATAAAGATGTCATCCTCCTCATGGCATGGAGCCGTCAATCGGCCAGCAGAACAGAGCACTTTGAATGGCTTTGGGTGTGCACAAAGTCCTGGAGATGCCCCTTGTTACTGATGCTCTTCCTCAAAGCCTGCCTCTCCAGAATCTTTTCCAACCCCTCTATGGGGACCATCCCCATAAGTGTGAACAGAGGTTGCTGGGGCCCCTGATCTCCTCCCCATGCTCTCCTGGCCATCTGCTCGCTGCAGCTTTCTCCACTGTCTGGGATCATAAGCTCTGACCTGGGAGATTTATTAAAGTTTGTACTCCCTTCGATGCATTGCTCTTGGCAGGTACTAAATACAACATATTTAATTAACTTTAATTTCCCTTTCTAGATAAACTTTTTTTTTTCTTTTTAATCATAGCAATTCTGAAACTTCAGTGCAAATGCCTCCTGCTTACTCTAAAGCCAGGTCCTGGGGTTCAACATCTGGAAGGTGAAATCGGGACAGGACCACGGAGACAGAGACAGAGGCTTTCTGTGGGGGTTCACAGCTGGTTGAGTGAGTGAGGGGTGAAGGGTGCTGGCCCTCGCCGGGGACCATTCCCTTCTGCATGAGTGTCAAGTAGTCCTCAATGATGAGAAGACACAAGTTCATTCTTCACTTTTCACATTGAGTCACTCACAAAGATAGGCCTTTGTATATGCACAGCTCCTGGCTCCCAAGATATGTTGAAAGAATTGTTTACCATAAAATTCACCCTTTGGGGATATGGAAGGAGGGAAGAGAAGCCAGTTTTTAAGTTATTCATAGTTCTGGGGTTCAAGGACACTTCCAGAATAACTGCGTGGGAGCCTTCTGTACTACATTCAGAGGCTGAGGGAAACAGCACTTACTCTTTTCATCCTGGAGCTCAACCCTAGCCAATTCTGCACAAAGAAACACCACCCATCCAGGAGGTACTCAGGAAGCACAGGGCTATCCCAGTCTCTGAGGCCCTGGCCATCTGATGGCACAGCATTAGGCAACCCCACTAACTTGTAGCTGGGCATTATCCCCCTGCTTGGGGGTAAGCTTGTGACCTTGATCTCCTTGTGGAGCAAGGTGAGAATGGGCACATTTATGTAAATCAATCCATGTTTTGTTTTGTTAACATAAATGCTAATTGGTAATAGCCAGTTGATAAGTGTGCTGGTTTAGAAGCCTCTGGAGAAAGCACCCCATTTAATCTGCAAACAAAGCATTCTACATTTGATGGTTGGGTTGCTTGTCATCTCATAATGGTGTTAGACCATGTGTCTTGCTGGAGCATGACTCACAGGGCAAGTTTGCCTGCCACCGGATGTCACAAATAGTGCTGCTCTGCAAACAAGGAGGGGTGCTAGCAACAGCGCTCAGAAGCGATTTGTGTGTGTGTGTAACTGAAAACCTTTTGTATGTATCTTCTAGAGTATTCCAAGGCCCTCTGAGAGAAGATACAATGCTCTCTGTTTAGCCGGTGAAGCAGAAGCAACAAAAACCCCATTATGTGTAATACCTCTGAAGCCAAATTACAATGTTTACCTCTGTGTGTGAACTTGACATGCATAATTATCTCTGCTTAGAAGAGAAAATGGAAAAAAGGTTCAGTGAACAGCCACGTGTGTGTTGAATAATGTTGTTCCAACAGAAACAATGTTTCGGGGAGGACTGGCGAGGAGGAGTCTAGGGAGGAGGCTGGAAAGCATACCACAGGCGTCCTGAGAGAAGAAAGAGCAAGAGGGAGTGGGAGCAAGACGTGATAAGCATGGCCTGGAGCAAAAGGGTCTCTCTTGTCCCATCAGTGCAGTGGGCTGACCATCCGAAGTCACACAGCTTTCCCCCTCTAAGCCACCCACAGATCCTCACCATTCTTCTGTCAAAATCATTGTAAAGTGTCAGCCTGGTGAGCCCAGAGCAGTCCAGGATCCTACTGCAGCTTTGAAGCTAACTATCTCTCTCTCAGACTCCCTATGACCAGCACAGGTTTCTTGGATTCCAATCCAAGTGGCCAGCCCCTCAGCCCGCTCAGGCCCCTCTTCTTCCTAGAAAGGGGCAAACACATATGGAAAGTCAAGATTTCTCCACTTTGCCCTGGCTGGCCATACAGAGGAAAGGATTAGGGAATCGCAATGGCTCAGTTTTCAGAACAGACTCTGTCTTGGCCTCTTACATAGCTACAAGCAGATAATGAAGAGTGTTGGCCTGACCCGAACCAGCAGCAACTACATCTCCACGGCAAAGCAGCAGCAGCTTTATTCCCGGAAGAGAAAAATGAATTGCTCACAGTTTTTACTAGTGTGTAATTGACTGATGTGTAATGCCGGTTTAAGTATTGATTTTTAATTAGATATCACCTCAAGGCACTGCCATCAAGATAGTGTCCTCAGAGAATTAGGAAGTTTCACTCTCTTACTTCATCCATCACCCTATCCCTGAAAGGAAAGCTCTGGAGACAGAAGACAGAGCATTCTAACATAACCTAGAAATAAGCTCAGCTTTCTCAGCTTGGAGGCTGCTTGCTTTAGGCGCTGAAAAGGACACCCTCTGGGGACACAGACTCCTGAAGGCAAGCCAAAGCTCTGGTTCCTCAGCTAATGCTTGCCTGGCCTCAGCCCGTAATAACTTTCAGGTGCAACCTTGGGCGTGAGGCTGTGGTTTATTTGCAGGCCTTGCTTTTCTGTTTTGCATTGGTAGCCTGGCTTGTCATCTTAGGAGCTATAGAAACCAATTCCCTGTGACCCAGTTGTTGAGCGTGAGTCCCATGGCTGGAGCGGATGTGGCACAGCCAGTGGGAGCCAGCTGGCCAATACTCAGGTCTGAAGCCAGTTGTTAAATGCTGCCATCACCATAAAGGAATTTATGTTAGGTTGAAAGTCAATAGATTACATGTAAAACAAAGAACAACCCTGTTAACAAGTGAGATCCTTATTTTACTTTTTTTTCCTGTTGCAGCTTATTATGAGGTTATTGGTGTCTGCTGCATGTAAATGTGTATCATTATGGGTACTGCAACACATCTCTTCCTAACTGTGGCGTCACTTGTGCAGCGTGTGTACCACAAGATGAAGATTATGGGATGCGTGGCTGTTCGTGCTGCTCAGGTAGACAGGCATTCAACATTCGAAAGCACATCACTGATTTTGCACACCCCCACCCAATACACAGCAAGAAATGTCTGCACCCATTTTTTTGGTTGTCATCTTCTGAGGGTGCTTACTGCCACTCAGTAAAGTCTAGGGGGTGGAGGGCCTGGTAAAAAGTCCACAGTGAGCATAGTTGTCCTATAAAGACGAATTATCCAACCCTAAATCTCATTAAGGTCATTTTAGGAATCACTGAGGTAAGCCTTCTGGTGCTGAGACCATGAGCATAAATGAAAGTCCGTGAGCTAAAAGGACAGGGCCAGGAGCTAGAGCATCCGGAAGAGCTCAGTGTCTTCCAGCACACTGTGAACTAAGTAAGCGACATTTCCCACAGAAGGACCCTGTTCCCTGCAGGCACAGGATCTTTTGTTCCTGGAAACACACAAAGGCAATCTAAATTAGCAGTATTGCTATCACTGCCCATGGGTGCACTCTTTCTGTGGTGAGCAGTGCAGCGAAGGAGCACCGTGGAAGAATGTGAGCTCCTTGTCCCGGGGAGTCCCACCAACGCTTCCATGTATCAAGGTCGCTTCAGCCTTCTCAGCGGCCTTCTGAACAGCATGGTGGGATCTGCAAGCTGTCCTGGATCTTCTCTGTTAATCCAGCTACACGTGGACATTAGACCTTGTCACTAAGTCCATCTTCCCTGACAGTAAGTCTCAGGAAACGGTATACCTTCCCTGTTGGTGTTTGCTTTCGTCTCTTGACAATCCACCCCTCTGCCCTGTGGATGCCCAGACATGTATAGCTCAATCATTATCAATCAGCTGGTTGAGATCCTTCTATTATGCCTGAACAGAGACGACAGGTAAGTGAGAGGAAACTGGCAGTCCCTGGGCCTTGAGTATTCAAAGCCTAGGAACTATCCTAGCAGACCTAGAGGCTTAGTGCTAGAAACTCTGAGAACTTGCAAGGCTTTAGATAGCAAAGATTTAAGCTCTGGAGAGTGGGGTGAGGCTTCTCGCGGTGGTCTTGAACCTCCAGCCGTCCCGGGACTTGTCAGTCAGCTAGTATAATCCTCAGCTTCAGATCACTTTAGGTGTCGGTAAGAGACAGCAATAAGTAACAGTGCGGGGTGCATCATCCCTCAGACAGACCCAGCAGCAGAATCTCCTGCTTTGACAGTGACATGCTTTACAATGCTCAGGCCTGAGTGTCTGAGACCTTTGCCCCTTAAACTTTGCTACGTGCCTTGGACTCTTTCAGTGACCTTCTCTGCCTCTCCATAGCCTCCTATGCTCTTTCAGTTTCTAGTCTCGGCCCCTTCTTCCTGTTTCTCTACTTCTGCTCTCCTGGCTTAGCCACTTCTGCTCCTTATCACTTTTGTCCTAGCTGCTCTCTCAGCTGCTGCTGCCCGCTTCAGCTGTCCTTTCTTCATGTTACCAGGTCAGCCTGTCCTACTCACGATGATGACCAAAAAGTCAGCAAGAAAAGCCATTCGAGAGAAGTCTCTTAGTTAAAGTTTCGAAAAGTGACTGAACAGCTTACGTAACCAGAAGGACAGCAGAATGTCATGTGAACGAGGGGTTGTGTCAGTGCTGTGCCTGCCCTCATCCCTGAGGCAGCGGGGAGTGTCCACCGGCACCAGCCACAGATCTTGTGCTGGGCTATCAGCAAAAGGAACTTGTTCAGGAGCTTGGGGAAGACTGTAGAGTCCTGCAGAGTTCGCTGCGATTTTAATGGTAAAAGGTGCAGCGCGAGCCGTTTGTGTTAGCAACCAGGCGTCTCCACCAGGGACCCAGTGGCTGCAGGGTACATCGTTACGAGCGGCCAAGATGCAGCACATTCCCGCTGTCACCACGAGTAGCATATCTCCCCCATGCGTGTGATCATCCCCTATAAAAGGCCATTCTCCTTCTCTTTGCTTCCCTCTTCCCTCCACCCTCCCACATGAGACCTGTTGCATGGTGTGACTTTATGGCATCCGTTGCTTAGATCATAATCAGAATCAGTCGTAGTTGGTAGAGTGCCTTCTGGTACTGTGCATTAGCAGCAAGCAGCTGTGCTTGCCATGCGGTTTCCGCCAGGTATCCGTGGAATGTTCAAAGTAGCTGATGCACTAGTATGAAAGTAGTCCGACTGGCTGTTTGGTTTCAGCCTGTTGCTTAAAGTGGCTGGGGTACCACCACCAGATTCTTTTCACCCACAGGTGGAATACAGGGCTTTGTGATGCCTGGCAGGTACTAACAATACTGAATGACTGGATGAGTGCATTAATGAACTCTAGCTGTATGAAATACCTTTCCCAGATCACACCGTGGGATAGCGGAGCTCTGCCCCTCTTCTTGCTTATGTCCTTGCCAGTGTTCAACCCGCTGGCTTCCTCGTGGCACCGGCCTCGCCCTTGCCCAGTATCGGGGCGGGTGCTTTGTCCTTTGTGGGAGCAAGTATGTAGGGAGCTTAGCCAAGGGCTAATCACATACAGGAAGTCCACGATACTGAGTGAACAATATTGCTCTATGCCCCTTTTTGAGTTGGTGTATGAGGCTCTGAGTGGCTTTTGTTATTGTGTTGCGGTAAGTTGTCAGTCTTTGTCCTTGTTGATAATTCTCATTTGTGGCTTTTACTCTTCCACAGGCAAGAAGTCAAAACCAGTTCACATGCACCATGAAAGAGACTGACTTTCTTTCACACCCTATATACTCAACAGAGTCACTGGAAACATCTTTGTTCTTGAAGGAAGTAGTTAGAGCTGGACTCCCATAAGTCTGTGGTCACAACTCAGAGGCCTCCAGTCCCAGGGGCCAGGAAGAACCACAGGCCTCTGAGCTCTGGCAGTGTGGTCCAACCCTAATCTACTTTTGGATATTTAAATTTTTCATGCCAGCAAGCAACTGAAGCCAGTTTGAATTACCTTTTTGTTGCCATTTTTATGCAAATGACCCCCGATTAACTTATTCATTTAGTGAAAATGCCTTTTTACTCTATTACAGAAATAAAATTCAACCCATGCTACTTTATTTCCGATAACAGGAAAAAAATCTTCATTTAATGCTTCAGTTTTTACAAAAGAATGCTTTTATTAAAGCAGCCTTCCTGACTGACCCACAGGCAAAAACATGTATTGAGCACCAACTGTATTCCAAGAGCTAGAGCAGGCTTTGAAGCTTACACAATGAACACCTTCCAAGGCTTCATGGCTTAAAGTCACTTCAACTTTTTGAAAGTTGTCCCTTGTGACATGGAAAAATAATTTCATTTTTAATATTTTATGTGCTTAGCTATCATTCCAGTAATATTGCACTTTCTTAAAGCAGATGAAAAACCTGGTGAGATTAAAAAAAAAAAAAAAAGCAGGCTGAAGGTGGCCCTGAAGGTCTCCTGTGTCTAGGGTGGGCCGGGGTTTGGTTAGTGTGGAGGAGGTGTGGCTTGGTGATTGGGCGCTCTTTGTGCATGCAGCTTTGCTGGGAGGGCTCAACTTCAGGCTACAGCTGCTGGGTCTCCCTCACCTGAGGCCAGTGGACTAGCTAAGCATGTCCTTCTCAGGGTGACAGCAGAATTGCAGTGGAGGAAGGAGAACATAGGTGAGGCCACCAAAGGTTCAGGCTCCTCTTCCTTCTATTGGTTGAGATAAATGGCATGGGTAAGGTTGAAAACAAGGGGGCAGGAAAATGATAGCTCTTTAGTAGAAAGCATTACAAAGCACATAGATGCAGAAAGGGCAAAGAGCTGAATCTAATGCTCTAATCTGCTGTGCTGTTTCTCCTTGGTCTCCTTGAACTCCAGCTGAGCATGGCTGGGAATCACTTGAATGTCCACTTCTTTGGTTACTTAGCTGAACTTAGCATTCTCACCATGGCTTCTCCCGGGGCCTTGCTTTTCTCAAATGGGGAGCATGGTGGGCACGCTCTCTGTGGTGGGGCCTGGGAAGCCGGAGCTGGTACCTTCATAATGGGCTCTTAGCAGAAGCTCTCTGGGGGCACAGCTCGTATTATTCCAAGTTGCACTCTGCAAATTGCTAAGTTCCAGAGAAGTGAATATTAATGGAAACACATTAGGCGGGAGACTGTCTTGAAGTTGAGCACTTGTTCTCAAAACCATCCCGAGGAACTGTTTGCACGAAGCTGATTTTGTTCATTCTTTCAGTAGGAGGACATTCTGGTAATAGAATTGGACAGGCTACATTATTTCCTTTAATGCCTTGCTGGAAAGGGATTGATTTTTCTTGATGTAAAGCAGCGATGCCTTTCTTCCATTAAACAAATTAAACTGCTTAGGTCAGGAGGGCTACAAGAAGGAGCAGGGGTGTGTTGATAAATGTTTAACAACCAGCTCTCTGCAAGAAAATGCCCCAGTTCGTAGGCTTTGCCAATTCCCATGGCATAGATCTGCCCGCTGTGGCTGAGTAAGGCTGCCAGCCTGCTGCTGGCTCGGATGCGAGGACACTGGTGAGCAGACGCAGCTGTGTGAGCCTGCTCCCCGCATGGGCCTCCATGCTGTGATGATGGAGTGGAAAGGAATGGGCTCACTTGCTGGTCAAGGGGTGAAACAGAAAACATGGGTTCAGTGTGGACTTTTTCAGCGTAGAGCCAGCACGGGAGGAGTTGGGTGATCCTAGAGTGCTGACGGAAAGCTGTCCTCCGGGATGCGGCTGCTTAAAGGTAGTCAGCGCACTGCCTGTGTCTTCTGTGTGGTCACGACTAAGCTGCCACTTCTCTCAGAACTTCACCTCCCCCCTCCCAGCTGACATAGTTACTCTTTATGCAAGCACATAAGCAGCACTCTACTGGAAATATGGGGCAAGATGGTAAGACTTTGATTGAAATCTGGCCACTTTAATCTAAAATCCATCTTTGAAATGACTCTCCTTCAGCACCTGAAGAAATTAAAATTAGAACAGGTCTATTTTCTACTCCTTCTCAAAGATACTTCCACAGCTCTGTCATGCCATTCACACCCATCACTGCCAGGTCAACCGCACCTACATTCTGCCTTTGACGGACGCTTCTTCAAGAAGGCACGAGCACTGGCATCTCTGTGGCTCAGTGTCACCCTACCTAGAAGTGTTGTGACTCCTACCTGAGCCTCCAACCAGAGGCTCCACGCAGGGATGGAAAGTGTAGCTTGCGCTTACTCATAAAAATCATTTGGGAAATCTTCAGGGATTTCTCAAGCCTTTATGAAAACTCAAGTGACATAAACATACAACTAAATACTTTATTAAAGATAAAAGGAATAAATACTCATCCCTCATCTCTTCCAAGGCAAGGGCATTGAAATCTGTGCTCTTAAGGTTATTTGTATCCATGACACTGGTCTAGAAGAGCATACAGGAAGGCGGCCACCAGAAAGCCCTTTCTAACCTTATGTGTAGGGCATCACAGGTGCAGCCACAGCAGGAAGTTTTATACTGTGAAGACCACCAAAGCAGAGCACGGTTTATGATTTTGTTGGTAGCTCTGAGTGGAGAAGGTGCCGGAGAAGAAGCAGATGAAACTTCCAAGTCTCCGTCACATCTGGGGCAGTTACAACCCAATATGGTATAAAATGTTCCCAATATTGGAAATTATGATTAGATGTGGTCAAGAAGTCCTTTGCACTACCAGTGAGCAGGTGAAATCCCAGCACTTTGTATCACCTCTGCCAGTTTTGTTAGAAAAAATACCAATAATGGAACTACATTAGATATTAATTGCAACAAGTTGGCTACAGTTGCAAGAATTAGAAATTTGATGAAAATGTCAAACCAATGAAAGAAAACTCTGTGTTTAGCAAGATGACATAACTAGACTATTCCTCAACCGTAGAATGAATGTAGCGTATAAAAAGGGCATCTTGAATGCCAAAACAGTGAGGGAAGGGATTCCATGGCTATACAAGGTTACTGTAAAGCAAAACAGCAGGACGTGATAATGGTGGGACAAGACAGAACCTGGCAGGCTCCTTGAGTTGAGATGGAGCTGGCTGTGTAGAGAGGCCAATGTAGCTTCGTATTGTGCTTTCAGGGAGGTTCAGTGACAACATCCTCTCAGGAGTGTGCCTGAGTGTTTACTGGAGTACTCCGTAGCATAGCAGCTGTGCAATAGCTATTTCTTTACCCACCTGGCAGGTTTAAACATGATGGGCTATGCATACATACTTGTTATAGGCCTTCTGTACATTGGTATGATAGGCTAAGATAGGCATATGTAGCTTGGAAGGCCCCCTTTCACTTTTGGAAATACAAAAGTAGATCTGATTTATTTGTCAGTTGACACCCCTTTAAACTATGGATAGTGTGTTTTAGTTTGCTCTCTATCACTGTGATAAAACACCATGACCAAAACTAACTTGGGGGAAGAAGGAGCTCATTTGGCTCACACTTTCACCTCACAGTATATCACTGAGGGAAGTCATGGCAGGAGCTCAAAGTAGGAGCCTTGAGGCAGGAACTAAGAGGGAGGCCACAGTGGAGCACGCTTCTGGCATGCTCCTGACTTGCTCGGCCTGCTCTCTTATCCAGTCCAGTACCACACACCCAAGGGTGGCAGCGTCTGCAGTGAGCTGGATCTTCCCACATCAACCATCAATGAAGAAAATGCCCTACAGTTTTGACGGCAGGTCAGGATGGTGGGGGCATTTTCATAATTGAAGTTCCCTCTCCTTAGATGACTCCAGCTTGTGTCAAGTTGACAAAACACTAACACACAGTGACAGAGCTGGTCTTCACTTATTCACATCATGCCTTGTTTGTAGCATGATCAGTGAGACAGAGACAGAACAGCATGCACTGCTTTGCAACGTTCCAACCGCTGATAAGAAACACACTTGTAAGCATGTGTCAGCTAGGACCAGGTGACTGAGTGGTTCTCAACCTTGCTAACGCTGAGACTGTTTAACGCAATTCCTTGTGTTGCAATGACTGCTCCCTCCATAAAATCATTCCAATTGCTGCTTCATAACTGTAAGTTTGCTACTGTTGTGAATTGTCGTGTGAATTTCTGATATGACTGATGTCTGAGATTTGACACTGCCCCCCCCCGAAAGGGGGTCAAGACCCACAGGTTGAGAACTGCTGATAGCTGAAGCTAAAGTTGCAATGTCTTTAGATTCAGGTACGTGGACAAGCTGAACCAAACTAGCGTTTCTCAAATACATGCTCACTTAGAAACATTCACTGGGTGTTTCAGATTATGACCCCAAATGAACAAACACTTGCCTGAGACTCAGTTGTTCCCATCTATGCGCTAGGGTCACAAACGCCTATGTGATGAGACAGTTTTGAGCAAATAATGACTCCACTCAGACCATAAATGTGAAGCTGTGCTGAAGACTCTGTTCTGCGAGCAACACTCCATAGCATGAAAGTTAACCAGGCCAGCTTTGGAATCAGACAGCAACGGCGAGAAAAGCTCAGATGTGGGATGGTGGCTATCAATGAGCCTTGGTTTTCATATATGAGATAGCCACAGCCCCGCTGAGTGCAGTGCTGTATGTGAAAGCCTACAGCAGTAGACTCTAGTTGAACCTGCAGTAGGACTAACTCCAAGTGAGGCATACCTCCACAGAACAGGATATGGCTTGGGCAAAATAAAAACCATAGTGATATTTCTTTTTTCCTTCCTTCCTTCTTTCCTTCCTTCCTTCCTTCTTTCTTCATTTCTTTCTTTTATACCACAAATCCCTTCCTTCATTCTTTCTTCCTTTCTTTTTTTCATACCACAAATCTCAATTGCTTTTCACTGAACCACTAAAAGAACATATTTGAATAGAAAATATTAGATTTGTCGATAAGCATTCGGCAGTATGTTGCGTACAACATTGTTTTCAGCAGCAGCAGCAGGATAAGTGTGTGGGGGTGTTCTTGTTGTGTTGTGCCATGTACTGGAAAGGGTTATCTCAAACTGCAAGTTGAGCAGAGCCTCAGCGCATGGCTGGTGGCTCACTGTGTTGCTTACAGAGGCTCACACATTCAGATCTGGGAAATTTTCTTTATCCTCACATGAAAGAGCCGGGCTGACTCAAGACTTCTAATTTTAATTGGCCTTCCACAACAATGCAAATATGCCTCAACCATTTGAGTATGTGATGGAGTACCATGCATAACCCTCAAGGGTGTG
Source organism: Pachyuromys duprasi (assembly GCA_028658305.1). Classification (NCBI taxonomy): domain Eukaryota; kingdom Metazoa; phylum Chordata; class Mammalia; order Rodentia; family Muridae; genus Pachyuromys; species Pachyuromys duprasi. The sequence continues at coordinate 146,334,003 of CM053766.1, read as the reverse complement.
ATTGCACCTAGCCCTTGCCCTCCATTGCTCAGCTCACACAGTGCCAGCCTCTGCACCATAGATTTGCAGCTCATTCTCAGCTTCATTATTTTGAGGAGATGATTCTGTTAGAAGTTGTAAGGAGAAATCTGCAACCTTGGGGTGTTGGGAAACCTGAACTGGGAATCCCAAGTATTTTACCTCAGAAATAATAAAGCTTTAGGTGCTAAAAAATACTCTACAGTGTAAACACTTGGGATTTTAATTGGCTTTCCACCATGTCACAAACATATCACAGCCATTTGAATCTGCTGTGGAGTGTTTGTGCATAATATGAGCATCCTGGCAATTGGGGCGCTTGAGCTTTGGTCATGGCAGTGATCCATTCATTGCCCAGAAGTCCATGCGAAAGACAAGTTAGATATCTGCATCCGGTTAAGAGAAAATGCCGTTAAAGAGTCTACTGCCAATTTCTTAAGTTAAAACTAAATAACTACAATATAATTTTCACAGTAAGATGCCAGGTACATGAGACCCTGTTATTACTGCCTTGCTTAAGAAATGGAGTTCTGTGGCTCCTTCAGTTCTGATACAGCCTCCTTCCATTGATGCGGAGGAATAGCCACTAACTGGAACTTCATACCTGTGCACACTCAGACTGTGTAATGTATGTGTGCACATTTCCCAGGGTGTTCAGCTCTGCAGGCTTCTTCGCTTGCTAATATGACTCATCTTTTATGTCTTCCTCTCGGACTTGTTGTTCTCTTTAATATTGTGTTCAAGGTCCTCCTTCTTTGTTGTTGCAGGAGATCACTTGCATTACTGTGTAGTTGGTAGTTGTCTATTGTATGGCTATTGCATTTACTGTCTAATATTAATGGCTTTCATTTTCCTGGTCCTCCTTGTTTCTCCTTTTTTGCATTTATATTCTTACTTTTTTTCTGGATTGTTCTCTCTCTTCTTTTCTTTATTTCGTCTGGAGCTCTCAAATGGCTTAAATTGGGTTGTAAGGTTTCCATATCTTTTCCAAACCCTTCAGTTTGGTTAAACCTTTACTCCCTCTCCACCATTTTCCCTGTCTTCCCATTTCTTTTTGCTAAAACCATTCTCTTTCTCTCCTTGTTTTAATCTCTATTTATTCTCATGCCTAGTAGCCTGGTTTCTACATGCACTCCAGGCTAAACATCGAGGTTCAAAGCAAACATTCACATATGAGAGAGATCCTTTGGCATTTGTTATTTGTCCAGGAGACTAATGGCCTCCAAATCAAAACAGGTTATTGCTATTGCTCTTAGCTGCCCCTCATATGTAGATGGGAAGGCCCTGTTTCTGAAAACATCACACATTTTTCTTGCAAGACATAGGAAAATCAATCTTGAAGTGGCCTGAAAACGTCCTTCCTGCTGGCTAACACTCATAGTTCCAAACGCTATGTAGGACACTGGGGAAAAAAGCCACCGATGGTCTTACTCAGTGTTGGTCCCTCCCTACTGCAACACGGAGCTTCCATGTAAGATGTGCCTGCTGGTACAATACTGGCAAAGCTATTAGGAGGGTAACCAGTTGGATCCGAGTCCTGCTTTGGGGAGGCAATTCCCTCCTGGTACTGTAAACCTAGCCAAACAACTAGGGGCACCCTCTACTGTTAATTATTGTCATGTTGTTAAACTGCCTTCTAAATATTTATATTTATGCCCATAGAGCTGTGTTCTTCTTAGCTTTTTCAGAGAAGCTTCTTTTCGTAGATAGTGTTAATGCAGAGACCATAAGTGGTCAAATGATGAGAATAGGCAGTTGTAAGCTGCATGATGTGACGACTGTAACAAACGGGCCCTCCTTTTGATAGACTGCAAAGTAAGGTTGTGATGAATGAGCCTTAAACTTAATGCCAGTTGTCTGGTTCTCAGACTTATCAAGTGACAAGTGATGCAAGACCAAGGAGTTGGTCCAGGCTTTGTAGCTCACATGCTGAAATATGGAAGATGCTGACATGGCATGAAGATGGTAAGATTGTCACACTTCGGTGTAAATAAAAGACATATATTAAAAGTTGAACGTTTCTAGGCCAGTGATCCATGACTGATTCACATTCCTACCCCAAAAGGCATGTATCCCAGCCAAGTGCTAACCAGGCCTGACCGGGCTTTACTTCTGGGCATATTCAGAGTGATATAGCCATAGACCTAAATGACATTTCTATGATCTCCCCACTGCTTCACCGTCTTTTCTGCAGGTCCTATGCTTTGTTCGGCTGCTGAGTGTCCGGTCTAGTTCCCTGGAGGCCAACGTTGAGATGGCTGCCAGGATGCGTGTTCTTCAGCTTCACTCCTTGATGGGAAGCAAAGACAGCTTTGAGAGCTGCTTGACTGAAACGAGATCTCTGGTGCTCATGCTCCCACAAAATCTCCCATGTGGCCCAAAATAGTCTCTATCATAGCCTGCTTGTCAAGTTTATCAGTGTGCATGTGCATGTGCACCCTAGACACCTGGAACTTGCTTGGTATTGCGGCATGGGATTCGTGTGCAGCGGGCGGCAGGAAGGAAACTCTGACCAGATGTTCCCATGTCCTCCCATTTGAAGTCTTCAGGGACGGTGAGCCAAAAAATACATTATTAGACCCCCTGGCACCTACTTCTATGAGAATTCCTCTCATATTGAACAGTCAGATGAGTGAACCGCAACTTATATGCAGTCCAGTCCCTAACTACCTTCCCCCACTCATTTTCTTTCAGTGATCATTGATATATATATCACAGACGACTAGAAGTTTTTGGAGCTATAGACTGTTCTACAAATTTATCACAAAAATGAGAAGAAATCTCTGCCAGCAACAAAAATAAGGGAAAATCCTTTTTTATCTTGAGAGATTGATGTATTGCAAGATACTTTGGCTGTGTTAAAAATGTATAAGCTGGCCCACAAGTTGGCTCAGCAGATAAAGGCACTTGCTCCAAGACTATTAACCTGGATTCAATTCCCCGAACTCATACGTTGGAAAGAGAGAACCAACTCTCTAAAATGTCTTCTGGTCCCTACAAACATGTTATTATTTATTTATGACATATATGGGCCTGTATACACACACACATACACACACACACACACACACACAAAACATACACAGGCACACATGCACACACAATGTAGTAAATAAATGTAGCAAAAAAACTGATAAGGCAACTGACTTGGAAAAATGAAGTTATTACTATACAGAAGGGAAGTCAGATGATGGTCAAACACTTGTCACTGGAGGCAGAGACAAATTTTAGATAAACTGTTTTGAGTCCTGGTCAAGTTCATCTATCCTGTTGCTTCTGTGGCTCAAATTAATATGTCTCCCAGAGAAGCCCCACAGTCTAGATTTTATATGGTTGGTTTAAAGCAAAGAAACAACAGACTCTTCCAACAGCATCTTCAGGGAGTGCTACACTGCTATCATTGGAAAGTCAACCAATATTCACTGCTAAGAATGGGATTGCCAACCTAAACCATCACTGTGTGGTCCAAGAGGCTGTTACGATTCCTCTTCAGGTCTCTTCCTTTGTCCTTTGGGAAATCTGATAAGATATAAGGGTTCTCCCCAAGAGAAAGAACAGGTCCGCTCTGCTTCCTCAGTCACCACCCCTCTTGTTTACTGTATCTGGAGTTGCATATCCTCAGTAAAATATTACATTAAAGAAGTTTCCATGTATGCTAGCAAATGCCATGGACACTAGGCTCATTTGACTATTTAGATTCCTGAAAATCGAAACATCATCTAAGAAACAGTGGCTGCTATGCCAGACATCAAAGGTACAGCATACAGAGTCCTAATAGACAACAAGTCTTCACTACACATATCATTTTTTCCAGTGTCAGGGAGTGAAAAGAAGTTCTTGAAGTTCTTCAGGCTCTTACTAATCCTCTTCTAATAAATTTATATTTTTTATGGATTGAAAGTTTTCTTACTTGGTTATTATGCCTTTTATTCCCTTTGGCTCTATAACACAATGGTCCCCTGAAGCTTCATTGTGGCTTTGGCACTTTCATTGCTTTGGCAAGAATCATAATTTTAGCATCCCTGTTTCCATTTTGTCATAGAATATACCCTACAGCCAGTTTTGATGTGTTGGATGAATCTGCAATAGCCTGGTGTTTGGTTTTATATAAATGACCATAGTAAGTCTTGCCAGATGGCAGTGAATGCCCAGAGCTGGCAATAGGTGCCAAGCAGGTGCAGTTTTCAGTCGGGCTGGATATGCAATGAGTGGGGAAGAAGAGCCAGGGCCTGGATTTGTTAATAGAAGTAGCCAAGTCTTGACCTGGTTTTTCTGAGTCACTTGACTGCTTTTATCATATGAGTGGATCAAAAGATGGGGCAGAGACTTCTGAAAATGATTTGTGGTGATTTTGAAAAAAAAAGTTACATAATTCATTGCCAGTTTTTCTACAAGGGGATATGGATCTATCTCTTCTACTTGGATCTGATGTGTTTCTGTGTTGATTTTTATTGCTTTGTAATAAGTTACCATCAACTTAGCCTTGTAAAACCACATTTGTTTATTCATTCTGTAGGTCAGAAGCCCAGCACTGCCCTCTGCATTTTCTGATGAGTACATCATAAGGTTTAAACCATGCTGTTGGCCAGTAGGGGTTCTTGTCTGAAGACTATGCTTTTAAGATCCTTCAGGCCGTTGATAGATCTCGGTTCTTCATGATTGTATAACCAAGTTTCTATTTCCTCACTGACTGAACTAGGAGGCTCCCTTTGTTACTATAGACCACCTACAAGCCCTTTCATGAGGCTCCTCCCACCTTTAAGGAGCAAAACTACACTGAATCCCCTCATTTTCAAATTTCCAAACTCCCCCTCTTCTTTTGCTAGCTGGAGCATTAGAGCTCATGGGATTACATCATGTCCATTTGGACAATACCCCATTTTAAGGCCAACAATGCCAGAGAACAGAACTTAAGTATACTCCTGGTTTCCATTAAGGTAGGATGACTTTGGGATGTCATCTGAGAAACTTTACAGTTTGTCTGACAGAATCTGGCAGAAATGAACCAGTGTGTTTCTAAACCTACATTCTAGCAGCTGCTTCATCTTCTCCTAGGCTCACTGTTCTGTATTTACACGGCCTGCCATACATGAAGTCACCTGCTCCATGAAATGAGTAAGTAATCCACACATATATGCCTGCCTCACACCCCTCAGTTCTGACTCAGATTGGGTTCAGACCCAGGAGTGACTGACCAGGTAAATCTTCCCCCACCCAGTGACACTGCCAGTCGAGATCCTAGACAGGAGAGGAAAACAAGGCAATTCTGTTCCTGACACTTGGATAGAAAACCAAAATGAAATGGTCATCTCAGCCTCTGTATTAGGATGTAGTTTGTTACACTGCAAAAATAATCAGTAAGACAAGTGGAAGTAGGATGGAATCACAATGTTCTCATTTCCCTGTAATGGAATGAAAAGCTTGTGTATGTGTTAGCTACTGTCACCGCTGCAACAGAACTAACTAAAGGAAGGAAGCTTCCTTTAGGCTCATGCTTGTCAAAGGGTTCAGTCTGTCAAATCTTGGCTCTGCACTTCTGAGTTAGTGTTGAGGAAGAACATTTTTGTGCCAGGAGTATGTGGCAGAGGCCGTTCACTTCATAGAAGATAGGAGGTAGAGCCAAACCCTACAGGGAGAGGCCAGGCCAGGATACATGCCCAAGGGCACTCTGTCAGTGATTGGCTCCTCCCAGTAGGTTCTACTTTCCACAGTCCACCACCTCCCTGCAGTTGTCTTCACGTCCATCATTGGATTAAGCAATTCATTCAGCCAAAGCCCTTGTAACCTAGATATTTCTGGGAATGTCCTCAGAGACACACAGAGAGGTGACTTGCTAATATTCTGGGCTATTCTCAAGTCAATGAAGTCGACAACCAGGATTAACCATCAGAGCTTGGGTGGGACTACTAATCACATACCTTATTTAAAAAGATTTATCATGTATAGCTGCCAGCCACTAGGCAGGTGATAGGGACGTGGTGCTGGATGGAGACAACATCTCCTTTATGAAGGTTAGTGACTAGTGGAGCAAAGATCCAAACACGTAAATGTTTAAGATACTAGTAGATAACATAACTCTAGTCCAGAAACTAGAAGGGCTGCATATGTGGCTCAGTGACAGAGTGCTTTTCTAGAATGCCCAAGGACCTGAATTTAATCCCCAAACTAAAAACTAAGACAAAACAATGAAAAGAGAACAGAACATGCATGTGTGTGTGTGTGTGTGTGTGTGTGCGTGCGTGCACATGCATGCGCGCACTCCTGTGTATATGTGTGTGTGTCAAGTCCTGTGTCTGCAGAGGAAAGGCCATGTTTGAAGGGTGGCAAGCCAACACCTCTTGGAAGAGGCAGCAGCTGAAGCCTGAGCTACAGTCAGGGTCGCCATTGAACTTCTTTTGAAAATGTGGACTGGAAACAAGTTTCATATTTGCTTACGTGAATCTCATCTGCAAAAGTACATGGTAAACATAGAAAATGACATACAGAGAAACTGGCTGCTTAGACATATGCAAAAGGCACACAGACTTCAAAAGCCTACCAGCCAGCTCCCTCAACACACAGGAAGTGTGAGAGGCACACATGTCTCCTCAGGTCTGAGACCAGGTGACTTCAAATTCCAGGCATGGTAACTTGCTAAGCACAGCTCTCAATGTGTATCTACTAGCAAACTTCAGATCATTTTCACACTATGGCACACGTTCTGCAATAGTTACTTCTTCTTTGACTAAAATTCTGCCTACATTTTAAAAAATTAAGTTTATTTTTAAAAATTATTTCTTTTACTTTTTATTATAATTATATCATTCCCTCTTCCTCTTTCCTCCCTGAAAACTCTACTCCATAGCCTCAGTGTTTTCTAAATTCATGACCTTTTTTTTTCACTAATTTGACATATACATATATATACATATGTATGTACACACAAACATTCCCATATTTTTGAAAGATAAGATCTCATGCAGCCAAGTCTGTTCTGTAACTCACTGTATGTACCATTTAGGCTGTCCTTAAACTCTTGATCCTCCTGCCTCAGCCCCTCAGTTCTGTGAGGATGGGTTTGTGCCAGTAGAGCCGTCTTATCTGCTTCCATTTTTTATTGGTGTTTAACTTCTCATGTATGTCATTGATGATGCTCACGGTTTTGAATGCCATACCCCAACTTTTTCATTTTGTTTTGCATGATTTGCATAGCAGGGTGAATTTTAGGAATGCATAGGCATGCAATAGGAGATCTTAGAGCCACAGGCGCTCTATCCTAGAGGCAGAAACAAGTCTATGTATCTGCGAAACTGTGGCACCTGGACATAGTAAAGAGAACAGAAAAAAGGTGATGGCAGAGACAGGCCCTGAGGGATGGACCATGAGAGCCTTAGAGTTTGGATAGAACTCAGTGGCAGGGGTGACTCATTACTGCCTCATTAACAGAGAGCCAATGAGGAGACATAATATAAAGCAAGAAAAGGAACCGAGGACATGACCAGAGGCTTTCCTACTGCTGCTTTCCATGGGTGAGCGACTGTTGGTCCTCTCGAGAACAAGGAGAATAAGAAAGTGGGATTCTTCAACAACTTCAGTTCGTGTGTGTGTGTGTGTGTGTGTGTGTGTGTGTGTGTGTTTTCTCAGATCCCAGCACAGTGCTCAAAGGTTGATTAGGGACTATCTCACTGTTAGCTCTGATGGCTTTTCACTATCTCACTTCTACCTCCATCCTGAGAGAAGTAAATTGTGTGTGTTCTGCTGTGCTGAAATGTATGACATTATGTTGATCATGGCAAAGCTAGATGGGAAACCATGTCTAATTTTTGATTGATTGCTTGGCAGTGGATGAAAGCATACATTTTCAATTTCTAAGGGAGCAATGCTTGCATTTCTAGATATTTAATGATACCCACATTGAAGAGATATGAAGAATCATTTCTCTAACTCTAACAGTGCCTGCTCAGGAGCCTTACGGACCCTCTTGCCTGCTGGGAATTTTCCACTGTGGCATTATTGCCCCTTAGAAAGTTTTGAGTCCTTGGCTTGCTAATGCTTCCAAGGACAAAGTGGAGCTTCCCCCTTTGATCTCCTTTGATCCCTCAGCAGTTCTGGGAAGTCTTTTCTTGGCACTGGGATGAGGTTTTAGCAGTGTTGCCATGGAAGCAGTGGAGAAACTTCATTTGGCCTGTGAATGGTCAAAGGAAGCAACAATGCTCTGTTCAGTGGGTAGGGAAACTGAGGCAGGTGGGAGGAGTGTGTGATAGCACAGAGCTCCCGGCCTCCTCATATGTTCATATATTGTGCGTCACTTGTTAACTGCTTTCAGCTATAAGGAGAGCAGCTTCACCCAGACCTTAGCCATTAGCCCCAGGAGACTGTGGCTTATTTTTGGCATATTAATGGTATTGACAGTATACTGATGCTATATTGTTGGTATACGGATGGCGTATTGGTGGTATACTGATGGGGTTTTGTTGGCATACTGGTGGGATACCATCACTATTTCTCCCTCTTAGGACAGACATGTAGTACAGAAATGCACTGGGGCCTTCGTTTAGACATACCAAAGAAGGTCCTACCCCCCTCACCACACCATCATCCAAATACCAGATATCTTCCGAGAGCTGGGTACTTCTGGTCCCATTTTCCCAAATTCTTAGAAACACTGAACATCCCACATATTTGGTTTGGATGTTAAATGTCCCTCAGGAGCACATGTGTCTGAACAGGTCTTCCTCAGTTAGCAGTGCTGTATGGGGAGACTGTGGAGCCATTGGGAGGTAGAAACTGATGGAGGATGTGCATCTCTGGCAGGATGGCTTCTGGATCCATCGAGATGTGGTGAGGAACTTCATATTCATGCCTTCACTGATGATCTGGTTTCATCACATCGTTCTCCACCAAGATGGAGCTACATTCTCTCAAACTCCACGTCAAAGTGAATCCTGTCTCCCTGTGTCACTTCTATCCAATGCTTTGTCACAGTGAAGAGAACATGAACTAACCACACTGTCTCTATATTTCCACAGTCTTTATGTTTATTTATAAAAACATAGATTCGCACACTCATGTGATTACATAAAATTAAAAATGAAGTAGGAGTAGAATAAGAGAAATGTACTCAAGAATAGAGAAAGGTCTCAAAGTGGCTTCAGAACTAGGCTTCTCTTGTTTTCAATTGCTGAGTAGTATTCCATTGTGTAAATGTACCATGATTTATTTATCCATTCTTTGGCTGAGAGGCATCTAAGTTGTTTCCAGATTCTGGCTATTACAAATAAAGCTGCTATGAACATAGCTGAGCAAACGTCATTGCTGTGTGGTGGAGCATCTTTTGGGCATATGCCTACGGGTGGTATAGCTGGGTCTTGAGGTAGAGCTATTCCCAATTTTCTGAAAAAGCACCAGATTGATTTCCAAAGTGGTTGTACAAGTTTGTACTGCCACCAACAATAGAGGAGGGTTCCCCTTTCTCCACATCCTCGCCATTATGTGCTGTCACTTGAGTTTTTTATTTTAGCCGTTCTTATGAGAGTAAGATGGAATCTCAAAGTTGTTTTGATTTGCATTTCTCTGATGACTAAGAACTTCGAGCATTTCTTTAAGTGTTTTTCCACCATTTGATATTCTTCTGTTGAGAATTCTCTATTTAGCTCTGTACCCCAATTTTAATTGGATTACTTGGTTTGTTGGTATTTAATTTCTTGAGTTCTTTATATATTTTCAATATTAGCCTGCTGTCAGATGTAGGGTTGGTGAACATCTTTTCCCAGTCTGTTGGCTGTCATTTTGTTCTGATGATCATGTCCTTTATTTTACAGAACTTTTCCATTTCATGAGGTCCCATTTATTTATTGTTGATCTTAGATCCTCAGCTGTTGATGTTCTGTTCAGGAAGTTGTCTCTTGTGCCAATGAGTTCAAGGCTCTTCTCCACTTTTTCTTCTAACAGATTTAGTGTGCCTGGTTTTATGTTGAGGTATTTGATCCACTTGGACTTAATTTTGTGCAAGGTGATAGATATCGGTCTATTTTCTACATGTAGACATCCAGTTAGACCAGCATCATTTGTTGAAGATGCTATCTTTTATCCATTGTATGGTTTTGGTTTCTTAGTAAAAAAGAATCAGGTGTCTATAGGTGTGTGGCTTTATTTCTGGGTCTTTGATTCGATTTGATTGACCCACCATCTGTTTTTATACCAGTGCCACATAGCTTTTACTCCATTATTTTAGCACATCTTGACAATAGGTATAGAGATCCCTCCAGAAGAACTTTTATTGTACAGGATTGTTTTAGCTATTCTGGGTTTTTGTTATTCCATATGAAGTTGAGAATTTTTCTTTCAAGGCTTGTAAAGAATTGTGTTGGTAATTTGATGGGGAATTCCATTGAATCTGTACATTGCTTTTGGTAGGATGGCCATTTTTATTATGTTGATCTTACCAATCCATGAACATGGGAGATCTTTCCATTTTTTGATATTTTCTTCAGTTTCTTTCTTCAGAGACTTGAAATGTTTTTCATACAAGTCTTTTACTTGCTTGTTTAGAATTACACGAAGATACTTTATGTTTTTTATGGCTATTGTGAAGGGTGTTATTTCCCTAATTTCCTTCTCAGCCCATCTTTTGTATACTGGAAGGCTACTGATTATTTTAGTTAATTTTGTGTCCAGCCACTTTCCTGAAGGTATTTATCAGCTGTAGGAGTTCCCTGATAGAATTTTTGGGGTCACTCATGTATTCTATCATATCATCTGCAAATAGTGATAATTTGACTTCTTCCTTTCCAATTTGTATCCTTTTGTTGATACTATTTTTTTTATTTACCTGACCTTGATTCAACTTTGGTAAGTGGAATCTACCAAGAAAATTGTTCATTTCATTTAGATTTCAAATTTTGTGGCACATAGGCTTTTGAAGTAAGACCTAATGATTCTTAGGATCTCCTCAGTCTCTATTTTTATACCCCCTTTCTTTTTTAAATTTATTTATTTTTATATCAATCACAGGTTAGGTACTTTGCATCCCAGGCGTAGCCCCCCTCCTTCCTTCCCTCCCACCCTTCCTCTTCCTCCCTCATCTCCCTCCTCCCTGCCCCCTCCAAGTCCACCAACAGGAGAGGACCTCCTCCCCTTCCATCCAACCCCAGCTCATCCTGTCTCCTCAGGGCTGGCTGCAATGTCCTCCCCTGGGATCTAGCCAGTCTGTCACTCCCTGGCTTGTATGGGGAAGAGTCAAAGAGTCAGCCATCAAGTTCATGACTGAAATAGTCCCTGTTTCCCTCACTAGGGTCTTCAGTCTGACACTGAGCTATCATGGGCCCCATCTGAGCAGGAGTTCCAGGCCACATCCACACATGTATACCTCCCTTTCATTTCTGATTTTGTTGATTTGGATAGTGTCTCTCTGCCTTTTAGTTAGTTTAGCTAAGGGTTTGTCTATCTTGTTGATTTTCTCAAAGAACCAGCTCTTGGTTTCACTGATTCTTTGAATTGTTTTCTTTGATTCTGATTTATTGATTTCAGTCCTGAGTTTGATTATTTACAGCCATCTACTCTTCTTGGGTGTGTCTGATTCTAATATTTTTCTAGAGCTTTCAGGTGTGCTGTTAAGTTGTTTGTATGAGATGTCTCCAATTTCTTTATAAAGGCACTTAGTGCTTTGAATTTTCCTCTTAGCACTGCTTTCATTGTGTCCCATAAGTTTGGGTACATTGTGCCTTCATATTCATTGAATTCTAGGAAGTCTTTAATTTCTTTCTTTATTTCTTTCCTGACCCAGTTATCATTGAGTAGAGAGTTGTTCAGTTTCCATGTGTGTGTGGACTTTTTGCTATTGTGTTGTTGTTGAGGTCCAGCTTTAGTCCACGGTGGTCTGATAGGATACAAGGGATTATTTCAGTCTTACTGTATCTGTTAAGACTTCCTTTGTGACCAACTATGTGGTCAATTTTGGAGAAGGTTCCATGAGGTGCTGAGAAGAAGGTACATTCTGTTTTGTTTGGATGAAAAGTTCTGTAGATGTCTGTTAGGTCCACTTAATTCATGACATTTCTTAGTGTCATTATCTCTTGGTTAAGCTTTTGTTTCATTGATCTGTTCTTTGGTGAGAGTGGTGTGTTGAAGTCTCCCACTATTAGTGTGTGATGATTATGTGTGGTTTAAGTTGTATTAATGTTTCTTTCACAGATTCGGTTATCTTTATATTTGAGGCACAGATGTTCAGAATTAAGATGTCATCTTGGTGGAATTTTCCTTTGATGAGTATGAAGTGTCCTTCCTTATCTCTTTTGATTAATTTTGTTTGAAAGTCTATTTTATTAGATATTAGAATGACTCCTCCAGCTTGCTTTTTGTGTCCATTTGCTTGGAAAACCTTTTTTCAGCCCTTTATTCTCAGGTAATGTCTATCTTTGTGGCTGAAATGTGTTTCTTGTATGCAGCAGAATATTGGATTCTGTTCACACATACATTTGTTAGTTTGTGTCTTTTTATTAGAAAGTTGAGTCCATTGATATTGAGAGATATTAGTGAACAGTTAGTGCTAGTTCCTTTTATTTTGGTGTTGGTTGCAGTAGTGTGTTTGTGAGCTGGTTTACTTTTGGTTTTGCTGTGGTGAAGTTATTTATATCTTGTGGGGTTTTTTGGGGGGGTGTGGTTAACTTCCTTGGATGGGAGTTTTCCTTCTAGTATATTCTGTAGGGCTGGGTTTGTGCATATATATTGTTTAAATTTGGCTCTGTCGTGGAATATCTTTTTTCTCCATGTATGGTGATTGAAAGTTTTGCTGGGCATAGTAGTCTAAACTGGTATCTGTCATCTTTTAGGGTCTGCATGATATCTGCCCAGTCCTTTCTGTCTTTTAGGTCTCTGCTGAGAAGTCTGGTGTGATTCTGATAAGTTTGCCATTATATATTACTTGGCCTTTTCCCCTCTCTGCTTTTAATATCTTTTTCTTTTTTCTGTACATTTTGGGTTTTGATTATTGTGTGTTGGGAGGATTTTCTTTTTTGGTCTAATTTATTTGGTGTCCTGTAGGCCTCTTGTATACTTTTAGGCATTTCTTTTAAGATTGGGGAAATTTTCTCCTATGATTTTGTTGAAACAATTTTCTGGTCCATGGAGCTGTGGATGTTCTCTTTTTTTTTCTATTGCTATTATTTCATATTCTATTCTATTCCTATTATTCTTAGGTTTCTTCTTTTCAAGGTGTCCTTGATTTTTTGGATGTTTTGTGTCAGGAATTTTTGGGATTTAACATTTTCTTTAATGGATGCATCGATTTCTTCCATTGTGTCTTCTACACCTGAGATTCTTTCCTCCATCTCTTCTATTCTGTTGATGAGGCTTACTTCTGTAGTTCCTATTTTTCCCCTAAGTTCTCCATCTACAGGATTTCTTCAGTTTGTGCTTTCTTTAATGTTTCTATTTCCATCTTCAGATCTTGAACTGTGTTTTTTTTATTTCCTTCACCTGTTTGTATTTTCCTGCCTTTCATTATATGATTTGTTCAATTCCTTCACCTCTTTGAACTTTCCTGTATTTCTTTCAGTAATTTATTTCCTCTCTAAAGGCCTTAATCTGTTTGACTGAATCTTCTTGTGTTTCTTTACAGATATTATTTGTTTCCTCTGTTTTCATCTTCATAAACATAGATTTAAGGTCATTTTCTTGTGTTTCAAATGCATTGGGGCATCCAGTACTGCTTGCCTTTGGATAACTGGGTTCTGGAGATGCCATATTTCTTTGGCTTTTGTTGATTGTGCTTTTATGCTTATCTTTAGCCATCTGGTTTTGTCTGGAGTTTGATGTTAGATCTCATTGCCTACAGTTCTCAGGGATGTGGGAAGAGGCCTGGGCAAGAAGCTGGATGTTCCGACAGCCCTTCTCAAATTGGTGAGAATGATCTCAGAACAGAACGGCAGGTGGTTCTCAGGGAATTGCCAGTGGGTCTCCTCTGATGTTTGATCCTAGGGAGCATGTGGATTTTTTTTAGGAGCTCAGGGATTTTTCTTTCTAAGAGGGAAAGTCCTGGAGTCAACTGCCTCGCCACTGGCTTTCTTGTTCGGAGGTTAGTGAGCCCAGGTTCTATGCTCAGACACTGTGCTTCCTGGGGACAGCCTTTTTAGAGAACCTGTGAGCGCAGAAGTTTTGCTGGTCTCCTTAGGGAGGCAAGTTGAGCCTTGGAGCAATGTATGGTTGCTTCCATGTGTCCCGAGCATAAGGAGTCCCAAGGTTGGAGCACCATGCCCAGGATGGTGAGAGTATGCTCCAAGTTTGGGGCCACAGACCCCGGATATTACAAGGTATCCTCTCCAACGGATGGTGATAGTAGGTGTCTGAGTTTGGGACCTGGAGCAGCTGTCACTGGAAGGTATTCATTGTACAGGTCAGCAAGAGTGTGTGCCGGAGATGGGGGCGGAGAGCCACAGGTATGAGAAGGTGTGCACAGGCTGGTAAGAGTGGGCTCCGGGGTTTGGAACCAGGAGCTGCTGATATCCAGAAGGTGTCCACAGGAAGATGAGAGTGAGCGCCCAGATCTGGAGCCTGACCCCCAGGATCGGACAACAGTGAGAGTGAGTGCTCAAGGTCAGAGCTGCGAGTCTCTGGTACCAGGAAGGTATCCACAGATGGTGTGCTTGGGTGGGTGGCCTAGGGCTGTGGCAGTGCCTGGAAGGAGGAGCCTGAGAGTTTTTCCTGGTATTACTTGGGTGGCCAGAAAATGGATCCTCGTGTTTCCCCATGGGTTCTCCTCTCACCTTAGGATACACATGTCGAGGGTTTGGGGTCCACAGTATGGCCAGTCACTCTGCTCTCACTGCTGAGCCACTGTTCAGGTACCTTGTGTGGTCAGTGCTGCCATCTTGGATCCCCATAGCTGGGTCTTGAGATAACACTATTCCCAATTGTCTGAGAGAGCACCAGATTAATTTTCAAAGTGGTTGTATAAGTTTGCACTCCTTTTCTATCTTCCCTGGTATTTCTATTTAGTAATTATTTTGCAACTAGAATTCTCCAGGGTTTACTTACTCAATTTTTGATGCAAAATGGTCTCTCAGGGGTCTCCTTTCCTCAGTTCCCTATGTCCATTAACATCAAATATTTACTTCTCTGTTTCTTAGTTCTCAGTCCTGGGGCAAGAAGGCTGGTATTTGGAAACAGGCACAAAACCTGTTTTGTTTGATTAAGTTGATGCCCACAAAGGATCAGGCACAAAAGCCTGATAAAGTGTGATGCCCATCCTTTGTGAGTGCATGAGAAAGAAGTCCAGGGTGGAGAACCTGGCCCTTGTAATACATTGTATGTTCAGCTCTACAGAGCTTAAACTGCAACCAGCCTTGTGGCACCTCCTAGGTCTGAATCTCATCTTCTTTCTGAGATGGGTCCCTGTTGGCCCATCTGTCAAACATTCCCTATTTGACCTGCCTTATCCAGCAATGTCTTTTTGAGGAGATCAAAGGGATCAATGTCTGTGATGTTGCTTTAAATATGTAATGTCAATCTGAATGTTTCACAATGGACACTTAATTCAGTAAGTCATGCCAAGGTTGTGCAGAGGAACACCACCAATAAAGTGTGGTTTCAGCAAAAATATTTATGTGGCAAGATGTTTAAAACATTACTAAATGGAAAAAGTGAATCGCAAACAATCCGTACATTGTTATTTTGCCTGTGAGTATGTGTGCATACATGCAATCTTTCTCTCTTTCTCTCCATGTTTGGAAAGGCAGAGGATCTCCTTTAGATCCTCACTAAAATATCACCAATGGTACAATGTGCTTGCAAAGATTTTCATCATTATTTTATCTGTGTGGTGTGCATGGTTTATATTCACATGTGTGTGGGTGTATGAGTATACATGAGCATGTGGAAAGCAGAGGTTGCTGTAGGCGCCTTACTGGACCACTCTTCATTGTAGTCACTGAGGCAGGGTCTCTTGCTGAACTCAGAGCGACAGCTCTCCAGCTTGCTGGGGTCACCTATGTTCATCTTCCCAGAGCTGGCCTTATCAGCATCCTGACATACTTGCCTGGCTTTTCATGGTTGCTGGGGATCTGGACCTGCAGGGCAAGTGTTTCACCCACTGATCCATCTCCTCAACTCCAGGCAGTAAGGATATTGGTGATAGAATCTTTATTCCATTTGGAGAGATTTAATTCCTACATTTTCACCAACAAGCAATATAAGGCTTCAATTTCTTTAAGAATAAACTACATTTTAAGAAGAGTCTACTGAACTAAGTATATACAAGAAACTCAGTAAATAATTGTGACTTCACTTAAGTCCTATGTAGAAAGCTTTTAGGTAAGTTCAAAGATGTCTGTGCCTATATCTGTGAGCAGGATTGAGTTGATTGTATTGTACTGAATGGCTTTCCCAGGCCCAACCCTGCAGGAGGAAGTAGTTTATTTGAGAAATGGTCTCAGGAAAGATAAAAGGGAAACAAAACAGAAAATAGAAGAAAGCCAACAATGTGTATGCTATTTACCACACTTTGGAGTAACTAGGACTTACCCCATAGGAGCATCCAGAGGGAGGGAGGGATCTGGGTATTTGTCCATTGGTTCAAGGCTGTTCCAAAGGGATGTTAACTGCCTAGTTCTTCCAGTCTCCATGTGCCCAGGCACAGCAGTTCTGGGGACCAGATATGGCAAAACACTTGCAGTTGGAAAACAGAGTGGAATAACATACACAAGAATAGCGAGTTTTGAAAGTATATGGCCAGTGGACAGGTACCATCAACACCCACTGACATTCATTGCATTCTGCCCTCTCTTTTCCTTAATTTTTGGAGTCTTGCTATGTGTCCAAGGCTAGCTTAGAACTCACAAGCCTCCTGAGTAAGCCTTTTAGAATTACAGGTAGACATTTCCAAGCCTGACCATTCTGTCCCCCCTCCCTATCTTACCTTTGAGACAGGGTCTTCCTATATAGCCATGGATGTCCTAGAACTCGTCATGTAGACCACGCTGGCCTCAGAGTTGGGACAGTCATGCTGCTTCTATCTCTTGAGTGCTGGGATTACAGGCAGGACTTGGTAGTTACTTTGCTTAATACACCTGGACCATGGCAAAGGCTATAGAAATTTCAACTGTGTTGCTAAGGCACATGTGATCATTGGGGGGAAGTGGGGTAGAGGGCTGAGAGCTGTCTAAACAAACACAAAATGAACCCGGAACAGGATGGTGTTATCTTCATCATTTTATGCTTACAGAGAAAATGAGTGAGTGAGAGGTTGCTTACAGAAGTGTTGATGACCTCGTCCCTGCCATCCATGTTGTAAAGTCTTCACTCATCACAGATCATGGTTCTCCATAGCCACATACAAGGAGGTCTATTCACATACTTATATAATTTTATCAGCTTATATGCTTTAGCACCTCCAGATCCCTGTTGACACCTGGTGTTAGGTCAGAATGGCAAACAAATGCCTAGACTCTCAGGTTATGGTTCAATGACCCTTTCTATCCCTGCCTTCTTGGAAGCATCATCAATCGACAACAGGTCAGTTTATGACCGTCTCTTGTAAGCAGCTGACCTGATGAAGGTAGAGGCTATTTTGCTCACAGAAACCTGTTATATAACACCTGGCCTTGGTATAACTCCATTGTTGAAGACATAACTGACTATCCATGATTCTGGAAATAGCCAAAGCCAAGGTGTGAAATCTGGCCCAGTGAAATTGAAAAATGCGCTATGAATACACGATAGCAGAACTGAGTGATGTTTATTTATGATTTTGGCAAGGTCTTTTATTTTTTTATGGCGCATTTGAGCTCTTCTACATATAAGGCAGAATTTTATCAACCCAACAAGTCTATAAAATCCTTCACAATTCATTTTATGGTGTGTTTAAAATACTTCAGGCTAAGTTATTTGTTGATAATTTGTCTTTTCTTTTTTGATGTCTCAGCCAGGGGTTATCTCTTCAAAACAGGATTGTGACCATTGTTTGCTAGAAAGACACATAAATACTTATTTATTGGTATGAAGCAAGTAGCAGCAGAGGTCTGTATCTTAGGCTTAGTAGGAACAAATACTTTTAAAAGGCAAATCCCAAGTTTTCATCTTAGGATTCAGAAAACAGCCCCAGTCACCCGGCTAGTTCAAGATGAAACTCTACCATTTCTTCTCCTGAATAGCCTCTGTAAATGTTCACTAGTATCTTGCCCTTGTTCAGTAGTAAATGATTCAGTGACTCATGCAAATTGTCAGCCAAGACTTCTGTGGTTAGAATTCCTTGGAATCTCTTTCATTGACTCCTGAGTGATTGGAAGGGTCTCAACCTCTATAGCTTTCTTAGACCTGTTAGTTTATTGAATTCTTTCAGAAAAGCAGGAATAACTAACTACTTAATGATAATGCAAATTAACTGGAACAAATAGTTATAAGTCCCCAAAATAAAGTTTTGCTGTGTCACGGAGTTAGCATACGCTGCCTACTCTATGGGCACAATTTTGAGGATAAATTAAATGAAATTAAATAACAATTATCTGTGGTCAGGCTCAGTTTTAAAGAGATTGGATGTTCAGGTAAATAAAGAGCAACTGGCCATTTAAAGGATTCACAAAGAATGTTGGCTAAGGCATATTCACAACATGCTAGGGCTACCTGCTGCCTAAGAGAAGGCAGTCCTGTGCTCAGAAGAGCTAAAGAAAACAATTCTGCATATGTATTGTTTATTTAAGATGGAAAATCATATTGAGGGCATGGGGACCCTTTGTTTTCTGCTGGTGTGCATACATTCCTTTGCCTATGGAACTCAGGAAAAGAAAAAGGTCATTCGCATGCTTGCTGGTGGGACTACTGAGGCTCAGGCAGAGAGACTCCAGCGGTCTTTACTTATCATTTCATCAGTGCGTCATGTTCTCTCCCACCCCAACTCCCTTGTTGTACATGAGTTACCTTCCCCCAACTCAAGCTCTGCACTTCTGCCTGCTGGCTATCACATTGGAGCCAAGACTGGGGCAGTTGAAGAGGGCAGTTCTCCGAGGGAAGCAGAAACCAATTCCATCCTATGGCCAGAAAGGCCATTTGTTCCTGGTGCTGTAGCCTGCTCCTTCAGTGGTAGGATTTCCCACGCTGTGAACTGTGATCTACCCTGGGCCTGTACACAACATCCCCACAGAAGGGGGTGTGGGGAAAAAAAACAAGGAAAAATAAGAGCCTTTAAAATGTGTGAGACTGCAGCCAGGCATAACAACAGCTTCATAGGAAAGCCCCCCCC
>CM053766.1:146295999-146314275 GCA_028658305.1 Pachyuromys duprasi | reverse complement strand
ATCCATTCCTCAACTGAGGGACATCTGGGTTGTTTCCAGGTTCTGGCTATTACAAATAAAGCAGCCACGAACATGGTTGAGCAAATGTCCTTGTTGTGTACTTGAACATCTTTTGGATATATGCCTAAGAGTGGTATAGCTGGGTCTTGAGGAATCACTATTCCTAATTGTCTAAGAAAGCACCAAATTGATTTCCAGAAAGGTTGTACAAGTTTGCATTTCCACCAGCAATGGAGGAGGGTTCCTCTTTCTCCACAGCGTCTCCAACATGCGTTGTCACTAGAGTTTTTGATCTTAGCTATTCTGGAGGGTGTAAGGTGAAATCTCAGAGTCGTTTTGATTTGCATCTCTCTGATGGCTAAGGACGTTGAGCATTTCTTTAAGTGTTTTTCTGCCATTCTATAATCCTCTACGGTCAGTTCTCTTTTTAGCTCCATACCCCCTTTTTAAATTGGATTATTTGGTTTCTTGCTTTTTAACTTCTTGAGTTCTTTATATGAGCTAGCTTTAAACCATGCTTGCAGATATGTGAGCATGAGTGTTGCCTGTCTCCAAGTGAAGCTGCATTTTAGCTGAGACCTCTGCCAAACAGAGATTAGTATCTGCTCTAAACAGTCTCTTAGGTGTGGGGGCATGCTGTTTAGTTTATCCCTTCCCTGTTTTCTTCCTCTCTTCCTTTCCCCTGCCCTCCCCTCTCCTATGCCTCTTCTCTCCTCTGCTTCATATCTTTTCTTTTTTTCTCTTACCTCTCATCATTCTTTTTTTCCCATTGCCCATTAGGGATTTCTGTTTCCAAAATCATGACATAAATTCTAGACATTCTGCTTCATGTCAATGGGAGGAATACGGTAGCAGGTCCGTAGATAAGAGCTGGTGGCAGCTGATGTTTGAGGTGGAAACTAAAGCTGATGCCATCATCAGCATCTACCCAGGGTCTCGTGGCCACACATCCACACGAGATGGGTGTTTACAGCAGCTAGTACCTCACTTCTCTGGAGGAAGATTGCCCTTGGGCCTCTGGGCAGTTCTGTCTGAATGCCAAGACCTAGAAGTTCTTGTGAGGGTGTTTTACTTTTAATGAAACTAGAAACCAACAGGAAGGTTTGACAGGAAGCCAAGTTTTGAATAGGATTCTGTTACCTTCCAACTTAGATGTTAGGATATGGAGACACATCTGTATTCAGCACAGCATACAGAGCATGAGTTTTTAAGCATGTGTACCTCATACCCCCATGAAGATAGTGAAGATTTCCTTTACTGGGAGGGTTTCCTTGAACTCATTTTCACTGAATTCCAACATCCCCAGGACCACAGCCAACTGATCCCTCGACTACAGTAACACTGTCAACATTTCTCTGCTCTAGAACTTTGCAGAATTGACACTGTTTATTTCCTGTGTCTGTACTCTTTCCTTCAATGTGTTTCTAAAACTCAGCCACTCCTTTCTTTGTAGCAATAACTAACATTCTTATCATAGAATAGTATTTTATTGTATCGACAGATCACAGTCTCTCCATCCTCTGTTCCGTTAATGGACACCGGGGGGTCGTATACAGTTTGGGGCTTTTAGGAACAATGCCACTATGAGCTGTCATGTATGAGTCTTTCTGTAGAACATGAAGTTCTACATAGCTTATCTTCCTCCCTGCCCTATTGATTTAAATACCATCTTCATGCAGGATACACAGAGACAGGACTTTATTTCTCGTTCAGTGTGTCCTGTAATGGCTTTACAGACTCGAGTTTGTTTTGTTTTGTTTTTTCTTCAGATAAGGGCTACTCATAGAGTGACCCTCTCCCACAGTCAACTGTACAGTCCTTATGTTCTATATTGCACTCTCAGGAGATGTCAGCTTTTTCTCTTTTGCCAGGTTACTGGGATCACAGTGAGAAGTGTTAATTGGCATTTTATTTCTTTACTGCTGGTAATAGAACCCGGCTTCACCCGTGCTTCTCTGCCCCTAACCACATCTCCATTTTGTTTCTTTGCTGGTAATAGAACCCGGCTTCACCTGTGCTTCTCTGCCCCTAACCACATCTCCAGTGCACTGCCCCTTTGCTGAGCATCAGTCACACCAGCCGGATATCACACCAGCTGCTCGTGTTCACCTCTTATCCACATGGAAGACCTAGCCTCAGGCAGATCCTTTTCTCTAGGGCTTAGCTTGTTTTCCTGACTGATGTTCACAGACTGCAAACCCGAGACAAACAGAAAGTAAATGACACATCCAAGGTTAAGGACTGTTAAAGAGTGAAGCCAAAGTGTAATTTCAGGTCTTCATGGTCGCATAAGCCACATGCTTTCTACCCTTGTGTTTAAGGTAATAAGTTATAAACAAACCCCTTAGGCTAAAAAGGACATGGCAGATCTGAAGTCTCTGACTTAGTACATTTTATTATAATTACAATGAAAAGTAGACCCCCTCAGGGCACAAGCAGCCTGTGTGGGAGGAGATATAAATGACCGAAGCAAGATTCACACGGGGGCTGCTTCCCAGTGGGCAGTGTGAGAAGTACATGGAAAGACATAGCTGCCAGAATGCACTACCGGTGCAGTGGCTAGGCAGATGAAGGCAGACTATGTTATTCTGTCTTAGTCGTATAAAAATTAATTTTTAAAAGAGAAGGTAGCCTGGGAAGGTGTAACATGGGTCAAACAGAGAGAGCTGAAAGTCCAGAATTGCTGAGGGATGACGTTCTTTTCTATGTGCTACCCCATAACTACATGGAAAAGGCTTTTGCAAAACATCCAGCTGATACAACCATAGTCACAGAACACTGATCTTTAGAGCCTGGAGAAGCCCAGGCTCCAAGAACACCTGGAAGATGCTCTTGAAACTTCAGCACACTCCTCTGCAGGAGCCCCCGGTTACCTGGATTAACTGTCATGCTGTGGACACGTCAGCCTGACTGCCTCTGGGCTTTGTGCCGAGGACAGCAGGGCCACCTGCATTATCTGCCTGCACCTCTCCTACAGCAGTGCGTGCCTGAAAGGGCAGCAAGTGCGTTAGGGGTGTCTGAGTGCTCGTGGACACTTTCCACATGTTAAGAGGAAAAGAGGAAATACTGAGGACACATGGTCTATCCATGTGATAAGATGATGATTTCTTCTTCATTTAATAATCAATGTAGCCTAAGTAATTCTGAAGGAGTAATGTGCTGAAAATGAAAACATCTCTATTTTTGACTTTTCATTTCTCTCCCCACAATATTCACCAGTACCCACCTTTCAAAACCAGCCAACCGAAGAAAGATATGGGATGCAACTTAAGAAAGTAGGTTTGAGGCAAATCCTGGCTGAGAGACAGACATAAAGACCCCCCTATAATTAAGGAAGAAGCAAGTCGAATAATGGGGGAAATGTTGACTGAGCATCCTGACCTTTCTGGCTCTGGTGGGGAGTCGTGGAGGCAGGGGACAGTACATGGCATGTGGTCCATTTTGAGTTTCAGTTGTTCTGATTGGGCAAGGAGGAAGGAGAGAATCTAAGTTTTCTCTTCTACAGTCTCATTGTTCCCATGTAGCTTGTTAGTTATGCAGACAGTGGCTTTGGACCACAAGGGTGGAGAACCAGCGGGAAAGCCCTTGGAAGATGACAGAAGTTTCATATTAAATCACAGTGACTGGTAACCAATAGTTACAGAGAAAGCCACCTATCTAGTTGGGGCTGGACAGCAGGAAGTATGTAGGTGTTATTGGGGTAAGAGGCTAAAACAAGGAAAGCGGATTGTGGTTTCGGCAACCGCTGTGGCCACCATTGGAAACAGATGCACCAGACAGACCAGGCGAGGCTCAGCAGTGCCATGTCACCGAGGATCGGGGGCTGCTGGGTCTCTCTAGGCTATCAGCCTCTTAATCAAAAATGAAACAGAAGTTCACACACACTGCAAAGTATTGAGGAACCTGCATTTAGAACGAGGACAGGTCAGAATGCTCTGCAGGAGAGCAGCAGGCCACATGGGTGAAGATGCTCAATAGACCCCAGGTAGACCATTTTAAGGGGTACAAGGCAAGAGAGGCTTGTAGCTAGGGGAAGTGGTGTGAGTACTTCTTTATTTTCAATGATAGATTAGATCATATAATTATTTTTCTATTGACCTTATCTCTTTCTAAAATGCACCTGATTTTAATCATGTGAATACTGGACTACCAATAGACATAAGATAGTAAATGGGGACTCTTTTTAAAAGCTTGCTTGAGTGTTGGGTTATGCCTTACTGTAAATGCACCCAAAACTAGTGTAGACTGCACTGGCCTTTCTTTCCCTTACTTGGGCATAAGCAAAGTACAATCGAATTGAAGTTAGATCAGTTTTAAGGGAAGAAAACACCCACTTCATTGTTACAGGGGAGTGCATGTATAGCTTGATGTAGGTGAAGGTCCTAGGTTGCTAACAGACTGCCAGGTACATTGGCATGTGCATGCGTGTGTGTGTGTGTACGTGTGTGTGTGTGTTTAGCACATGCAGGTAAGGGATCTAGGCTTCCAAGTATATTAGGAGGTAGGTGTGCATATAGCCCAAACCAAGTGAGGTTCCAGGTTGATAAACTATTCCCTATACTTGCCTGCCTCACCTGGTCCTTTGTGCATGGATTTGAGATGCTTTCTCTCTTTTCCATTAGCAAGGAGCTCCCACCTTAAATGTCATGAAACACTGAGGCAAACTAGTGAAGCAGAGGAGTAAGCATCCACTTGGAGCACACCGAGCCAACTGAGAATTATTTAAAGGGAAAGCAAGTATCCTGACCTTTGTTCCCTGGATTTGGTTGTTGGGTAGATTCTAGGCAAGGCTGAAGATGGAGAGGCACTTACCCATTTCTCTTGGGAAATATGGAAGGGAACTGCCACACAGGAGGCCACTGGGTCAACATCGAAGACATCAAAACAAATTTAGATAAAAAAGAGTTCAGGTATATCACCTAGAATCTCCTCTTCTATGTAGTACTGAGGTGAAGGCAAAGTTCCATAGTTTGTGGAAGCTGATGGGGGTGAAAAGAGCTGACTGTGGGAGTGAGTCACTGCAGCAGGAGGCTGAGAGTCAGTTACAGTAGAGGCAAGCATCACTGTGTCCAGATCTCTTAGATCTCAACTAGTCACAGACCCGGGGGCAAAGAATGCTGAGAAAGAGAGGCTTTGCTGACGGTAGATGAAATGGTTAATGAATACTCATCCAGCAGGGTTGTGGCTAGACTGTCTCAGTGGAAGGAAAAGTAGTTGCCTCTCTAGAGGAGGAGACTTAGAGTTATTCAGGTTAGGAATGAACTGTGTGTGGGATGTTTTATGCTAAGTCAAAGGTAGAGTCTATTGCTGACATAGCTGACTGTTTTATGTTGACCTGCATGAGCCAAAATGGAGTCATGTAAGTACAGAAGAAGCCCGTCAGGTTTTACAGATTCGGCAAATGTGGACTTAAGCAGAGATGCCTCATGAAGATACTGTCCATGCTTCAAGTTTTCATCTGAAAGGATAAAATCAAACAATGAAACATGCAGGCATGTGTATATACAGAAATATCAGTATATGCATAGACAGAAATAATGGAGTGAGCCCATTACCTTATACAGCTAATGCATCATAATAACTATAATTAAAAATAAACTAAAGGAGAAATCTGAAGGCCAAATAAATAGAATGTTCATTGTCAAAGATGTTTCTTATTTACATCATGGGGTGGGGATGTGGTATATCCCTGGGGATATTAAATTTGTTGTTATTTTTAAGAAGATATATTTTCTTTACCTGGTCAATCATGAAATGAGTTATCTGTTTTGTTTAGGTGAGCTGAAAATCCATAAGAACTGGATCTAGGGCTTCCTCTTTATGGGTCTGTCATGAGCATCCATTGACCTGTTCTTGTCTGGAGTTCTTGTCTGGTAACTTCAGGAGACAGGACACTTTTGCGTCTATGCTCTGTTGAGCTCATAAATTGTATTCTGGTAGGAAGGCCAGAATACAATTCTAGCTTCATGAATCTGTGGTAGGGAATACCTTGCCTTTTAAAGAAGCAAAACAAACAACAAACAAAAAACAGTAGTGATCAATATTAATTAAGCCAAAAAAAAAAAAAAACTTCATGAAAACAACACAGAGCTGGTGTGCACTGGCTTATGGGGATATCAGGGCCTTGTGGTTACTGTGGAAACTGAGGAGCCATGCCTAACAGGGACATTGAGACATTTCATTTTAAAAAGTGACTGGGGGCGATAACTCGGTTGGGAAAGGGCTTGCCATGCAAACATGAAGCTCTGGGTTGGAGCCCCATTCACCTAAAAAGTCAGGTGTGGCCTGTAATTTCAGCACAGGGGAGAAGAGGCAGCCAGATCCCGTTTCCTACTAACCAGTCAGCCTGGATTGATTGGCGAGCTCCAGAGTCCGTGACCAGTCTCAAGAAACAAGGTGGACAACTTCTGAAGAATGACAGTGCGGCCTGACTTCTGATTTGTATACACACGTGCACATACTTGCAAAGATACACACCATACACAGAGAGAAAGAAGAGAGAGAGAAAGGAAGGAGAGAGGGAGGAAGAGGAGGAGAGGGAGGGAAGGAGGAGGGAAGGAGGAGGGAAGGAAGTAGGGAGGGAAGAAGGGAGAGAGCCAGGCAGGCAGGCAGGCACTTGTGCTCAGCAAACAAATATGCCTTCCAGTTTGCAGTGTCCCTTTAACAGCTAATTCTTTTAAATGTTAAATGTACATTATGTAGAAATAATTTTAAAAACCGTTTGTTGTTGGAGAATTATTCCTTTTTCCTTTCATGAGCTACTCTGAGGTTCCAAGGAGCTCAGCAGCCACCAGGACCTCAGGTTACCTTAGAAAAGAATCAGTTAACTAGTCAAAGTTTTGCCAAAAGAAAGGTGAGTTTGCACTTGGGTATTCCAGCCAAGCATTTTTCTTCATCAGGAGACATGGGCAATGAGACATTTTCCCTCAACAGGTATTAAATTGGAGTGTTCCCTGCTGATCCCTGAGTGCGGTAAAAAGCAAAAAGAGCAATTGCCAAGAAAAACATTAGAATTGTGTATAAAAAGTTCTCAAGATCAAAGTGGCCTCTTGGCAAATGTCACTACTGTGCCTCCCTACCCAGGTGGTTTTGAGCATTGTAACCTGTCTGGGTTCTGGTTTCAGAACTCTCAGAGAAGGACACGTTGACACTTCGGACTCTGCACTCTTATCTTCGAAAAAGTCACGTATCTTTGGAGTACGGCGGCGGCTTTCCAGGTGAATTCACACAGTCCTACATGCACGTGCAGGCTGCGGAGAGGGATCTGTGCAGACACTGGACAGACAAGCGGTGGGAAGTGCAAGCTGCTGCCTCTCACCCATCCACACTTAGCTGTGTGGACCTGCAGTCCTGACTGCCCAGCCTACTGCTCTCTGGTGTTCTCCATCAGCAAGGGCGTGAGCAGAAGACACGGAACTGGAATAGAAGGGCCTGCTCTTCCCTGTTTACTTCTTGCTCTTGCATCTCCATGCTGGCAACTGTTTGCTTCTATGGCAACAGCTGGGTGTGCTTTGCAGTTTTCCCAATAGTCTTAAAACCAATCTTATGACACCCACCACAAGCAGCAGCCCCAACCAGTCAGTGTTCCTCTTTAGAGTGTCATCCGGCACCAGGGTGATCCCCTGAACTCAGAGGCACCAACACCGACCTCCAGTTCCCCCCGCTCCACAGCAGTGGTGCAGTACGTTTGCTCTTCCTTCAGCATCGATGTTCCGATCATTCCAGCCCATTTTCCATGTTCTTATGATCCCAATGGTACTGGCTCTGCTTCCTGCTGCTCCGCTTCTATGACCTGGGCATCCTGCTTGTGCCCTTGGGCTTCTTTAGTTTGTGGTTAATCATTCCTTATTCTTAGTTATCTTTGTGAAGAGAACTAGTTTGTGTTTTGTCTCCCAACTGAACAATGATACGATGAGGATTCATAGGGACAGAAGAGGGCACACTTAAAAAATTGCCTTCCCCACATTTGTGCCTTGAGACGTCCAACTCAGATGTGTGCCCATTCTTTGGGTATTCTGCTGAGTGTTCCCGGACTTGTTTTCCATCTGCTATCACTTAGGGGGCCAGCTCATTTCTTCATAACGGGAATGGACTTTAGTCCTCCTGGCATTTGGTTACAGTCACAAGACTCGACAAAGGGGAACATTCTTCTCTCAATCTCAGTGTAAGGTCTCTGTTCATAAACAATGAATCCCATCTATTGTAAATCTGTAAGTAGTTCAGTCTGTGAGAACCTTCCAGATAAAACAGAACCTCTGCCTGAGGGAGATAAGCTGATGCTTGCATCCCACAGACAATTACAACAGAAGAAAGTAGACTCATCTCTGCATACTGGATAACATTTTGTAACATTAAGGAATGAACAGGCTATCCAGAGTGTGTTTGTTCCCATGGACTAACTTTCAGTTCTTCCCTCAGTTTGAGATAAAAAGAGGCTGTGTTGGTACTTTTCTCCCAGCTGCAAGAAAATAGCCAGTAAAAGCAACTTAAGGAAGAAAAGGATTATTTTTGCTCACAGTTCAGGGGAGACAGTCTATCATGGTGGGAAGATACTGGTGGCTGAAGAAGGTGGTTGGTTACATTGTGCCCACAGTCAGGGAACAGAGCAGTGGATATGCTCAGCAGCTCCTATTGGGTCAGTCTGCAACAGCAACCCATGGAACAGCACCACTCTCGTTTAAGATGTGTTTTCTCACCTCAGTGGTCTATCTAGACAATCCCTCACAGACAAGCCCAGAGATTTGTCTCCAAAGTGATGTTAGATACTCCCAAATTAACAATCAATTAATGCCATTATGTGATGTCATCCCCAGGGCAAATTCTCCTTGATTATCCAGGGGAAGCTGTATACAATTCTGTAAGTACAGACAATGCGAGGCATATTAAATCTATACTGGGATTACATGGTTCTTTTAAGTAATGGAATTTACAGACATAACTTGCTCAAACATTGCAAACTAGCCAGAGTGGTGCTTATTTCTAATCCTGGCACAAGGAAGGCTGACAGAGGGACATCATGAGTTCAAAGACAGCCTAGGCTACTATGCAAGACGTTGTATCAAGACCAAAAGTAAAAACAAAACAAAATATCAATAGAAAACATGAATCAACTTTATACTCACGACAAAATGTTTGACAGCTCATTTCCAGTGTGTACACTCAAATTAATAATAATACTGCCCAAGAACAATTATACCTAATTTATATAAACTTATCTTTATGAATAAAATTGAGTAAGTTATAAATCATGTAAATTCTATAAGTTAAGTTATATAAGTTATAACTTAAGTTTTATATGTAAGTTATAGTGTGCCTGAGAACTTTACATCACCTTTTTAGGTTTCCTTGGGAAAGAAAGGTAATATTCTCAAGTCTAACTACAATTTAAGCCAGTTGGCATAGGATAAAGGCAGGAATCTTTCAGAAAGACAGAGAGAGAATCACTCCATAATTTACTCCAATAATCCTAATGGGTGTTTGTCTGTAGTAAATATTATCTCCCTATAATTCAGGTTCACTCAGAACCTCAACATGACCTTACTTGGAAATTGGGGCTTGCAAAAGTTATGACTCATGATGCGGTCATATTGGCTAGGCTGAGTCCTGATTTGTTGATGCAGCGATTGCAAAAATGCTCTTTGTCCCTGTTTTGTTAGTCTATTTTGGGGGGGGACTGCATCAAGGGCCTTAGGCTTGCTAGAAGAACACTCTACCACTGAGTTTAATCCCCAGGCCTTGATGCCATTATAAGAAATAGAAATAAACACGGAGAGGAAAGAACAACATATAATAAGGGGACAAAGTGTGGGGTGGGGGTCACACTACCAGGGACACCCATTATAGTTTATAATACTTTATTAAGTAATTTATAGATGGCTGAAAGAGTTTGGAAGTTCTCCACACAACGAGATAAATATCGATATGATTGTGTTCATGTCAGGTGATCATACTCCCCCTTACACATGCATGAATAAGTGAGAAAGGGCAGATATAACACTCTTACACTAAAGACTATAAATACTGGTGTTAGAAGTCAAACACATCCAAAAAAGAGGAGAGATGTCCTGTGGGGTATAAAAGTTCAGTAAAGTAAAAATAATATTGTATCCAAACTAACCTATTGAGTAACAAAACATAAGAATGCTGTGAACCTGGTCTCCTTTTCATTGCTTTGATGGTTACCATGTTAACCGGAAGTAACCCTGCTCACTTCCTGTAAAAGCTAGGCTACCCACCTGCCTGCCTCCTTCTCTCACCTATCCCTCTCTCCTTCTGTCCGCTTTTCCCTCTGGTTGTTCTTTCCAGAGGCTTGAAAAGCTTCTTAATTTTTTTAAATCTACCTCTGGCCCAAAAGATTGTCTTGACCATGTTTCTGCTTAGAAGTTTATGCAGTTTCATTCTTTCTTATTTCTGCCTCATTTAATATCATGTTCTTATGATGAGCTTTTAAAATTGGACATTTTATTCATTTATTTTCAGTGTGGTTGCTTATAAAATTAGTGTTCAAAGCATTTTATTACTGATTACTTTGGTATATGCTTGTTTCCATTTCTTTTTGATAGCAATGCTATCTTGTTACATGGCAGCCAAATCCATCTCCTTCAATTCTTCTCACCAGTAGCTAGTAACTTACTGTAATAATTATAAAAATTATAGTAAAATTGGACAGTTTGAGAATGTAAAATAGTTAAAATGTTAAATTTTATGTGCGGATGTTTTAAATTATTGAATTTTAGTCTAAAACTTTTTTCCCTGAAAGCAATATAATATATCTAAATATGACTATTATGGTATAGGAAACAGTAAATTTCATTAGAATCATAATTAAACAAATGAGAAACAGGGAGACTCCAAACATTATAAAATCAATAAACCATAGGAAATAAGACACACCTTCATCTAAAAACCTTCTTTTTGTCTTTATCTGCTACAGAAACCAGATAAAGGCCAAACAATTATAGACCAATCTCCCTGATGAACATAGATGTAATTCCTCAGTTGACTATTTGCAAATCAAATTCAAAAATCCATCAAAAATAGCATTCGCCATGATTGAATTGGGTTCATTTCAGAAATCACACAATCATTCTAATAAATGCAGAAAAGGCTTTTGACAAAAATTCAATATCACTTTGTAATACAAGCTTTAAAGAAGGTAGGAATAGATAGAACAAAGCTCAAATAACAAAGACCATATACAACAAATCTTTAGCAAACATTATAATAAATGGAGGAAAATCTCAAAGCTTGTCCAGCTTAGGAATAAGACAAAGGTACCCATGTTATCCACTATTATTCAGAGTAGTACCTGAATCCTTAAAGCAGTAAAAGAAGAGAAATAAAAAGAATACAAAGAGGAGAGGAAGGTGCCAAAGTATTCTTACTTGTAATTGATATGACCCTGCAGATGAGAAACTCCAGTGTTCAACTGCAGAACTCTTAGAAGTGACAAATATTTCCAGAAATTTGGCAGGATACTAAGATAAACACAAAAAGACCAGTAGTCTTGCTACATAGCTGGTAGTAACAACCATACTAAAAAGAAATCAGGAAAACAATCTCATCCATAATACCCTCAACAATATACCTAACGAAGGAAGGGAAATCCCTTTACAATAAAAATGTTAAAATATTGACAAAGAAGTTGGAAATGGAAAGACATTCCATGCTCATGAGTTGGCAGAATCAATATTGTGAAAATGGCCACATCACCAAAAGCTATCTATAGACTCAGTATAAGGATCCACACCAAAATGTCATGCTGTTCTTCACAGAAATCGAAAAAACAATCCTGAAGTTCATATGGAAGCAAAGCATTCCCAAAATAGTGTAAGCCATCTTGAACACAAGAACAAATCAGGAGGTAGCAGTATGTCTGCTTTCAAATCATACTACAGAGCCAAAGTAACAAAAACATTATAGAACAATACAGACATATAGACAACAGTGCAGAATAAAGGACACATACACAAACCCACATGGCTACACATGCTTGATTCTTGACTATGGTGCCAAAAATACGCATTGGAGAAAGACAACCCTTTAGTAAATGTTACTAGGGAAACTAGATCTATGCTTCTTACTCTTTGCAAAAATAAACACCAAAAAATCAAAATCTTTCATGTAAAACCTGAAACTGCAATTGTTGGAGAAAAAATAGAGGGAAAATACTTCAAAATATAGCCATAGGTAAGGTTTTCAAAAAAAGGATTCTAGAAAGAAGACCAACAACTGAGAAACTAAATGGTGTTAAAGTAAAAGGTTTCTGCACAGCAAAGCAAACCACTGAGTGAAGAGACAAACTGTGCAATGGGGGAGAATCTGGCCAACTGCATACCTGACAGAGGGTTGATACTATCTAGAACATGCCAGAAACTCAGAACACTACATAGCCAGGAATCGAAGAACTCAAACAACAAGCTAATGAAATGAATAGGTAGTATTCAAAAGTATGGTACTAATGTCCAATAAGCATGAAAAACATCCAACACCAGTAGCCATCAGATAACTGCAAATTAAATATACATAGAAATTCCATGTCATTCTCCGTCAGAATGACAGTCTTTATGAAAACCAATAACAAAGCCAGACAAGGGCTCAGAGACGATAGAGCCCTTACTACAATGGGGATTTGAATTAGTTCAGCCACTGTGAAATCATTTTAGTGATCCCCCTAAAACCTAAAAGCATATCTTCCACATGACTCAGACTGCCTGATCACTTACCCAGAGGACTCTAAATGAACATATAACAACAGCACTTGAACTTTGATGTATATCATAGCGCTGCTCATGACAGTTGAGTTATACAACCAGCCTGGATGTCCGTAAATAGAGAAGTGGACAAAGCTGTGGTATATAATAGAATTATGCACCCCATAAAGAGAAGATTGAAATTAAGTTGTTTGCAGGAAAATGCATGCAACTAAAGACTGTTATGATAAGCAAATTAAATGCAAAGTCAAAATGATAAATATTACATATTTTCTTTCACTTCTAGATCCTGTATTTTATATGAATATGCAAAATTTTATGTATCTACGACATCAAAAAATGTCTAGGAACTCAGGGAGAGGAGGGGAACTCATGAAATAAGAAAGGAGAAGAGAAAAGAGGTGACGAATGTGGCTAAAGGATGTCACATGCTTTAAACAGCAGTAGGTACAATGAATGCTGCAATAAAAATATTTACAAGCTCAGTAGGTAGTAATATAACTATCAATAATCAGAACATGTGAACACACTGAATTTACTAACTAAATTAGGTTGGTTTTAAAAAGCAAAACCCAAATATGCATTATTTACCAGAACCGTCTTTAAAATATGAGGACTCATATAGGCTAAAAGTACAGGGAAGGAAAAAGATAGTTCGTATTAACATAGTCAAGGAAATAGAAGTGATTGTTAATTTCATATGTATTTGTCTTTAGGGCAAGAAAAATTATTCAATATTATAGTGATATCTCAAAGCAATAAGTGGACAAATTTTCTAAGAATTAAGTTTGTGTTTGCCTAACAACAGGGTGAATAAAAATAAGTAAGGCAAAACTTTAGGACTATAAAGGAAAATAGAGGAAATGCAGAGAGTACACAGGAAATCAGACAGGATATGACTGATATGGATAGGGTCATCAGTCAACTTGATATTTATAAAATATTCCATCAAATAATTGCAGAATATACAATTTTCCTCAGGCTTGTGTAACATTTTTATCATACTGGGCCATAAAAATAACGCTTACTTTAAAAAAGAGGAATAGAAATCACATAAAATATGCTTAAAGTCATTTATGGAAATATTTCCATTAACTGTAAAAAATTTCAGATCATAAATTAAAATTATTTTAAAATGATGTTACATTTCTGAGTAAATTCTGAGTCTCTGGTTCATATATTTGTATAGTATCATTGGGGGTTTTGTCTCTTGCCTGAGGAGTGTGTGTGTGTGTGTGTGTGTGTGTGTGTGTGTGTGTGTGTTTGTTTTGGGATCAGCCCCAAAGCCTTGTGCATGCTTTATACACACACTACTACTGAATTGCACAGCCTTAATCCAAACTGATTTAATGAAGTGTCAGCACAAAATTTCAGGGTCCATTAAATTTCAGCTTTGCCTTCATTGTTGTTTCCTGACCTATTATTTGGCTTTGTTAGGTCTAAGTCTTTGGAATTCAGTCTGTTCTCTGTCTTATCACTCTGCTCTGCAGCCCAATAATCTGTTTACCACAGTCCTGTGATTACACAAATAACTCTTTTATCTCAATGGAAACAATGGCAGCAATAAAAAGAAAGCATGTTGTTTTGGTTTCTTCTTCTTATCTGTATTTCTATTTCCAAATATACATACATATACACTAGTAGTAACTTAGGGAGAAAAGCATGTACACGATGAAATTCCATTAAAGTATGGATGCATACTAGTTATTGTGAAAGTAAAATATTGCAGTTAGTTATAGTTTTTATTGTTTTATTAGTGTGTATTAATTATACATAATAAGGGTTTTGTGATACGTTCATAGGGGTTTATAATGTTTTTTGGTCTTAGTCTCATCCTTGTGTTAGCCCTCCCATGCCCCTTCCCCACCCTCACTAATTACGTTGTTCAAGGAGGTTCATTTTTACTTTCACATGAGCCATTTGTGTGTATGACATGAGCCTTTCTCAGTAGCTACAGCACGGAGGCAAATGTCTCTTCTTGCCCCTCTTGTTAACTGGCTATAAATCCTCAAGAGTAGAGTGATCACTGTGATTTTTCAAAGAGGCCGTTAGAGCTGGGAACTCACAGGCCACCTCAGCCAGGGAAACAGGTAGGCTCACTACAGGGCGCCACTTCTCATCAGCATGCCAGATTCCAGGTACACCTTCCAGTCCTGTGTGCAAACCTTAAAAAGGCAGAGAACAATGGAAGGACGTTACCCGCCAGAAGGAGTAGAGCTGTAGTCAGCATTCTTTAGCTACCAGCAGACAAGATACGTAAGAGGTTCAAGGCCGGCTTGCCCGGGCTGGCAAGAGACATGCTTAAAAGAAATGAAACTGCGAACCAAAGCACTTCCTGTTCTCACGGTGTATTTCGCTGTATGTAAACAGATGGCATCAGAAGAGCAATGGTTACGTTCAGAGAAAACTTGTGGAAGTTGCTAGAAAAGTGGCCAAATGGCATACCTTAAAATGCAAGTTTCTTTAGTAGCTCAAGGGAGGTGCTGAAGTGAGAGAAGCTATGGAGATTCAGAGGGAACTCTGTGCTGTGGGAAGCCAGTTGTATCCCTCCTCCTGTTCACATAATCATTGCAAAGACAGACTTTTATCTAGTATTCTTACAATACAGAAACTTTGCGAAGAACCAGCTCTGACATATATTCCTCTGTCTTTGACCACGTCTGCATAAATGCCACCACTCACCTTTGTCTTTTTGTCACCACTTAGAGTTTCCTTAAAGCAAAGCAACTTTTAAGGTTGTAGATTGCTTCAGCAATGGGGTTTCTGTATTGCCACTGATAAAGTCCCCAGGTTTAGGATTTGAAAAAGAAATGTGATGGTGATGTCACATGTACTTCTAGGTCTAGCTAGGGGTTTGTGCTTATCAGTTAACAGACATTTGCTATCACTGTGCACAGGGTAATGAACATAATAAACCCTGGCATGATAATCCACCAGGATTCCATCAAACTCTAAAAATGTGATACTCAAATTCTAACCAATACAACCACACTGATTTTTTTTTGGGGGGGGGAGTGTCAGTGTTTCTGCTATATTTGTCTGTGATAGAAGTTCACTTAAAATTTTGTAATCTTTGTTTGCCTGGATTGCAAAGACCAATTTAGTCTCTAGTCCTTTTGAATTGATGTTTGATGTTTTTCCTCTGATACTCCTTGAGAGGATGAGAGAAAAAGTGAGGAGTAAAAAAGAGCCCTGACTATCATTATGTTCAATATCAGTATCATTGGAGGTTTGGTTTTGGCTGGGACAGTGGGAATCTTTTCAATACAAAAATATAAAAATAACACATGTTGGGAAAATGTATAAAAAAATAAGCTGCCCCAGAGGCAAGCCTAACCACTGAGAACCAGCATTCATCTATGCCTGTCAACCAAGCTCTCAACCTGCTTGGGTCCTGTGTAATTGAGTCACATTTGTGAAATCCTACAAGTTGGATGTACATCTAGCACAAAACTTGCTCATTGAAACCCCAGATCTAGTGAAATCAGCATGCTTGTGAGAGGTTAGAGGAAGCAGTAGTGGGGGATGGCTGGGGCGTCCACAAAACTGTTGACAAATAAAGAGCTGGCAGGGTGTGTCAAGTTAACGCTGGGAATGAGCAAACAGCCATAGGGATGGCAGGAGACTCACTGTGGCGAGGAGTGATCCTGCTCTCGCGGGGAAAAAGAAAGGCTTTCAGAAAACTGATGAAGCCATGGTACATGTTGATTAACATCCCTTCTTATTACGAGTATAAATGTTGTATAACCACAATTACTAAGAACATAGACTATGTATCAGACAGTTCTCATGTGGCTGACATTGCTCTAAGTGTTTTGAATGCATCGATCTAACTTTGCTCACAGCTCTTTGAAGTCAGGGCTCATTTCATATGTGAGTGAACCGAGGTGAAGAAAGGCTTAAGCCACTCTCCAAAGCCACACAGCTAGTAAATGACTAAACTGGTCAATTAAGGGTATTACAGCAAAGTTCTATAAGAATTTTATAAGTGAATTCTTAAGAATTCTATATGAATTTTCTATGGAAAAATTTTCAACCTTGCAATCAACATGCTCATTATTTTAAGAACTGTGTGTTATAATTAAGTGAAATGTTTTAACAAGTTTTAACACTTGTATACCATTTGTGTGTGTGGTGTATGTTGAGTGTAGAGGTGTGTTTGTGTGTGTGTGTGTGTGTGTGTGTGCACATATGGAGGCTAGATGTCTAGATCAGGTGTCCTCTATCATTCTCCACCTTCTTTTTTAAGGCAAGATTTTCAGCAAATCCAGCAAGCTTCAGGGCTTCTCCTGTCTCTTCCTTCCCAGCTGGGATTGCAAGTGCATGGTACTACACCTGCCATTTTACAAGGGTTCTGGGAGTGTGGGCTCAGGTCCCCAGGACCGGCTAGAAGTGTTCCATACAGCTTGTGTAATCTCTGTAATTCCATCAGTAGATAGATCACTATCTCCTCATTCAGACTTGGAAACCATTGGCCCCTGAGTGTCAGAGATTTGCTCTGACACTAGGTATGTAGTGGAATTGTGGTCAGGCAGGCCAGCTCTAGACTGATTTGCAGTCACTCTACCACTTCTCATGCAAGGATACATTTTCATGTAATGTGTGTGCATATATGTATGTAAGCAGATAAAGAACAAGGGCAGATCTGGGTATAGGCAGTAGGTAGTAGGTAGACACAATTTCATATTATCTCTTCAGGGCAAAGCACAAATGATCCTTCTTTCCCTTCTTCAATATGAAATAGTTTTCAGTTTAGGAAGAGTCATCTGATTGGACAGCGAGGACCAGCCAGACGAAGTTCCCCGAAGGCGAGCACAGCAATGGTGTGGTGTTCCAGACCTAGAGTGCTGTCCACACCGGGCTGTCCACTGCAGGTCTACCTGGAGACCCTGTGTCCCTGAACATCCCAAATACGAGAAGAGGGCTGTAGAAGGCACTTTGTGGGAAAGAACACCGACAATTATTGTGTAACCTCATAGGATCCAGATTGTATGAACGTTTGTTCTCTTGTGTAACATACATTTTCAGTCAGTTTTAAAATAAAAATATAATTCATGTATCATAAGCATCATAAACTTCACGTCAGTCAAAAGTGTGGAGCTGGGAGAATAGCTCAGCGGGCAAGCATGAGGACCTGCGTTCAGATCCCCAGAGCCCACCTGAAAGCTGGTTAGGCAGCACCTACCTCTAACCCCAACACTGCAGAGCAGAGCATCTCAGGGCTGCTCTTTCCAGGTGGTCTAGCCAAATATGTGAGCCCCGGGTCTAGTGAAAGATGCTGTATCAGAAAAAGATAAGAAAAAAGAAAGAATGAAAGAAAGAAAGGAAAAAGAAAGGAAGGAAAGAAAAAGAAAAGAAAAGAAAGAAAGAAAGAGGTAAAGATATTTCACACCAATCTCTGGTCTCCACTAGAGCATGCAAAGGTGAAAGCAACCCCCCACACATGTATACATGTTCAGACACACACTTTTTTTTTTAATTTATTTATTTTTATCTCAATCACAGGTTAGGTACTTTGAATCCCAGGCGTAGCCCCCTCCCCCATTCCCTCCTACCCTCCCAC
>CM053766.1:146258370-146295499 GCA_028658305.1 Pachyuromys duprasi | reverse complement strand
TCTGGGTTGTTTCCAGGTTCTGGCTATTACAAATAAAGCAGCCACGAACATGGTTGAGCAAATGTCCTTGTTGTGTACTTGCGCATCTTTTGGATATATGCCTAAGAGTGGTATAGCTGGGTCTTGAGGCAGACACACACTTTTTAAAAGGTACATTTGAGTGGTTTCTAGCATAGGCACAAGGATATGGCAATATTTACCTAATTCTGAAACATGTCACTGTCCCCTGTAGAAACCCTATGTTGTTGGCACTCATTGTCCATCTCCTGTCCCATGAGCCTCTGGCAACTACAGATCTCTATGACTGTTTAGAGTCTCATTTCATGACTATTTCATGAAAAGTAAGCCATGTGACATGTGAACTTCTCTGTCCAGTTTCTTTCACTTAGCATAATGGTTTCAAGGTTTGCCTGGTATTATAAATACATCCTTATTCTGCATGGCTCATCAGTCTTCCACTGGATGGATATACTGCATATTCTTTATCCATGCATCAGTTTGTATATAATTGGGTTATATTTACATCTTCAGTAACTATGAATTGTCCATTAGAATTTGTGTTCAATATCTTAGATGTATTTAGGATTGAAAGTTATCTGGCATATGATCTCCATACTTTTAAGGTATTAAGAGTATGCCAAGATTTTCTTCATTACCACAGTCACCAGTAATAAAAAAGGATTCCAATTCCTCTGCACCCTCACAGCACTTATCTGTGGCTGATGACAGCCTCCACAGTGGTCGAAAGATCTTATCACATTTATGACGTTGGGTTGCATCTTCCTAGCAGCTGATGGTGTTTGATTTTCCTTTTGTTTATTTTTCCATTAGAATCTTAGTTATTCTTTAAGAAATTCACACAATAAATAAAATGTTTCGGTCAACTCCGCCCCTGCTCCTTTTCCTCCCACCTTTCTGATACCCACTGCTCACCATCACCGCTTTCCAACTTCGAGTACTCTTTTCCTGATTCCGTTGCAGCGCTGCTAGCAGTCTTGGCTGCGCGAGCTCCTGTGTGGAACTGTGCTGTCACGTCTGGAGAACAGTTTCCTCACAGTCTTCCAGCGCCTCTGGCTCTCCCCATCTTGCTGCCACTCTTATGCCCGAGCTTTGTGGGGAGGGGTGAGACACAGTCTCACTTATGGCTGAGCACTGCATAGTCTCTTCTTCTCTGCACTTTGACCATTAGATAGTTTTAAAAACATATCTATTTGAAAATATCCCCCTTAGGGGGATTGTCATTTAAAGATTGAACAGTAAGATTATTTTTTGCATATTATGGATACTAGTCCCTTCTTAATGATAGAACTTAGAAGTATTTTCCCATTCTGGGAAGTTGCCTTGATGTTGTCCTTTGAAGCAGATTTATTTTCTACATTGATAAAGCCCAATCAACCGCCTTTACATGGCTGGGCTTTGGTGTTGTCCTTGTTAGCCTTGACTGTCACCTTCCTTACACCTGGAGTCTTAGAAGGAAAATCTTCCTTTGAAGAGTTGCCTGGATTAGATTGGCCTATGGACATATCTGTGTCCACAGGTTTGATTGCTAATTGATGCAGGAGGACCTAGACCACTGAGCCTCCCTCCCTCCCCCCCACAAACAGGTGCTTCTGGGAAAGCTGGCTAGCTGTGCCTGAGAGGGAGCCAGCAAGCAGAGTTCCTCTAGGGTCCCTGCCTTGAGCTGCTCTAGCTTTCACTGATGATAGATTTTGATCTGGAAGTGTAAGCCAGGTTAACTCTTTCCTCCCTGAGATGTTTTTGGCCAGAGTGTTTCATCCCAGCAACAGAAAAGTAACAAACACAGATGTTACCTAAGAAATTCTTGGTCCAGAAGATTTTTAATTATGTATTTGTTCTAGGAGTTGTATCTTCTTGGCTCTTTTATTCACGCCTGATTAGTTTGAGTTAGTTAATACACCTGAGGAGGTTTGGCTCTGGTCACCCATTTCAGCACAGCTATTCTAGCACAGTTGTTACAAAGGCTCTTCTTCACTCACTGGATAGTTGACACTTTTAAAATTCATTTTAAATATTTGAATGTATAGACTCTCAATTCTATTGCATTGATTTCACCAGGACCCCACAGAGCTGGCTGCTGTAGATTTGTAGAAAGTTTTCAAATTAGAAAGTATGAGTTCTCCAACGTTTTATTTTCAAGTTGATTTTGGTTAGTTCAGTCCTTCCCACAATCACATAATTTTAAAAAAATAATAAAATTTATCTTATTTTTATTAATTTTAAAAATTAAAATATATCTATCTAATTTTCCCTTCCCCTTTCTCCCTCCAGTGTCTTCTGTATATCTCCTCTTTGCTTTCTCTGAAAGCCCTGGCCTCTTTTTCTTTAATTTTTATATGCCTAAATATGTTATATTCCTGAGTGGTCTGCTTAGTGTTATTTGTATGTATATGATTTTAGGGCAGACCCTTGAACAGCCAATTAGGAGGCTCATCTCTGGGGAAGACTATTTCTCCCACCCTTAGCAGTCCTCAGAAGTCTATAGTTCTTGTCTATGGGTAGATTTCCTGTGAGATTTCCCCTGTGTGTTAGCAGGTCAGTTGACATTATGCTTCTTTGGCAGACCTTAATTTTACAGAGCTGTTTAGATTGGAGAAAAACTGAGTTGAAGGCAAAGCGAATCTCCACATACCCCTCTCTTCTGATGCGTGAATTCTCCCTCACAGGGGAAGTCTTGTGCCATAAGAGTACATTTGCAGCATTTGATGAACCTACACTGACACATCGTAATGCCGCCTCATGTTTATTATATTCGAGTTCACACTCAGTACTGCACATCCCATGGATTTAGACAAATGTGTAATGACACGAATCACCACTATTGCATCAAGCAAAGTAGATTCTCTGCCCTAAAATTCTTCCGTGTCCCACTTGCTACCACTGACAACCACTAATCTTGTTACTGTCTATGTAGCTTTGCCTCTTCAGACTCTCTGCTTCCACTTGGGGACATGTTTAAGCTTCCTGTATGTCTCCTCACTATTTGATAGCTCAATTGCTTTATGTGCTGAATAATGTTTCACTGTCTGGATGTGACACAGCTTATTTATCCACATCACGAGGACAAAACACACTCAACGGTTTCCAAGTTTCGACAGTTTTGTGTAAAGCTGCCCCCAAACCTTCCTATGCAGGTTTGGTTGTGGGCATCAGGTTGGACTCATTTTGGTAAACGCTAAGGTGTTGCTGTAGCTTGAATATGAAATGCACCCACAGGCTCATGCGTTTGAACAACTGCTCCCCAGATGGTGGTTCTGTTTGGGAAGGCCATGGAATCGCTGGGGCACGGGGTCTGGCTGGAGCACGTGGGTCAGGGGGGACAGGCCTATGAAGGTTGTATCTCCCTTCAGTTCTGGTCTAGATCTTTCTGTGTCACGGTCAGCAACAATATGAAAAACAGTGGCTGCACGTGCTCACTGCCACACACCGACTCTGCCATGCCTGCCCTATCCGGACTCATTGTGCTTTCTCAGCTATGAGCCAAAGTAAGCCCTTTCCTCCTACATGCTCTTTCTGCCAGGTGTTTTTGTTACAGTGACAAGCAGCTAACAAGAGCATACAATTTCCAAATTATCTGGAATTTAATCTAATTCAGCTTTGCTTAAAACTGTTCAGCAGTCTCTCAATGGGGCCACACCATTTTGTATTCATGCCATTGATGGATGAAAGGTAAAGGTATGAATCATCATCTTCATCAGGGTTTAGTACTGACTTAGAGATTTTTTTTTAATTTGAGCCATTCTATCAGTAAAGAGTAGTATCCTATTGTTTTAATTTGCAATTTTATAGTGACATATGATATATGCATGATTTTATATGCATAATTTACACCTGTGTATCTTTGCTGACGGGTCTGTTCAGGTTTGTTGCTCATTTAAAACTATTATTTCTTACTGTTGAGTTTTAAGACTGGATATTTTAGACAGCAATTCTCCCCCTCCTCCTGTTTTGTTTTCTCCTCTTTCTCCTTCTCCTCACTTCCTTTTTTGTTTGAAGCAGGAGCTTGCTCTGCGGCCTCAGCTGATTCCTAATTCATGTTCCTCAGTTTGCATGCTGTAATTACCTGTGTACCCTAGCATGGGGCTGCACCATACTTCTTTAGCAGGCATGGCCTCCCCAAATGCAGCTTATCATCTCATTCTCTTTACAGTGTCCCTCAGAGAGCAGAAGTTTGCATTCTAATGAAGTTCAGCTTATCAACTATTTCTTTCCTGAATCATACTTTGGACATTATGTGTGAGTAATGGTCACTTTCCCTGGGTCGCGTAGACTTTCTCCTGTGTTACCTTCTAGGGGTTTATAGTTATGTACTTGGGTTTGGAGGATTGCCCTGCTTTGGATATTCCAACATTCACACTCAAGTTTCACTGCTGTCCTAATGGGACTAAGAGGCAGCATCTCTGAGTGGTGACTTGGTCATGAGGGCTGTTTTTAGAAATGGCTCTCGGTGCTAGTGGGAGCGGGTCCCAATAAAAGGCTGATCCTGCTTCCTCTTTTTGTTCGCTGCCAAGGCTGTCTCAGCACAAGAACCTCCACAGATCACAGGGACAGGCTTCCCAGGTTTCTCAGCTTCCAGAACAGCACACTAAGGATGCTTCCATGATTTATAATTTATCTAGTCTGAGCAATTCAGACAAAGCAGAAGAAAATGCTAATAGGCATCACCTATCTTCACTTGGAAGTCTTGCTATTTAAATAGCATTTCTTGCAAACACTGTCCTTTCTCCACTGGCCTGCCTTTGCCCTTTTCTCAGAGGTCAGTTGAGTAAATTTATGTGGATCTATTTATGGTTTCTTTGTTCCATCCCATTGATCTCTTTATTCCTTTGCTAGCACTGTGTTGTATGAATTGCTGTGTGGTTATTTCAGCTGTGTAAGTCAGGGATTGTGGGCTCCCTGGCTTTGTCACTCCTCAATATTTGGTCAGCTATGCTGTAGCTTATGACTTTCAAATATAGTTTGAGAATTAGTTCCTTTATATCCACAAAGTAGCTACCTAGATTTAAATTGGGCCTGACTGGTTAAATTAGATCAAGTCAGGAAGAGCTGACATCCTGGCCATCATAGCTCTTTTTTGTGTGCCAAGAACAGGTGAAGTCTACTTTTCAAATAAAATTCTGAACACACTACGGTGACATTAAATCTGACCACCAGGAGTCCTCTATATTTGTGACCCTTACACATCTCCACATCTCCCTACCGCCTTCCATCTCTGGCAACCACTCTTTAAGTCTATATTTCTATGTATTTGACACCTTGGTTTTGAAAATCTGCATGTAAACATATATTAAAAGCATATGACATTTTCCTTTTGGTGTCTGGCTTCTTTTATTCTGCGTACTATCCTCTGGGTAGAACAATATAATTACACATGGAAGGATATTCTGCCAAGTAATATTCATTATATGTACTTACACATATACGTGTTTTCCCATGCCTCATCACTGCAGGGTACATTCTAAGACCATCTTCAGCACCTGGAACCACAGTAGTGCTGAACACTGTGTATGAGAGCTCTTAATAGTTTCTAGACAATCTGTATACACTGTATGGCTGTTATATGCAGGCCTCTGTGCTGGTGATAGAGATGGTCACTACTTAGTAACAGGCAGATAGTGTGAACGACATAGATATTTTAGACAACATGATGAGTTGTATCCCTCACTAGAGAAAGGATATACAATTCCAGCATCTACTTAAAATTCCAGCACACAATTCAGACAGCTATAATTTTTTCTGAGAATTTCCATTTGATATTTTCAGACTTGTTACT
This sequence comes from Pachyuromys duprasi, assembly GCA_028658305.1. Taxonomy (NCBI): domain Eukaryota; kingdom Metazoa; phylum Chordata; class Mammalia; order Rodentia; family Muridae; genus Pachyuromys; species Pachyuromys duprasi. The sequence goes on along the minus strand of CM053766.1, from coordinate 146,289,708 downwards.
TATCTAACCTGCACAAAGGAAAGCCATATATAAGCAGAGAATATTGTTTAACATTCTATTTATTCACACATCCATTTATAGACAGTAGGGTTTACAGATCTTGGTTCTAATGAATAAAGCCACAGTTATGCCAAACACATGGACATACAGATGTCTTTGTGGAGAAGTGATTTGTTCTTTGAGTATGTAGTGAGGGGGCTGATAGCTGACTCATTCATTGCTCATTCTCTTAACCCTGTGGGAAATTCCATACTGTTTTTTATAATGGGTATACCTATTTACACCCCCTCCAACTGCCTGTTAGGATTCCTTTTTCTGTGCAGATCATTATCTCTTTTTCTATTTTTTTAAATTGTAATATAATTACATGTTTTCTTCCTTCCTTTCCTCCTTCTAAGCCTTCCTGTGCTCCCCTACTTGCAGCTGAGAGCAGGAGAAATAGTCTTCTCCAGGGAAGAGCACGCCAACTGGTTATCCAATAACAAACAGTCAGGCCTGAAAATATATACACAAAAGTATCATTATATAAACTGAGCAGGTCATATCTATATATTGAGGAATACACACATGCATGCACACATGTATACATATACACATATAGACATAAAGTATGTTTGATGACAGCCACCATCCTAATGCTGGGTTCAGCTTTCTATGCAATGCATAAAATATAAGGTGTGAAGCCATCATTCATAATAGTTTTGAGTTGCATTTTTCTGATGACTAATAATGTTGAACACCTTGTCATAAACCCATTTACAGTTTTATGTCTATTTTGTAAAAACAAAAAAGTCTACAGGAACTACCCTAAAAATTTATCCCTGACAAATCATAAAATTTTCTTTAAAATAAAATGTGGATATTAACCTTTTATTGTATATATGGCTTGTAAATATTTTTTCTCAGTTGGTAGGTTGTCTCTTCATATTGTTATTTTTTTATGAAAACGCTTTTTAATTTCCTTATTTTTGTTTGCTTTCATAGGCTAAAGCTTTTGGTGAGGTCTCAAAAATATTCTTAAGATTAAATTTACAAAAGCAAGAGCAAACAAAATTTAAAATTTGCCTTCTAGCTAGGTTGTTGTTTGTGTATAAAAATCCTACTGCTTTTGTTTTATGTCCTACACATCTACCTTGCTCATTTACTAATTGTAATCAGTAGGCGTGGATGGGTGTACCTGTGTGCCTGTTTGTGTGTGTGGGGGGGGTGTGCATGTGTGTATGTGTATTTTTGGAAATTTCTATCCATAAGATCCTGGCATCTGCACACACAAATAATTTTAATTGTTCCTTTCCCATTTGGACAACTCCTGTTTCTTCTCTTGCTTGATTAGATGTTCCTTGCAGACATGCAGACGTGCTTCCTCATGTACAGTAGCACTTTACGCTACCGGATGCTTTGTCAATTGCTTTTTCTGTGCTGAGGTCGTAGTATGCTTTTTAAATAATTCTGTTAATATTGTGCATTTGTATTGACTTTTTGCTCATGTTAAACCAGCCACACATGCCCAGAAGAAGGCAGTCTCACCTGGCAATGTGTGTGAGTGTGTGTTTAGTAAAAATAACTTCATTGTAAAGAACTTGCAAATGAATCACACAGCTAGATATCACAGCGTTTTTAAAGGTACCTGTGCAGACCCGAAGCCTATGTATGTCAGTGGGCTAATACACAGTTAGGGCAGCTGTTCTGAAGCCATGGAGCATGGCTCTGGACTTTACTCTCTCACTATCAATTCCATTTTCATTCACTCATTCACTATAAAAAAGGAAAAAATCCTTTACAGAGTTAAAACTAGAAAGACAGCATTATATCCTTTTGCACAGCTCATGTGTCCCATCTGCATTCTGTCCTTCCTCCTCATCGTTTCTTGTTCTCTTTTCAATGTGCTCTATTATACTTGGTCATATATCTGATTACATATGTACATGAAAACATTACAGGCTATGGTCTGGTTATGAGGGAGAACATGTGGGATGTGTCTCTGTGTGTGTTTGCATGTGTGTGTGTGTAATTGGGTGATCTCACTAAATGTGGTATGTTCGGAGTCCATACATTTTCCTGAGAACATTGTGAGCTGAGTTGCATTTCATTTTACATGCCTACAAGATTCTCATTACCCCTTCTTCTGTTGATGAACAGTAGTTTGGTTCCATTTCCTTGCAACAACAAACATGAGGCTGCAGCTATCTCTGGGGGAAAGGTATGGAGCTCTCTGGGTATATAACCAAAACTAGATGTGCCAGAGGGCAACTCTATTTTAAAATTTTTGAGGAACCTCCAAACTGTTTTCCATAAAGGCTGTATTAAATTGCACTCCTCTGGTGACTACTTTTACCATATTACAGAGTTCTGTTCCTAATATTTTATTAAGAATTTTTGCATTGTTGTTCATTAGAAATAATGGCCCATCATTTCCTTTGCTTGTGGTGTCTTTGGGTCAGACATCAAGGTAATAGTGGACACATAAAGTGTGCTGGGAAGCATTCTTTGTTCTATTTTTTGGAAGGTTTAATACATTAAAATCTTTCCCCTTTACATTACATTTCAATACATTAAAGCATTCCCCTTTGAATGCTTGATAGAATTTAGAGATAAATCCTTCCCAATCTTGTTTTTTTCTTTATTGGAAGACCTCCATTACTTCCTTGATTTCTGCATTTGTTTCTATTCTATATAAAATGTTTAATTTTTCCTTGGCTCAATCTTGATAGGCTATGTTTTTCTAAGGAAAAAAATGCAAAACATTTATCCCCAGCTATTTTTTTTATCTCATCGTTGTTCACAGCAGCCTCTTGTGGTCCTTTTCCCTCCCAATGTGTGTTTGTGTTTTTCCACTGATGATTTTAGGTGTGTGAGCTTTCCTCCTTTTCATCCTAGTCTTACCATGTATGGGCTTGTTGTATGACTTGAAAGAAGTGTTCTTGGTTTCTTTGACTTCTTAACGCTTATTCTGTTCTTGATTTATTTCTATTCTTATGTTTATTAGCTCCCTCCCTCAGCTAACGTTTGCTTTGGCTTGCTCATGTTCTTCTAGCACCTTGAGGTACCTTATTAGACTATTTTCTTGGAATATTTCCCTGTTAACGGAGGCATTAATGGCCACGAACTTGGCCTCTGGAAATGGCTTTTGCTGCCTCATACAGATCTGACTATTGAGGTCCCAGTGTTATTTAGCTAAAGAAAATTTTAATTTTTCCTGCTCCATTTGTTGTTGAGGAATATGTTGCTTAATTTTACATATTTAACTTTTTCTGATATTTGCTTAGGATTGACTTGTACTTTCACACCACGGGATAATTCTCGACACGGGTGAATTTTGAATTAGCCTAGCCGTGTTTTGTGGTCTTACATATGATCTATCCTGAAGAGTGTTCCATACATGCTTGAAAAGAGTACTTATTCTGTTACTGAAGAGTAGCACACTCTACATATGTGTTTAGGTTCATTTTGTCTGTATAAGGTACATTCCTAGTCTAGTGTCTCCTTCCTTATTCCTGTCTTGTTAAACTACCCACTGTTTAAAGTGAGATATTAAAGTCCCTTTATTGAACTTTTCTTCCTTCGTGTTGATTAGTATTTGAATATTGAGATACTCAGATGCTGTTTGCATCTATATTTACAACTATTTCATCCTGTGCACGATTAACCTCTTTATCACAAACCCTGGCCTTCTTTCTCTCTTATAAAAGCTTGAGGTATATTCTCTCTCGTAAAAGCTTGCATCTTTCCTAGCTCTTTTGGTTGCTGTTTGCAAGGACCATCTTTTTCTGTCTTTCGCTCTATCCAGTGTGTTGTTCTTAAAGTATATTCTCTGTCAGCAACATTCAGTTGGACCTTATTTTTTATATTTTTAGTTGTGAACCTAGAATATATTTTTAAATAATGGCTGAGACACCCCCCCCCTCCGGGCCTTGTTTCCTATTATTAGTTCTGTGTCTCTGAATCGGAGCATCTCATTCATTTACATCCAGGTTTACTGACAGGCTAAGAATTACTCCTACCACGCTGTTAGTTGTTTTCTGGTTGTCTGTTGGACCTTCTTTCCTTTATTCTTTTCTTGTCTATCCCTATGACTTGGGAATTTCTGTGGTGTTAAACTTGGATTCTTTTAACTTTCTCACTTACCTATATATTGTGGATTTATGTCTTGTGGCCATCACGGAGCTTGCATTCATAACGTAGCTATTATAGCTATCACAGAGTATTTTAAGTTGATTGCAAAGTAATTTCCCTTGCATCCACACACACGCTCTAGCTATTTATCACCCCACTGTAAAAGTTTATACTTTTATTGCCATAAGTCATATATTTTCTTGTGCTTTGTACTTTTTCACTACTTACCTGGCTACATTTGTTCTTGACTTGAGCATTCTGAACATTTACACAGTACCACAGTGTAGTCAGGGGCTATTTTGAACTTGAATTTGACTGGATTTACTCCAACCAGTGAGTTTCACACTTAATATGTTTTCGTGATAATAATTATCGTTCTTGTGCTGCAACGCTGAAGTGGACGTTCCCAGGAAGTCAGCGCTGTGGCTACTCAGAACAGCCACTCCGACTTGCTGCTCCTTTATGTTTACACCGTCAGCTTTAGTCAGTCAGTCAGGAACGGAAGCTTGGTGCTGTCTCCATTTTTCACCCATCATGAACGCAGTCCTGACCCTCACACAGCTCTGGACATGCATGTGGCTCTCTATATTCCCACGGATGCCGGTGTTTCCAAAGCCCTTTGCCGACATCTCTTTGTCTAGTTCTTAGTTTTAAATGCTTGGGTAGCCTCCTTTGTTCCATCTGTTAGTCACTGCCTTGGGCATGGTGTTAAACAATTGCTGTTGATTAGGTCCAACAAATTCCCACAAGCAAAGGGGGATCTGTATTGGCTGAGCTCTGAGTCAGGTTAAAATGAGGAGGAATTTTGCCGAGAGCCATCAGACATGTGCTACATGGACGTTTGCCCCTCCCCGTGGCTGCTGGTTTGACACGGCAATTGGTCACAAGGCTTTCCAAGACTTCCGTGAAGTACGAGTATGAACAGGGCAAGCTTAAAGCTGACCAAACGCGCCGCCCTTTCACCATTTAAGCCACGTCTTCTTGTATAGACACTCCGTGGATCGATGGGTATCTTCGGATGGTTCTTCAGAAGTCCATTCGGAATGGATTCTGTTTCCCTAAGTTCTCTCTGTTGCAACAGAGGGAGCTGTTTTAGGACACACTTTATTTTTGGTAGAAACTCATGGGACCTTGAACAAGAGCTGAAAGCTGGTCCACCCGCGACTGTGCAGTGCAGTCGCCATGCCGGCAGGCAGCCGCTCACAGTTCTGGCCATAAGGGCTGCCGCTTAGTGGACACTTGGAGAATGAGCACACAGACCTCACAATTACAGCACCTCAGATGTTTCTCTTAACTATACAGAGAGCATAATTCATGTTTTTAGAACAAAACAAAATAGTTGAGCACCATGACATCTCTGAAACCACACGCTATCAACATCATGATACTCAAGGGATCTGACCAAGGATGGAGCCCCTCAAGTCGCCAGGGGTGAACCGCACAGCACAAGACTTCACCAATGTTTGTTGGATGCGGTGATTTAAAGTTACCGATGCAAGTCTATTTGATTAAAAATGACTGGCTCTGCCTGATTTATGTGTTTTGCTAACAGGAGGGTCAGCATGCAAATTGCTGTGTGGCTTCCCTCTCTGAAGGGCACCTAAGGTCACTCACAGATACAATTCAAAGTCCTACAATCCTCGACGCCTTGGCTTGTAGATTTATATTTATGCACTGGAAATCTCCACTGGAGATAAGAAAGTTCCGAAGTTGAACGATGCACTTAAACGTGTAATTTCCTGCAGATAGGGCATCGGCGGTCCTCCCTCTGCTGCTCACTGCTTATTGCCTGAACAAAGCTTCCTTCCTTCCTTCCTCAAGTCCACGGCTTATTCACACACACACACACACACACACACACACACACACACACACACACACACACACACACAGTCATTCACCAGTTTGAGATCACGGCAAGTAATTTCACCAAACAGATGAATCGTATATTAGTCATCCTGTAGGAAAAAAAATCCACCAATGCTACTAAAATTATTTGCTGGAATTTTGATGAGAATCAAGATGTATGTAATTCGAGGTATCTACCCTCAAGTGTTTCCTCCTGTGATCAAGATTGATTCCGTTAATAATAAACATAGCAGTGGCATTCCCCCACCCCCGGAAAATTGCCGAAAACCTCAAACCACCTACAAAGCAGGCTCTCAGGGCGCAACGTGTTTCAAAGTCCCCAAGACTAAAGAGTCATCACAGAGTGGAAGAAACCAAGGAGAACCAGAACTGAATGAAATGTGGGGTCCTTGGCGGGATGCTGAGTCAGAACAACGAATGGGAGAAGAAAACCGAGAAGATTAAATAAGGCACACAGTTTTGTAAGCAGTGTCCACGCCTGTTTAATTGCTTTGATCGTGATGCTAAAGACACCCAAGGCAGTGTCAGGACAGAAACACTGGTGCGGGGCTGTCAGCAAATCTCCGCATGACTCCTGCCACGTTCTTCTGTAAGTCTAAAATCAGCTCAAAGAAAAAGAAAGAAAAGAAAATGAAACAGTAAAGTGGCTGCACCCATTTTACCATCTGAGCGGACTTTCAGTCCTTTAGTATTTTTTGTCATTCTAACTCAAAAATTAATTTAACGAGACTGTGACTGACGTAGACTGAGGGTCGGAGCACTCTGAGAGTCTAGAAAGGATGACGTCATGTTTACAATGGAGGTGGGATGTCACTTAGATGTTTTTCTTCTCAGTGTTGTGCGGACTAGAAGCCTTGCTATTTACCCTCTACAGTCGATGCTGTAGCTGGAATTCTTCCTCAGGGACTTCCAAATCTATTGCCTATGGATTGCTTTAAGAGCTTAAACACTGGGAATCTGATCTTATTGATTTTCCATGTTTGAGAGGTGTCTGGATGCAAATGAGATATAGAAAGTTGGAATAATAGACTGGGCCATGTAATCACGGATGGGCCATACCATGGCAGTTACTGGCATGGTTTGGCTCTGGTCTGAGTCTGGGCCCCCAAAAGCTTTATGTGCTTGCTAGCAGCTTGGTTTGTGTGACCCTGCTGAGACAGATACAGGACATTTCAGTGGAGGCTGTGGACACAGCAACCTGCGCTGGCTCTTGTGGGGTTAGATTAGCACCATCAGGGAAAGTGTTTATAAAAGGAAGTTATCCTGCATGTCTGACCTTCTCTTCACCTGTTGGGTTCTCTTTTCGCCTCTCCACCATGTTGCCATACAGTCGCATACTAGCAAACCAAACAAACTTCTTTACTTTGTAACTTTCTGGGCCTCTGGCATTTATATTGTAGCAACACAGAGCGAACTAAAACACTTACAAAGCCCCACCCATCTAATCTATGGGTGCTTATAAACCAAATTCATGCTTCTCAGTCTTTAATGTGTGAAAGAATCTACCGTGATTTTGCTAAAAATAAAGATGGCAAGCCCAAGTCATTTTGAACGATCTCCCAGGTGATGCCTGTAATTGTTGGTCCTTTATAGCCCTGGGATGTGCCTTGAAAGGGATTTTATTTTAAATAAGGGAAATATTAAGTACCCAGTACAGTTTGTTCATAAACATGTGAGGAAACGTGGCCAATGAAGCGGATTCTGGGGCCTGTGACATCGAGTCACTTTAACTTTGCCTTAAAGGCAACAGGAAAACCTAAAAGCCTGGGTTCCACTCCAATATAGGCTAAACTGCTTTAGGGTAGATGTGGGTTTAGGAACCCAGATCCCAGAGGAGGAGCTGTGGTTGCCACTGCCAGCAGGGGGCGCTCCACCACAGCATTTCTAGGGCTGCGGCATCTGATTTGAGTCAATTGAGAGGTTGGTAACCTGTGATTGAAATGGGGAGAGAGAGAGGGAGAAGGAGAGAGAAAGATAACATGGCACCATCCCACTGTCTTTAGGTGAAGATTTTAAGGAGGCTGCGTATTTACAACACTCAGATACCTGACAGCTGTGCTGGGCTTGAGTTAAAGTAAATTCCGAAGTCAGATTTAAGACTCTAAGGTTAAGAGCACTTTCCAGTGATTATCCTCCTCTAAATAACCCAGGGCTGTGCCCAAGGTGATTGACTTTGGCATTCTCTTTGCTTTGAAGGTTTTGTGTTTCCAAAAGGTTTCAGTGCTGCACAGTGTTTTACTGAGGACGGGTTGTGGAGGTCTAATTATCAGTGGGGAAACTGAGACGTAGGGTAGAATTGGATTGCACCGTAGATCTGAACCGGGGTTCCCATCAGAAGTTCAGCTTCCTGATCTAGACAGCCTGGCTGACAGCCCGGGTGGGCTACCCTGCTGCTTGGCACCTCTGAGCTCCTTCGAATGGAGCTGCGGGCCACTGAGCAACTCCACTTGGGCTGAGAGAATTTCTGGCATCAGACTCTTGGCCCAGAGGCCCCACCTAGCCTTCTGCTGTCCTGCCAAAGTGAAACCATGTTGGCTGTCTAATTTAAGCCAACTGTCGTAATTGCTTGCCTGTGAACCGATTCTTTTAATTTTTCTTTATTTTGTAAACTAAAAACTAGGACACATTGATGGGAGAACCATTACCAAATAACAGGAGCATATAAAATAAAGTGAAAAGCATCTTTGTGCTCATCAGTTTTTACCCAAATCCTGTACACCACCATTAAACGCTTAAATATTTATTATATATAATATATTTTATCTACATATATACATATGTGAACATATATACATTATATCTTTGTTTTGAATTTTCAGAAGACAAAAATTAAGTATAGACAATTTGATCAATGTTATGTCAGGAATGTTTTTATGCACACACACACACACACACACACACATATATATATATACTCACATATAGGGAAAGAAGGGTGATTTTGCTTAACTTTGTTTTTTATGGTGAAAAAAAAAGTATATTTAGAATTAGCCAGCTGAGCTCAGTTTAGATGATCCCCGTTTTGCTGGCAACATCCAGAGCATCATAATCAGGAGCCAACGGAACATGCGCCTTCTTCTGTCCACCAGGCCTTATCAGTGTATTAACTCTGGCCACACTGACGTTACAGAGTTTCTTCACGGCCTGTTTGATCTGGTGCCTCTTAACCTTGACATCCACAATGAACAGGAGCGTGCTGTTGTCTTCTGTCTCCTTCAGGGTTGACTCGGTGGTGAGGGGGAAATGGATGATGCCAGAGTGGTCGAGCTTCTCCCGGGCATGCTCTTTCGAGGATATTTGCCTCCGTAGCCTCTTGGGCCGCCAGAAGGTGGATGACCTGTGCATCTTCTCTTTTGTGACCATGGACGCTTTCCAGCACTGTCTTCTTGGCTTTCAAGGCCTTCGCTTTGGCTTCCACTTTGGGAGGGGCAGAAGCTTCCTTCTTTGCTTTTGATGAAAAGCGATTTTGCTGAACTTTAAGAAATACAACTCACACCATGGCTCCTAATTTTCACTTACATATATCATAACCCATCAAGATGAGGTTTTGAATTTTAAAGATTTTTTTTGGTTAAAAGCATGAGATTCTTAGCTTGGCACAGTGGCTCACACCTGTGGCCACAGCACTCAGGGAACCAAGGAAGGAGTGTTGCATGTTTGAGACTGGCCAGAACTATGTAAAAAATAAAAGTGTCTAAAAACATAAACACATAAAAACATAAATCCCAAGGGACTCGTAAATACATACTCGAGGACACAGCATGCTTTGGGGCCCTCCTTGGCCTACCCTGCACACTTAGCATTACATCTGCAACAGTTTACATAGAAAAAGAGAAATTGGTGTGTTTTCCTTCTAAATGATCTTGAAAGAGTGACCAAAGCACTCAAGTTGTGAGTGCTTGGTATTTGCCTTCTGAAGATCAAACATTTTAATGTCTTATTTCTGGTAGTCTGGATGGTTTCATGGAACTTATTTTTAATCACACTCATGTGAAACAAGAGCTGCACACATCTCCATAGAGTGTGCTAGTGTGCGGTCCTTCATTCCTCCATACTCCAAGAACAAGTGCATTGAAAATATTGACAAGTAGGAGCCAGGCAATAGACCTTTCCTTTCTGGAGCTTCCTCCAGGCGCCACCCACAGCACCTGCCTAACTGTGCCTTTCTCACAATACAGGACTCGGCCTGAAGAATCCCAGGAAGCTGGAGAGTAATACAGATGTCTGGGCCTGGACCCCACTGCTCAGGGTGGGGCCAGGGAGGGCATCTCTCACATGTCCTCATGGACCTGTAATACCAGCTAATGTTGCATGAAAAGGAGGCTCTATGATTATGAGGGACCAAGGGTGCATTTTCCTCTCCTCCCTCACCACTCTTTCTCCCCACCCCCTTCTTTCTTAGAATAAAAGGAGTAGAAAAAAATACAGGGGAAATGGTTGTGCTGATTTCACCCCTAAAAAGCAACCTCTAAAGTGTACATACTTCTTGAGAATTCCTGTATACTCATCTTAAGAAGCACGGCACACCCCTCTCCCACAATCCATCTGTGGATGTGTATAACTGAAGTCACCCTAGTGCCAACACTTATGTGGTACAACAGGTTTGCGGAGCAGCCAATGACTGCTTTCAATTTCAGCTGAAGTTCCTTTCAAAGCTAGCTAGCCCAGGAGGTCATTTGTCTCTGGTCCAGAGGCGGTAGTTTGATGATTCTTGGCTCAAACTGAACTTGGAAGGGAACTGAAGCATCAGGTAAGAAAAAACAAACCTCCGTACCTACACAACATGAGAAAGAACAAACAAACGGTGTGGACAGATTTCATGGAAACAAAGCTGAATGACTGGGAGCTCAAGGACAGGCAACAGTGACCTAACATGACAGGAAGTTGAAGGAAGGTTCTTATATGGGAGGATTATTGCTTTCAAAAGAGACAGTGGGGAAGAACGTTCCAGGCCATATTCTGGTACTTATTTAGCTGAGTGAACACGTACATACCTGATGTCATAGAGAAGACCTGAGCTGTGGACATTCTGCTGTATATGTATCATACCACAAAAAGGGAAAAAGTCCTTTTTTACAAAGAAAGTTGTGGATTGAGCCAGGAGCCATGGGAAGAATACTGTAGCCATCCATGTGGTGAGTCAAAATCTACTGAACAAATACATAGGATTGTGGAAAAATGAAAAAAAAACATTTAAAAATAATGATAAGGTAGGAGGTATCTTTTAAGGCTGGCGGTAGGCTGAACAGCTACTACCGGGGCACCCTTGCTGTGGACATGGCATTCTCCACGCCACACTCGAGGGAGTATGGACATGTCACAGAGGAGCGTTTGCTCTTAGAAGTGCTGCTGCATCAACTGTCCAGTCCAGACAGTGGGCACAGCAAATACTGTGTCTCTCGCAGTAAAGGTGGCATCTTACCCAAACATGTGTGACGGGCAATATGAAGGATGCATGTGACCTACAGCTGAAGGGCAGCTGGTCAGTGCTACCCACACAATAAACAAATAAACCACACATCCTTAACTCCCAAGACTCCTAGAAGATCCTACATCCAAGGTCTGTCCCAGGAAGGATCTTTTTTCTCCTTCTTCTACCTACACTGGTTCACTGTGCTATTCTTCTTTGGACAGCTAGCGAACTTCCCTTGCTTGGAAGAGTGTCCTGTGTTACTCTGTGTTGCTGAGTGGCATGGCAAGGAGTCACTTCACCAGGCAGGTGGCTACTTTCCTTTCCTCCTCCACCCCCTCCTCTCCCTTCTAAATGCTGGCGTGTCTGTCTGACACAACTGGCACTGTCTGGTGTTATGGAGACACAGCCTTGCTTTGTTGTGGAGACTGCCCTGTCAGGTCTGAGCACTGTGGGTGAGGGGAGATCAGAGCTGGAAAGAGATGTACCTTGTCTTCACACAGGGGAGGCCCCACCTCACTGGCCGGCAGAAGATTTCCAAGTCAGTGTTATCACTGGAGGGGCTGTTGTTATGACTGTTGATCATGACTGTTGCTGATTTGTTTGACATAGAGTTTCACTGTGTAGCTCGGGCTAGCCTGGAACTATGTTTACAGCCCAGTTATCAGCTTTGTCAGTCTTCTGTCTCAATCTCTCAGGTGCTGGGACACTGCAGTGTGTCAGCATGCTCAGTTTCCTGGAAGCCTTTTGATTGTTAGTGGTGGTGGTGGTGCAATGGCAGGGCTGTAAGAACAATGACTCTACATGAACTCTGCACACAACATGGAAGTAAAAGCCGGGGCGGGGTGGGGGGAAGGAGAGGGAGAGGTAATCCCTGCCTCCAGCCAGCGTGGAGATACTCTGTAAGTACACCTGCTTCATTCTTGGAAGAAAAAGAGCCCAGTGCCTCCAAGGGTCATGCTTCTTTTTTCCAAGCAAGCTCATTCTGGGATAGAACTATAGGTGTGGCATTTTCATCCTGAAGCAAAAGATTTGAGACTAAGGATGGAATAGACTGGGGAATAAAAGGCAGGAGCCATGTTGGAATCTGTGGGATCCCTGTTAATGAAAGACCACAAATACATTCATCATTCTGGGTCCTGCTTCTTCTAAACTTATGTTTTCTGAGGGACCTCCCAAACACTGAGTCAGATAGATAACATCAATCAGTCAATCAATCCAATAATCAATCAATAAATACTGACATTAAAGCATCAATGACTAGACATCAATGTCTCGCTTCCCCTTTGGTTCTCATAGGGCACCAAGAGATTGCTCTACTCTATACTAGTTTGATGGTGGGTGTAGAGGAAGCCACAAAGGACCTCCCTGAGTCCTGGTAAATTCCTGCAGGGATGCCCTCACCCTAAGAGTTAGGGAGCCTGTCTGAGCTAGGGCAGTGTCAGGAGGTACACCAGAGATCTCCACCTTCTGTTCCCAGTGATGGTTGGCAGCTCCCAGAATCTCTCTCTTCCTTTGTGCTTTGCCTCACTATCTCCTTTTACTGTGAGCTTTCTCTGGGCCACAGGAGCATCCCCTCTCTTCCAGTCATCAATTCCCCCAACTATCCTTCCCTCCCCACTTCCTCAAGCCCCTACCCAGCCACAGGTCACACATTCTGTCTATGCTATTTTCTGCCCCAGGATGAGTTAGTGTTCACTCCTGGACTCTGTACATACCAGATCACCTTCTCCCCCAACCCCTCTGCCTTTCCCTAGAGACACCACACTGGATGAGGGACCTTTCCCTCAAGAGTCTCAGAATGCTTGATGGAGGTGGCAGAAATGGAGAATTCGCCGTGACACTCCAACCTGTATGGACTTGAATAGTTCGAATTCCTCCTTTGGTACCTGGCAACCTAAGCAAGGGCTCACCTGGGCGCTGCAGGGAAGGTGTGCTGCACGCGGGGCAGCCAACACGAGAATGAGAGGGAATGAGCTGCATGCAGGGGAAGCAAAATCTGCCACTGGCGCGTGTGTGAAGCGGCCCTTTGTGGAAAGAAAACCACCCATGACCACTTTCCAGGTCAGGTGTTGTGAGGGGACATCCAACAGTATATGGGGTAGAATGTCTCCCATGGCCTGATGCTGCGGGCTCTTTGTGACCCAGGCAGGGAGAAACATGTACGGAGGTTCCCCATTCTCCCCAAACTCCAGAGGCTAAAGTTCAGGCCCAAGAGTGCCCGCACAGCCAACCCAACATACCTGATTTCTAGGGCCATCCCTATTGAAAGAAGATTTAGGTTTTCAGCACCACTTGAGAACACATGCATTCCTACCTTCTCCTGGGGTGGGGTGTCTTCCAGCCTGCAGGTACCTGGGGTGAGGCTCTTGGAGAGTGAGCCTTGCTCGGGATCACTAGCTATCCTGTTCAATGGTCACCTGCTGCAAATGGGGGTGGGGAGATCCGCCTCCATGTCTTCAATGGCCAGAGGGCAGAGGAACCCGAGTTATAGGGATGGGGATTTAGGGCTCTTATCTTGGGGTGGGATAGGCTGATGGTCCTTGTAGGAACCCGGGAGCCTCCTTCACAGGGACCTTGCCAGGGCCCCCTTAGCTTCAGCCACATGCTGGGCATGCTTAGGTTCCTCAGAGAGCGAAATGTGAACCTGAGCCAGAGGGGGGAGCCAGGACACCCCTAATAAGCCAAAAGCCCCCAGGAGGCCAGTTTCAGGACTTGAGCCTGGCTCACCAGGATCCCCACCAGGGGGCAGAGGGGAACCCCGGAGACCAGGGGGAAGAGGCAGGACAAGAGGCTATGAACTGGCCACCTAGCACACTTCAAGGCTCCAACTGAAGGCAGCGGATGGGAAGAGGGCCAAGGAAACCCTCATTTTCTCTGAAAGTTTCAGGCCCATCCTCTTTGGTAGAGATCGGTCTACCCACATCCCACCTGGAGGGCCTCCCTCACCGTCTCTTTCTCTGGGCACCAAAGGGTTGACGGGCTGTACACCGGCTCCCTCCACAGCCCAGTCTGCCTGCTGTGCCCCCTCCCCGCATGCTGGCCCCCGCCCGTGCGCAGCCCCCTGCCGCTGACCCGCTGTGGGTTACAGGAGGGTGCGCTCGCTCCTGTGGCTGGCTCGCTCCGGCCGCCGCTGGGCTCCGAGCCCCCCACGCGTGGACCGTGAAGTGGGGAGGGGGTGCGGCCCGCGACGCCCTCCTGCAGCCCGAGGCCGGGGCCTGCTCCGGGTGGCCAGAGGCCGGCCCTCCTCGCCGGTCCTTCCCCGCTCCTCCTCCCCAGCCCCCGCCGCCCCCGCCTCCCGGCCGCCCCCGCCGCCGCCGCCCCAGGCCGAGCGCGGGCGCGGAGCGTGGGAGCCATGGCGCGCGAGCAGGAGAGGGACCCCGAGCGCAGGGAGGCGGCGGCGCAGGCGAGCGGCGAGGAGGAGGAGGAGGAGGCGGCTGCGGGGGAGGAGGGACTGAGCGATAGCGACGAGGGCGACGGCGTGGAGACGGGCAGCGGCCGGGAGGAGGGAGAGCAGGAGGCGGCGGCCGGGTGGGAAGGCAGCGAGGACGCGCGGCTGCTGCGCGCAGGGCTGCCTCCCGCCGCCGTCCCCGCCGCGGCCGCCCGCGACCCCAGCGGCCGCCTCCCGCCGGGGACGCCGCCCGGCCGCCCGAGGATGCCGCCGCCGGGCGAGCAGGACCGCGCGCGCCGCCGCAGCCGCCGTCGCCGGAGGGACCTTCTGCTGAGCCAGCTCTGCTTCCTAGCCTCGGTGGCGCTGCTGCTCTGGTCGCTGTCGAGCCTGCGAGAGCAGAAGGGTGAGTGCTCGCTGCCTGCCCCGAGTGGGCGCTGCGGTTCCAGCCGCTCAGGCTCCGGGCTCGGCGCGGGGCGGCTGCGCTGGGCGCCCGCTCCGCGGAAAGGGCACCAGGACACCCGGGCGCTCACAGGGCTGCGGTGGAAGGGGTCTGGGCTCCAGGACTGCGGCGGTGGGGGAGTGGCCGGCCCCTTGGGCTCTCTTGCCTTCTGCCCCTTTCTCACAGCCAAGGGCTGGGGGTGGCCGCGGTGGCAGGGAGTCTCCCCTTAAGCGAGAACCCTTTCCCTACCAACGCCAGCAACAAAGTTGTTCTGGCAGCGGCCGGCCAGCACCTGTGCAGGTAAGAACCACCTGTGCTCTGGGCTTACCAAGGCTGGCTGGGCTGGCTGACCGGCTCACGCCCGGCTCTCCACGTGCTCTCCACACAGAACAGGTGGGGTGGGCAGCAGAGAATGCTCCTTGCCACCGCTGCCAACCAAGAACAGGTGCCAGGAACTTCCGGTAGGAGAAAGTGATAGCTAGCAGCCCCGGTTTAGGAACACGCATGTTCCCCTAACTGGTCGCTCAGCAGGAACACATGGATTCATTTCTCAAGGCCAGCTTGCTTCCTTCCGCGGACTTGATGCTGGGGATGGATCGGTCTATGCTGTCCACTTTTCCTTGGTGCTTTGGCTAGTGGTATATACCCACGCGCGCGCGCGCGCACACACACACACACACACACACACACGAGACTTTTGGTCTTTATCTCTGGCTTTTCTGGAGCTAAAATAGACATTGAGAAATGTGCTTAGAACAGTTGTCCACTGGAAACAATTTGGACCCTAGGGTGCAGCTGTGTAAAAAACCAAAACAAAACAATACCACGGAAAGGGAAGACCTGGGAGGAAAAAAAAAACGGTTGTAAAATGATTTTGTATCCTGGCTTTTCAAGTATCAGGGTTTATGGGGGAAGCGGACAAATAAATGGTTGTGTGGTGAAACAGTTACAGATATGTGCTGCACTATTAAGAGAGACACAGATCTGATACACTGTGCTTTGAAGCACACAATAAAGGCATTTTGATAGCCACGGTGACATTTTAAAAGGTGCGATCAATCAAGAAAGGGATTTGCCTCACATTGCCTGGTGTGGCGCCTCACGGGGAAACTAGGGGGTCATTCTGAACTTAACAGATCTCTCTTCAGACTTCATCATATATGGTAATAGGAGAGGCAGTCCTGGTCGTCAGTGAAGCCCTTAGACTCCAGGATGCTTTCCATTGTGTCTGAATCTCAGACCTCTGACCCTAGGTGCTGAAGAGAGGGAGGGGGCTGTGCTGATGGACTGAAGTGAGACTTTTCAAGGGCAGAGTCAGACCTGGTAAGCATCCACTGGCTGTCACTATGCAGGTTCTCTCTCTCTCTCTCTCTCTCTCTCTCTCTCTCGTGAAAGCCAGCAGATAGTTTATGCCTCCATTGGCAAGAGCTATGCCAAGCCAATTACTTGGTGGCCCGCTTCCCTACAGGTTGGGGCCCTGTGAGTGACAGACTTCCCAGTGCTTTCCAGAACAGGAGGGACATTTTCCCCCCTAGATGGTGACTGTGACCCACACAGTGGGTCAGCTGCAGGGGGCTTCAGTTCCTACCACCACCAGACACGGGGCTGATAAAACATCACAAACTATGAACTTGGAACCTGATGACTAGACTTTCATTTTGAAGTAGTTTCCCTGACAATGACATCTCTGTTCAGGGGCTGCCGACTCAGAGGCTTGGATATCACTCCACAGTGTACCCCATCTCTTTCCTTCTCTTATTTTTCTTTCATAGTCTTTTTCCCACTCTCACTTCTCTTTAACCCTCTGTAAATGCCAATGTTAGGAACCCCGGTTCCTAGCCCTTGAAAGACTTGGTTGGGAAAACCCCCAGTGCCAATGACCCTGCTCCCAGCCTCTGCTCACCCCCTCCATCCCCCAACTTCATGACTTGCTAATCCTAATTCTGTCTTTAACTATCTTTTCCTGGCATTAGATGCTGCTGTTCTTAACAGACAAGGCACAGCCAAGTTGTAGCAACAAGGCATCGTTTTATTTTAGGATACTTTTGAGCAGATTGCTCACTTCATCGAGCTCTCCCAAGGATGGTTTTGCCTGGGTAATTGCTGTTTAGCATGATAAACATCTGAGTTGTGACCTTATCCTGAAAACTTTGGGGCCGTTCTACATAATATCCTTTCAGCATGGGCAAAAGTTTCAGAATCTAGCCTCATTTTAAAGACACTGGGATTCCCAAACAGTGGTTGAGTAAAGCCACGCAGGAGTTGAGGAGTGGAGGTACAAACCAATTTGAGGTGACCTGGCTCTTTGCTCCCAGCTGTGTTCCTTGCTTTGGGGTACAGCAATATGATGTTTATATGGTCATGGTGGGGGTACCTTCCTAATGACCAAAGGTAATATTTTACCTTTAAAAGCATGCAGTAATTATTAAAGATAACAAAGTAAACCCTCAGAAGCTTGTTTCCGCGATTCCCTCGCTCGTTCTTTTACTGTCTTATAAAAGGGCAGTTGGTTCTTTTTATTAGAAAGTCCGAATAGAGGTATGTGGCAGTCATGTTACATAATGTCTATCATTTCTAATCATAGAATTCAGGATCTCTTTCTTGATTTCCAAGCAAATCTTCATTTGGTTATAGACTGAAATTTTGTTTCTGTTTTGCAGCTCTCAGTATTTGGTTACAAGAAGTATAGAAAAGAATCTATACTGTTTTCTCCCCCCTTCTGTGTAGCTAGGACAAGAGGGTTGTTTAATTTAGGTCAGGAAGAGTTAGTGCTGGAATGATGAGAATTCTTAACTCTAACTGCAGCAAAAGCAATAATAATAACAACTACAGTTTGGGCATCCCAAGTGCCAGGCACTGTGCCAAGCAGACTTCATGTGCACTTGCCTCGTCTACAAACACCGTCTTCAGTCCTGGAAGCAGCAGCAGAGACACAAAACCCAGGTGACCTATTTAGTGGTTGCTGATGAAGATTTCCTTTTTTGATCTCTGTGTTCAAAGCCAATTTAAATGAGGTGTTAGATTTGCTAATGAGGGTTTTCATTTATTCTTACAATGAGAATGGATTACTTTTGTATATATTGAGTGGCTTAGAAGTGTTTGACTTTCTTTGATATAAACTGTATGGCCATTTTTCTCCAGAAATAGGGGTTCTAACTCAGAAGCAATTAAAGACATCTTCTCTAGAAAGTTCTCAAGGGTGTAACTTAAGAAAAACATATATTTTCACACACACACTTATGAATGTGTATGTGTATATATGGACGTATATGGATAAATATTTTATATTTCAATTATTATTACTACATGACAAATTAGCCTCGAACTTGATTTAAAACACCTGTTTAAGTTTTCTGCCCCTGGCTACTTTGGCTCAGGAATTTGGATGGGCACATTCAGTGGCTTTTCTCGACTCCAGCCATGGCTGGGAAGATTATAAGACGGGGGGACTTGACAGTTGGATCTAGAATTATCCAAGACAACATCACTCCCATGTATGAGGGCTGATGAGGATGTTGACTCAGACCAATGCATGACCTTTCTGTGGGGCTCAGTTTGAACTTCCTCAGAGCATGCGTGGCAGCCAGGTTCTAAGAAACAGCACCCATGGAAGCAAGATGGAAGTGCTTGAATTGCAGGCTCTAGCTTCAGAAGCCACAGAGTGCTGCTGCCACAGTGGCCTTGTGCTGGTCAAGGCAGGAACAATGGCACCAGGTTGAAAAATGAGGACATGGAGTCTTTGCTTTCTCAGGACAATGGGAGATATAGAGATTGATATATTTGGAAAAGTATGGAGATCTGAAGGGATTGTAATTTGGGAATGAATGATGGCATTTCCCAAAGTAGCCAATGATAAATAAAGGAGATATGTACATATATACATTTGCATGTAGATATTTATATGTGCACCCATGTGAATATACACTGTAAATACATGTATAATATCTTTGAAATGTCCTCTGATCATGAAAATATTGGTATTAAGATGGGGTAACTTTTGACGAAGGAGCTACAGTGGGAATTTGAACTGCAAACCTGAGACTCCATCTTTGCTTCCATGGAATCCTACTCATCAGAGGGCTTGGGGTGCAGCCTGCAGATCTGCTAGCTTCATGTTCCCTCCCTTGGCCTTTTGCTCAGGCTTCACAGGGGTGCGACTTTTCTGGCCCCAGATTTCTCACATGTGCTGGTCCCACCGCACTAGTGTCCTCCACCTCTCTGCCCCTCACTTCTGCAGCTGCTTAATCCTTCACTGCCAGGCCAAGATCCTCTGGACTACATTAGAGTCCCCCCTGTGTTCTCTGAAAACACTGCTTTCTGTTGATGATATTTATCAAAGTCGGCAGCTATCTATTTGTTTGGTCAATGTTTGAGTAACATTCCTCCTCACTGGATTCTGAGCTCCGGGAGGTCAGAGACCCTGTGATCTATGCTGACATCTGTCACCCCTATCACCCAGCCAATAACAGGAGCTCAGAATATATTTGTTATAGATAGAGACGCCCTTCTCGTTTCTAAACTTTTATGCCTGTGATCAAAACAAAACACCCTATCTTGTTTCAGGGCCCTACTTGCTGGCATGTGCTTATTTTCATAATCTCTAGTCCTGTAAATTTGATGTCTTTGCCCATTTTTCTTTGGAGAGTACTGGGCTGAAGAAAAGTGGCAGGCTGTGCTTGGTGTCAGTTGGATAGTATAGTAGGATTTGAACCTGGGGATGCCTGTGCCTAAGCTGCGTACGGCTGCATTTTCCAGCATTGGCAGAGGGTGTGAACACGAGACAGGGAATCTCCCTGCCTTTTTCAGTCAGCCAAAGAGTACGGAGTAACAGAAGGTTGGTTTCATAGAAGCAGTATTTTAGAAACACGTTGCTTTCAACCTTTTCTATTTTCTGCACAAACATATATAGAAGTGTTTCTTTCCTCCTGCCTTTTCTTAGCTGCTCATCAACCCAGATTTTTTTTTCTCAAAGATTTCCTCTTCTTGCAAGCCTTGAATCCTTGTGGGAAGATTTTTTTTTTTTTTACCCTGCAGGGTTGGCAAAGCCAAAAGAATTGCAAAACCAGCTATTTGCTGAGCATTCCACGGCCTGGTGGAAGCTAGCTGATGGCACAGAACTTTGGCAGCTCTCGCTTCTATATGGAGTGTTCCTGTGCACAAGGAAAACCTTTGTGTATTTGTTTGGGTAACGGCTGGGGAAACTGAGGACTAGGGAGTTCAAAAAGTGTCCCTGGACTCACCTTGCAAGAGGGTTGTGATCTCTAGATAGTCATTTGGAGTTTTCTGGCTATAGAGTTGATTTGATAGCCAGTCAGTTTTATTCATTGCTTGCAATAGTTTCAAACAAGGTCCTATCATGTAGGATTTGAGAACATACAAAGTATTGAGGATGTAGGTGGAGGAAGGCTGGCTTCGAGCCAAAGGGTGATGGGCTACAGTCTTCCAGCATTACACAGTCTGTCCTCCCTGCCTGTTTCTGGTTTGGGATCGGCCATGCTCCTCACTGTTGCCAGTCTGGGGTGTCACCCATCCTTTGATTGCTCCCTGTCCCCATCACCATCTTTGTTAGCTGTCTTTTTGTGAAATTATTCTCAGTGGATTCCTTGTAAGGAGTCCTTTTCAGAATCCCAAGGGTATGAGATCCAGGGATCTTTGTCCCCTTTAATCAGGCATTTTGCTCATTGTTGGAGTGACCATGGTGTCTGAGACAGATACTTAGTATCTATCTTGAGAAGAGGGGCACTGTATCACTACTTTTGAAGAATTGTTGGGGATATGAATGAGAAATACACTGTGTCCTGGAATAATATGTGGCTTTAGAGATTTTGGAACCTCAAAAACAAAAAGAAACTAGAAGGTAAAGAGTAGACAATTAGACAAACTCCTAGGAAACTGAGCAAAAAAACTTGAAGGGAACTGACAGAAATGCAACTGCAGGTGGCCAATAGCCACAAATAACATTTTTCCACCCTTAATTATCAAGTGGCAAATTAGAACTTAAAAATAATGAGATGATACCCCCTTTTAAAAATAGTTATATTGGCAGAAGTTAATGGATCAAAGTGTAGTTAACTATAACGTGAGGCTGTATGGCTAAGTTTTTTTTTTTAACCACATAACATGGTTCTGGGGTTAGAACAGCTGTAGATATTTTTGAACCCCGGGAAAGATCTCAGTGGACTTGCACCCTCGTGTGGACCATGGAGCTGGTTGGCTGTGACCCTTTGAAGTCTGGAGTGCAGGATTAGAAGGGAGCTCTAGAGATCAGGAAGGGATGGTGCTAGTTGCTTGTGTAAACCACACACTCTAGCATCCATTCTCTGCTTCTCAGTAGCTATGTATTCCTGAGAGGGTGGAAATAGAGTCAGATCAGCTGCTGCCAGTTTGGAAGATTTCCCATTTGTGGCTTTTGCACTGTTGACAGTGTTCCTCTTCATTTTCCGCTTTACATTTCTGCTTTGCTCTGGCTTAGAAAAAAAAAGGCATTTTTTACTCTAGCAACCTGGTCTGTCACCAGAATGTGAACCTATGGAGGACATGAAGGAAAAATCAGGGGGTGGGAGGGACCACGGTGACCAGACTGGCATGAGACTTTGACCGCAGGAAGTCAATGATATTATTTTCCACGAAGTGTTCATTTTTGGATCCTTTGACATAGTGAGCTGGTGGGACATGAAGCTAACAGATGAAATCCAGGAATATCAGCAGTTGCAACCATAGATAAGGACCTGTGAGGAATGTGCCGGAAGGTGAAAGTCATCTCTGGAGAGCTCCGGTCTTCTCTGCAGAGTCATCTAGGGGACTGTGAGGTTTGCTTGCATCTGGATCTTACGCAGAGATCCTGATGGGATGCCCAGAGTGCGCTGTGGGCATTGAGGTTATTTGTTGGTGCCAGTGTGCAGCCCAGACTGACCCTTACCTGTGTAGGTTGATATGCAACATCTACTGTATTGTGGTCTATCAAAGCTCCATGTTGTTGAGCTGCGAAATACAGGGCACTCATCTTTTCTGTTCTGAATGTTAGTCAATATTCTTCTGCTTAGTTTTCTAAGCCATTGCCACAATTTCAGAGCAGACTCTCTTCCTGCAGCCTCGTCTCATCTTCATATGCACACTGACATTAAGTTCTCCATCGGGGTTTCTTTTGGAAGTGATCTTCAACCAGATTCTTCTGGCCTTTCCTTGTCTGGTCAGGTTACTTGGCAATCCTGCTGTCCAGCTGTCACCTTGCCACTTCCCCTCAGCTTTACACTGTGCACATGTCTCAGCTCTACCCTGAAAGCTGTCCTCCTAGAAGCCATGTGTGTGTCGCTCTTAGCTTCTGCAGTTGTTTTGGGTATCATATAATCCAGGTGCCTTTGTAATAAGACACAGAAATCACACATTTGACAATATCATTCTTCTACCAAGTTGCAGGTCAGATAGATTGGGTCATAATTTAGGTTACACACCTAGAACCCTAGAACTCGGGAGGCAGGAAGGTTATGATTTTTGAGGCTTGCCTTAAATTTAAAATAAAATAAAATGAATTTAGAATGGACCTCATTTTCCCTGGGAGGTTACTTGGATAGCTTTCTTTCAACGATGCCTAAGAAGTCTGATACTGTCCTAGCTATTTATTGTTTTAGACTTCGTTTCCTTTTCCTAAGGCATGCATGTGATTTGCTCTGCTCACCTTGTCAGGGGTGTTATAAAGCTAATGTGGGTTTATGTCTGTCTAGTCTCTTAGGTCTTCCACCAGATTCTTCTAATCTGAAGGGCATGACACCCAGGCCCTTCCTCTCTTTGAAGTCCTCACCCTTGTTCACTTGAATTCCTGAAAGCACCTCTGAGACTTTTTCCCGTCATTTTTTTCACCCTTTTTACTTTATTTTTTTATGTTTTTATTTATGTTTTGAGATGTTTTGTTTTCCAGCTCAGGCTGGCCTTGAACTCAAGACCCTTCTGACTTTGCCTCTCAGCTGCTGAATATGCAGTCGTATGTGATTGCTCTGCACCTTTGGTCTGATTTATATTAATATTGTTTAATTATCTATTATTTATTTATATGAACACTTGTGGGTATTTTGACTGAATGTGTATCTCTGCACCACATGTGCGTGTGGTGCCTGTGGAGACCAGAAGAGAATGTTGGATCCCCTAGGCTAGAGTTACAGAAGCTTGTGAGCTGTCATATGGGAGCTCAGGATCAAACCTAGGTCCTCTTAGTCTCTCCAGCCATTCTACAAAGTGTTCATAATGAAGACTTTTCCACTCCCTTAAAAAAAAAAAGCTTTATTTAGCTAGGTGTGGTGGTGCACGTCTTTAATCCCAGCACTCAGGGGGCAGAGGCAGGCGGATCTCTGTGAGTTCAAGGTTAGCCTGACCTACAAAGCAAGTCCAGGACAGCCAGAGCTACACAGAGAAACCCTGTCTCAAATAATAAGACCAACACCTTTATTTAATGACTCAATAGTGTGTGTGTGTGTGTGTGTGTGTGTGTGTGTGTGTGTGTGTGTGCGCGCCCGTGCATGTGCATGAAGTGTGTCAGGGGCAGCACACATGCAGAGGTCAGAAGATAACTGTGTGGAATCAGTTCTCTGCTGCTGCCTTTAGTGGACTCTGAGCATCACACTCAGGTCTCCAGGCTTGCATAGCAAGGGCTGTTACACACTGGAGCATCTTGTGGCCCAGGTTTCCAACTCTTACGCTGGGTCCCATTTCTGCAGTCACAGCTTTGATTCCCAATAGCTGCTTTTCTTGTGAGAGTTAACCCCAGTAGCTCCCACTTACTATATCCACACATCATCTCTTCTGTCTCCTAAGTATTAGTTTTGAGATTTCTTTTACTTTCTACAGACTCTTAATATAAGTAGCTCTTGTCCATCTGTGTTGTTCCATTTTTGTTTGTTTTAATCAGTGCCTTTAAATGCCAGGAAAACTTTGATGTCTGCATCTACCTCATGTGTAGCTGGAGTTGTTGCAAAGATGATTGTAAACCACAGGGAGGTCTTGTTGGTGAGTATCTCTGGGAACCCATCTGACTAGGCCGTGTCACTGGGCAAGACTCTGTGTGTCCTGTTCTCCGTCTTTGTCCAGGGTCCGTCTGATTTCCTAGAGAAAGATCACTGTGTCCCACTATCAGCAGGGAGACCTCTTCTCTCAGAGAGCCCAGTGAGGGCAGAGGCTTGCTTCAGCAAAAGCACTTTCCCAGCCGTGACTGCAGAGGGGTTTAAGAACTTATTTGATGACAGAACCCGGACCATCCCAAGTTCTTTAAGTCACCCTGCCTACCTCCATTGCCTCCTCTTCCTTTTCAGTTTTAGCCACTTATATAAAGTAACTAAAGGTGGGGGGGGGGGCGTAGAGGCGGAGTAAGAGGCATTGACAATCTTCTTTTTTAATTGAAAACTTTTTAATCAAGTGAATTGAAGAGTCACAATGGGTGGAAAACAAAACACAGAGACCTCATTGTACATGTTTTCTAGTTAATATCATTATAATATTTTGGCAAAATTGTGGCATAATGTTATCAAGATGATGGTGGCCTCCCTCCTTCAGATTGACTCTCTACCACTGTGTGTGTTTGTGTATGTGTGTTGGGTTCTACACAATTTTATAACGCATGTGGGTTTATGTGCCTACCACCACAGTCAAAGTAATGGAACGGTGTTCCTCTTAAGACAACACCATCTGTAACTTTTAGTGCAAAAGGATCAGTGACGCTTAGTAGCTGGTAATCATTCACACTCAAAGTCAACTTAGAAATCACAATTTTGAGAATGAAGGGAAATTAGCACCAAGGATATTGTGTTCTGCGCAAAAACTTTTGTTTATAGATTGAGGCAGAGAAACAATTACCAGGTCCATTTACACTTGAAAACTGAAGATATTGACAGTCTCCTATGTTTGAAGAGTTATATTCTAATGTATGGAAATCTCAGTTGAATGCCAAAGGAAGGCTGTGCTTGGCTTGCTGATGGCTTTTTAATGGATAATAATACTTTCTGTCATTTGCACAATATTTCTGAATGAAGGATGCATGAGAATGGCTTCTTCAGATAGACGGAACTTTCAGGCAGTTTAGCCTTGGGGCTTCCATGCTGTTTTCCTCAGAAGTTATTTTCTGGAGTATGAGACTTGGAGGCATTCTTGGGGGCCACTGAGTCTTAACATCTGATTTTGTTAGAGGTGACATGAAAGAAAATTATGCATTTCACTTTCTGTTTGAAAAACAAAACAAAACAACACTTAAAAAAATCAGCACAAAGTTATGGGAGGAATATAATTAATGAAGACCAACTTTCGGTGAGTTGTCTCACATTTTATAAAATTAACTTATTTATTCACTTTACATTCCAATCATCACTCCCTTCCTCTTGCCCCATCCCCCTTCCCCTATTCCCCAGAAAAGGGGATTCCTACCCATCCACTCTCCCTAGCTCATCAAGTTGTATCAGGACTGAGCGCATCCTCTTCCCCTGTGGCGTGGTCAGGCAGCCCTGCCAGGGAGGAGTGATCCAAAAGCAAGCAACAGAGTCCATGTCAGAGACATCACCTGCTCCCCTTACTAGAGAATCCACATGAAACCTAAGCATCCCATCTGCTGCATCTGTGTAAAGAGTCTAGTTCCAGTCCATGCATGGTCCTTGGTTGATGCTTCGGTCTCTACAGGCCCCTATTGGCCTTGGTTAGTTGGCTCTGTTGGTCTTCTTGTGGAGCTCCTGTCTCTTCCAGGTCTTTCTATTTTTCCTCCCATTTTTCCACAAGACTCCCCACGCTTTGCCCAGGATTTGGCTGTTGAGTCTCAGCATCTGTTTCCATCTGCTGCTGGGTAGAGCCTCTTAGAGGACAGCTGTGCTAGGCTCCTGTCTGCAAGCATAGTAGAATATTGTAAATAGTGTCAGGGGTTGGCTCTCTCCCATGGGGTGGG
This sequence comes from Pachyuromys duprasi, assembly GCA_028658305.1. NCBI lineage: Eukaryota > Metazoa > Chordata > Mammalia > Rodentia > Muridae > Pachyuromys > Pachyuromys duprasi. The sequence continues at coordinate 146,263,574 of CM053766.1, read as the reverse complement.
TCTCAGGTTGGGCCAAGCATTAGTTAGACATTCCCTCAATCTCTGCTTTATCTTTACCCCTGCACATCTTGTAGGCAGGGTAAATGTTTGGTTTTGTGGGTGAGTTAGTGTTCCCCTCCCTCCACTAGCAGTCCTGTCTAGAGGGTGTCCTCTTCAGTCTCCATGACCCCTGCTACTAGGGGTCCCAGCTGGAGTCATCCCCATATCCTCCCAGAAGTCCGCCCTGTCTTAGGTCTCCAGCTTGCCACAGAGATGTCCCTGCCTCTGGTTTCTCTTCTCTCTGTCCTCTGGTCTCCTCCCTCGTTTCTCTCTGCACTTCCTCTCCTACCTTGTCGTCTCACATTTTGAAATGTTATTGAAGTGCTGAAAGCTTCCTGTGAAATTTTGTGACGTTCAGGAGAGTTAGTCCATGGGAAGAAAAGGGGGAGTCACAGGGTTAGCTGCTTTGTGTAGCAAGTGAAGAGATGTGCGGAGGCTGGAACACTGGCCTCGGGGTGCTCCTTGTTTTCTGAGAGTTCCGTTATTTCCCTATCTTGGTGTAGTCAGTAGGATGTGGCTCTTTGGAAAATGAGTGGCCATGGACTTTTTTTTCCCTCTCTCTCTCAGGAACGTTTGAGCTTACAATTTTCTAACTTTGTTTCATCCTTGCCGTAGTGTTTCTGGACATTGATCTGAACACTGGTTGCTCAGGAGAAATTCCTAGGATCTTAGTAATGTAGGATTTGAAAATCAAGCCTACAGCCTTTGGAGTGGGGTTTCAGGGTGATGTTTAAAATCACAGATGTGTTTTCAGCTGTGTGCAGAGAGTGAGTTTATGGTACCCACTTTAAACAAATCTAGGCACAAATTCAGAAAAAATTATTCTGTCCCATTATTTTCTTACACGATATCTTAGATCATTAATTTTTCTAAAAAATTAAATTTCCTGTTTGTCTGCCTTCCTTCCTTCCTTCGCTTTCTTCCGTTTTCTCTTGTGTGTGTGTGTGTGTGTGTGTGTGTTTGTGTGTGTGTGTTTGTGTGCATGTGTGTGTGTGTGTGCATGTGTTTATGTCATAGCATAGGTAGAGAGCTCAAAAGACACCTCTAAGATTGAGATCTCTCCTTTCACCATATGGATAGGTCCCAGGGATCCAACTCAGACTAACAGGCTTAGAGGAAAGCACCCTTATCCCTGAATCACCTTGCTGGCCCCTATTTTTTTAATTAAAAAATAATCTAGGTTAAAATTGCATACAGTAAAACACTGATAGTCAAGATATAAATAGTATATCACCACCCCTGCAAAACTCTTTGACTTATTCCTTAGTAGTCACACCCACCCCTCATCCACTACCCTGATCCATTCTCTGTCACTGGAGTTTGTGATTTTTATAGAATGCAGCCAAATGTAACAGCACACATCTGTAATGGTAGCACTCAGGATGTGGAATCAGAAAGCAGAGACATGAGTTTGGGGCTAGCTGAAGCTACATAAGGAGACCTATTCCAAAAGAAAAGAAATTAAATTACAATGTTTTGCAAATGAAATCCAACATTCAAATAGTTTGTTTCTTTTACATAATATCATGACATCACCTAAGTTGTTATCTAAATCAGGAGCTACCCCCACCCCCTTCGCTTCTTTTGGCTGAGTAACATTCCATTTCCAGGTATTTAATGGTTTATTCTACTACATGTGGTAAGGCACTTGAGTTGCTTTTAGTTTAAGTGTTTATGAATGGAGAGGCTATAAATACTCAGTTCTTGGTTGGTAATTTCTTTTTCATACCTTATCACACTAGCTAAGTTCTGTAGTATATTTGAATAGTATATATTTGAATAGTCACCCATGCCTTGTCCCTGATGTGAGAAGAAAATATTTAAGTCATAAACTATTAAGCTTGATGCTTACTATAGTCTTTTTCATAGTTATCTTTTATGATGTGAAGGAATTTCATGTCTAATTTTCATTTGACAAGAAGATTTTTTTTTAAATCAGGGAGAGATATTGAAATTTGTCAAATACCTTTTCTGTAGGAATTAATTGCGCCTCTGATTTTTCTCTTACACAGTTAGCATATAGTGGCTATATCCATACAGTGGATTGTGTGGTATGGCTTTTGAACACAGTGCCAAGGATAAGCCGCAGTAGCTCAAGAAATGTTTTGCAGTTTATATTTTTTGGATTTGCTTTCCTGAAGTCTTACTGGGAACTTCTGTGTTTGTGATGACATGAGAAAACAGTCTGTGATTTTCTTCCTTGGTACTGTCTTTGTCTGGTTTTGCTGTCAGCAGAAGACTGGCCCACAGGATGATCTGGGGAGTGGCCCTGCTCTTCCGTCTGCTAGAAAGACTGGAATTGACGGATCCTCCTATTTAGCTTGTCAGCATTTTCTTCATGACATTAACTTAACATATAATTGTAATGTCTGCATGACGGCAATAAAATTACATATTATGTGTGTGAGAGAGCCTTACTGTGTATCTCAGGTTAGTTCCAAACTTGTGATCCTCCTGCCTCAACCTCCCAAATGCTGGCATTATAGGTATGTGCATCCATCATAAAACTTATGCTACTTTTGTTAATATTATGGAGACTAGTGTTTCTGGAGCACTTAGCAGGCTGCGGGAAACTTCGGGGTACTTTGTCTATCTTAGCTTCTTACTCCCTCCAGTTACCCTTCGGAATAGGAAAAAAAATTCTCTATGTTTTACAAGCAAAGAAAGTAGAACACTGAAAAGCTGAAAAATTGTTGAAGCTCATAGGGTTTCTGTGTAACTAACTTAGATTAGAGCCCACCACACACCACAATGTCATTTTTGATTAGACCATATCATACCTGATTCATTTGGATTTCTGTATGTTTTTTGGGTTTTTGTCTGTCTGTCCGTCTTTCTTTCTTTCTTTCTTTCTTTCTTTCTTTCTTTCTTTCTTTCTTTCTTTCTTTCTTTCTTTCTTTCTTTCTTTCTTTTTCTTTCTGAGATGGGGTCTCACTCTGTAACCCTGGCTGGTTTGGAACGTGCTATGTAGATCAGACTGCCTCAAACTCAGAGAAGTCCTTGCCTTTGCCTCCTGATGGCTGGGATTAGAAGTGTGCGCCCCTATACATGGCTTTTTTAGGGTCTGTATTTGGCCTACTGAAGTATTTTCCATGGGCTCTCTGTGGTGAGATTCTTGTGTAGAAATCGTTGCCAATATTTGACGGTTTCCTCTGACTGGATTCTTAGAAGTGTTATTTCCTTGTTAAGGGATACGTCTATTGGACAGTCTCATAGTTACTGCTCTATCACCTTCCAGGAACGTGAACAGGTTTGAAATCCCCACAGCAGCCACGCTTGACAGTTTTAGATTCAATGTTCATTTGCCAAGAGGGATTATTATAATTTTTGTATGGTGAGTTTCTTCAGCACTGGGAGTGAAACCCACAGCCTCTCGTGAATGCTAGGCAAGTGCTCTATCACTGAGCTACATCCCAGCACCCACATAGTTCTTATTCAATTTACTACAGATGAATTGACTCCTCACCACTTTAATTTGCCTTCTTCCTATATATTTCATCCATTTATATAATTTCCTTTCCTTGTGAAAAAAGATTCATTCATATGTAACCTCAACTTTTGTTTTCTTTTGCAAAAAATAATCCCAGCTCAGGATTATAGGTTTGTGTTCCGCGCTCAGGTTTGCATTTCTATATAGGGGGAAATAACAGTTTTTAAAAGATAGCGTAGGAGGACCTCCTCTATCAGTAGACTGGGGAAGGGGCATGGGATGAAAAGAGGGAGGGAAGGTGGCATTGGGAGGGGACAAGAGATGGGGCTACAGCTGGGATACAATGTGAATAAACTGTAATAAATAAAAATTAAAAATATAATGTATAAGAGTTTTGCACTTGTTCTCTATCTCTTATCCCTTCAGAACTTTTTATGCCATATTGGTGTCATTTTCATCCAGTTTAAACTCACTCTCTTTTTCCTTTGTATTTTTAATTATTTTACTTTTGGATTCAGGATCTCAATCATGTAGTTATTCCACATAATCTTTTCTGTCTTTTCTTCCTACCTGTATGGTGGTTTATTTTGGAAAATACTCTGCACTTCATTTTGGGCTTATTGCATTTGAGAAGAAGATGTAAATGGATTCACAAGCTTACCCGTTAATTCTGGTCTTGTTTATGCAATCGTCTTGACCCACACATTTGTCATAACACATTGGTCCGTGTTTATTCTTCCTGTGCCATTGGCTGCTTTTATGACATTTATTTTGCTCTATTTGCTTATTAATTAATGCTGTCATTTATTAGCATTAATTATCTGGCAGGGTGAGGCTTTTGCCCTCTTATTTTGGAAAAAGTCATTTGCTATTATCATCCGTTTATCTTTCTAAGTGAACTTTAGAATCTGTGAAATTTCCATGAAACCCCTCTAGGATTGGGCAAATCTATAAATAGTGTGTGGAAAAAATGGCATTTTACAGTGCAGATTTCTCTCCCTGCTGTGCTGTTTTGTTTGAGCAGGCTTTAAGGAAATCGGTCTGGGGTCATGACTGCATCCCCACTTCTTTCCTGCATTCGTCATTCTGCTGTGTGTTATTACTGTTTCGTTCCTCATACATTTAAAATATTTTTCATATGGTATATACTCACTTATATAAACCTATAGGATAGGAAGTTCAAGCTGAAATCTACGCACCCAGAGAGGATATACAAGAAGGAGGACCCAGGTTGGTATGATCAATGCTTGTTTGAATGAACAAATGGGATGGACATTGAGCGGAGGAGAAAACAAGCAACAGAACAGGAGCATGCCAAAGAGGACCTCTGGTGGGGGGGTGGTCAATGTAGCGATGTATCAGAGCGGATATTAAGTCTCGCGATCAAGCCTCTGACAAAGGACGAGAGTAATGATAGATCTGGGGGAGGTTGTTGAGACTTGGGGAGAACAAGAGCTCCACAAAGACCAAACTGAGCCGGGCACAGGGGGCTTGTAAGAGACGGTTTCTACAATCAAGGACCATGTGTGGATGTGGACTGGAACCCCCGCACGGATGGGGCCCGTGATAACTTGGTGTAGGGCTGAAGACCCTATTCAGGGAAACAGGGACTGTTTCAGTCATGATCTTGATGGCTGACTCTTTGACCCTCCCCCATATAAGCCTGGGAGTGACAGACTGGCTAGATCCCAGGGGAGGACTTTGCAGCCAGCCCTGAGGAGACAGGATAAGCTGG
>CM053766.1:146190990-146258270 GCA_028658305.1 Pachyuromys duprasi | reverse complement strand
CTGAGATAAAAATAAATAAATTAAAAAAAATAAATAAAATAAAATATTTTTCATAACACTTTATTCTTTCTTAAGATCTATTTTTATTTATATGTATGTGTGTCTATGTAAGTGTAGACTGTATGTGTAGGGGCCCAAGGAGGCCATATGAGAGCATTCCATGCTTTGGAACTAGACTAGACTTACAGAAGGTGCTGAGCCACCAGAGGCAGGGCTGGGAACCCGTCTCATGTTCTCTGGAGGCACGTACTCGCTCTTAATCACTACACCATCCTTCCAGATCCAGCAATGTATTCTTACATTTTTAAAAGTATGTAAATATAATTACTCTGCCAAAGGAATGTAGTAATAAAATGACTTCTGTTGAGACATTCTGTTGTACCTATAGATCAGTGCCTCACCCTCACCAGAGAAGCTGCTTCATGTAGTAGATGGGAGCTAACACAGAGACCCACAAATCAGCAATATGTACAGAGTGAGACTTAGAAATATTCAGTCCTCACTGTGAAGTCTTCACCAAAGCCCTTTCTTCAGGGCTCAGGGCCCAAAGGGAAAGAGGAGGCAGGAAGATGGTAAGAACCAGGCATGACTGGATGACTCCAAGGAAACAGTGTCCTCCAGATACAGGGCTGAGGGACATGTGAACTTACAGAGATGGTGGCAAGCACCCACAGGCTCAGGCCAGACAGGTTGCCAACACTGAGAGGTGGAAGTGCCTGTGGAATTGTACCTCTAACCACGAAGCTGGATGCAATTGGTACCCACTGGCAAAGGAAAAATTAGTTTGTTCCAGTGACGTTTCGCCGAGTATATGAACCTCCAGGGCAGGCCACATGCTGAGGGTACAAAATATACACAAAGGCAATTTTGTAAACATTTGTCTCATTTTGCTTTGTTTGGTCTTTTGTTTGCTTGTTTTGTGTAGGTTTTTTCTGATGTGTGTATTTCTTCTTTATTTTATTTTGGTGTTTATTTATTTTAAAGAGAGGGGAAAAGAATGTAAAGTTGGATGGGTAGGGAGGTGGGAAGACCTGGATGCAGTGGGGAGAGGGGAAAACGTGTCAAAATGCACTGTGTGGAACTTTTAAAATAAAAATTATGTAAAAAAATAAATCAACTTATTTTACAAAGCAATAACATCAAGTTTTGTGATAATTCGCTATCAGGTCGGGAACTCTCAAGACTAGTCGCAATTGAGTATCTGTTGATCTGTTATGGAGTATTCCTTCAGTTCTGGGTTCTCTGATATTTATGGTCAGCCATGGATATTGAATATGAAAAACGCCAAGTTAATGCCTAGTTAGTACAACGTTCTGTAAGTGCAGATCCACGGTATGCCAAGGCTAGATGGCTGTGAGTGGCACAGGCTTATTCCTTTGGATTTGATTTGTTGGAACTTTCTATGGAAGATTTCCTCTCTTATATTAATGAATTTACGTATTTATTTGCCTGACTTGGGTGTCAGAATAACGTTAACTTTACAAAATGAATTGACAGCTTCCGCATTTCTGTATGTTAAGGAATATGTTGTTAAATATGGAAATTAGCTTAACAGTTAGAATGAGCTTGTCCTGTGGTCTTCTGTGGACGTAATTATGTGTAAACTACAGTTTCTGCCATCTACAGTTTCCTATGTGTACAATTTCTGTTTTCCCAAAGAACTGTCAGCTTCATTAAATTTTTAAAATGAACAAAATTATAGATTCTTATTTGCTTTAACAATTGTAGTTGTGACTGATGACCTTCCCTCAACAGTGAGAGAAGTCTTTCTGAGTCCCTTGATTTAAATTGGATGTTATTTGATTGACTTTATTAGTTTTTATAAAGATTGACCAATTATATTGATGAGCTTCGCTTCTCCTATTTTGCTGACTCAATTTCAGCTGTCATATTTCTTGAAAATCTCCTCCTAATCTCTTTATCTTCTAATATGTTGAATTATGAGTGTTGTCTTTATCTCTCTTGATTGGTGCTACATGTGACTGTGTGGGTAATCAGACTTATGCTATATATAAATGATTAAGTATCATGTTGTCATTGTTGAGTCTTTGCAAATAGTAGTATGATTGCCATATTTCTCCTCTGTAATTATTTAAGAGACTGCTTCCTGATTTCTAGTTGTAATGTGTGTATGTGTGTGTTTGTGTGTGTGTATGTATTTAATTCTAAGTTCTAATTTTATCTTATTTTTGTCTGGAGAAAATGCCACTGTGGCTTCTCATTTGTTTAAAATTATGACTTATTGTCAAAAAACCGTTTGTTTTTCTTTCATGTAGATTATTTTCTCTGCTACATTTTTTTTTCCTGAGACAGAGTCTCACTATGTAGCCCTGGCTAGCCCAGAATTCATCACGTAGACTAGGCTGCCCTCAGACTCTCAGAGATCCAACTGCTTTTACTTCCTGAGTGCTGGGATTAAAGGAACATGCCGCCACACCTAGCTTCTGCTGATCATGTTCTAGGAGCTTCTGCATTATTTTTCTTCTTGGTGATTGGACTTTCAGTAAAACTATTGCCTGTGTCTACCATCTTTTATTTCTCTTTTTGCCTTATGGTTGCATTTCCTTTATTCGTCTCATGTCTTGTCCACCTCTATATTAGCCAACTTCACTGTTTAGTACTTGAGTTTTCTTCCCTGTAGCCCATGTTTCATGCACAACATTGAGATTCCATTTAGGTTCTTTCTGAAAGTTTCTTTCTATATAATAAAATTCTTCTTTATGAAAAAATATTATTTTTTCCTTTTTTTTTAAGATACAGGTTCCCCCATCCCAGGAGAGCCAAGGTTATTTTCCTCTGACTGAGGAATTCCAGACCTCATGTTCCCCCTTCTCCACTCTCATGTGGCTCTAACAGTCAGTTACCATGAGCATCAGTGATGCCGAGGCTCTGGCTCATAGGGATGGTGCATGGGTACCTGTCCAGTGTCTGAAGGATCCCCTGCTCCACTGTGAAGCCTGCTCCTGCTGCCAGGCACTTGGAGCATGTGGGTGGGACTTCATTCTCGTTATTTTCATCAAGAGAAAACCCTTTCTAGTTCTTAATCCAGAGACGGCATATGAAAATTTGACACTTCCTTGGTTTACAGCTCTCTGGTGCCCTCCACCCCTCCTCCTCTCTCTTAGTCTTTGGGAAGCACTATAACAGCATCCTGTTTTCTATCTGCTTGATTTGCATTTCCAGGAAATGGGGTCTCTGAATAGATGACTCTAAAATGCTGTGTTGATGGGGGAAGAGGTGCCCTTGAAATCAGTTCCCTTCAGTAGCAAAGTCCTTGCTTTTCTTTTCTGAGCCTGGTGTTTCCACCTGGGGTCAGTGTATTCTGCATGGTCCACCTGTCACATCCCATCTTTATGTCTTTGGGCCTTCATGCTCAGCAGATTTTTATATTTTTTTATCTCCCATTCATTAGGAAAGTAGAGAAATGTGAATTGTTTGCTACAAGCTACCAGACATTGTATTCTAGAATACCTCCTCAGATTTCAACTTGAAAATGTCTGCTCATTTGAAAGAATATTATCTCCACAGAACCACAGGTGAGGCACACCACTGTCATCCAGGTTAATATCGCTTGCTGGACTTTGGTAGTTAGACAGTGGTCATTTTGAATCAACAGTTAATGATTAAGAACTACCTAGGCCTGTTCCAGATTTTCTCTGTTCTCTCTTTTCCCGCTGTTTCACTCTCTCTGTTTCCCTCTCTACCCCCACCCCTTGCCTTCAGGGCTCACTCATTGTCTCTATAGTCTCTATCTTTCTCCAGGCTCCCTCTGCCCTTCCTACAATAAACTTTCTTATACCTGAACAACAACAACAAAAAAGCTTTTTGTATGCTTCCCCTTCCTGTAGTTTTCAACCTTCCTCATGCTGTGACCCTTTAATACAGTTCCTCATGTTGTGGTGACCTCTAACCATAAAATGATCTTGTTGCTACTCAGTAACTATAATTTTGTTATTGTTACAAGTTGTAATGCAGATATCTGATATGAAGGCTATCTGCTATGCTACCTCCAAAGGGCTTGTGACCAACAGGTTGAAAACTGCTGTCCTATTCTGAAGACAGAGATCACTAAATATTGCTTCTCTGAGACCGGGAAAAGAGGCTAATCCAGTGTGTTATTCAGAGTTCTCAAGTGGAATGAAACTGATAGGAAAAATGAAATATAATAGATAATTTATATAATAATTATATATACATATGCATATTGATACACATACATATTTCTGTGTATGTATACACACACAGCTCACATAGTCTGGGCAGTACAACAATGGCTATCTCACACTGAATAGACTGCATAGGCCACTAACCCAGTAATTCTTTAGTCCACAGTTCTGGGTGTCTTAGCAGCATTGAGGCCCTTGTGCTGAGGGCCTGGAGGATTCTGGGAAAACTGCTGGTCTTCAGTCTCTACTGGAAGCTTGAAGAAGCTTATTCTAGAATCTGTGAAGGAAAGAAGCAGTCAGTCACAGAAGAGATGACCTTGCCAGCAAGAATGAAAGACAGGAGGCAAAAAGAAAACTTTCCTTTATCCTATTTTCTCAACTATCTCCACTTTATGGGAAGTTTTTCCACTTCAAATGATTGAATCTAGAAAGTTCCTCATAGGAGTGCCAAGATGCTTGCTTATATTATAGTGATTTAAGACGTATTCAAGATAGGTGGGCACAGTGGCAAACATCTTTAATCTCAGCATTGGTGAGATAGAAACAGGCAGATCTCTGTGAGTTTGAGGCCAGCCTGGTCGACACAGTGAACACCAGGCTAGCCATGCATGGTGAGACATTTTCTAAAACAAAACCTAAAAGTCCAAAAAAGATACAGTTAGATTGATAACTAAGATTATCCATTACACCTAACACAGTAGGTGCAGTAGTTGTCCTCTGTGGATGTCTACGCACTGATCCCTACTCTGTCACTTTGTTGTGCGGCATGGAAGTTCAGGGGGAATTAAGTTTACCGATGGAGTTAAGGTTGAGAGCTGAATCTGAGGTACTGAGAGGATCATGGGCATCAGGATGACCCAATGTCACGACCCAGCTGTTAGAAGAAGGGAAGAAGGAGAAGCTGAGTCAGAGAAGGGGTGTGATGACCCATGGTGGAAGTCAGAGTAATGTGACTTCTGGCCTGTAGGTGGAAGAGGCCCCCAAGCCAAGCCCTGCAGGCAGCATCCAGGAGCTGCAGGAGACAAGGGATTCTGTTGTGTGGCCTCCAGAGAGCATATAGTGTTGGGTATGTTACAACCTGTTTTGGATTCTGTATTTCAGAACTGTAAAATTGGGGCTGTGTAAAGGCATCAAATTTGTGATACATTCTTAGAGCAGCAATGGAAACTCCTATAATCTGTGTGTCAAACACTGACCACTGTCTGACTCTTAAACGCAGACACCAAAAGACCACAGACTGGTCGTTCTATTGCATAGGTCAGTCATAATTATCTTTGGTTGGTTCTTTAAACTGTGCCAATTGTTGAGGTTATTTCATTGCTGTTATTAGATACCAATGTGTGTGGCCATGCTCAAACCCCATCAGCTTTTCCCTTGCCATTATGTTTGCAGTAATTCCACAGGCCTACACAATCCAGTCAAGCTGTCACTGGTGCTGATGGATTGCAGGACTTTCACACAGTATGTAACTTGCTCCCCTGGGCCAACCATCGTAGAGCTTTTGAATGGGCTGTTCAGTTTCCTGCACACATTGTCCAGGAGGGACTTTCCACCTCAGCTTATGCCTCTCCCTAGAACTGTTCTTCAGCAGACATCTACAGAACCTCTCCAGCAGATGAAGATAGGAGCAGAGCAGGATGGGGCACAGTGAAGGCTAAGGTGGGTAACCAGCGTGCAAGGCAAAGCACAAGGCTTGCTGGTATCAGGCAGAGGCATCTCCTTCCAGTGTGCCACGTGACACACTTCCCCTTTTCAGCAGCCACTTTGCCTCCCTTATCATCTCCCTTTAGAGGCTGCTTTGGTTTCCTCACACACTAACTGCTTCTTTGATGACAGAGTCAGAAGGAAAAGAGTTTTAACACTTGCCTCAATTTTGCAAAGAGCAATGAACAGTTGGCATGTGGTAAACAATGTTTTCATGTTCCTCATGGTTGAGTTAAAACCTTAAGGTGGAGAAGAATGGCCGAGCTAAAGCAGATCTGGCCAATGGTTTTGCCTAAGATGGCAAAAGCATCATCTTCTAATCTTGAGCAGAGAGAGTCAATAAATGGATGTATCTTGTTGTGCCATGTCAGGATGCTCACGTGGATTTCTGGTGCTGTAAGTGTTCCTTGATGGCTTTTTCTGCCTTAGGCTTTATCTTTGGGGAAGTGGAATACGAATAGGGTGGGAGAGGAAGGGGAGAGGAAGGGGAGAGGAAGCACACTTGCCTGGTGCTTTCCTGATGAGCATTCCAAGTGTCAGCATGGAAGGAGGCTTTTCAGGAGACTCGAGGAACAAGTCTTAGGTTGGCATTGTGCGGGACTGGCTGGGAGTGTTCTGCTCTTGCGTCTTTATAGTTTCTGTCACAGAGATACCCAGAGATAGGAAACTTGGCCCACGAGCTCAGAGATACTGCCCAGAACAGAAGTAGTGGACACAGAGTATGGAGGCAGAAGGTCCTATCCCCTTTCTAGAATATTTTTTTAAATGGTCTCCTTTGTCCTCAGTTTTCTCATCCATAAAATGTGAACCTGTATGTTAAACTGTCTTCACATTCACATTACATCACTCAAATTCTGCCTTTAATTAGAATCCACTAGCCTACTAGGTGATGCTGGCAGTACGCCTTCTTATCGGGTGAATTTACAGCCAGAGCAGTGTTGCTTTGCTCCCAAGCATGCCCTGATTCATCATTCATTTTTATTTCAGGAGAATTACTCTTGTAAATGTGATTTTCTATTGGTTTCACAGGGCCATTGAGATTGTATGGCTCAATGGATTCCTTCCATATGTCGTAAATTTTTGCTCATTGTATAAGTCAGAGGTTTTCAAAGTGAGATCCCAGGGACAGCAGCTGACATCCCTTGGGATCTCCTGGGAGTTTGCTTCATAATGCAAGTTCTTGGGTCCCACCTTGGCTCCCAAGTCTCTGTGGAGACTTGTTCTCCATGGTCTTGTGTTGCATCAAAGAAGTGTGAGAAGTATTGTTGATAAGCCAGGGGAATAGAATTTTTCCCTGTGCCTCCCAACGCTAACAGGCACACTCTCTTTGAGTGACTTTTATAATTTGAGATCTAGATTGTACCAGAGAAGCTTGTATTTTGAAGGTTTGGCCCAGGCATTCGGTCCTTTTGGAAGACTGGGTGCTTTAGGCAGTAAGATCTCGTAGATGAGAGTTAAGTCACTGGCGAACCACCGGGAAGGAGGTACTAGGACCACTGGCCCCCTCTCTTTTTGTTTCATCCACCATGAAGAATGAATGCTCTCTGCAGAAAGTATTTAGGCCATGATGCCAAAAGCTCAGAGCAACAGGTCTAAGAGACCATGGAGTGAAATCATTAAGCCTGTAAACTAAAATAAGCCTCTCCTTCTTATAAATGGTTTACCTCAGTTAATTTGTCATAGTTAACAAAATTTATTCACAGAATAGCTACACTTCAGGCTGATCAAACAAGCTATATCACATCAGCTAAGATTCAGGTACATCTCTGTTAGACAAACAAATGTGACTTTCTTGAGAGTTTAATGAGACCGAGAGGAAAAAAAATGTGGACCTTCTTCAGGTAAAAAGGAGAATGGGTCTCTTTTACTTCTTGGATAAGAGGATTGACTCTTGAATTTTTCAGGAATGGCTCCTTCCCTGACCTCAAGGGAGGTTTAGGTTCACAGGCATATCCTGAAATAAGGCACTTCAGCAAGTATTTCTGTGGGACGTGGACATGAATTAGGCTGTCATTTATGTGTGTGGTATTTATTCTGATATGTGTCCCAGGGTTTTGATCCCAATCCTTATGATAATAGACACCAACCAGCTGTGAGAGTGGTTCTGGGACCTAAGTAAGCAGCTTTCCCACAGGGAATTGCTCCAGCCTGAGGAGGAGTCCTAGTTTGAGACCCTAGTCACTGATCATTTCTGCAGAAGGTCACTAAGCATTGTGCATTGATGGACAGATGTTTGTTAGATTTTATGCACACAAATATGTGCCTTATCTCTGTCTTGCCCCAGTGGAGGGTGTTGTAAAGTGTCTGTTTATCTAGCTGGCACTTGTCTGAAATATGTCAAGAGAGCTTGGGAGCCACCATAGCCACTTCCTTTTTGGGACACTCCCCCACCCCCATGCTGAGTTTTTAAAACACCACTGAGAAGCTCATGTACCCGTTCTTTCAGTGCTTTCTGAAAACCCTCAGAACCCTGACTCATCCCTTACGTCCTTTGGTATCCCCTAAAGCTCACTGGTCTGTCAGGACCATCAGATGCCATGACAAAGGATGCATTGTGGGGCTGCCTCACCTAGGAGGCCACTGGATGGAGACCCTGACCCGGAGAGCTGCAGCCACTCAGGAAGAGCTGCCCTTCCACATCCACTTGTCATTCTTTCTGTGTATCTGCTTGGCCTCCTTTTTATGCAGACTTCTAGCCAGGGGCTCTGGGTCCCTGAAAGGGTAAACCTGTGTTTTCACTCATGGTCTATATCTCCATCTCTAAGTATGAATATTGCTAATGAAAAAATTTGGGGGATGACCTCTTAAAGTAGGTCTCCTTCCTATTTAATCACCTGGGTTTAATATTCAAGTATTCTAGATTCCTGTGTTTTCACTATGCCACACCCTCAGAGGAGCCTCTGATTCTGTTTCTGTCCTCCATAGACACCCCCTTCTGTCTTTTGTACGTAATCTTACCTTATTTTTCATCAGAGTCTGGATCTTGTCACCTATATGTCTCTGATTGTGTCCCTCCTGATAGTTAGCCACATTACAAGGTACCCTGAAGCAGTGTGTGCTGGGGGCAGGGACATTCTTCTGCTGAGTCTCTTTCCCAGGTCTCTCCTTCCCCATCACATAAAAGTGAAAGCGTGTTGCCTGTACTCGAGGCCTCGTCACTCGGCTCTAGCCTACACTGTCGATACCCAACCTGTTACATAGACTGTAGGGTCAAGGTGCATATGGAACACTTGTGGATTTGATAAAAACAAAAACAAAAACAAACAAACAACAAAACAAGCATTGGGTGAAAACCCAAATGACAACATGCAGGAAGCGCTAACAGGGCAGCAGGCTATGAGACATTTATCGTGGCCCTTCTTCTATAGTCCAACTCAACTCCAGTTCTCTTGACACCTTATTCTAGGTGTTAACTTCTTTCGGGGAGAGGTTTGGTCATTATTTAATGTATGGTTAAGCCATTCGGGGTAGGAGCTATTCATTCTTAGTCCCGTAGTAGAGGTGCTTAGACATGGGTTATTCTTGAGATTCTCAGGGTCCAGTGGGAAGGTAGACATGTGTAAGCAAAGGCTCTTAGTGCCATAGGAGTGACCTGGTAAGATATAATCTGACTGTCAGGGTTGGGATCTGACACATAGCAGAGCTATTTTGTGTATCCACTTTTCCATGTGATATTTTTTAAATCAAAATACTTAATCAACAAACATAAGTTGTTTTCATTAAGATGCACAGTGATCACACACACACATGTGTGTGTGTGCATTTAACAACACAGTCATATTTCTGAGCATCTATCACTACCTGTAATAACTACTATGCTACATGAAGAAAACAAACCATAATCAGTTGGATGTGTCCTGGTTTGTATACAATTTATGCATCTATAGTAAACATATGGTATTTCATTGTACTTAGTCAGTAGCAATCTGTGCGTTTCGTTTGGTATGTTACTTATTGTCATTCAGTTATTATGTGAGTTTTTTTTTAAGACACACCACCTTTTCAATGTCAGAGTAGTTTCCCAGGATATCCAATGCACCCTCAGACATGCCCTTTACCCCTCCTCTGCACTAGCCTATACAGGAAACTACTTCCCAGAACCCTTGCCTTCCATCTTCTAGGAAGATTTGGGAAGAAGGAACGTCCTCTTTTTGTCATCCACTCCATTTCTTCCCACTCTTCTTCAGGGAGTGTCCCTGGCAGTAGCTGTTGGTCCTTTTATGCTTGGACAGCCCTGGCTCTTATAGCTGGTTTTCTGAGCTCTTATAACGTCGTACTAGTTAATGATTGTCAACTTGACAGCATCTAGAATAGCCATGGAAACAAGCCTCTGTAGATGTCTATGGAGGGTTCTCTAGATTATATTACTTGAAGTGGAAAGACTTGCCTTAAATATGGGAGGCACATTCCATGGGATGGGGTAGGTCCTAGCCTGCATAAAGGAGGAAGGCAGCTGCACAGGAGCATGTGTCACTGCCTCCTGGCTGCAGATAATGGACCAGCTGCCTTCTGCTCCTGCCAGCATCCTTCTCCACCATGGCACATCCCCTTGAACTGTATGTAAACTTAAACCTTCCCTTAAGTTGCTTCTCATCACATATTTTGTCATAGCCACAAGGAAAGCACATGAGAAAACACCTTCTCAGATCACCTCTCACACCACGGTGGAAACATTGACAGTTTTCTCCTGTTGACAGCCCTGAATGTGCCATCCTCCTTCATGCCCTCCCTTATAAAGCCAATTCCCTGAGGTAGCTTCCTGCCATTTGAAATGCCTGTGGTGACTTTGATGTCCTTCACTAATATCAGCCTCATTCATATGGAAATAACAGGTTATCTTGATTTTTGGTTCTTACAATCATGGGTGAATATTTGAGTTATTTTTACTGCTTTCCCAGTCACAAATTGCATGGGTGATCAGCACCCCCATTCAGGGCTCAGGGTGCACACGCAGGAGAGCAGTTTCCCCAGGTCACACCAAGTAGTAGCATCACCAGTGTTAGCACTGAAATCTCTTTTGGTGTGTTCTAGCAAGCTGATCTGCAGGGAGAAGTTTGCTGAGCAACTGTGGACTGAGTGAAATGAATGGATTTCCACTTGCACATGGAGAAAACACTGGCCAGATAACCCCAGACAAAATACTCCTCAGCTCTTTACCTTACGTTTTTACTTCTCTTCCTAACCATAGTGTACATTACCTTGGGGGCCCATGCCCAAGAGAGACTGACGTAGGAATCAGGGTCTGCTGCCTTATCACACCATCAGTCAGATGGATCCAGATTAATGTGGGTGCGTGCAATGGGTACTGTGGCTGGTCTAAGTGAAATGTTGCAGAGAAATCCTGTTTTCTTCTGGAAACCCAGTGGGCATTGTGATAGGGAGAAGTGTTGTGACTCCAGGGGTAGGCATATGTATTGATAGAGGTAATAGGCTGTTGTATATAGCGATATGATGGGCTAACACCACAGAGTATCCCAGGAGAGGCAAGAAGCTGTTGCCTGGAGAATCATGGAATCTCCATACCTCCCTAGGCTTTAATAGACTGACCAGCCCATATTTCATTACATGCATCTATCCTCTGCTTTATCAGATTTTTAAATAAGGAGAAATCTTAAAATGTGCATCTAGGACACACTGAAAGTTCAAGAGTTGTAACAGAAGCTCCACTGTCAGACAGGGATACATGTGGAGAAGAGAGAGAATATTCCTTGGGGGTTAGATTATTGTATTATTCTCTCTCACTCTCACCCCCTCTTTCTCTTTCAATACAAGGAAATACTCAAGTCTTGGCACTTTATAAGGAAAATGGGTTATTTACCCACAGTTTGGGGGTCTGAAAGTCCAAACAGCATAGTTTTATCTCTGGCAAACAGCTCCTAACTTCAGGAAGCCATGGCACATATGCATTCAAGAGAAAAAGACCACAGAGCAAGACAAGAAGCTGGAGAGCAATGGGGGGGGGGTCAGTCTTGCTGTTTTCATAGCAGCCTACCCTCATTAGACCCTTTAGGATCTACATATATGTTTCCAAAGGCAGCCACTCCAAGGACCCGACTACAGCTTTAGCATTGTCTCCTAAGATCACCACCCTGGACACCAGTTGTCAGAGGACAAACCATGTCTGAATTCTGGCAAGTACTGTTGGTTCCCAGCAGAGGAAGCCTTATGATGAACCGGACTTTCTGTTGAACACTGAACAAACCAAGTCACTCTCCTCATTCCTGGCTGTTGGGGAACCAGCCCCCAGATCCAGACAACTCTAAATGCTGAGATTAACCTAAAAAAATATGAACCCTCTCACCCTTGGCCTTAAATGTTGATGAGGAAACACTGGCCACACAGTAGACATTTGATGAATGTGGTCTTTACGAACAGTGCTTGCCAGTTGTAGATGTGACACTTCTCCTGAAATTCCCTTAGGGTCTGAGTTTAGGAACCTCCAAGTCTTGGAACTACATATTCATTCACTTGCCCCTTTCTACCAAATGAAGATCTTTCTGTGGCCAGAAGCCTAGGGCTGTGAGCGCCTGCTGCTGCCCGGTATGGAGTTAGGTGGAGGCAGTGGTCAGGGACACAGCAGGGTTGTCTGCTCTTGTTCTTCATCTTCAGTCTGCCTTTAGCCATGTTGCCATCTGCTAGTCATCTCAAAAGGGATTTAATGAGAGCTGCCCTTTGAGAAGGGCTGGTGTGAG
Organism: Pachyuromys duprasi; assembly: GCA_028658305.1. Classification (NCBI taxonomy): domain Eukaryota; kingdom Metazoa; phylum Chordata; class Mammalia; order Rodentia; family Muridae; genus Pachyuromys; species Pachyuromys duprasi. Next base: position 146,245,708 of record CM053766.1, on the reverse strand, counting down.
GTCCCTGTAGGATCTGAGGGAACTTCTCTCTGAGATCAAGGGCTACCCACGTCGTATGCTGGCCGAGCCTTAGATACCTATCTCTGGGAAGGCCAGACTTGGACTTGGGCCATCAAATCCGTCTTCCACATGTTCTCCTTGAATATTACAGCTGGCCTCCCTATATCCATATCCATGGATTTTTACCACCCATGGTAAAAAACAAATCCAGAAAAAATGATGTCCGTGCCAAGTATATGGACTTTAATGTAGTATAACCAATGTTTTCTACAGCATTCATTGTATTCAATGTTATAAGTAACACAACGACAAATTTTATGGGGAAATGTGCACCAGTTATAGGGAAAGGACTTGGCAGTTTGGCTTTTAGTACCTGCTGGGAACCAATCCACCATGGGTCCTGAGGAGTGACTGCTGCTGGTCTCTGGTCTTGGTGAGCGAGGGCATGAAAATGGAACAGAACGCTGACTACATGTGAATGTGGCTGACTGTGCCTGGGAGTTGGTTGGGAAGGACAGATGTGCTGCTCTCACAAGGGGCTGTTGCTTCTGTCTTTTCCATTAGTTCCCGCAGCCTACACCTCTCACTCGGCTGGAAGCATTCAGCTTCAGCTGATTTTCCTTTGGGTAGATTCTATAAAAGCCTGAGCTGCTGAACGTTTCCTGTGCCTCTTCTATTTTCAACCCAAATAGGAAGTGACAAGGACAGCTTTAGAGAAGGAAGAGCATGATTCATTCCGTTTCTTTAAAATTGCTCTTGGAGAGAGAGAGGCAGAGAGAGTAAGAAGAGAGAGAGAGAGGAACAGAGAGAAAGAGAGAATAAGAATATATGTGCATAATATGTTATAGACAAACAGGAAAGACACCTAGCACACATGCATAAATGCATACGTGTATAAACAAAGTACCCTTCCAGTGGGAACAGCGAACACTAGGCATAGATTCCTTCTACCTGGTATTTTACCTGGTTATTTCAGTGTGAATTCTGAACACTCCTTTGCTGAATTTCATGCATGGGAGAGTCATCCAAGTCCTCATGGATTGTTCTCTCTCAGTGTCATTTACTTGTGAGAACTGGTGAACAGCTGGTGACCTCCTGTGGTTTTATGTTATGAGCAGTGCTACTCAGGACACTCTTGCACAAGCCTTTCCATGGTCACGTGCCCACGTGTCTACACGTCTAGAGTGGAACCATACCTGCACTTTGACATAGCACCTTGGCACTCCCTCTCCACAGTGGATGTTTCTGCTTAGTGAATAAAAGCAAAGCAGAAAGTGGGTTTGCAATTCCCTGTCACATTTGCTGGATGGAAGGCCTCACAGGCAAAGTACATCCAAGAAAAGATCAAAGCCTTGGGGTGGGGCAGTAGTGGTGTCTCTCACCCTCGATTGGTGTTGAGTCCTACCACCATACAAGGAGGTGCCTAGACAAAAGATACACAAGAGGCACATGCCTTGCCCTATGGAGGCAAACGTATGATGATGATTGATGCTCTTTTTCTCTTCTTTTACACATGTACACACATATGCTCACGTGCACAGACACAGACACATCATGCACACACAGACAGACACACAGATGCACACACCTCGCCCTGTGGTAGTAATGCAGGCAGGGGAATTATGGTGAGGAGAAAAGTGTTAATTAACCCAGAGAAATTGTAATCTCAATAGCTACAGGTCTTCGGAGAAATGCTTATTTAAAGGAAACAGTCAGGATGAGTCTTCTCTAAATGACTGTGTCTGGGGTCTGCCCTGTAAGTGCCAGCTTATTTTCCATCTCTTTGCAAGGCTAGAAAGGTGCTAAATTCCTATAATAAGCGGCGTGAGGACCAGACACCCTGAGGTAGAAATAACAGGACAGCTCCTTCTCCCAGCCAGTGCAGCATCTTCTTTCTAGCCACACCCTCTGTGACTGGGGATCCCTCTGCCAGCTTCTGCTTCTGGGGTAGCCTGGAGATGGGCTGAGGGCTTGCTCCTCACCAGAGGCCCTGGCATGCACAGGAGGGACGGGGTGCTGCTGCTGGAAAAGGCGTTGCTTTAAATACTTGTTATACTGCAAGAGAACAGTGTCCTTTGGGCTGTCTCTTTCTCCTCCACTCAGTTCAGCTCGGGGGTGGGTAGCATCTTGAGACAGCTGTGGAGGGCTAGGATGTCCCAGGCTCTCCATGTTGGCAGGTAATTGGTTTGACCAACATGATAATCCTGTTGTATTATTCTTAGCGTATGTGCTGGTCAGAGGTTTGTGACTCTGGTCTGAGATCACAAGACCTGGGGAAAAGGGGGAATCTGAAAGCCTCTTTTTTGTGACCCCATTCTCATTGCATTGTGGAACACCGTAGCAGCTGCTGAAGCCTAGTGGTACAGTGTCTCTAGAAATGGAGACAACACCCATTGTGCCTTTCTGCATGAGTTGTCTCATGCCCTAAGCTTGTACAGAGCTTGCTCCCAGCCAGATCTGGAGATTCCCAGCCACTGGCTGGAGGGAGGCCACTGGACTCTCTGCTGATAACTGAGCCCTGAGGGGTGGATAGAGAAATGGCTGGACATGGTGTGAGAGGCCTCACGGATCAGAAAACATCATTTCTTTCCCTTTCCCTGAAATTCGTCCTAGGTCTACACAGCTTCTTATTGGAATGTTGAGTCAGCACAAGAATTTATGTGGACCATTTGATCTTACATCACTATGGATGGAAGTAGATTTCTGGTCATCATTGTAGCTGTATCCAGAGGGGGTCTGAGGTTCTTGATGCGTTTCAATTATATACGACCCCTGCAAGCCTCCTGTCATGGGGCAAAGGAGCAAAGGCTCAGCATATTTGCATTGTGGACATAGATTTATCCTCCCCGTAAGTTCCACATCCTAAGTTACTGGGAACTTTAGGGACAGGTGAACTCTTTATAGTGAACCAAACTGTATGTGTGCAGACAGGTCCAGGGAAGCCAGGGAGGCCAGTATGGGTGCTGTATACAGTCATGTACTCCCAAATCCACTGCCTGTAGGTAGTGAAAAGGTAGGCTAGCACCCTGACCTCCTCCCAGGAAGTCGTCCCCTGCCTCTGGGTAGCACCACTATATTCTTGACGGTTGGAAGCAGGAGAGGCAGCTGAGAATGTTGCCTTGCCTGGAGTCTAACCAGGCCCATGGGGACTCCAGACCACAAAAACATTACAGAGTTGATCTGATCTTGAAACAGAGGGCCATCTTTCGTATTCACTAGCCTGCCACTCACTAGTCCCTAATCCCTAGGCCCTGGCTGTTCCTGGCATGTGGTGGATGGCAGGGGTGTGGCCTCTGAAATAAGGCAGATTCTATGGAAGACAGGGGTAGCTAGAAGCCATGAACAGCCATTGATCATGGCAGCAGGCCAGTGCTGGACATGGAACGGGTTCTAGTTGACACCGACTGTGAGGACCAAAGCCCCGTGGGCCTGCATTAGGTCTCCACTTACTGTCCTTGTGAATCGTCTTGCGAATTCCTCTGGCCAACCAGTTTACATGGTACCATTCAGTAGGTTTGGGGAAAGCAGACCTCTTGTAACCAAGAGCACAGGTAAATGGGCAAAGCAGCTGTGCAGATACGGCAGTTGTGTGGGGCAGGATCTGGGGCCCCAGAGTCTGGTCACCCTGTTTGAGGCCCATCAAAGCTCAGTGACATGTCTATGCTTAGTACATCTGCTGTCTATGAGACATCAGGGTGTGTGGGCACTGGGCAGGTCTGGGAGCTCGTCTGGTGACACCAGAAGTAGAACTATGAGCTTTCCATACTCAGTTCCCTTCTCTCTGGCCCAGGACCATTTTTCACAGATGGCTTGGATGCTCTTCAGTGACTCTATCCCTTCACTCTTGAGGTTAGGCTGTTGATTAGAAAAAGCATACTTATCTCACACAGACCAGATTAGGCATCCAGGTCTGGATTCTAAAACAGTGAGACATTCTCTCTGAGCATGCCATGAACATCCCCCAAAGTCAGCATCGACCAATTGGTAAAAATGGCTTGTAAGCATCAAGCATGGTATTGGTGGTGCTTACAGTGAAAACTTTAGCTCTTGGCCTTCTTAGCTGCACTGGAGATATCCCTTCAGGCTGGTGGTTCTGCATTCATTTCAAGAACTTTGACATATGCAGGGAAGTAGCAATGAACACTGAAGCAGAACCTCCCAGATGCTGGGGTCATTTTACCACAGAGCAGCTGCTTTTTGTCTCTATGGTGAAGAGGTGCTGAGAAGTGAGTATTAAGGGCTGGAGAAATGCTGAATAACAAGTGAACTTGATCCCACCAGGCAGTGAGTTTGAATGGTTCCCTTTGATTGGCCCAGGGTACCTCCAAGGTTCCTGGACAGGTGCTTTGGAAAAAGTGATTAGCTTGAGCTTATCTCTCAGCCTCAGTTGATCAGACCTCCTCACAGACTCCTATCCTCACAGGGAGTTTTGGTTTAGAATAATGATAATTTTGTGGACAGGCAAGAGGAAGTGAGGTGAAGTAAGAGGTTGCGAATGGATGTCCTGAACCCAGATCCAGGAGGAAGATTGATTTACAGCTCTAAGGGAGGGCGTTGGCACTAGATGGAGCCAGTCTGTGTGCCCCACAGGAGTAAATGAAAACCTCGGGTTTTGTCTGTGTTTCAGCTTTACTCACTCACACATTCACTGAGGCAGGAGGTGTGAGGTGATGCCAACTTTGCTTGCACTGCATTTGAGATGCCCCATATAGATTAAGGTTTGGACAATAGAGGGCTGAGCAATGGGGAAAAAAGCAACAACTTTTTCCCCACTCTTTTCTCAAAACTGTACGCACCCAAAGCAGCTGGGGCTGCAGCTGACACTTCCCATGCATGGCAGTGTTCAGCAGTCAGTACCCACTCAGGGGACACATTCCCTCATTCCTTGCTAAGTAAAAGTTTTCAGAAATAGTGAACCATTGTCTACCTACAGATATACTATATGTGTGTGTATGTCTAAAGAATGTATTAACTTAGTTTTTAATGAGGAAACTGGTAAAATGATACAAACATGTCAAAAAAAAAAGCAGGACAAAGAGTGAGCAGTTACAGACTGGTAGAGAGTGAAAACTATGCAAATGGAGGAAAAAATGCTTTTTTTTTCTTTAGTGGGGGAGGGAAAGTTAATTAAATGTACTCTATGAAATTAACAAGTCCAAGTAATTATTTTGTGTCATCAATTTAAAATGTTGTAAAATAGCTCAAGGGTAATGAAAAGTTATAATCATATAATTTGGAAAATGTACTATCAACAATACATGATTTTTCTATTGAAGCATGACTTTTTCCCATCAGTAAAATCCAGCAAATATGCTTAGAAACTACCTTTGTGTTTTTAAAATATATAGGTAGAAATAATATTTTTATTTATTTTTTTTTTGTTGTTGTTGTTGTTTTTTAATTTATTTATTTTTATCTCAGTCACAGGTTAGGTACTTTGAATCCCAGGCGTAGCCCCCTCCCCCATTCCCTCCTACCCTCCCACTCCCTCCCTCATCTACTTCTTCCCCGCCCCCTCCAAGTCCACCAACAGGGGAGGACCTCCTTCCCTTCCATCCAACCCCAGCTTATCCTGTCTCCTCAGGGAAATAATATTTTTAAAAATAAGATTTTGATATTCTCTCTATCTTATGCCCTGACAATGCTACCATGCAGCCTAGTGCACCTTGAACTCCCGGCTCTCCTGAATGCTGTGATAAGAGCTTATGCTTTACATAACTTGAAGAATTATCTTAGAAGAGAATTGCTGGATTTGCCTGCATGCTTTCTTTGGATTGTCTTAACAAGTCTAGAACTGTGGGTATTAGATACATGTGTAAATGAAGAGCATAAAATGCTGAGGTTTGGAATTCTTCTTTACTCTGTTTTCATGATTCTAGAGATCACATGCCAAGATCTTAACATAATAATAGATCCCATACATCTGAAGTTCTCAGAATTCTAAAGAATTTTATCCAACAGCATGAATAAACACATGTATGAACATTTTAAGATTCATAGAGCAACAGTGATGGTATAATTAATTTGGGTAGATGGTCAGAAGTAACACGCTAGATTCTTGTGTTTTCAGGGGGAAGAACGATATTTTCATAAAAGTAAATTCATTAGCTTAAATGTGTATGCATATATTAAAAACCACGAGGAGTTAATGAAGCAGAAAGAATAGGGAGTGTGACTTCCAAATGAAAGTGGAATAACACTTGACATAAAAGAATCTTGTTGGTTTAAAGAGGAGAGAAAAATTGAAAAGAAGAAATAGAGGATATGAAAAGTGAAGATATCACATTAGAAGGTAAATTCAAATAAACAAATAATGGACCAAATTTAGGACAGTTGTCCAACTAAATCATAAAGAACCAAATTTCATCTCTATATTGTTTACAATGAATACAATGTAAAAGCACAAATGGCTGAAAAGATAAGAATGAAATTTTATAGACAAACACTAAGAAAGGGCCCAAGTGGATAATATTAGACAATACTGTAAAATAGTTTTAAGGACCAAAAGAATTGAAGTAAAGGGTCAGTACTTAGTAATAACTAGTACTGCTCACAGCAATTTAAATCTTCTAAAAACTTAATATAATCATCTCCAGATACAATTCAAAGACTTAAAGTATCATAAATTAACAGACATTTACAATAATGAGAGATTTAAATACAACCTTCTTTGTACCTGAGTAATCAAGAAGTCAAAATATCAACTAATGATATATACTAATGATATCTGAAGAACAATTTGATATGACAGATACACTGCACATTACTTTCAACAATGAAGAACACAACATACAGAAGAATTCTCTTTGCATTTGGCCATGATATAAGTCTTTAAAAGAAGCAAGATTCAGCATCTTGGCCACTGTCAGAGTTGACACTTACTACCTCAATTATTTGCTGTATGTTCTGTTGTATAATACTACATTTTATCCTATAGTCATCTATCATTTAATGAGACCCATTCTGAGAAATGGAGATTTAGAATGACATTTTTCACATATAGCCTACATGCACAACATATTAGTGTGCTGAATATTCCAGGTAGGCAGATGTAACACTGTGGTTAAACAGAAGAGGTTCAGTAAAAATACAGGGCAAAAGATAAAGAAAATATTATCCTTATGTAGGCACCTTCCACTGAGAAAGTATGCAAACATAAAAATGATAAGGAGAGGAGATTGGAAATGGCTAGGTTGGTTAGGGACATCAGTTCAGGAATGTCCTTAATAGAAGGAAGAAATGCCAGAAGGGAATTGTGTTTTATTTTTAAATCTTCCCTTAAATAAGCTCCCCTGCATGGAGGCTGTACCAAAGGTTATGACTGAAACTACAGGCCAGATATTAATTCATTCTGGATTTTTATGATGGAGAAGGATTATATTTATTCCCTGATTTCAGCTGCTCTCCTAATAATGCTAGTTACCTCTTCAGAGCATGGACTGCTACAGTAACCTCAGTCAGGGTTCTGTCTCATCTCATAAAGGAAAGGCCATTTCTTAAAAGGATGGTACCTACTTCTGGCACCGAGTAGAAACCTAACATTCTAAGGTTCTGGTTTTGTAAGTGTTAATCCAGCTGGACCCCCTTGATAATGGGGTAAGGACCAGTCATTTCCGGAAAGATAAATCAGCTTAAGACATGCCAAAGAAATGGGAGGAATAATTATCCTTTTAATAAGATAATATACTATTGATGCCCAGAGAAGCTACCCCTGATGGCACTGCCATGCAGCTGGGTTCAGTCTCTGTGCATTTCTGACCCGGAAAAGCATGCTTTCTTTAGCTTGCCATAGCCTGCACATGCGCTCCAGAGTGCACTTCCTCGTCCTTTTTCTCCGAAGCTGTCCCCTTCTTGCCCACCGTGTAGCTGCTCACCACATGGGTTTCTCTTCTTGTCTCCATCTTCCTCTTCCAGGCAACTACCAACATTTACAGCTGGATGGGCCTGGGGTTTTTCTTTTGAACTTCAATTTTCCCTCATCTTTCTCTCTGAGTCTGTTCTTCAATTATTTTATTAATGAGACCAAGAAACCTGACAGGGGACCCTAATTTTCCTCAGTAACTTGTGGTGCTGCAGATGAAGTTCCCCAGGTTTTCAGAAACAGAAGCTTCTCTGTGTCAGTCAGTGAGTGAGGCCTGAGTAAATGTGAAGACAGCAATGAGTGCCCACCGCAGAGGGCTTTCTGGCACTCTGCTTTTCAGCTGTGCTGGATTTAGAAAGAATCAGTCCTCGCTACTATAACTTACAAAGCTTATCTTCTAAGAATGTTGATCCCTTGGTAATAATATTTAGAATACAAACACCCGCTAGTTTTATAAAAATACTTTTTTTTCTAGGTGAGGTGGGATCTTGCTTTGTAGCCCCGGCTGTTCTCAAACTCACAATCCTGCCCTCACCTTTTTAGTATGGCATATAGGCCTGTCTCACTACGCCTGGTCTCAAAATGCTCAAAATTCTTCATATTGCTATTACCATTTTAAAATGATTTTTCTAAAAGCCAAAACAGAAACACATTCACTCTATCCTAGGTCCACAAAGCACCAAGAGTCACAAAGTCACTGTCTGTCCTGTCTACATCTGTCCCAGGAAAGTCTCCAGGGATAGGGATAGACCCTCTTATGAAGCAGGCTCCTCCCTTCTCTTCCCCAAGATGTCAGTTCCCAAAAGAAGAATCACAAATGGCCAAGGTTTTGTTGTGTTTTTTTTGTTTGTTTTTGTCTTTATAATGTTCAGCATTTCTAGCTATTGAGGAATATAAATACAAACCACTTTGAGACCTCATTCTGGTCAGAATGCTTTCAGCAACAAACCACACTAAAAGTTGGCAAGGGAAGAAGAGAGTTGTTCAGTGCTGATAGGAGTGAAAACTGGTATAGCCACGTGGAAGTCAGAATGAAGGCTACCCCCCAAAATTAAAAATAACCTGCCCATATGTCGTCACCATTTCAGGGGATGTACCTAAAGGAATCTGCATCCTATCATAGAGATACTTGGACCTCCATGTTTAGATTTGCTCCATTGACAATAGCAAGAAAATGGAATCAATGTAGATGCCCATCAGCAGGTGAACCCATAATGAGAATGGGATACATATACACAATAGAATTTTATCAATTGTAATGAAAAATAAAATTATGAAAATTTCAGGAAGTAGGTCTTTGCATTATATTAAGAAAGGTGACTTAACATCAGACAAAAACTGCATGGTGTCTTTCATATATGAATAACTTATGATGTGTGCGTGAATGGATATAAATGGATACAGGTGTATCCATTCATTCTGTGGGACTAGAATGAAGACCAAGATAAAGTCAAAAGAAGTGATGAGAAGGGGGTTGGGAGGGAAAGAACACCTTTGACAGGAGCATGAGAGGCAGGTCTGGCTGGGGTAACAGCAGAGTGGGGGGCAAAAGGTGATGGGGAAGAGAATCTGCTAAGACACTTTGACAGTGTGTCGTGATAGCTAATATTTCCTATGCAAATTAAAAATATTAAAATCCATTCAGTATGGAAGTAGGGAAGCTAGTAATGGAAGCCCACTGTTATAACCAGGTGCAGGCACTGTACATTGCTGTGCACCTACAATGGGCAGCGCGGCAGGCTTCTTTACATAAACATCACCACAACTCTTCATGAAATGCTGCACCGTTTTCATGGCAGCTAGGATGTGCCCAGCTCTATTATCATTGTAGGGGACTGCATCAAGTGGAATCTGTTGTTGACTGAGAGGCCATTATGCAGTGCACAGCTGCAGTGTACTACACCACAGACAACAACAACAAAAAAACTAAAAAAGAATAAGGTAATTATTCACTGTAACAAGTTAGAGGAAAGAACAATCAAATAAGCCCAGAGACGTTCAAAGGAAAGAAGTAACCAAGGTGAGTACAGCCAGTGAAATGAAAAGCAGAACCTGTAGTCCATGGAATCATCAAAACCCAACCTAGTTCTTCATAAAGAGCAATGAAACACACACACTTCTCAGTAAGTTTGGTCAACAGAAATGGCCAATATTAGAGACAAGCAGTGGAGCATAACATAGCTGTGCAGGGAAGTTGTTGCCAGTGTGGTAGAAGATCCAGGCAAGGCTGGAGTTGTTCTAGAGAAGTGTATGCTGACAGTGAGGTCCAGGAAGGAACTGGACACTTAAAGGAATGTGCAATATTAAACTTTTTATCAGTAGTGCAAAATATTCTTATGTGTTCGATTTTATTAATGGGGTTTGCTGCACTGATAGAAATAGATGTATGTACAAATAGATGTGATTCACAGAATAAATGTAGAAAGACATTTCAGAAATTCAAATGTTCTTTTCCTCCTCTTCCTCTTCTTTTATTTATCTCTACCTCACCTCCCAGCTCCTACTCCCCCCCTCACTCTTTCTGCCAAGCAGAGATACTAGAAAGTAGAAACAGGAAAACCAGAAAAGAAATACAGCTATTAGTTAAATATTAAATACATATTTTAAATGCAAAGAACAGGCAATATTCATCATATTATTCATTTTAATCAATATTTTATTTACACTTTTAAGTGATGTAGTATGTCAAGACAAGTTAAAGGTAAAAGCATTTCTTTAGGCTGGTGGGGTGTCTTTGTGGTTAAGGGAACTGGTTGCTCTCTCAGAGGACCTGGGTTCAGTTCCCAGCACCCACCTGGTGACTCCCAACCATCTGTAACTGTAATTATGAGGATCTGTCCCTTCCCCATTGTGGGCTCCAGGCACACACATGGTGAACATATGTACATTTAGGCAAAACAGTCACACATCTTTACCCTTTGCCTAACTCTGCCCTTCCATTCCAAAATTGCCACCTCACTTGCTTCTCTTTTTTTTTTTAGTTACTTTTCTTTTTTTATTAATTAATTAATTTATTTTTGTATCAATCACAGGTTAGGTACTTTGCATCCCAAGCGTAGCCCCCTCCCTCATTCTCTCCCACCCTCCCCCTCCCTCCCTTATCTCCTCCCCGCCCCCTCCAAGTCCACCAACGGGGGAGGATCTCCTCCCCTTCCATCCAACCCCAGCTAGTCCTGTCTCCTCAGGGCTGGCTGCAATGTCCTCCCCTGGGATCTAGCCAGTCTGTCACTCCCTGGCATGTATGGGGGAGGGTCAAAGAGTCAGCCATCAAGTTCATGACTGAAACAGTCCCTGTTTCCCTCACTAGGGTCTTCAGTCCTACACCGAGCTATCATGGGCCCCATCTAAGCGGAGGTTCCAGGCCACATCCACCATGGTCCTTGGTTGTAGAAACCGTCTCATACAAGACTCCTGTGCCCTGTGCTCAGTTTGGTCTTTGTGGAGCTCTTGTTCTCCCCAAGTCTCAACAACCTCCCCCATTTCTATCATCACTTCTAGCCCTCTGCCAAAGGCTTGATCGCGAGTCTTAATATCTGCTCTGATACATCGCTACATTGACCCCCCCCCCCAGAGGTCCTCCTTGGCATGCTCCTGTCCTGTTGCTTGTTTTCTCCTCCACTCAATGTCCATCCCATTTGTTCATCCAAACGAACATTGATCATACCAACCTGGATCCTCCTTCCTGTATATCCTCCCTAGGTGTGTAGATTTCAGCTTGACCATCCTATCCTATAGGTCTATATAAGTGAGTATATACCATATGTTTCTTTCTGCTTTTGGGATACCTCACTTAGGATGATCATTTCCAGGTCCCACCATTTGCCTGCGAATTTCATGATTTCCTCCTTCTTAATTGCTGAGTAGTATTCCATTGTGTAAAAGTACCACAATGTCTTTATCCATTCCTCAACTGAGGGACATCTGGGTTGTTTCCAGGTTCTGGCTAATATAAATAGAGCAGTTACGAACATAGTTGAGCAAATGTCCTTGTTGTGTACTTGAGCATCTTTTGGATATATGCCTAAGAGTGGTATAGCTGGGTCTTGAGGAATCACTATTCCTAATTGTCTAAGAAAGCGCCAAATTGATTTCCCGAGTGGTTGTACAAGTTTGCATTCCCACCAGCAATGGAGGAGGGTTCCTCTTTCTCCACAACCTCTCCAGCATGCGTTGTCACTAGAGTTTTTGATCTTAGCCATTCTGGTGGGTGTAAGGTGAAATCTCAGAGTCGTTTTGATTTGCATCTCCCTGATGGCTAAGGACATTGAGCATTTTTTTAAGTGTTTTTCTGCCATACTATGCTTCTCTTAAATGTTTGACTAGAGGGAAATTAAGGAGGAGAACAAAGAAAGAATCCCAATCCAATTTCTGAATGTCTTCAGTACTTTCTAGTGATCTGTGACTTTCTCAGAACACTCTTTAAGAGGAAAGGGTATAATCCAGAAGTAATAATTTTGTGGCTAAAAATATGAGTCTCCCAGCCACTGAAATGTTCAGCCCTGGCGGCTGCAGACAGCTCCTAGCTCTGGCTGGTGCGGCAGCCGGTGGTCACATGTAGCTGTGAGAACTTGAACTGCGGAATCCAGATTGTAACATGTCCATCAGGCTTTGAGGGATCCAAATATCTTGATAATAATTTTCTACTGATTATAGTAGAAGGATATTTTAGATGTATTTAGGTTTTTTACATTGTTTTAGAAAGCCTAAAGTTGTAATTACTAGGTAATATAAGGTTCTCCATAGAGCTGGTGTCTGTACACATTTGTGTCTATTGCCCATGAAGGTCTAGATCAGCTTTTCCTAAACGTGTGGTTTGGTGTTAGTCTCTCATTTTCTTTGTGTTTCACTTTACAGTTTTTGTAGGCATGGATGAGAAGTCTCTTGTTCTACGCAGGTGTTTGAGGGAACTGGGGAACCTACCTTCAAGGAACCATTTCAGGCTTGGTAAAGCTTTATAAGGTGTACACTGGGTACTTTTGTGTCTTATCTGCCAGCCCACTTTTGTCTAGGAACACAGCAGAATCCCACAAATTGAGGAAAGAGGTGTGGGTGGGGGGATTGGTGGGTGTTGGGAAAAAAAAAACTGACCATGGTTCTGGCATCTTGCCTCATTGGTTGGAGCCAGAAATTTGAACCAGCCTCTAAGCAAGATTTTGATTTTTGCCTTCCTTATGGGCTTCTACATACACAAAGAATTAATTCTATGTGCTCATCATCCCATGCTCCTAGTGGGCTTGCAGTATAGGTCAGTGGTAGAGCACTTGCCTGGCATGTGTGAGACTGGGCTTCATCCTTAGCCCCCAAACTAAGTAACAACAAAGTCTTCTAGCATTGGTTATAAATACACAAGACCATGAAGTATAAAAACACCCAAATATTTAGTTAATATGCTTACTTTTAAACACTTGAAATGTTGAGGATCTAGTTTCTTATTTCTTTGCAAAATAAAAAAAAATTTAAACATCATAAAAGTAAAAGAATGGACAACAACCCAGAGTTGTCTACGTGGTGCTTGCTGCATGGAGTGAGCATCTCATGGATGTATGCTCTGTGCCAGTTTGCTGCTTGTGCTTTTAGTTACACGAAACATTTCCAAGACTTCCTCAGGCACAGCACCCTCTACCCTCACAGCTGCTTTCATTGGGTGAAAAAAAAGTTCGACTTTGCTAATTCCTGCCACTATAGTCTGGCCTTACCAACCCCACAATGCCATCATTCCCAGCTGTGTCTTCCGCAGTCCCATCACCTTGTGGCCACATCTTGTTCTGTGGCATCACCTTCCATGGCTTTGCTCCACTTCTGTCTCATGGCTGACATCCTCTTTGGATTCTCTCAAAGTGTCACAATGGCTGGAAATGGGAGAAAACACAACCTTATGAACTGCGGTCCTGTTGGAGGGAGTCAGCTGATGCAGTGACCCTCCAAGACTGACTTGGAAAACTTGGTTGCATGGGTCACTGATCAAGAGGCACAGCTGTTTGGTGATTTGAGTTAGCAGCAAATGCTGAGCTTTTGGTTGATGTACAGTAGGTATGAAACTTGAACTGTGGTGTTGGGGTACCACTGTGATTTGATTAGACCATAGCAGCACATGCTGCTGTCTTTCTAGACTGCAAAGGGAAGATGGTATGTTTTGAGCATGCTCTTTGGGAGAGAAACTCCCCTGCCCCTTCATATTTCTTGTTCCTCATCAGCACTATAAGCACTCTGTTCCTAATTGTGTTCCTCTAATGCTGTCTATTCTGTGCACATTCTGACCATGTGAAGGAGATGTTCAGGGCCAGCAGTCACTGAATCATTCAGCAGCCATGTACCCAGGCTCCATTCTACACCAGGCTCAGAGCTGGCCTGGGGTATATTTTCTGGCAACTGAAAGGGCCTGAAATTGCTCTCATTTTTGGTTTTTGGCAGATAACTTTCCAGCATATTTTCCAAACCACTGCTTATACTGTCTGCAGAAGGTTTTAAAGTTGCTTGTTGCTTGCACAACTTTCCAGTATCTTGATGGCCGAGATACACACGTTAGCAGCAGCATCTCCTGAGATTGGGCTCCAGTCCCATTTTCTAAATAGGACAATCAGCTAATGGACAGGGTCTAAACTTGAATTGCTGCTGGTTAATTATTCAAAGCAGCATTTCATCAAAGCCAGTCCTATTTCTCAGCGCCATCTTTAATTGACCTAGGAATTATGGCTACCACGGTCTTCAGGCTATGTTTGGGTTTACTTAGGATCAGATGTCTTTGCCTGGAGAGTTAAATTCCACTACTGAACTACCCCAACCAGAATGGAGGTGTGGCCAGAGGGGAAGGTTCATTTTAGAAGGAAAAAAAGAGAGACAAAAAAACCAACCAACCAAATAACAAACAAACCAAAACCCAAACAACAACAAAATAACTTTAATCATGTATAATCCTTCACCGTTAATGTCCTATGTTGTGTTGGCAAATAATGCATTTGTTTAAGAAATGTAGCACTCATTTTAAATGAGCTCTCTGGCTTTCAGTGTGAAGGGAACTAAACACTCATTGAGCAAGGATATTGCTGGGGGCTTCTATATATCCTACATGGTCCTAACAATAGCCTTCTAGCTATGAGTCATTTACTTCACAGAGGAAACTCAACCCAAGACAGGAAAACAAAAATGCCCAGGATCCTATATCTTTATATATTAGAATTGAATTTTAATGTATTAATTTATCTGCTCTCAAATTCTTTACACTTTTCCATGTTGAATTGATTGTAAATGCTTTAGCTTATGGCTACCAGTCTCCTCTCTTGGTACCATTACAGACATCACTAATGGATAGCCTACTTATAACATACTGTTGCCTTTGAAGGTGTTGAATGCTGCTTAGACTAGAAATTCCACTTGACTCATTAGAGAAAAGGAAAGGCAAACAAGGAGATGCTTTGGAAAGTTACCATCAAGAGTCGGTAGATCCTGGGGCAGGCAGCTTTCAGGCCAGTGAGATCCTTTATTGCTATAGAGAGCTCTCCTCTCTTCTGGCATGTTTTTAGATCCATTATTTCTATATTAGGGATAGTGAGGGAGAGCTAAAGTATTCCCTGAGGAATAAGCCACGGGCAGCAAAGAAAAACAACTTGTGAATTTAAATTCTGAATGTTCAGCTAATATCTTGGCTTGGGTGTCCCTAAAATACAGACATTCAGATAAGTGCTTTAGTACAAGGAGGTTACCCAGGAAGCAGACAGAGGGAATGAGGTGAGGCAGAAGGGCAAATAAATACCTTTCTTCATACATGTGGGTATGTGACATACACACACAGAACATCTGTGTGCTTGCATGTATATGTATGCATATATATACTCATACACACATATGTGAAGCATGTGAACATCTGTATTCATACATTTGTATGCACTTGCACGTAAAGGCCAAATACCAAGTTTAGATGTCTTCCATGATTCCTGTTCACCTTGTCTTTTGAGACAAGGTTTATCATTGTGTCTTGCAAGCTCTCCACTGAGCTCCAGAGATTCACCTGTCTCTGCCTCCCTGGCACTGTCTTTACAAACACATGGTGTTATAACTGTCTCTTTATAGGTGCTGGTGTGTGAACTCAGGTCCTCAGGCTTTCATAGCCAGCATTTTACTGGCTGAGCCATCAGCTCAGCCCTGAGTGCTGAGTACTGCGGTGGGCTCCTGAGCCTGAACCCTATTGGGATCTTGGAATATATAGAAAACAGCTTCAAGAATATCCATTCAAAGGCAAATAAGATGGATTTTCCCACCAAACAAGCTCCCTGCAGGTTGAGAGTGTCTTTTCCCCTCCTCAATCCCTGATGAAATCTTCTCCTTTTAAGTCACAGATGCTGGGGACAGTTCTTGTGAGGAAGGTGCTTGGCATAGGTGTCAGAGCTGGGAAGTAAGGTTAGAATGGCACAAAACAGAAGTGACATGGGCACCTACATGGGTACAGAGGGTTCTTCTCCAGCATCTGTTTTCTCTCCTTCTGGCTCAGAGGAATTTTTTCCTAGATGTCCAGCAGAGAGCCAAGCTGGTCCCACCTCCCTTGCTATAGGAAATCACCCAGATTTTCCATGTTCTGAACTGATAATACCATGTACACAATTCCTAATGGTTTTTTATCAACACCTAGGCAACATGCCTAGTGGTTGCAGCCACTCTGTGGATTTGTAATTTATGGTGCTGGTTGATTCCATCAAAGACAGCACAGAGTGCTGTGTGTAACTCCTAATAAATTCCTTGTTATCTTTTACAACCATTATGGGAGAGCATCATTCCTCTGGATATAGCGGGCCATGTCAGCCAGAGCAAATGTTACCCTAGACAGCCGTGGATCCAAGATTAAAGAGGTGTTAGCGCCAAAATAAGTGCCTTTGAGATGGAGCCAAATAGTTTGTACAGCAGAATGGCAGATGGAAGAACTCAGATGGCTTTTGTTTTGGGGGAGACCCTCAGCTTTGGAGGGTTCCAGCAGCTCTTGGTAATAGTATCTTTGTCACCAGTGCTTGGAACAAGAAGAACAAGGCATGGTGACGACAGCACAGTAATCTGCCAGTGGTGATAAGCACTAATTAACCGAGACAGTTCATTTTAATAACTTTTGTCATCTGTTGAAACCAGCTAGCCGGTGGAATGGTTCAGCTTCATCATTTGCAATGAACGGATGCTCAGAGCTGTTCTTTGATCCTATCTTACCTCTCCTCTTGCTTAAAAAGTGCCTACAGATAGAATGGGGGCTATGCTTCTCAGAAACCTCTCTTACTGCCTTTGAATTGTCTTGGTGTGTTCATTTGCATGTGATATTGTCCCACGTGAATGTGGAAACTAGCAGCCAGTAACTCCATGGATTTTTCAATAACTTTGTCTGAAGTTCTTGTGACAGGTTTCTTTGGATGCTCCAGTTTGGAGATGATTGGCTTTTATCTAAAGTAAGATGTGTGAGCCAGGTATGGTGGGGCACACCTGTAATTCCAGGACTCCGGGAGGTAGAGACAGGTGGAACTCTGTGAGTTCGAGGCCAGTTGGTCTACAAAGTGAGTCCTGGACATCCAAGGCTACACAGAAAAACCCTGTCTTGAAAAGAAAACAAACAACAAAAATAGATGTGTGCACAACTTTGCACCACACTTTCAAAGCTATATGCAAAGTGACACTTTTTTTCCCCAGTGTCTTGGCAGGAGCAGTGTGTATGCTTAGATTTCTGTCATTTTGCAATAGGTACTTTGCTTCTTGGAGTCAGGGGAGGTCAGTCATGCAGCAACATGTGGAGCAATTTCTGGATGCTTGGTCTTCCCACAGTATTAGGCAATGGCCCTGTTCCTCATGTGTTTCCCCGGGGCGGCAGCTTAAATGGTGCCCTTTATAGAAGGTACTGGCTGTTGTCCAGGTGGCCCATGGACTCGGCTGCCTGCGTCTGTAAGTGCAGGGAGGGGTTGTAACTAAGTGTCACATCCCCCCAAGGCCAATTTCAACCAGTATGCCCAAATGTTGAGGGTCAATGACATGCCTACCACTCATGGACATAGAAACCAGCCATTTTCAGGGCCTTTTCAGCTCAGGGGAGGAGAGACGTGCAAGAAAGTGTTCAGGATCTGAGGAACGCCTGTGTGTGACACATGTAAACAGCTTCCTCGGCAGGTGTCAGCTTGACACTGGCCACTTCTGCCCTTAGGGCCTGAGCTCTCTCTGCAGTCAAGTCACAACCCCCTGGGTTTTCTCTGTCCTTTCCCTGTAGTCTGACATTCACTGCTTTGATTATTTCATCAGTGTTAATTTGGAGTCATCAGCATCTTTGATGGTAGGAATCAGGTGTGAACCAACCATGACCTTCTGAAGTCCTGGCACAGGTTTGAGCATCGAGGATCTGTGTGAACTCGCATATACCACTCCCTCAGTTGCTCTGTCTGGCAGGAAGGAAGCCGAGAGGTGATGGAGTGACGCTGCCATTCCAAGCTACTGGAGTAGATAGAGAAAGCGAGCATGCATGTGGGAGAGGAAAGCATGATCTTACATTCTGAGCCAAAGGAGTGCTAAGGGAAGCCCCCACAGGTGAGGAGGGTCTGCCTGGCTCTGCTCCTGGCATGGTTCGTGAGGCTGAAGTGAGAGTGAAATGGGACCTGAACAGCTGTGGCTCTCCCATGGCCAGCTGCATTGTGTATGTTCTGTGTTCCTGCCCCACAGCCTCACGAGTAGTAGAAGGGAGTAGATGGGACCCTGAGAGCTTAGAGCTTCAATATAAGGTCAATAAGGTCCATGTTCTCCACAGTTCCACATGGCGTGAACCCTGGGCCATATTGCCATGTCTTCTTGGTTCTCAAGCTGAAATTGCTTCTAGTTTAAACTTGGGGGATTTTTTTACATTATATGAACAAACAAAACATGTTCATGCCTGACTCTGGCTAGCTTCCAGCCGAGACTTTCCCAGTCTGCTCTAGAAATCCTGCTGTCTGTCCAAAAATGATTTGACACTAGAGCCTAGTCCCCCAGATGTTCATAGAGCCTGAGAATCACTTTTTAGTCTTAATCATTTTTCTTTTATTGGCAAATGAACCCAGGACCTCATGCTTGTCTGGCAAACACTCTACCACTGAGCTTTTATGTTGAAACTGGATCTTACCAAGGTGACCAGGTGGGCCTTGAACTCACTCTGCAGTGAGGCAGGCCTGGATTTGCTGTCCTTTGGCTTCACATTGGCGAATAGCTGGAGTTACAGGCCTTTGCTGTCAGGCCTGGCTCTCTTCCATTCTTTCCGTAGGTGAGCTGGGAGCAGAGGCTTCCCCTTTGGTGGAGAAGCCACCAGCCAGAATGCACCAGATGAGAATTCCTGAGAAAGCGTTTCAGGCACAGATTTCAGGCCAGAGTCTGGGGGAAAGGCAATGGAGCTAAGCATTGTGCAGTTTTGCCTTTCTTCAGTGACAGGCTCGGTAGCTCTTTTCAGTTCAATAAAACCAGAGCCCCGTGGCTCATACAAGCGATGACAAGTAAGAATAATTCATAAGCAAAAGGAAGGAATGCTTTTGTCTTTCTGACTCATGCTTTGCAATCAGGGTGGCCGCAAATGTTGTCTGGAGCTAGATGGCTAAGAGGGCACTCACATGCACAGGGAACTCTCGGGTTCTTTGGGGGAGGGAAAAGCTTCATGGACTGAGGTTAGGTTCCCTTTACAGTCCAGTCCTTTCAAAAGCAACCTAGTGGTCAGAAATTTGAATTCTGAAGGCAAATACCAGGGATCAAATGTGGACTGTGCCAATGAACAGTTTTGTGATTTCCAAGAGGTTACTTAATCTCTCTGTGCCAATGTTTCTTTTTAAACATCAGATCATGAAATAATAATAATGATTACACCTCCCATACACTGAAAAGCTACCATATGCAAACCACTGAGAATGCTATCTGGTACATAATTATGACTATGTAAGTGTCAGCTGTTACTATTAATTATTCCTATGTACTGAGAAGGATGGATCTGCCCTTTCCCAGGAATAGTGAATGTCTTTGATCCACTGAGTGGGGATTCATGGGGCATTACTGTTTCCAAGGGATGGAAGTTCATTGGTGATTACCCAGCAAGTCTCCCATGCCCAGGTGTATTTGCCCCTAGTTTCCATGACTACCCTGTAAAGCAAGGGCTATGTGTATTGTCTTTCTGCCTAAGAACTTCAGTTCAGTTATTTCTTTGTGGTGACTGATTAGTTTAGCCTTTGCTGCCCATCAGTAGCAGACAGTACTGGAATCCAACTATCTGAAGGTTGGAGAGGCCCTCCCTCCCTTCTCCACCCTTCCCCCCTCCCCACATCCCTCCTCCTGTGCTCCCTCCTCTCTTTTGGCTCTTCCTATGCAACACTGTTTAAGGAGTGGTTCTCAACCTGTGGGTCATAACTCCTTTGGGGGTCACATATCAGATATCACGCATGTCAGGTATTTACCTTATAATTTGCAACAATATCAAAATTACAGATATGAAGTAGCAACAAAATAATTTTTTCTTGGAGAGGAGGGTTACCACAGGGAGAAGAACTGTATTAAAGGGTGGCAGCATTAGGAAGTTTGAAAACCACTACTTTAGGGTGATTATGGGTGATTTCTACCTTGTCACAGGTCTGAGCCTTGGATGAAAAAGAATGGCAGCCATGATGTAGATTGTTTCTCAGGGAGACTAATGGACCTTTGGATGGATTTTTCATCTTTATCTTCTCCATGTGACCCTCAGTGTGGGTAAGGATGAAGTGTATTGTATAGGATGGGTCCATGAACATGTATGTTCAAAATCAGATGTAGCCACTAGCTGGCATGTGACCCTGGACAAGTAAATTTTTTTGCAGGGCTTTCATTTAGTGTGATAAAGAGAGAGAGGCTGGCTGTGTGCACTCAGTATGGAAGGCGAGACTACTCAGTATGGAGCATGTGGGCTGCAGCTGGTCCGTGTGAGATTTGCTTTCGGAAGCTTCATTCAGAACAAGAATGTAAAATATCTCACTAGTGATATTTCATCCGTGCATGGATTCAGCAGCTAAAAGGAGTGTTGAACTAATTCATGTAACAACATTAGCAAACCTTGAACATGCTACACGGAGTTAAACCAGCCATTTACCGGAGACCATGACGAAGAGTAGGCCATGCCCAGCGTAGGCACATCTTGAGGTCAAGGGCAGGTTAGTAGCCACCTGGGGTGCACAAGTAGGTGACAAAGAGGGATTGCTGCCAGCTACAAAGTGCCTTTTTGCCATAATGAAAATGGTCCTAAATGAAGCAACCTTGCACAACTCTATAAACACTTTTTAAAGGGTTTGATTTTCTGCTTTCACATGAGTGAAATTCACTCATCATAATTCCATAATTTATATAATAAATCATATCTAAGTAAAGTTGATAAAATGGTTTTCATAATTACTACACATTTAAATGATAGCATTTGGGGTATGCCAGCCTAAATAAATATATATTAGAATTCATTTCACCTGTTTGGTATTTCCTTTTAGTATTTCTTCTAGAGACTCTGGAATTACTTACATGGCTCATTACTTACAAATATATATATGTATATGTATTTGGACTTAAACACCACAGCCTCCGTAAGGTTCCATAATTCTACTCCTTTACCAAACCTGTTCCCAGGTTTAAACTTCTGATGACTCATCATGGTCTCCAAAATTCGATTTTGGAGAAAAAAGTTGTTTGGGTATTTTTTAATTTAACTTTTTATTTAAACATCATTTTCAAAAATAGGTTTTTAAAGAGAAATTTTGGAAGGCGTGAGAATCATGTATGGTGAGCCTCAGAGCTTAACTCTCACTTTCTCCTACACTGTGAATCCTTTGAAGATATGTCTATAACCATGGACAGGACTGTTTCATAAAATTCAAAGTCTGAGTTGAACAAAGGCCTCCTTAATAGACCCTCCCCTGAGCTGCAGCTGAGAGAAATAGGCAATTGATTCCAGGGTGGCCAATGGGTTCCAGATGCCTATATTTTTCTCTCCTGCCTGCTTCTTCTAGAGACCATAGAAATGTCTTGTTTTCCTGTGAAAATTCAATGTCAAACCTTGACCCCCAAGTACACCTGCAGAGACAACTGAAAATGGCTTCACTTCTTGAGTGATTCCTCCTGGAGAAGTTATTTTCTAAATGTTTCTTCTGCCGACCTCACTTGCATTGTAGGAGCGTCCAGAAGTCTGAGTTATCCCCTTTGTGGACCAGAGTCCTTCAAGAGTTCTAGACTGCCAAGACTGAGGAAGGAAGCAACATAGCCATATTATTCCAAGAAACATACCTAGATTACTTTTCTACCGATGTGACAAAATCCTGGAAGAATAAACTTAGGGGGAAATCTTTATATGTGTTTTAGTGTGAGTTTAGGGATAGACCCCCCCCAAATCACAAGTAAACTAACTGGGTGATTCTCCTAGGCACAATGGTATTTTGAGAAATTACATGAAAATAGAGCTGCACAGAAAGGGTTTGCCCCTGAGCCGTGTTATTTCATGGCTCTGTCCAGGGAGGACGTTTGTCTGTGTGGCCTTCCTCCTAGAGGTTAAGTCTTCCAACCCTTCTGATGAGAAGATGGGACAGCTTCCTCTGGAAGGGCCTCTGAAGCTTGAGCTGCTAAGGGAGTTGGGGTGTCTCTGGACTAAGGACAAAAGTATGGGTGGTTCTGGAGCAGGATGCTTCCCACTGCCTGATGCCACCATGATGTCTGCTCCTCATTGATGAGTGCGTCCAGTGTGCTTGGCTACAGTGGGTACCAGCACACTGTCACCACAAGCCCCTGAGGCAGAGCAAACATGATCTTAGAAGCTCTTCTGAATGTTTAAGGATCAGCCAAGTGATGAGCACACTGGCCACATCTCCAGGCATGGTTGGACATGGAAGGTCTCATTGTGCATATTGAACTTGGCTGTGACGTTTGCTGTACTTTCAGATACTACAAAAGAGGGGTTATCAATGTACTAATGAAATCTTAGCAACATTTTTGTCACCAATATTTTATATAAAATCATGCAGAGACATTTGAAAACATTATAGGGTGCCATTCAGATGACCACCAGTGAGATTCTAACATCTGCATTTGTTGTGCCTCTAGCTTTACTGTTTTCCCCTCGGCACCATAAAATCTTTTCATGTATCCCTTCTCGTATCTGTAAAATGTGAGCCTAGTCCCTCATTGTTTTAGATGTGAATATTAAAGGGAAAATGATATTAGTGAGGTGGGTAAGAGTGCAAATGTCTGGAGCATAGAGGACTAAAATCACACTACAAGGTCGCTGGGTTGGAGGTAAAAGCTGGAGGAGCCAGGCCGCGCACTGCTGCTCCAAACGCTGTGAGCTTGGAGTGGCCACCTTAAATCTGCCGGGATCACCATTGAGTTGGTCTTAGACTCAGTGCTACGGGCAGAGTGCCAATGGCAGGGTCTCTCAACACAAGGTTTATGATCTTTGACAAGTTGTTAGACTCAATTCTAAGATATTTCTTTTCCATTTCAGGAGTAGCAATAAAAGCAGCCACCCACGATGTCACTGTCATATTAAGTGATATGTTGAAATGTAATGGGAATGCCCATCCTTAACTAGGTCTGGCATGATGTGAGCAGAGCTAGAATGACAGATATTAAGAGGGCATGTGTGCATAAGCCCTTGCCTGGTGTCCTGCACCTCACAGAGGAGATATCACTGAAGTTATATCTGTGTTGTATTTAGAAGAAACAGTAAAAAGAGTGAAGTTGTTTGGAAAGTCAAGCAGATCAGAACTAAACACAAAGAACCAGTGACTAAAACAAAACAAAATAAAATTTCAGTTCACAACCTGTACCACCTCTGCATGACTCTGGTAAGAGCTTTTCTGGTTGCCTCAGAGGAAGATAGCTTGCTGGTTACTGCTTCTCATCAATGAGACTCCTGTCCTCCCTGAACCTTCAGAGCAGCCTGCAAGGCACAACTCCTGATGATGTCATTTGCTATATAAGCTCTCTGCCCTCCCCCAACATAAAGAACCCCTCTGGCAAGGGAGACACACTCTAACCCAGTGAGTTCCTGTCTGTCATGCCTGTCACCAGTATAGAGAGGTCAAGCAAAGACACAGAGCAAGCTGGCTTTGGGAGTATGAGGCAGCAAGGAATGACTTTCTACAGCACCTCACCTGCCCCCAGCTCCTCATGTGGCTCAACCTTTGCTTCATGCTGCCACAGAAAACAGATGGTGACATTCATAACACCATCATGGCTTTAGTGAACATCTCCAAGGCAAATGTTGCTCTCCGTGGGCATCCCTTTCCATTCTTTCTCTCATTGCTGTGGCATGGAGCTGCCTGCTAGGCTGCCCTGACAGCCTGCTCTCCCTCACCCAGAAGATGGGCATGATTGACCTGATGGGTGTGGGTCCTGAGAATTCACTGTCTTTATGAACACTCTTCTTGTCTGGGGAAGCAGACCCAGGGGACAGGTCGCACGTGGAGGGCCAGCTTCTCAGGTATCCCTGTGGCAGTAAGGAACACAGGCTAGAAAGATGCAGGTGCAGACAGGAAACAGAGTATTCTGGTTCATAGACAGGAAACAGTATTCTGGTTCATAGACAGGAAACAGAGTATTCTGGTTCATAGACAGGAAACAGTATTCTGGTTCATAGACAGGAAACGGAGTATTCTGGTTCATAGACAGGAAACGGAGTATTCTGGTTCATAGACAGGAAACAGAGTATTCTGGTTCATAGACAGGAAACAGTATTCTGGTTCATAGACAGGAAACAGTATTCTGGTTCATAGACAGGAGACAGTATTCTGGTTCATGGCAGTGCTCTGCCACAGCAGAGGCATCGCATTTCACATCATCAAAAAATCAAACAACCCAAACACTTGATTTGCCTGGTGATTTCATCACAGATACTTATAATAGAGTTTGGAGGCATCAAGGCTCTGGTAGTGAACAGATCTGTGATCATATTCAGAACCCAGTTTCATTCTTTCTTTCTCTTCTCTTGTGT
This sequence comes from Pachyuromys duprasi, assembly GCA_028658305.1. Taxonomy (NCBI): domain Eukaryota; kingdom Metazoa; phylum Chordata; class Mammalia; order Rodentia; family Muridae; genus Pachyuromys; species Pachyuromys duprasi. The sequence continues at coordinate 146,220,887 of CM053766.1, read as the reverse complement.
TTGTTTCAACTTAAACCCAGCTTCTTCTGTGGTGGCAAGGAGGCTGCAGTGGTTCCAGGCCTCACCACTTCACACAGAAAAAGAACTATTATGACAAGGACAGTTCTCTCTGAAAAGAAGATGACCTTCCTTCCTTCCTAGAAGCTATCAACAAACCTTTATGTCTCATAGGTGGTTACATATCATTCCCAGTCCAGAGACATAGCACATGCAAATTCTTCCTATTATTCAAACAATAGTGGCCCACCCATGAAGTTACGGCCAAGCCACCCCATCTTCATGACATCCAGGCACAATAAGAAGCGATCTTGAGAAAAAGATTATGTCCACGATTATCTACCAAGGGGGTTACTGAGTACCAACCCCAATCTATGCCTGACATATCTCTGCTGTTACCACTCATTCATCTTTCTGCTATGGAGAGGTAATACATAATTCTAGAAGAGACAACATGCTTCATTCATTGCCAGAATCCCATTATAATGTGTCAGAGTGTGGTGTATGTGTCTTCTGTTTACCCTTGTTTCTTGGTCATGGAAGCTTTAATGGACAGAGTATCTCACAGCATTCAGAAAGATCTGGCCCAGTGTAGCCTTGGGAGACAGAATGCGAGCTAGAAAGCAGGGAGCAGACAGCATGCAAGCGACTCTCTGCTCTGAGTGAGACCCAGAGCCTACGGCTAGGTGCATATGGCAGAAACCCAATACTAAGTATTGAGTTTCATTTTCAATGAACATTTTCCAAGGGGAAGTCATTGGAAGCCTGCCTCAGAGATCTGCGGCACTTGTTGGAATTCTGGGAAACAAGCAATGGAAATGTAGGGGTCCTCTGAAAGTCAGCGTGGGGGAGGTGTCGCCCGCACCAGCTGAATTGTGAGAGCCAATCAATCCGTCTTGCAGTTCAGGCATTGTGTGGTGGTAGGGAGCATGCCGCTTTTCCCGGCCCGTCTCTGTCAGGCTCAGTAGTGTCCTCTTTCTCCAGCTTGCCTTTCCTCGCTTTCCTCTCGATGGGCCTGGAGCTGATCTTGTCTTTCCATTAGCCACTAGTGTTCTCCTGTTGCTGGCTTCAGTTTCCAGCTTGGATAAGTGTGTGCATGACCCAAAGAACAGCGAACAGTAAGAGTGAAGTGACTGTGTTTAAACAGAGCATTCACCACCAGCCGCCTCCATTGTCCTGTCTTCTTTGTGAGGTGTCAAGGGTGTTATTTCTCTTCTAGAGTCAAGTTCCCTGGTAAGAGGAGAGAAAAGTGGAAAACAATATTAGAATGTCCATCATCACACTCTGCACCAATCACATCTTTCCACTTGCTTCAAGAGACTTCACATTAACAGCAAGGTCAAGGTTACCTTTGGTCGATGACACCATTTGGATTTCCTCTAGACATTGCTCTCCTTGTGTTTCATCCACAGCTGTAGTGAGGAGGTCACTGTGAATCCAGACTCCCATTGAAATGTCAGGATATGCCTATTTCATTCTGAGAGCCTTTCTAGCCAGGCCATACCCACAGTCAGGAGCTGGCTTGACCCATTGAAAATAAGGGCTGGAAGTGATGGAGATCATATGTTCAGGGGAAACTCTCTAAACTGGATGGAATTATTGAAACGCAGCCCTGTTCCTTCAGATGGACCATTTGCACAGGCTTTCTGGATCTATCACTGTGTATCCAGAGGGCTTGTGCCTTGGAAGAGTAAGGGCCTCTGTGATGCCTCGTGGTGCATTTCCCCCTTGTCTTGCTTTCTAGTCTTTCTCAGCCTATTCCCCTCCCTCAAAATAAACTACTTATGTCCAGGCCTTTGTCTTCTTAAAGCTGACTTGGGGGGAGTCCAAACCAGGACAGTTACCACTGTTGCCAGCACCGCAGTGCCGTCCAAAGCAGTCCTCCCATACCACAGTGGTATGTGAGGCTTTTCATCATTTGAGTGTGCTGGCTTCTGGCTGTCAGTTGCCCAGGCTGGCTGAGTATTTATTTGGTGAGCTAAGACTAATTGAATCCACTCTGAGTGACCCAGTCTCCCCACTGCTGCCTGGAGTCGTCTTTTTATGCACTATAGTCATTGTAATCTCCACAGGAGCCCAGTGCCCCTCCAGATCCATTCCTTTGTTTCATAGATGACATTGGAAAGGTTCATTATGCATGGCAGGATGAGGGGCATTTGTTCAGAAAAAAAAAAAAACCTAGAACCCCTGCACAGATGTAGCCCATGGCAGTTCAGTGTCCAAGTGGGTTCCATAATAATGGGAACAGGGACTGCCTCCGACATGAACTGATTGGCCTGCTCTTTGGTCACCTCACCCTGATGGTGACCTTACCAGGCCACAGAGGAAGACAATGCAGCCACTCCTGATGAGAGTTGATAGACTAGGATCAAAAGGAAGGAAAGGAAGACCTCCCCTATCAGTGGACTTAGGGAGGGGCATGTGTGGAGAAGGGGGAGGGAAGCGTGTGGGAGGGGAGGAGGGAGGGGTCTATGGGGGGATACAAAGTGAATAAAGTGTAATTAATAAATATTAAAAAAAGAGCTCTCTGCACTGCAGTGGATGCAGAACGAAGGCAAATCAGTTCAGACAGGGGCAGTGTTGGATTATTCTTTTAGATTTCATCAGATTTTACGTGAGATGGGATTTAAAAAAATGAACCATGCATCAGATGGGAGTTTTTCCATTGTTCTTACAGAAAGACCAACCTATACTGGCTCAGGCTGCTGACAGAAATCATTGCAACATGTGGCTGAAAAGCTCATGATCGCCTTGGATTCATCTGTCAAAGCCAACACACAATGTCATCTGGGCCTCGGCTGCCTGCCACTTGATGTCACCTTTGTGTGCTTGATGTGTTCTATGTGCCTCTGGCCTTTTCTAGCTCCAGGTTCATGTTCAGAAGAATGTGTGAGTCTCTCTCCTGGGCACTCTTCCTTGATCGGCTTGGTTCAGTTATAACCATTGCCAGAACCAGTCATCATGGCCCATGAGATAGTGGCCTTTATTAGTATGTTTGTCAGTTTTCTACTAATATAACAAAACAATGGAGATTATCATCTCATTATGAAGAAAGGTTTATTGTGCCTCCTGAGTTTGGAACTCTCCACCAGTAATTGCCCAGTTGCTTTGGAACTGTGGTGAGGAAGAACATCATGGTGGGTCACAGAAGGAAGGGCAAAGCTGCTCACTCATGGTAGCTGAGACGTGAAAGAGAGAGAGAAGAGGGGACCAACAGTCCAAGCCTTCTTTAAGGCATGCATCCTGTCTCCTAAGACCTCCCACTAGGCCTCACCTCCAAAAGTATCACACATCGACTTTAGGAGGAATCCGACATTCACACTGCTGCAGTTGCCCATGCATTCTGCATAGGCTTCATGGGTGAGTGGAACTTCCTGTCAGAATGGATAGACTGAGTGTGATGAAAGATTGCTTCCAGAGTGGGAATTTTAGGATAATTCGAATTAAGGGGTGGGTGAGGGGTATAAACACTAAAGTTCCAGTGCACTTGACATTGTAAGTTTCTTGGTACATATTTATTGAATCCTTCTGTTCAAGACCTCCCTAGAAACCAATAAGAACAGAATAACCATGTCAAAAAGCCCATTACCTAATTGAGGTGATTAAAAAATGTAAATGGCTGGCATTCATGCCATTGTCATTCAGAGACACATTTCTTACTCCTGTGAGGCTGTGAGCTATTCTCCCTCATGATTAATGCAGTGTCCCTTTGCCCCCTGATCCCTGTCATTCCCCATCACCCCCAAGGAGAGTCCTAATACTTCCTGTCTTTGAAGAGCCTTATCCTTAGGACCACAGAGGGGAAAATGCCTTTCATTTCTCCTTCCTTAGCCAGATTCTCTTCTGGAGTTGTTTTTGTTGGTGTGAATTAAGAAGAGCACAGGATGAGGGGGAGTCTTTGTCGTCCTTCAGTTGCTTCTGCAGCAGTAGGGGATGCAGCCTGAGAGGAGATGCAGGCAATTTTGTACTTGTACCCAGCAATAAATTGGAGTGTTTATTCAAGCACAGATGATGGAAAAGGCTATGCTTTTGAGGAGCCAAGTGATGTAGTGTGGTCAAATTCTCCTCAATTGGAAGCAAAATGTGAGCTTTTAAGGGAAATGAAGGAACATATTAGTCAGGTTGCAGGGGTCAAGTGTATTTGCTGTATGGAAGATACAGTCACTGGGGGCATATGGTAGCAGAGTGTGGCCTTGCTGGCAGGGATGGCTCATTTGGAGCTGGAGTCTGCAAATCCTTCTGCACAATGTGAATCCATGTGTCTTTAATACTTTATTATGTGTGAAAATGATGTATTTTATTGAGGCTTTGTACCTAATTTTGGATTTCTATCTTGCGTTTAAAAGAAGGACACTTATATAACTTTAGACCCTATAAAATCCAGAAACATATATTTAAGAGATAAAAATAAAAGTTAGAAAGTAATTTTAAAATTATGCTTTATTACATCTGATTTTTTTCAAGAACAAAATATTTAGACTTTAGTGAATGCCATAGCATGAATGAGCATTGCTTTATTGAGTGGACATGACTCAACACACTTAACCATTTCTGAACATGTGATTTTCCAGAAACATGTTCTTGAAGCTCTGACTATTTCACGTTTCATTTAGTACTGAAGCTTAAATGGCTTAGCTAATCCGGTAAGGCAAATGGTCTAAGTGGTAGAAGCACACTGCTAGTGAGAGCCACTAAGTGAAGACCCTGGCTCTCCAATTATAGTCAGTTATGCAAAGAACCCTTTTTCTGGCTCAACTGATTCATCTGGCAGTTTTTCAGATGGTGCATTTACACACTTTTAGTACATGTGTGTAAAAGCTCTTTGTTTTTAAATGTTTTTATGTAGATGACACACTTCTACCTAGTTTGTAGTGGGTGGGACATACAAACGTTTTAGCGTCTACTGATCTTAAACTTCTGGTAAGGAGATGCTTAGTATTTATTTCTCAAATGGTCTTTCCATAGAGCAAGCTACTTTAGGAAAGCAACAAGTTTTTCACTAGCTATTCAAATGTCGTTTTGAAAGATGTATGTTTGTCTGTGGGTGTCTACGTGTGCTCTCTGAAAATATCAGCTAGGAGCATACTTACGGGGTAATCATGTTTTTCCCAGAAAATTGTAGAAATGCATAGTTCATATTTGAAAATACTTTTTACGCAGAGCTATTGTGTATGTGAACTCAAGAATGCATCTCTGTGATACTTGTAGAACACACGTGGAAATCAGAGGACAGCTTGCAGACGTTTCTCCTTCTGCCAGGCACGTTCCAGAGCTTGCCATCCTGCTGGGGGCCAAACACACTTAACCACTAAGCTACCTCACTGAACCAAAGTCGCCACTTAAAAGAAAACTAGTTACATGTCTATAAAGTGCAAAAGAAGATCTGAGATCAAATCCCTACTCTATCTCCAAGTAGCATACAGAATTTACTATTTTAAGCAATAACTGGTTATTCCATTAAATTGAACTTATCCACAGAACACCATGCTACAATCCTATGAAAACAAGGAAGCTAGGGATGGCACTGTGCTTGTCCTGTGCTCTTCCTTTAGGACCATCCCTGCCTTAGCTGTTGATATTGGACACTTATACTCAGTATAGTGCTGCCAACTCAAATGTCAAGTTATTAAATCAATATATGTTTTCTCATTTTTGATTGGCATGTGATGAATATATGACATTTCTAATGGTTCTTTCTCTCCAAAAAGCTATGTGGTTTCTCCATAAAGCTCTGGGGACTGGAGATCAGATAACTCTAGCCATCAGCTAATTCTGACCTAGATAAAAGATAGACTTAAAATTCAGGAGACAGCAACATTAGAGGTCAGATAACTCATGTTTTTTAGTGCTTAGATCAGTAACAGAGATGGAGTGATTCAAGTTCTCCAGACAAAAGCTATTGGCAGATCTAGGGTTAGAATCCCAAGTCACCAAATGCCCAGGATAAGGAGGTACTCTTACCAGGTCCCTTCCCCAGAGGACCTCTTGTGATCCCTTCATCAGCTGGATTTTGTTTGGGTTTAAATCTGATTTGGGAATGTTTCTGTGTTACAGAGCAAAATGACTGTGTAAGAGGGCTTGAGGCTGGTTTTGAGTACTGAAAACTCTTTTCCTTCTCTTCTGCCACTAAAACTGTGATCTTTCTTTTACCCATGAAAATAAGAAATGGAGAAGAAAACAAAATTGAACAAACTCCATCTCATTTGTCTCACTGGAAGACTTGATCAGCTCCACATGAAGGCCAGTACCTTTTCCTCTGCCCCCTTTTGCTCCTAATGTGTGCTGATGGAATCGGGATTCTAGCTCCATTTTTTACTTTGGAATGAAATATTTTGTTTAAGGTGTGCAACCAGCTCGTAGACAGCCATCACATATGGCTGTTTAAACCCAAGTTTAAGCTAATTAAGGTGAATAATATCCTCATGTGGCTCATGGCTGTCTTGTTGGTGAGCACAGGCATAAGAAAACTCCACTAATCTGTAAAGCTGTTCATTAATCTCCAAAGCATTTGTATGTTTTTCACCTTCTAAAATATAGAAAACTATTTTGGAGAGGATTTGAGAAGCATTGAAGAATATAGGTATTCATGAACCTACTAGAAATTTCTTGGCAGGTTAGGTTTGAGTGAGATATGCAAAGAAAAGAATTTGGAGAAGATAAAGGTATCATTCAGGTCAGGTTCAGGTGAGGGCTTTCTTCTGGGTTGCAGGCTGTCTTCTTGTATCTTTATCTTTTGGGAAAGAGTTAGAAGTTCTCTGGTTTCCCTCTATAAGGACACCAATACTGTCCCTGCCATTCAGTCATGATGTCTCATTCTTATACTGTAATTACCTCCTAAAGAACTCATATCCAAATGCTGTCACACTTGATATAGGAATGAGGGGGCACAGTCAATCTATTGCAATAACAATCTCCATATCAATAGAGAGTACATGTGTGCTTGTTGGGGAAGGGGTCGTCCTCTGTGTGGGGCCAAACAGGACATAGATCATGAAGAGACTGAGTATCCAGCTCTACAGACAATGGAATCTTCTAGAGGCAGGAGGTGGTGAAGTAGCTTCAGGAAGTGCAGTGAAGGGCTGAGCAAAGAGAGATGAAGGAGAAAGTAAGGCATTGGCTCTAAGCTTGGATCTTTGCCATGTCAATGGATTGTCAAGAGGAAAATGGGCTCTGGGGAGGATGCATGTGTCATCAGAACAATCCTTTTTAATGCCTTTAGTAGTTGAGTGCATGTTAGGAAGAGAGAAAGCTCTCTGGCACCTTCATCCCTGTATCATATGTTTGGTATCCTACTCTGGGGAGTTCCTTCTTCATTGCCAGGGACTCATACAACTTGCTCCTTCCCATGCCAGACTTCTTCAGGGTTGGTGAATTAGTATGAATAAGGTGGGGACAATAGAGTCAATGTCAGGCTGGGCTAGAAGTTAAAATTATTTTGGTGGGTAGTAGGAAGCAATAAATGGCCTTTGCTTTCATTTGCTATGGTGAGCTTGCATCTGGTCTAGGGATGGGCACAGTTTCTAAACATAAATGATTTGGCTGCATATTATCCATCTCACAGGAGAGCCATGGATCTAGCAGCTTGCATCAGTCCTCATCCTCCCTGCCTCCATCAGGGCTTGAGTCTACTATGCTCTGTGTCCCTATACGTACAGCAATGCCAGGTTATGACAGGCCTCTCAACTCCACCCCATTTCCTTTGATACTAAGAAGATAGCTTCTTAGAGTTTTGGAGAAGTCTACGTAACTGGTACAGTCAAGGAGCAAAATGAGTGTTAGCTACAGAATCTAATGTCTAGCCTTAAGGAGAGTTTGAAAATGCTCCGGACTCCTAGAATCCCACTCCAAATGGGATGATGACTGCTATGGTTAGTTTTCTGTTCCCTCTACTCTGAGCAGAAGACAACCCCCTCAAAGGGACTGAGACCTTCAACTGTATTCAAATTCAACATGTTTTCTCTTGGAGTAGAGAAAACAGGAAAAAGTTTAAATGGACTATGAAAGGTGCTAACCTGAGAGTTACCAAGGTGACTAGTGGATACTGGAAGTGTGACTCAGCCCGTCACATTCTCAAGGTCCTATCAAATGCCAGACACAATGTACACATGGCCTGAGGAAGAGATGATAATGGAATCCATGGCTTTCCTAGGGTTTGGAGTTCTCTTAGATCCTTCTGAATCTCCTCTGAACTCTTTCTGGAAGCTTCCACACTTTTGAGAGTAACCAGTGTACAGTCAACTTAGCCTAAATGTCTTCCTCTCTGCTGGATTTTGAAGGACTTTGGTGAATTATGGTTTTGCTACACATTGCGTTACTTCCCAAGGACCAGGAAGCAATGCAGAGGGACGTTCTTGTTTCAAAACTCTGAAGGATTTTGTATTGGAGGTAGGGTAGACATAGAACAAAGTGGAAAGGGAAGGGTACAGTGGAGAGGGAAAAGGCAAGGAGATGAGAGGGGAGAGAATTGGCCCCAATGAATGTGTATAAAAGTCCCATATGGAAACCTGCTGCTTTGTAAACTGATTTAAGAAGTAAAAATAAAGTGTTTTTAAAAATACATTGGGAATAAATCCTCATGAATAAACCACTTTCCCTCATAGAAGATAAAAATTGCCTGGCCATCCTTTTGGGATGCAAGGGGTGGACCAGAAAAGGGGCCATGTGGAGAGTGGTGCTGATCGCTAGAGACTGCAGAAGGCAGGATGCTGGCTGCTGGCTTATGCAAACTCAACCTCCAACCCTGGGGTGAAGACCTGGCGTGCACAGAGGGGAGACAGCTGTGTAAACTGCAGGGTGGGTATTTATAGTCTTGGTGAGGCGTGCAGGGCCAGCCTAGAGCCTGCCAGTGGCCATACCATCAGCTTGAACCTTGTGTCCGGGACCAAGTTTTCTGTTTCTTCCTTCTTGAATGATGCAGGAGATTCCATAACTCAGTCTCTGTGCCTGTGAGGGAGAGGCTGTGGCCATAGCATTCTGGGCACTCGCGAATCGTGGCTCTCCGCTCTCACTTTCAAAAAGCAGGACAGCATTCCAGTTCTCAAGACGTATAGAGTTGTATGTATTCTCAAAGACGAACTGTAATCCCCATAAGGGCACTTTCCCTGACTCCAAGTGCTCTGGGATAAGGTCAGAAAATGCATGCCTAGACAATGGACTCAGACATAGACTTTGGTGCCAGCTCGGCTGATTGACGTCTGAAGTGAAAGTGTAGTAGGATGTGGTGACATGGTACGGGAAGGGAACTCGATGCATAAGTGAGGGACACATAGATGCATTTTAATTCTTATATTTTCCATTTTTATTAACATTAATTGCACAAAATAATGCTTTATTTATTTACTTACGTGATATTTTAAAGCATATATTTATGTGTGTGTTCTTTGATCACATTTATTTCCCTGACTACTCTCCCTTAGCTCTCCCTCTCCTGCTGTTTTACCTTCACTGATGGCACCGATGGTGCCAGCTTCTCTTTAGATACCAGAGGAGTTAATGCCTTGGCAGAGGGCAAACAGCTGCACCTCTCTTCCGAGCCTAGGACCAATATCTGAGAAGGGTTAGCAGGCCTGTGAGTCGGGCTAGCAGACAAGAGACAATGTGTTAGGAGTCAAGACTGTGAGCTGAGGATCTGGGTCATGGGGCTCCCAAGAAGATCCAATATGGGTATCTGAAATGAGTTCTGTGTGCTTTGGTCATGGGAAGGAGAACAGGAGAGAGACAGAGAACAGGAGGAAGGGGGAGGAGTGCGTGCTAGAGTGCAAAAGGGTGAACACACAGCTCTGTAATGGAAACTTGGCACCCAGCCTCCACTTTCTTTGCTTCCTCAGTACATGCAGCTTGAACCTCAGATTGAGAACTGGGTTTCCTTCTGGGCTAGCAGCGGCCCACAGCATCTCTCTGGCTCCTTCTTGTCACCGCTTCCCAGAGACCACAGCCCTACAAGTTTCCCCTGGTGGTGACTTGTGACATGGGAGCCTGCTGTTTCCCCTGCTCAGCCCCTGCCTCCCTCCTTTTCTCTGACTAATTAGGGCAACATGCAACTTTCAGGGCCTGGCAGATGAGAAGCCAAGAATGCTGTGGACTGGGGCCAAGTGTTTTTGTTGACATTGCTCTAGTGTAGCTTTGCGGAGCAGCCTCTTTGCTGCAGCAGGGAACGCCAAGGAGCCAGTGAGGTCAGTTAGGACAGAGCAAGGAAGAGAGCAAGTGTGGACACCCTTTGCAGATCTGTTTCACCTTCCCCTGCATCCTAGTGTTTCAAGTGCCCACCCTTTGCCCTTTCTCTCCAAGTGCAAGACTGGAATATCCCATGTCATAGATAGCCAAGTTCTAGGAAACGACACTGAGCAGCTTGCCATGCACAGAGTGAGATTGTATAACTGTTTGAGTCTTGTCTGTGCTACTTTCCAGGTGGGCCACTCATCTTCATAATAGTTCCTGGGGGAGGTTCCTACCCCTATTGTAAGGTGCCCGCCCCTTTCCCAATCCATCTCCTTGTAATCCATCTCCTGTGCCTTGTAACTAGGGTGAGCCCTTGTATCCAGTAATCTGCTAGGAAGTTGGCCTTTGAAACCATTGGTCCTGGATTCAGATTTTTCTTCTGCAACTTGTTCATTGTGTGACAATAGCAAGTTGCTTCCATTTCATTTCCTCATTTTCAAAAATGAAGCTAATATTTCCACATAGGCTTATTCTGAATATAAAACATGCTGAAAATGAAAAGTTGTTTGTACATAATAGTTGCTCAATAAGCAGGATGACAAACTCTATGGAAAGTATTCTATATGGCCATAGATTACCTATGATCTTAGACAAGTCACTTCTACTTTGAATTATTTGCTTCAGAGGTAAAGAATCCCTGAAACCATCTCATCTCCCAGATTTTTGAGGAAACCAAACTGAACTACAACACTATCAAACTTTGTTCTCACTGAACTTTGTTACTATCATTATTATTATTATTAATATTTTCTCAGACTGAACATCATGTTGTATCAGTGATCGGTGGTCAAGTCTATTTTTGTTGAGATAAAAGTTTGTAGGTTTTGGAAGGCTAAAGTGCTGTCTTAATACTGTCTAATTCCTGAAGCTATTGAATCATTATGTGAAAAAATCCTCTAATTTTCTGCTACAATAGCTGGCTTTGCTTTTATATCTCTTAATTGGTATCAGCTTTTCTCTTAGAGTCACAGATCCATGGAAACTTGGCAAAAGACTTTGGGAGTCATTGGAAGGAATACTCCTGCTTCTTTGCAAGTCTTCAGGGTCTTTCTGAACATTAAGACTGAAGGTTTACAGAGCACCCTTCTCTGACCCACACTGTGAAGACAGACAATAGAATGACCACTCTGCCAACCACAGCATGACTATTTAGATACCACGTGGAGTGGCAGATATTGAATACTCTGACCGTATCTGTTGTTCTGAACTTGGTATGGCTCACTGGCACCAAACAGATTCCAGAACCTGAATCTCATTGTCCAAGGTCTTTGCTGTGCTTCAGAGCTTACTTTGGAGCTCCTTGTCATAGCTTAGAAAAGTTGGAGACAGGGATGAAGAGCTGGCTCAGCAGTTAAGAGCACACACTGCTCCTGCAGAGGACCTGAGTTCAGTTCCCAGCTCCGACATCTGGTGACTCACAACAACCTAGAATCCCAGCTCCAACCTTCATAGATACTTGCACTGAAGTGTGCATACACACACAAACACACATAGACATGCTTTTAAAAATAAGAAATAAATAAAAAGAAAAGCTAGAGAATTAATGTTTCTGGAAACAGCCTTAAAGTCATGAGAAAGAAAGCATGGGTAGACCAGTACCGTGTTCCCTCACATCTTGGCTATATGAGATGCTTTTCCTCTGGCTCATAGTGCTTTCAAAGAGGCCCAGTGATCCTCACTTATTTTAGCAACTGGCTTGAAGTATACATGCCTTCCCTGCTTCTCTACTCCTTGGCACATTTGTCCTGGGATGACATCTGTAAGTCAGAAGTGCTCAATTCTCATCTTAGGGGATTCTCCTGACCTAGCATATGACAAAGAGAACACCAGATACCTCTCCCTGACACATTCAATGCCTTTTAATACCGTACATTTGTGTTTTAAGACTGCTTGTTGGAGTGTAAGGCCGCTGACTTCACTCTTTCTTTATGAGTTCCTGGAGTTTTTTTTTTCTTGACATCATTTTTAGTTATAGGATCAGCCTTTCAGGTTAAACAAGTTACCCAGAACTTTGGAACCCTTTCTTATGTGGTGTTCTAGTAATTTTGGCCAAGTTAATATATGTAGCTGACATGGAGGTTCTTTATATTTGGGAACTGAAATGATTGTTTATTGGACAGTTTCACCTCTTCTCTAACTACGGGTGCTTTTCTGGCTATATGCCTAAGTTTTAATTAGATAGCTTGACAACTTCCATTTCAGATGAGGGATGCATGTGAGGAAAATCTGAATTCCCTTGCTGCTGATAATACCTGCAGCTTTTGAAGTTAGATGCAGATGAACACTGTACTTTCCAGAAAGGTCTAGGACCCTAACTTATCCATGCATAAGGTAAAAATGGTGACTTCAGCTTATACTTATAAAACACCTTCTGTGATCATACAGGTATCTGGTGCTGGGGAGGTAATGCTCGTAATCTCCAGTGGACTGCTGTGAGACTGAAACTCTATAATGAAGGTAGAATCACTGTAAGAATAGAGGCTAGGAGATGGTCATTTCAGAATATTTGATCCCATTGTGAACTCCGAAATTGTGAACTATAAAACCCCATTTCTTTGGTATGGTTGAACCCTATCACACACCTTTAATCCAAGAACTTTCTGTTTATTGTAAACAGATGATTATGGTGTCGTTCACTGAACCCCTGTGCACACATTTGATCCAAGAGCTTTCTGTACACAGTGTTTAATTAAGTTAATCCTAGGTCAAGGGGCAGAGCAAGAAACCAGCTGACAGGAGTTAAAGTGAAGGAGGGACTTTGAGTGAGAGGTATTTAAGACAGTGTGAAGAAGAAAGGGATTAGCTCAAACTCTGGCTTTAGTTTAGGTTTCAGCTACTCAGCTCCCTGGTGTTTGGGGCTTTGAGCTAGCAAACCTTTGGCCTTGGGTTGTTTTTGCTTGTTTGTTTTCGACCCTTTGCTCCTGGGCTGTCAGCTGAGCTAGTGAGACTTTTAGTTTTTTTTTTCCATCCAGACCTGAGCTGAGAAAGAAGGTCAGCTTGTTACTTTTTCTGCCTCTCTGAGCTATCAGGTTTTCACCCCAGCATCTGGCTCCAGAGTTTTTATTGGTAAAATAGAACGGTTGGGATTTTCCGTCTTTTAAACAACAGATGGTGGTCTTTAGCCCTACATTGACTATTTCAGAACATCACATTGTGTGGTTTGGTGCATCTTGTGGTCTATGTGAATGCCACTGTGCTGAAGAATTAGACCCTTATCTTGTACTTAGAGCCATTTTTAAAACACTTTTATTATTTAAGACAATTTTTAAATTTAATATATTTGATCATATTCTTCTCTCCCAAGTCCTTCCAGATCCTCTCTCCCCTTCTACCTACATAACTTTAAGTTCTTTCTTAAAAGGCAAAAACCCAGTACAGCCATTTTTCCAAACCATTGCTATTCTAGACATTTCAGAAGTGATGATCTCCCATAATTCTTTTCCTTAGGTCCAGGCCACTAGAAAGAGCTACCATGTTGACCATCCTTCATCTCCAATAACCCCAATGCTAATCTCAGGCTCTCATTTCCCTATCTTTGTCTTGATGGATTTGTCCATGGTGTTCAAGACTGCTAATTTTTCTTCCCTGGATTATTTCTCCCTACTTTTTATGATTTCTTTTTTCCATTCCTCTCATAATCTTTTGTTGAATTCTTTTAACCTCCTGTTCTCTGGAGAAATACTAGGTTCTCAAAGATTTTCTTCTTCTATTTATTCTCATTAATCATCACTAACTATATGGATGTATGCAAGGAGTCTCCCTCTAGTCATGAAACCTACAGAAACGCCATCTGGACTATATCCCATGGCCTTCTCTGTTTGAGATCTCTTTTGTATTAGCTCTCTTGCTATATGATTCTTTGCTGATAATCTTATCAGTAGAAACTTCAGACTCAGCATGCCTTAACAGGGCAGGGAACATCTTCCCACAAGTACTCTTTCCTCTTTATCCTTGGTGCTGACGCTTTCATCTCCATGGTCATCCTGTCTAGAGACCTTAGCATTGCTATGCTCAGCCTCAACATGCCTTCTATAGTCTTCTTTTTCCTTCATCTCGTACTTTATGAAATCTTGTTCTGGGTCCCTTACAGGCCACAGCTTTAGGGATGGTGAAATGATGCTTTAGTTTGGGTAGCCCCCAATAATTAGATTCTGAGCATATGTTCAACTGAAGTTGGTTTATGTGAGATGATTTAAACAAATATGGTGGTGGTATAGATACTGGAAGGCTAAAGCAGTCCACAGTGACTCAGCAGAGTCCATTGTTTCCATCTCTTCCCATATCCATAGTATCATATCTCTAGCTTAAATTTGGCTCTTGTGAGAGTATCGATGTCATGATAATCATTCAATGGCTACAAGTCTAGACTGTCTCCCTCACTATTGTTGGTTATTAAACATTTCTTAGCATGTCATTGGGTGTAGGAAATTGAGAAAGAGAAGAGACATCCATCAACCAAATATACTTTATCAAGAAATTTATCTTGTAGACATTAGTTTATTCACACCATGGGAAACTCTGGAATTCAGTTTAGAATGCATTGCTCACTGTCATCCGTCTCAAGCAATGAAGTATTTATATATAGGTTCCTTCCTGTGATTGGATAGAGGATTTTTTCTGTGGGACCCAGTAAGATTGAGCAGTCAAAGGAAACCATCTGATAGCCCTCAAGATGTCTTAAAGGAATCCATGCGGTACAGAGAAAAATGATTACTGGTTATGGTACAGGCTTTCAAGAATGGGTAAAGACTGACATTCAGTTGTTAGTAATGTGTGGTGACATTTTTTTTTCTTCTCCAGAACTTGACCTCATGGATCTCATCGGGGAAGACAGAAAATGGATGGTGGGGAGGAAGCTGATGCAGGTGAATGATACACTGACTTCTGAAGATGCAGGACTTCGGAGCAGCAAGAACTGCACTGAGCCAGGTAACAGTGGTGGCTATGTCCTAGCAATGGCTGCCATTTTCTTTGAGTATGGCTGAAGATGTGCTGGGTGACGTTTCTTTAAGTTCTGATCTGGAAAGATTTTAAAGATGTTTAGGGTTTATATATCAGAAATTCACATTTGATTTTAACAATATGACAATCCTGTATCTAAGACCTGACTCATCTTTGATGTGGATAAACAGTTGTCAATGTGTTCCAAAAGGCCTTAGATCTTTTGATATGGAAAGTGTTTCATGAAGTCATGCATGTCTACTCCATTTTGGAAAGATGAGTAGAAGGAGCTTCCCTTACCTTACCAGGTATCTTAATAATAATTTCTCAAGCATAAATGGAAAGAATGAAGACTAGATACTTGTATGTCTAACCACAAAGTACTATATAACCTATGGTTCTAGAGTTGCAAGGTTTATGTTACTGTGTTATTAAAGGCTCACAAGGAATATCTTCAAAGGTCAGTGATATATGTGGAAGCTATGTTAGCTATAAATGAAAATGGCCATGAAGGGTTTGAATGCCATTTCTGAAATGGATAGTTATGGATGGCCTAAGAAGCAAGACATATCAAGGACTGGTCTGAACAGACCGGAGAGGGAAACTGTAGGTTCTGCTACACGGACTCCATTGGTGATCTTTTCTGGTAGTCAAACAGTTTTTCAACATATTTCTTCAACTAATAGGCAAATGGTAAGTTGGATGTAAGAAGACAGTAATCACAGTACAGGAAATCTCACTTTTATTTTTGGGGTGAAAAGAGCAGAGTGAAATGTGGCATGGTGGTGTAACCTTCTTTGAGTTTGTCTATATGCAGGATTCGTGGAGATGGCTTTCTTTGTGGGGAGAAGTCTTGCTGTGAGTGGCATTGCTTACTCTATTCGGAATGCCTTTCCCATAGACATAGATGTAGAAATTTCAGGTACATTGAAAGCCATTCCGAGGGGAGAAATGACTCGAATTCGGAGGTAACAACAGAAATGTCCACACTGATAACAAACAAAACAAAACAAAATACAAACTTAGCATCTACTGAGGTTGTTAAGGGAGGGTACAGAGAAGAGATGAAAGGTTTTAGGGAGAAATTAGGTAGGAGGCAGTGAAAGAGAGCTAAGGCCTGCTTGACAATGAAGACTATGATGTGCATATGTGGAAATGCCATAATTAAAGTTAAAATTAATATATGCTAATTAAACATTAAGAAAATAATGGTTGCAAAGGAATATGCTGCCAGAATTGATACCCTCACTTTACTCATCTACAGACTATAGGAACTAGAACTCACTCTGGGACCTGACTCAGAACCAAACTACAGGGAAGACGGGCATGCCTGGAGCAGAGTTCTAGTCACACTCTAGCCTATCGGGGCCTGCATTCTTCAAGAACAACCCCTCCTTCCCCCAAACTGTGGGGATGCTCCCTTGCCTGAATGCTGTTCCTGTGAAATATCTCTAACTGCACCCTGGATGATAATATTCAATGACAGTTTAAATCAAATGAATAGTGCTAGAGCAATGGCTCCGTGATAGAGTGCTTCCAGAGCACCAGGTTTTTATTCCTAGCACGCAGATGTCTGTAACTCCAGTTCTGAGAATCCAGTCCATTCTTCTAGCCTTTTCATGCACTGGGTATATCTATGGTACATAGACATACATGTAGATAAAACACCTGTATGCATAAAATTCATTACAATCTGATCAAATGAGCCCAAACAACATAAAATAAAACATGCAGATGCTCCGGATGTTCAGTTATATTATCCACATGTCAGGTATGCAATTGCTGCATGTGACAGACAGCTGCTGCAAGTGGGCAGCATGAGCCCTAGAACATGTTTTTCATCATGGAAGAGATTGCTGGTCAGGCTGTTCTAAAACTTCCGGTGGTCTCTGGACACATTTTCTGTCTCACTAGCTCACTTGCAGACATCTCAAGAATGAAGAGCAGGTGCTTGTATCTGTTATCTCCATTTTCAACCTTCTAACCTAGATCTTGGAGTCATGTCTAAGTTTGAATACTAGTTTGAAACCTATGGGCTTTGGGCGACATAATAAGATTCTCTCAGCCTGTCAGCTCCTGAGAAACTATGGTAATCATGCTGCCCTTTCGCAGGTGGTAACTGGTGCTGCGGTACTAAAGTATGTACAGTTTAGGACCTCTTGTGTGAGTTGAAATGCAAACTTTGATAAGAGTCCCTGTACTCTGCACAAAGTTTGGCTATGACTCTCAGCATCTGCTTTAATACCCTGCTGGGTAGAGTCTTTCAGAAGCCCTCTGTGGTAGACTCCTGTCCTGTTCCCTGTTTTCTCCCTCTTCTGATGTCCATCCCATTTGCCTTTCTGAATTATGACTGATCATCTTACCCAGGGTCCTTCTTCTTGCTTAGCTTTTTTAGGTGCACAGATTTTAGTAGGTTTATCCTATATTATATGTCTAATATCCACTTAAGTGTGAGTATATACCATGTGTGTCTTTCTGCTTCTGGGTTACCTCACTAAGAAAGATCTTTTCTAATTCCCACCATTTGCCTGCAAATTCCATGATTTCCTTGTTTTTTTATTGCTGAGTAGTATTCCATTGTGTAAATGTACCACAATTTCTATATCCATTCCTCAACTGAGGGACATCTGGGTTGTTTTCAGATTCTGGCTATTATGAATAAAGCTGCTACAAACATGGTTGAGCAAATGTCCTTGTTGTGTACTTGAGCGTCTTTTGGATATATGCCTAGGAGTGGTGTAGTTGGATCTTGAGGTGGCACTTGTCTGAGAAAGCGCCAGATTGATTTCTAAAGTGGTTGTACAAGTTTACATTGTGACCATCAATGGAGGAGGGTTTCCCTTTCTCCACATCCTCTCCAGCATGTGTTGTCACTTGAGCTTTTGATCTTAGCCATTCTGATGGGTGTAAGGTGAAATTTCAGGGCCCTTTTGATTTGCATCTCCCTGATGACTAAGGATGTTGGGCATTTCTTTAAGGACAGGAGCTCCACAAGGAGAACAACAGAACCAAAACTGGGGACAAGGTTTTTTGTTTTTTTTTTGTTTTGTTTTGTTTTTTTTTTTTTGAGACTGATACTCCAACTAAGGACTATTCATGGAGATAACCTAGAATCCCTGCACAGATGTAGCCCATGGCAGCTCAGTGTCCAAGTGGTTCCCTAGTAAGGGGAACAAGGACTGTCTCTGACATGAACTCAGTGGCTGGCTCTTTGATCACCTCCCCTGAGGGGTGCAGCCTTACCAGGCCACACAGGAAGACAATGCAGCCTGATGAGACCTGATAGGCTAGGGTCAGGCGGAAGGGGAGGAGGTCTGCCCCTATCAGTGGACTGGAGGACAGGCGTGGAAAGAGATGAGGGAGGAGGGGTGAGTTTGGGAGGGGACAAGAGAGGGGGCTACAGCTGGGATACAAAGTGAATAAATTGTAATTAACAAAAATAAATCAATTAAAAATAAAGAAATGCAAACTTTGTCTACTGGAAGGTGTCCACCTCCTCTCCATTTCAGGTGAGTTACAATGCAAGCACCCTAGAACCACAATTCTATAGGCACTCTCTGCAAGAGGTAGCCACGGTAGGTCTGTCATCACCCATGCTCTCCAGTGGGCCAGAGATGAGCAGCTTGATCAGCTGACAGGCAATATATACTGTCATCTCCGCTGACCACCTGTGACTAGTAGTGATGTCATCATAACATGTCATACATGCATGACCTGGCTGGCTCAGTGCCTTCCCAGATGCACAGATACTGTATGAGATAAAAATTAAAAGTCAAATCGCAGGCAAGGCTGTGATTTACTGTTATTACTTTAATAGTGCTGTCAACCCCCATTCCATTGGGGTTATATCTGAAGACCCATAGTGGATGTCTGAAATCATGGTAAACACAGTACCCTGCCACATATGTGCATTTTTCTCATATGTGCATACCTATAATAACATTTAATTTAATGGAGATGAACAATAATGACTACTAATGAAATAGAACAATTCTATCAGTGTACTATAATAAAAGTTATGTCAAATTTATGAATGGCTTATGTCAGGAATTTTCCATGTATTAGTTTTGGACCACGGTTGACTACAGGAATCTGAGGAAAATGAAGCTGCGGGTAAGGGGTCGGGGGAGCTGCTGTGTTCATCTCTGCCTCTGACTTACTGTTGAGTGGGCAGATTTAGCAGGAGTGAACTGTGGCGGGTCCATTCACCCATCACTGTCCAGTTTCCTTTAAGAGGTTCGGAACACAATGAATATCCTTGTGCTGGCTGAATGCAGTGCTGTCTGCTCTCAGAAGTCTTAATGTAGGGACCAGGAAGGGAGCCTGTGGTTTCTGGACTCTTTCCCTTCCTATTTGAGAAGCCAACAGTGCCCTGCCTTGACAGAGATGATAGACCAGGGTTCCCTCTGTGTTTGTAGGGTTGATTGTTTGCATAGGTCCTTGAGAACGCTGGGTGCCAGTTGAGCTGTAGCCATGTGAGCCGTGGTGTCAAGGTCATAAGTGGAATATAATGTAACATTTGTCCCAAAGCACCGTCTGTTACCACTTATGTTGTCACAGTTTTCAGTTCCAAGACTATGTCCTTGGAAACCCTGGTTTTAGATGATGCTAGAGGAAGCCTGTAGATTCAGGCTCTGGAGGTAGAGCTGGGGCGCTTATTTCCTTCTGGTGTCACAACGCTGCTTTGCTTCTCAGAGGTTCATTTCTTCAGCCATGAAATAGCTTTCTTCCTATTACACAAACCCACTAATTCAGAGAAATCTTCAGAATCGGGACTCACAAAGCTTCTACCTCAAGTCAGACCCTGCTTCTCCTAATAACTCCCTTGCATTTCCATAACTTCAAATCATCTCAACCCTCTTTTCCCTCTCCCTCATCTTTCCCTCATCCCTGCCTCTTCTCTCCTCCTCTTCTCCCTTTGCTTCTCTTTCCTTCTTCCTGAAGGTCAACAACCTAGAACACCCCATTTGCCAGCCAGGAGAAGCAGGGCTAGGGCCTCTTAGGAAAGAGTAGCATTGTATGTGACTGGTCTGGCAACACTGAGGTGTCTTACTCTTTGTATGATACTTGCCCTTTTAAGAATATATTATTTTAGGCATTTTTTGATTTTTATAAAAATAGCATATTGTGTCACCTCTGGTTTTAGTGGAAACCTGTCATTTTTTTTCCCTCCATAACTGAGGGAAAAGACTGACTCTAGGCTCTGATTTTTTTGTGTGTGCAATTGTTCTACCTCTCTGTGAGTTTGTAAGGCTGTTTTCTTAGCCTGACACTGCCGATTTCATCTGAAGCATGGAAACATATTGTTTTTTTGGCAAATAACACTTGAAATTGTTTACTCAGATGACCTATTAAGAGAAATTTCACTTTGAATAAATTTGATCCACAGAAAATTAAGTTAGCCAAATGTAATATTGAGGGTGCTGGGCAGCTGCACCAGAACTGAGTTCTTTATAATGATTCTGTGTACACTTGGCAGGGTTTTATTTATATACTTTACAGCGTGCCTCAGAAACCCCTATCTTCCCCCTGTTTTCAGTTCTTTGATACTTTAAGGAAATGGATTCTTTCTTAGGGCACCTCTCTTATACACAGTTTGGAAGGAGAAAAACAGCTGAAAGCTTTGGTGTGAGGCCCTTTGGAGAGAGAGAATCAGCTCACAGTTCACTGTGCCCCTTGCCTTAGTTGGGTCTAAGGTCTGTGGAGGCCAGAAGGACACCTGGACCTTGTGTTGCAAGACCAAGCTGAGGTTTGCAAAAGACTGTCCTAAGGGACTGCGTCAAGATATGGACTGCTCATGGAATGACCAAAAACCACATAACCTAAGAGGTAAGTGGGAATTAGAATAGCAGAAGGAAGCTAGAGGTAGTTGTGAGGGAAACTACATGAAGTGGTTTCAAGGAGTAAGTGTGGGAGATAACAAGAATTTAGATATAATGGGCAAAATCCACACAAGATTCTAGCTGTGAGCAGCATGCTGAGATCCCACTGTTTAAACAATAACATCAGAGCTGACTAGTTTAATGCAGGGCTGGACATAGCCAATCTACAAAGCATGAAAAGTCTCAGCTTATAATCGTTTACACAAAAGATCAACATCCAGATGGGGGCAAACAGCCTGCCCAAGGTGATGGGACTTACAAGTAAAGTGGGACACCTCCACCGTAGACACCCAGTGTATACCAATGTACAAAGACAGCCTCACATTCCCAATAGGAACTTAATGCTGACTCAAATGCAAACTTAGATTTTTTCTAGCAGCTACCTTGCAAAAATAAGGTTGAATACCTAGAATTTTTTTAAAATGTTGAATATATTTTTACCAAATACACGAAAACCATTAGAAATAACTGATTGTAACTACCTCAGTGTTAGCATTGGTGATTTTTGAATCCAGAAAAAAGATGTTTAAAGATTTAAAATCCATGCCTTATTGTTCAAGGTCACACAACTTTCATTAACTTCTCTTTTTGCTTGCATTTTCTTCTCTTTGGTTGTGTGTGTGTGTGTGTGTGTGTGTGTGTGTGTGTGTGTATGAGTGTTTGTGCAGAGAGGGAGTGCTACCCACACACACATGCCCACTGTAGAGACCTGAGAGACACTGACTGACTGTTCTATCACTTTCCACCATATTCCTTGGGATAGGGTTCCTTGCTGGACCTGAAGCTTGCTATTTTGATTAGGCTAGCACACCAGAGAACTCCCCATGCTGCTCTTGTCTCCAACCCCAATGCTGGGTTTCCAGCTACACATGACAGTGCCTGGCTTTTCCATGGGTGCTAGGGGTTCGAACTCAGGTCCTAATGCTTTTGTACCCATTGAGCCATCTTCCTAGCATTGTGGCTGCTGTTTTCTTAATGAATGAAAATAGCAGCTGCTCACATTCTTACCTGGAGAAAATCAGAAACTAATATGATCTGTGTTTTAATTTGTGTCAAACCTTTCTGCTGAATTAGTTAGATGGGGTTAATAGCTGCTATAACAAATTTGGGGCTTTGCATTAGAGACATTTCTTTCTCAGGCAGAATTCTGGTCCCTCATTGGTTTTGTTGCAAGAAGTGGTCCATGAACATCTGGTCCTATTACCTATGGGCTACCTAGGTATTACCAAATATGGCTCCCAAGGCCTGGCATTTCTTCACATTGAAAGTTCAAAACATGGAGACTGTGCGTAGCAGGACTGGCCACTTCTGCTCAAATACTACTGGCCAGAATTCAGTCATATGGCAACTTCTAAATAAAGGGAGGCTAGTGCATGGGGATTAGCAGAATGTAGAAAAAAGAGAAAACAAGTCTGGTGAACAGCTTCTGGATCTTACTACATTAATTTCTTCCAAAGTTAAAAAAATTTATGCTTGTTATTGCAATGGTGTGCTGGCTAATTTTATGTTAACAATGACACAAACTAGTTATTGGAGAGGAGGGAGCCTCAGTTGAGAAAATGTCTCCATAAGATCAGGTTATAGACAAGCCATTGGGCATAATTTAGATTAGTGATTGGCATAGGAGGGCCCAGCTCATTGTGGATGGTGCTGCAGTGGGGCTGATGGTTCTGGGTTTTATAAGAAGGCAGGTTGAGCAGGTCAGGGGGAGCAAGCCAGTAAGCAGCAGCCAATGGTGTCTGTAGCAGCCTCCAGGTTCCAGGTTCCCTGTTTGAGTTCCTGTCCTGATGTTCTTCGATTATGGACTGTTGTATAGAAGTGTTAGCTAGATAAACCCTCCCCAACTTGCTTTTGGTCATAGTGTTTTATCATAGCAATAGTACCTCTTACTAGGACAAAAGGCAGTGCGTGCCTCTATAGAAAAAAAATCCTAATTCAGGTTATGTCTTTCAAACCCAGCTTCAGCCCTTGGCTTCATCATCGCAATCCTCACCAGTCAAGGTGACAGTATTGATCGATTTTCACCCTGGGAAGATTATCACTGGGGTAGAGATTCTCCCAGTCGCAAATTACATGTTTTGTTGGAAGAAAATGATAGTTGTCTTTATGTATGAAAAGAATCTAAGTTCTAGAGAAAATCCTAAATAATCCCAGTCTGCCATTTTCCACCTCTTTGGTGTTACATGAAGTTTCCAAATTCTCTGAGCTTCATTGCCTTCTTCTGTAAGGGACAGATTAAAGCACCTTCTTCACAGATTGTACAATTGGTACTAGGGTGAGCTTTGTAGAAGCATTGGGTCCTCAGTGGTCATTTGTGTGCCTCTCCCTTTATCTTCTTTACCAGAAATGAAAAAAGGGCAGACTGACGGGACCCATTACAGTCACTGTCCTGTTCCCCAGGCACAAGAGAACACGGCTACATGATTAGGATTGTTCGAAGGACAGCTACAATATTCAGGGCAGCAACAACACACCATTCTCACAGATCAAGCTCTGAGAAGACAACACATAGAGAAGTCTTCTGACTTCGAAAGGCCAAAAAGGCCAGTTTGTAGACAAACCAGACGAAAGGGAGTGGGGGGCAGTCTATATTATAGTCATCACAAGTTTGTCAGGAAAGGGCTAGCTACTCTGCTTTTTTTTTTTTTACCTTATCAGCGCTTTATGATCTTCAAAACATTTTATTGAGATCTTCCTTCCTTCCTTCCTTTCTTTTAAATAAACTATTCTCTAACCTAATCTGATAAGTAGTATCTAGAATTCTTCTCAAAGGCAGGCAAAGGATGATAAATTATCCTTTGATGTAAGGCTTGGAGGGGCATATTTGTAAAGCATATTTAGCTTTTCAGAGTGTTTCATGGTCATTAGATTGCTAGAACAGATTGGCCCTTGGAGCAAATTCATCCAGCTCAGACTTCAGCTTAGGAATGGCTATCCTGTAATGCCCAGTTAATAACTAAATAATTCAAAGTCCTGAGTCACAACTGTGAAGAAAATTTGAGGGATTACTACTTCTAGTCTCCTCCAAATCCCTTTCCTCAAAGTCTGTTTCAACAAACAAGAGCCCCTGGATAAAATGGCAGACACTGTTAACTATATTTTATTAATAAAGCTTTATTTGAAAACAGTAATACACATCCATTTATGTGTGGTCAATGACTACTGTCATCATTACAGTTTAATTGAGTAATTGCAGACCACAAGGTATGCAGGGCCAAAATTAATTATTTTTTGGCCCTTCACAGAAATATTTATTATTGTTCCCTGTGCTAGATCCTGACACTGAAGTCTCATGTATCCTGGTAAGGAGATTAAACAAAGAATTACGTTCTTACATCCTCTCTGTTCCTGACCCTGACCTTTCCTGTGACACATTAAATATATCTAATATAATCCTTAGTATCAGAAGGATTATGAGATACATATTTTCTTTTCTGCCTCCTCTATTCAACTTATAATGTAAAAATCTCTGTCCTTCACTATTTCTCTGTTCTTGAATTGGGAATGTGTTAAAATTTTGCCTCAAGAGCACTTCTCCACCTCCTAGAAATAGTTCAGAACCATCATTCCAGACTGTCTCCTCAATTCATAGCATTTACTCTCCAATACTGATTATTCTCTGAAGTTGTTTCTCCCTGAGGTCTAAGAGTAAAACTTCAATGCAGGGCTAAGTTCAGGCATGCTACCCCATGCTACACATGGACAGTTTCACTAAGCTTACCCCTTGGGAATCTCTAGAGCAGTGGGTAACATCCTTACCTATGGGAAGAGACCATAGGAACAGGAATGGAGTGGCTGGCAGCATTTACTTTGGAATCTGCTAAAGGAAAAACCACTTCCTGGCCCCATTGTATCCCTTGGCTGAACCCATGTTACCTACAACAGTGATGGTCATGTCTCCTTCCTGGCCAAGGGCCAAATGTTATTTCATGTCTCCAGCGTTGCGGACAGTTCTTCTCGTGTCTCTGTTATTTCTGTGGCAGCAGTATATACACAGTAACTGGGTACTCTTCTGAAGCTCACACTCAGAAATTATGTTTTTTGCATGGATCATCTCCATGTTCAGATAAAGCCAAGCTAAGGTTCCCATGTGAGAGGGAACATCTGTGGAACCCACCACTAGGAAACACTAGAACAAGGACCAGAATAGAGTCAGTGATGGGCTGGCTTTGCTAGCTTTGGTGGTGTGTATAAGCAGCTTTTGAGTCATTCTGGCAAATCTAGATTGCCAAAAGAGCACCGATTTGCTCTCAGCCAAGTGTTCCCAGGCATCCAGAATCATAGGTACCATAGGCCTCAAGGCTTGCCAAAGTGGTCTTTTCTTGGCCAGATTTAAGACCTGTTATGTCATAACTTCTTGGAAGAAGACTCAGGCATATGGGTTTTCACCAGTTTTCTGGGGCTTCTTAGGTGCCCTCTAATATGAAGTCCCTTAATCTAGCTCATGGGGTCACTTGAGTAGATGTGAAGTCTATGTCCCTCCCTACGTGCAGAAACTGGGATGGCTAAGGTATGGAACTCAGGGCAGGACCTTAGGGTGTAAGCATCTCTCCCTGCCACACTTTGATCTGGAATGTGATGCTCCAATCCTGGGAGGAGATGAGACTAGCTTCTTCCCCCAGAGCCTACCTGCCATTTCTCCAGAATCCAAAAAGCAGTTTAGGGTGCCTGCCGCAGGGACACAAAGAGGGCAGAGCTGAGTTGCAACCATGTAAGTTCAGACATGGAGGCTCCCCTTAATGGGCTTCCTATGCCAATAGGCTAATGACCTCCCTATATAGTCTACTTAGGGTCAAACCCCAGCTAAATTGTGAATAGAGCTCACGTTGTACTTCCGAGAATCCATTTAAATATGAATATGTCTAGTTTGTTGTATGGTGCTTAAGAGCTCCCTGATATGATCCCATTCATTTCTATGGTAAGAAAATAAAATCCATGAATTAAATATCAGTAGCACCCTTTTAGAAATAGAATAAAAATGATTTAATGCTAGCCTAGTATCTTATCTGTTTTTATCAAGACCCTGAGCTCATTCTGGGCTCTCATCCCTGGGCCAGCAGTGAGACCTCAGGATACTGCACACTGTTGGGATTAGAGATAAGGAACTGAGACAGAAAACAGGACAGGCTACAGATCACTGACTGTAGCAGATCATGCTGGAAGAGGCAAAGGTCTGGGTGTCAAAGAGTAGATTGGATTTGTTAATGGTTTTGTTATTTGTCTTGGGGTCATAAGGAAACCTGAAGATATGGGGTGCTCACATTTTATAACTCCAGGTAGAATTGGGATGCAGGCCTGAGTCCTGTAAAGCCAGGTAGAAATCCTGGCTTTGACACTCATACAAACTATTTAACATCTCAGTGACTGAGATTTCTCTTTGGTGCTGTAGAGATGATTCACACAAAGAGCTCCAAATACTTTGCACCCAGCACATGTTCAGCCTTGAATAAATGCCTGTTTCCTGAGGACATGCTGTGAAGATTCTAAGTGATCTCACAAACAGGGACTCAGTGAGTGACAACTAGGAAATTATGGTTACTATTTATGCTATTAATTCTTTTCACTAACTTGGGGGCATGGGAAGAGTAAAGTGAATTTGACAGGTAATATTTAAAAAAAAAATCCAAGAATAAAGTAGAAATAGCTTTAGCAGCCCGAGTAATTGTGCCAGGCACAGGAATCGCCTATGAGTAGAAAAATAAGACAGTAAGCAGATCTTTTATAGAGAAACAGGGATTTCACATATGACAAAATCTTGTGGATTTGCCCTGGGCAAATCCAGAGAGTGACCACTGTTAATGGGAATTCAGAACCTTGGATGGAGTATGCTAAATTGTGTGTACAGAATGAACCCCAGTGGGTGAAGAAAAGTTGAAACCCTGTGAACAGGTGTAAACGACATAGGGATTTTTTTGTGAATGAATCTGCTTCCCTTTGTCTTTGCTCATTTGGCTGCTGTAAGAAAACACTGTAGACTGCTTGTCTCTAAAGAAAATGAATTTGTTGCTTTCGTTTCTGGAATCTGGGAAGTAAGAAGAGGTACCAGCAGGTTTGCTGTATGGTGAGGTCACTCCCTTTTCTTCTCCTCTTCCTCCTTCTCTTTCTTTTGCAGATGGTACCTTCTCACTTTCATATCCTGTGTTAAGGACTGATTTCTTTTTCAAACATTCTTTAAGACTTATTTATTTTGTTTTTATTTGTATGAATATTTTGTCTGAATGTCTGTGTGGGCATCAGAATGTCTAGTGCCTGTGGAGGTCAAAAGAAGGTGTTGGATCTCCTGAAATCAGCTGTGCATGGTTGTGAGTCACTATATGGGTCCTAAGAGTTGAACCCATGTCCTCTTCAAGGGCAACAAGTGTCTGTTTTTTATTTTAATTTTATTTTTATTAATTACAGTTTATTCACTTTGTATCCCTGCTGAAGCCCCCTTCCCCATTCCCTCCTAATCCCACCCTCCCTCCTTTTTCTTCTCCTATGCCCCTCCCCCAGTCCAATGATAGGTGATTCCTCCTACCTTTCCATCTGACCCTAGTCTATCAAGTCTCATCAGGGATGACTTCTTTGTCTTCCTCTGTGGACTGGTAATGCTGCTCCCCCCTCAGGTGAAGGTGATCAAAGAGCCGGTCCATGAGTTTATGTCAGAGATGGTCCCTATTCCTATTATTGGGGAACACTCTTGGACACTGAGCTGCCATGGGCTACTTCTGTGCAGGGGTTCTAAGTTATCTCCATGCATGGTCCTTTTTTTTTTTTTTGGAGTATCAGTGTCAGAAAAGACCCCTGTGCCCAGATTTTTTGGTTCTGTTGCTCTCCTTGTGGAGCTCCTGTTCCCTTCAGGTCTTTCTATCTCCCCCTTCTTTCATAAGATTCCCTGCACTCTGCCCAAAGTTTGGCTATGAATCTCAGCATATGTTTTGATACCCTGCTGGGCAAGTAACCCAATTAAAAATGTGTACAGAGCGAAACAGAGAATTCTCTACAGAGGAACATCAAGTGGCAGCGAAACACTTAAAGAAATGCTCAACATCCTTAGTCATCAGGGAAATGCAAATCAGATTTCACCTTACACCCATCAGAATGGCTAAGATCAAAAGCTCAAGTGACAACACATGCTGGAGAGGATGTGGAGAAAGAAGAACCCTCCTCCATTGCTGGTGGGAATGTAAACTTGTACAACACGTGTTTTTAACCATTGAACTAGCTACCTCCCTTGCTACCTCCACAGGTAAAGCCCTACCAGTGGTAACAGCTAAAGATCCATGGTGCCTTGGGTACCTTCCCTTCCTTATATCACTTGCTCATTCCCTACTGGCCTTTCCTGAGATAACCTCCTAAAGAAACATGCTCACATCCTTATCTTGGCATCTACTTCCAGGGCAGCCAAAAATAAGCTGAGACATTTGACGGACAAGGCAGTATTTATGTGCTATCTTTATATGGGTCACTTAAAAATCACAAATTATCACCATGTAAAGGACAAAGGAAGGAAAGAACACAAAGAAAGAAATAAATGACACAGAAGGTTTTTTCAGGGACAGCTTTTGTTTGAAATAAAGTATCTTAATCCATTCAAAGACCTTAATACACAAGTCTCACTTTAAGGCAAAGGCCTTGTTTTCTTACCTATCTAAGCCTCCATGTCTCGGTGGAAGTAATTGTAGAGTGCTTTCCTCTCTCTGATGCTATGACTATAGTAAGGAATCTGCCCAACTGCAGAAGGGTGTGCATAGGCCTGCTGGCCCCCAGCAGCTTCTGTAGCAGAATCACATGACTGTGATACACAGCGGATCATAACACTCCCTCCAACCTCTTAGCTTCCCTTCTCATACTTACTGTAGCTCATTTTATTTTATTTTTTTCATCACATCCAGAGAGGCAAGACTGGCAATAAGTCCTTACAAACCACAGAGATGTCTCCTACACTCTACTCCCTAGTCCAGTCCATAGTTCCTCTTTGGAGAGACATGAAGGAAAGGATTATGGGTATACAGTCTTTACTAAGTTTCTTTCCCTGATGAAGTTTTCAGATACCTCAAAAATATAAGTATCCAAGAAAAAAAATGACCAAAAGTTGCAAGGCTTTTCCCAGAGAGAAACCCACACTATACATTAACATTCACCCAAAGAGTTTACCACTATGTACGTGTTATCTACATGTGCTGATATGTACATGTATGTAGGTATAACTGAGAATGTGTCTGTGCTCCAAAATATGGATGAATCTCAAGGACTGTGTATGCCAAGAAGGTTTATGTAGAAGGTCATGCTTACCCACAGGGTTCTAGAGGAAGCATGAACTATTCTGCGGTGCCAGGAATCAGATGTACAGTTGTGGGCAGAGGAAATGGGATGAGAAAGTTCTAAGAAACCACCTGTGAAATCTCTCCTGGGGTCATGGCATACCTTTAAGTTCATAGTGGTTGAATTCACAGGTATAGCTGTGTCCAGCTTATGGATTGACTTGTGGACTTTGTCCTGTGGGTGAATATAGCCCCAAAGAAGGAAAATACTAAACTTTAATTAGTGATATATTCATTAGCCTAGGCATGGAGGGAGTACAGCTTTAGTTTGTTTGACATCTGGTCTCCATATTAGCCCAGGCTGTCCTTGAATTCCTGAATCTCTACTCTCAGCCTCTCAAGGATAGAGATTACATGATGGAATACATGAATTTCTGCAAATTGAAATACCACCAAAATATGACAGGTGAGGATGCAGGCCTGGTAACATGGAAAACCTGGTAAAATAAAATACTTCATTGTTGGGTCTGTGATTTGTAGGTGTTCGCTCTACAATTCTCCCTGTTTCCCTGGATGTTAGCAAATGTTCCTAATAAAATGTTTGAGAAAAGAAATC
>CM053766.1:146178217-146190490 GCA_028658305.1 Pachyuromys duprasi | reverse complement strand
ATGGAATACATGAATTTCTGCAAATTGAAATACCACCAAAATATGACAGGTGAGGATGCAGGCCTGGTAACATGGAAAACCTGGTAAAATAAAATACTTCATTGTTGGGTCTGTGATTTGTAGGTGTTCGCTCTACAATTCTCCCTGTTTCCCTGGATGTTAGCAAATGTTCCTAATAAAATGTTTGAGAAAAGAAATCTAAACCATCATTCTTAAAACTGAAAGGAGAGATTGGGGAAGGAAACTTTTATATAAATAACATGTAAAATGGTAACATTTTCTCGCAAGGATTGTAGACTTGTAATGATAGCTACTGAGAGATTGTGTCCCCCTGGGAACTGCTAAACTGAGCCAACAGGTGCTAAGATTTTTATCTTGGCATCTTAAAAAACTATATTTTTCTAGGTTAAAATTATAAAATCACTTTGCAAAGGGGCCAGTGTTCTGCCTGAAACCAGGGTCAATGGATAAAATCTCCTGGCAGACGGAGAGGGGCCAGATCTCCGGCCACTTCTAATTCAGCATTATATAATTAATTTTAAAAAGTCAGCCTGAGGTTAAAATGGAACAGCAGTGGAAGAATCTAGAAAGTCAGTAGCAAGCTTCTATGTCTGTGGGACACGGGTCGCCTCTTTTGGGATGATGTGACTGAGGTGACAGTCAAATGACAGGCTCAGTGCTCAGCATGGAGGAGACATGGTATCATGTGAATGCTTTTGTCTCTCCTAAATCCACATGCTGAAATTCTAGCCCCAGGGGACCAGAAGCCAGAAATGGGATTAAAGTCATTATAAGAGAGTCCACATGCACAGTGGGGGAAGACACACCTTAGACTTCTTCCACCAAGAAGGGAGGGACCAGCTTTCAACAGTCATGCCTTGCGGGAAGGTTCTGTCATTGGAAGTTGGGCCAGTGTATTCCCAAGAGTGAAATGCAGAGAAGGTTGCGTAGGGCCCCAGCAACCATGTGTCTCAGTCACCTGCGAAGCCTGCCGTCTTCCCACCCCCTTCCTCTATGTGCCCACTTGAGTTTGTCCCTCAGGACAGGAGCTCAGGCTCACTCCTCGCCTTTTCATAGCCTGCTCCTATGTTTGCATGGTCACTGATGAAGGCTCACGGTTAGCAGCAGGTTTAGGTCTATGAAAGGGAGGGGACTTCCATGAAAATCAGGGAACTCTCCCCACCTTTATTCTCTCTTTCACCACATCTGTCCCTGTGTCAGATGTCTGGGGACTTCCAAGGATGCTCCAGACTTGTCAAAAAGGCTATGAGAGAATCCCAGCCCAGGTTCTTCTGACAGAAAATAGAGAATTAGCTGTCAACAGAAGATCTTTTTATTTTGCAACCCAGGAAAGTAAGCAAGTCATGTCTAGAAGTGTTACTGGGACCTGAGCCTAGGACTTACATAAACTTAGAATTCTGCTTGAGGACTGAATGGTTGTTAGGGACATGGTATTGCTACAGACATCCTGCCTGCCCCGTGGCCCTTGGCGGGTATGAGATTTTAGGGACACACTCAGGCTTTTCTGGCTCCAGAGTTCAAAGCAAATGGATGCATATCTTCAGGCAACACTTTAATCTCTCACCAGGCTCTGCCTTGTGTGAAATGGAATTTGTATTTCTTACTAAATCATTTTTCAAAGAGTCAGTGTGTTTAAAGTGAGGAAGCCTGTGCTCCTGTTGTTCAGTTCGTCTGTGATTTTCTTTTTCTAAAGATTCTCAAAGGCACAGCAGCACACTTATGGTCTTCAGTCCAATGCTTGGCACAGCAGAGGGAATCCCCAGGCTAAAAGGTGGTGTGGATCATCAGAGGAACTAGGGTATGGTTTCTAGGAGGGACTGTATCTCATGGTACTTTCACTCATGCTCACCAACACTGAGGCTCAGCCTGCTGGCTACCTCCACGAACATTGCTGCCTGTTTTGTCTCATATCTGCTAGGTTGAATGTGGCAGGAGCCATGTACCTTTTACAGCTGAGTACTGCAGGCAGTGCAGCCTCCATTGGGCTCTCTCCCTTGGGATGAGTTGATCTTGGAATCGGGCCACCACACTGGGAGGAAGCCAAGGTGTCAGGGAAAGCCATATGTGAGTTCTTCTGTCAGCAGTCCCAGCTGGCTCAACAACTAAACACGTGAGTAGAGGCCCTTCCTGAATGACCCAGCCACAGCTGCTGTCTGATAGCACCTTCAGAAGAGACCCTGAGTGGGAGCTGTGCAGTAGGGCCTGGGCACAACATAACAGGAGACAAGGAGGATGAAACTTGACCGTGGTTCTTCAGTGCTGCCAGCTTGGGTTGGTTTGTTCTGAAGCCCCAGTGTCTATGCAGTCGCCCACCCACTGACCCACTGCTGAGGAAACTCCATGGCCAGAGAGGATCCCTGCTGCCTAGCACTCCCCTTCAGCTGCAGTGACTGCTCTCTCCTTGTTTCCCCAGAAGTCATCACCAGTGGGTGGGGGAGGGACCAGAGGGGCCCCTCTCTTCCTGTGCCTCTCAGCCTCCAGCTTTCTGACACTGTCTGTGACTTAGAAGCAGATGTAAGGTTTCCACCATACTAATTATTAGACTGATTGTCTGTTTGGCTGTTAGCAGTTGCTGACTTTCTACAAACAGGATCACCATGGTGATGGCAACTATGAAACACAGTTATCCACTTAACCATAACCTGGCCTCTGGCCTCCTTTGACCAAATTTGTTTTAATGTGTAAAAATTACATGTGTGTGTGGTGGTGGTGGTTTGTGCATGGGTATGGAGGTCAGAAGAGGGTGTCAGATCCCCTTGGAGCTGTAGTTACAGGTGGCTGAACTCAGGTCGTCTGTGGGAATAGTACATGCTCTTAACCCCTAAGCCATCTCTACAGCCCTGCTAACTTGATTTCTGGTCATGACCTCCATAAGGAAATCCGGTACCTTGGGAAGCAGCCAGCTTCGGGGTATGTGGCAGAGGCTCCGGTGCCCTTCCAGTCTTTCAGCTCTTTCCTCCACCAACCCATGAGGGGACCTTCATACTTTCTTCCTCCCTGACATTACCATGTGTTCAGTCCAGAAATGGCAGACTCCACTGGAGAGAGATGTGAAAGGAAATTTGCAAAGGCAGAAGCTACCATTAAGGGATTAATGAACAAGGTGGGGCAGGAGTGGCCGCACCCTTGCAGCATTTGATCACCTTTCTGCATGCATTAGAGTCATAAACTCAACGCTCACAGACTTAAAACATCCCTGTGGCCCTGTAGCTCAAGTAATGCTGGAGTTACCTTCATAGCATCATCGTGAGGCGCTGTACCTTCATGTCCTTGGATCCCTGTAGTAACAGGAAGTTCAAACCTTATCGACTTTCGGAGGCCACTTATTGCTGGTTACCGGGGGTTCTTGTCATTGTCATCCATTTGAGGAGCCAACCTTGGTGGCCTCAGTGTCGTTTTGAATTTTTACACTACATCTTAAACCTTTCCTACTTGTATGTCCTTTAAGTCAGCTGTCAATTTCTTCCTTGTTTCGCCTTCCCTCTCTTTGATCTTTCAGCCACCTCTTATTGTGACATGGTTTGGAGAGACCTCACCTCTAAACATCATTGCCTCCCTGCTCTCCTTCTGTCCTCACCACCTTCACCTTCCTGGTCACCTCTGGCTCAAATGTCCACATGTTTATACTCTCCCAAGTTCTTAGACATCATCCCGCTGCTGTGCTTGGACAGCACACGAAGAGATGAAAAGTGATGGAGTTGAAGATCAGTTCTTAGACGCAGTTGCTTCAGATGCCCGCTCAGCATTCCTACATAGCATTCCAGCCCACAGGTGGATGAGAAAGAGAATCAGACACTTCTCAAGTGCCCCCTTGAAGCCAACAAAGGCTGGGCTAAGTCCCCTGCCTACAGAATCTGTTTGATTCTCCTTTCATGCTGGTGAGTCAGACATTCCCGGAGCACCTGGGAAGAGCTGGGAGGCGCTGGAATTACAGCCCAGCCAGGCCTAAGTCCTCCTTCCCAAAACCTCATCCCTGGCTAAGCTGTGACAGGGAAGGTCTTGTATGGACATATTATTTCTCCAAACTCTGGTCTTTTCCCAGTGGGCGACAAGCCCTGGACAAGGCTGTTTTGCTTAGCATCACAACCTCAGGATATAGATTTTTGCCTGTCATGTGGAAAGAAACCTTTGCTGAATGAATAGTTGCATGAATGATTCTGTGAAATTTCTGTGTGGCAGTTTTTCTTTTTTCTAACTGAAGCAAAAAACAAGAAAGACCTACTGAAATATAACAAACTTCTAGGAATTTACTCTCAGAATTAACAAATTTGGACATTTGATATAGCCTTGTGACTGAAAGTATTTCTGACCTTAGGTTATTTTTGGAATATTTGTATATACAGAATGAAGTGTCTTGGGGCTGCAACCCACAGCTGGAGGTGCAGTTCATATGCAGGTTTTGACAATGCCTGAAGATAATTTTATATGATATTTTAAATAATTCTGTACATGAAATGATGTCATATGCATCGAGGCATCAGAGGTCAGGTATGGAATTTACCTTTGTGGCTTTACATCGACTGGTGCTCAGAAAGCTTTGGGTTTGGAATGTATAGATTGGTCTCTGTATTTAATCTTTTTCTGCTTACAAGAAATGAACCCCTTCAAATTTTTATTCTTTATATTTAACTGCCCAGATCTTTGACCTTGAGAAGCAACTATCCTCCTGTTTTGAAGGCAGCTGGCTTGCACTGAATACTTTTAACCTCATGTGAATGAATGCATAGGTGACAAATGATTTTGGTGTCATTTTCAAACTAACATAAATGTTATTTTTCTTCACTAGCGTTAACATTCCATGATTCCCCATCATGTTTGACCACAGCTCTACGTATAGACTCTGGCTCATTTTCTTCTGCTATATTTCTTGTTTACATGTTGCTCAGCAATCAATATGAAGGATGTTGTCCATTCTCAGCTGTTGACATTAACATTCTCACCATTATCCCAGGTTTTCAGGTGAGGAGATTTAGGACCAACAGGTAAACAACCTGTCTAAAGTATGACATCTTTAATGATTGTGCAGCTGGAGAATAAGCCTACCCCTTCCATCTCAGGCTGGTGGCCTTCTCTGCTGTTAACAAGATCTCTCTTCAGGGAATAATCCAAGCAAAAGTGAGTTCCCTAGGTCAGCTGAAAGCTACAGGAAGGGAGACAACCACTTTAAGTGCTGAGTGGGAGAATACTGTTGAAAAGGTTACTTCTGCGCATTAGCCAGAGCTTTATGGTTTGGAGTTCCCCTGTGCTGTCACCACCAGATGTGGACAGCATCGTCACCGAGTCTTTGACCTGGTGACTGCTGAGCTCCTGCAATCCTGACTTCCTGCACACAGGACAAGTTAAGAATGACATTCACAGAGAACTCTGATGTACTTCAGAGAAGCTACAGGTGTCTGTGAGGACAGGATCTCCAAACTCCTTCAAGATGGGGCTATTGCTGTCATGAGTTAACATCATTTCTGTTTCTCTTTTAAACTGAATACAGTGTCTCACTGAGCAAAGTTTTACAACCTGTTTTTATCAAAAAGAACCAATCATGTTTCCCCCTCATTTCTCTTTGACAGATTCAGCAATTAAAATTAGCCAAGGTTTACAAGTTTCTCAGAAGACGGTCTGTAACATTAAAGATACCTTTTACATTCTCAAGCCACAGGATGGTGTAATGGTCTTCAAAGTACCTGGCTTTGTTACTTTCCAGAGAGAGACCTGTGTGCAAACAGGTGTTCCCAAACAGATGATATTAAGTGAGGTATGGTGGTGCAGGACTGACATCTGACCTACTTTGGAGGCAGAGTTCATGAGTTCAAGGCTAGCCTGGTCT
The DNA here is from genome assembly GCA_028658305.1 of Pachyuromys duprasi. Lineage (NCBI taxonomy): Eukaryota > Metazoa > Chordata > Mammalia > Rodentia > Muridae > Pachyuromys > Pachyuromys duprasi. The sequence goes on along the minus strand of CM053766.1, from coordinate 146,184,648 downwards.
CAAAAATGAAATTTCTCACATTACTGACTTATTTCCTGGGAAGCATGTCTTAGGGTTCCTCTGCAGGTACCCTTTCGAAACCTGTCTAACTTTCTTTTGATGACTTGGTAGGCTTTTTTAATAAAGAAGTTCACTAGGATTGTGTGAGCTCTGATCCTCCACAGTAGGGATCCACTTCCTGCCACACGAGGTTGTCACAGGGAGGATGCTATCAACCAGGATCCTGTTACATCATGTGCGAATAATAATTATTAGTCATTGTTAACATGGTCATTTCACTAATGGCCCGAAGGAAGAGTGAGTGTCCTGTCATGCCTGGACTGAACTAGCTGTTCCATCAAGAAAGTTATGGCAATCTTATTTTTCTCTTTCTTCTGGAATTCAGCTTCTGTGGGGTCTCCCAAGGACACCATGGAGAGGACTAGAGGTGTTAGTCCCTGCCTACCTGATGCCCTAGGGTTTTATGTACCTGTGTGTGTGTGAGACATGGTAGACAGAAATCCCATTCATTCCTTTAAAACATTCCTAATATCCTTCCTCTACTGCTTTCCACCATCCAGCTTACCTAACTGGTCCAGGTAACTCCATGTACCCAGAGAGGGCAGGTGGCTAAGTAAGGAGACAGTGAGGTTCTGAGCCATCCTCTCTGCCTCTTTCTTTTCTGTTCTTGAAAGAATGAAAATTCCTCAACTTAAAGCTAATGACAAAGCATTTTTCAAAGGAAGAAGTGTGTGAGAAAATACTGCCAGCAAAACAGATAAAGGGAGTGTGCGGGAGAAGATGGACTATGAATTAGGGAAAAGATGGGAGCTTATATTTGGGCATGCTCACTACCTGAATATTTAAATGAGCCACTTCCCACAAACCTGGACCAGGATATTTGGGCCCCATCTGTGTATTAGGACTTGACTTTTCCCCTTTATGTCTTGAAAGCAAAGCAATAGTTGTGCTTCTAAATTTACCCGTTCTAGTTGGCTGCCTTTGATTGTTTGTTCACATATGATCTGTGTGGGTTGTTAGCAGCTTTCTGTTGAAGAGCAACATGACCAGGAGCTATCACATCCCTGGAGAAGCATGGTCCCACGGGCCCCATAGAGCTAAATATCACATTTCTCTATATATAATTATGTTCTTTTCCCAGAGGTGGGTTTTTGGTTCTTTTGATTTTTGTTTTCATTTTTTCTTTTCTTGTTTTCATTCTATTCCCAGGCCTTCCTGGTGTTCTTAGTTTTTCTTGGAGAAATGAGAATATTACAGCTTAGCCATGCCCATGAGAAAATATGAGAAGATGATTGTTTTCATTGACTAACTCTGAAAGTTATTTGTACTAGTCAATTTTCTGTTACTGTGACAGAATATCTGAGATTATCAGCTTATAAGGGAAGAAAATGGGGCTGGAGAAATGACTCAGCAGTTAAGAGTACTGGTTTTTCTTCCAGAGGTCCGGAGTTCAATTCCCAGCAATCATGTGGTGGCTCACAGTCATCTATAATGGGCTCTGATGACCTCTTCTGGTGTGTAGCTGTACATGACGACAGAACACTCATATACAAAACATACCTAAATAAATAACTCTTAATTAAAAAAAAGAAAAGAAAACTAAAAACTAAAAATTAAAAAAATGACGAAAGATTTTTTTAGAAAGATATATTGGCTCAGCATTTCAGATATTTCAGTCTACTATCAGTTGGCGTGTGGTGAAGTAGACCATCACGGTGGGGATACTCATCACAGTGGCTAGAAAGCAATGGAGGTGAGAAAAGAGGGCCAGGGTCCAAATATCTCCTTCCAGGACAACCCTGGTGACCTAACTTCATCTTACTCTGCCTGACCACCTCCCAGTAACACTGTAGCCTGAGACCCTTTAAAACATGGGCCTTTGGGGATTGCTAAGAACCAGTCTCTAGCACCTGTCAAGAACTCTTCTAGCGTCTCACTTCTTTGAACACCATCTTAGTGCTCACTGTGTGCAGCGCTGGCATATACACCATGCAGAATAAAGGGTTTATGGAAAGTGGCAGCCCCCGCTAAAGAGTGGGTGCCATGCTATAACCTGGGGTGCTGCTCTTCCTTGAGCCTCATTCTTCACTCTCCTTTTTCTTTTTTTTCTTTTTGTGAGACTTGCATATAGGAGTACTATATTTACATCATTTTTACCCCTTCTTTTCATCCCTTCGACTCCTTCCACTTCCCCTTGACTCCTTGTCAAATGCATGTCTTCTATTTCAATTTTTATTCACATACACACACAGCCTGCTGAGTCCACTTAGTGTTGGTTCTGTGTGCACATGGTTAGGGATGACTGCTTGGGATTGGATAGCCTATCTGGGGATCCATCCCTGGAGAAAATCCATTCTCCCTCTCTTGGCAGTCAGTGTTTGCTTCAATGGGTGTGCTCTGTGAAAGTTCCCTCACCCACACTGGCATGACGACTGGTGGTCTTATTTAGCAAGTCTTGTTTAGGTGATTGTACTGTTAAGATTTTATTGGGGCAGCTTCCCTGTCATGTCTAGCAACAGACATCCTGACCTTCCAGCTTTTACAGTGTTTCTGCCCTCTAACAAGATGCTCCCTGAGCCTTGGGTATAGGAATTGCATGTGTCAGTTGGGGTTGGGTACTCCAAGGTCATTTGCTGTCTGCACTTTGGCCAATTGCAAACCACTACAAATAGTTACTGTCTGCTTCTAAAAGAAGCTTCTTTGAGCCAGGCACGGTGGTGCACACCTTTAATCCCAGTACTCTCGAAGGCAGAGGCAGGCAAATGAATTCAAGGCCAGCCTGTCTACAGAGTAAATCCAGAACAGCCAAGACTACACAGAGAAATCCTGTCTGGAAAAACCACACCAAAACAAAACAACAACTACAAAAAGCTTCTTTGAGGAGAGGTGAGAGATAACCGTACATATATGTATAAGGATAAGTATTTAGAATACAGCTAGGAATTATTTGGGTTTAGGAAAATTGAAGTAGTAGGTTCTCTACAGCCCATGACCTCTCCAGCCATGGGTAGTTGACTAGGTTTATAGTAACAGGCATTAATTCCATCCTAATAAGTAGGCTTTTAAGTCCAATCGGACAGCTTTTGGTTACCCCAGGATATGCATTCCACTATTGCACTATGGGAAATATCTTGATGAACCAGGCATTGTTATGCCTCTTGGGCTTCATAGGGGGGTCGGACTTTGGATTGATTTTCTCTCTTTCCAGCTTGTGTATCTCAAGGAGAGTTAGTCCTCAGGGAGGAGGCTCCTAGGACAGTTGAAGCTCAATTCCTCCATGTCTTATATTTGTAGTACATGATGTCTTCAGCAATAGGGTCTTACATTCAAGTTTTGAGAGACAACTGAGGACACTTGAAATAGCCTATATTGTTTTGAGCATTGCTTGGGTACTTTTGTGTTCCTCATTTTTGACATATGTATGAAAATGTCTTGAGTCTCATGGGACACTCTACATAGCATCTGTATCCATGAAGTGCTTCCTGAGGACTCTTGACTGATTTTCCTTTTTAGTAAAAGTGAGGCTTCCAAGGACTAGAAGACTTCAGAACCTTCCTTGGGGTCTGGCTGTATCTGCTCTGTTAACGGCTTCAGTTGGGATGAAGTGTGGATTGTGGTAAAACCTTGGAGAACACTTGAAAGAAATGTGGCATTCTGTAGATTAGATTTTGACACTAGCTTGTCCATGATTCAGTTAGATGGTCTTCCAGTTTCACAATGAGGTTCCTAGAAATAATGGGTCAGATAGTGTTTATAATTGTCCTTGATACTGAATAATGCCCAGTGTACCTGAAACACGTTATAGACATTCTCCTCTGAAGCATGTATGAAATACACAGATGAACTAGATGATCCATTTAGGCTCCTGCTAGTGTGAAGGGGAATGCTTTAATTTTTTAAGGAAGATACACAAAGATGTCCCCAAATAGATTGAAATACTCACATGGAGAAGAAGAATAAAATTTAGGAAAAATAGACGTCTTGTTTGTAAAACCCTTTGTACAGAGTTCCCTAGGTAGGGAGCCCTCTGAGACCTGGGACTTTGGTTAGCATGGATCCTGTCCTTTTTCTGTAGAGCCTAGACAAAGATTTGAAATGGAATAGCTTCCAGTGAGATGTTTGGTGAATGAATGAGTGAATGCAATGACCGTTGCTGTAGGTGGGACCTACATGAACCCTAGCATTTATGGGCACAGTGAGCTATGATACAAAACCGTTGGGGACAATGGAAGGCAGATCCCTGGATGAAGAACAGTTTGTGTTTAGCTATCAGAGGGATCCTGTCCTAAAATTCATTGACCTTGAATTAAATAACTTACAACATTTTCCTGAAAATTAGATGTGGCAGCTAGACACTGAAAATGTGTTTTGTTTAGACATAACTTTGGATAAAGCCTGGAGAAGGGACTTCTATCATTTACTCTGCTTAGAGAAGGCAGAGCATCATATCCTGTGAGAGCTCTGATGCTATTTCATTTTCTCTTTTTCATTTTTAACTTTTAACTTTATTTAGTTCATTTTACTTTACAGTCATAGCCCCCATCCTTCTTTCTGGTCCTACTCTCCCTCCTTTTCCTCTTCCCTCCCTTTCAGGAAAGCCCCCTCCCAATCCACCCCACACTTCAAGTTGCATCTGGACTGAGCATATCATCATCCACAGTGGCCTGGCAAGGCAGTTCTGCCAGCGGGAAGTGATCAATAAGCAGATAACAGAGTCCATATCAGAAATAGTCCCTGCTCCCCTTACTAGGGAACCCACAAGAAGACCAAGTTTCCCATTGGGGCCTAGATCCAGTCCATGCATGGTCCTTGGTTGGTGCTTCAGTCTCTGCAGGGCCCCCTGGGCTCAGATATTTTAGCTTTGTTGGTCTCCTTGTGGAGCTCCTGTCCCCCATGGTTCCTTCTTTTCTCTTCCTTCTTCCATAAGACTCCCTGCACTCTGCCCAAAGTTTGGCTGTGTGTCTCATCATCTGCTTTGATTCCCTGTTGGGTGAAGCCTGTCAGAGGACCTCTATGGTAGGTTCCTGTCCTGTTCCCTCTCTTCTACTGCTTCTGGTGTCTATCCTGTTTGCCATTCTCAATGAGATTTTAAACATCCTCCCTAGGGTCCTCCTTGTTGTTTAGCTTCTTTAGGTCTGTAGATTTGAGTGTGGTTATCCTATATTACATAGATAAGATCCACTTATAAGTGAGTATATACCATGTGTGTCTCTGCTTTTGGGTTACCTCATCCAGGTTGATCTTTTCTGGTACTTTCTCAGAAAACTGGGAATAGCACTGTCTCAAGATCCAGCTATACCACTCCTGGGCATATACCCAAAAGATACACTAACATCCAACAAGGGCATTTGCTTAATTATGTTCATAGCAGCTTTATTTGTAATAGCCAGAATCTGGAAACAACCTAGATTTCCATCAATGGAAGAATGGGTACAGAAATTGTGGCACATTTTTACACAATGACTACTACTCAGCTATTAAAAACAAGGGCATCATGAAATTTGCAGGTAAATGGATGGAACATCATTCTGTTAATCTCTGTTCATCTCCTCAGGAATATGGGATTCTGTAAAACATTCCTGGAGACAAACCCATCCAGGAGGTTGTGAATCCATGTTTCCTGTCTAGGACATAGACTTCCACATGCTTCCAGATCCAGAATAATCGCACTCTGGACAGCCAGCCACAGCCTCATAGGCACACAGTAGGAACCCCAAAACCCCGAAGACAACCATTTGTCTCTTTTGCCCAAGCAGATGCTGGCTTGCATAACTCATCACAGAACTATATTAGTCCCCCATCAGCTGTGGTTTCACTATGTGTGGCGTGTGGCTGTAACTAACCACATTCTGAAAATATCAAATGGGAAATTCCAAACACATATAACTTTGAGATTGTGTGACTTTCTGAGTATCAGTGTGACATCTCTATCAGACAGGCATAATAATATAATATTTGGTGCCATCTGTAGTTTACCGTGTGTGCTGGTGACCTTACAGTGGATTCTCTGTGGATAATGAGTCCACTGTATGTGACGTTTTCATGTGCTTGATTTTAATGGAAACAAATGCATTTTAAAATAAGTTGTCATTTTTATTTTCCAACATCAAGTGTAGTCTGTATGACAATCCCCTCTTTCTGTGGGATGAACCTTAGGGAATGGTTGGCAAAGGGTGGGGCTTTTTTCATGAGGATGTGTCCTGTTAATGGTGTTTGATGTCATACTGTGAGGTTTTCTTTTTTTTTTTTTAATTTATTTATTTTTATCTCAGTCACAGGTTAGGTACTTTGAATCCCAGGCGTAGCCCCCTCCCCCATTCCCTCCTACCCTCCCACTCCCTCCCTCATCTCCTTCTTCCCCGCCCCCTCCAAGTCCACCAACAGGGGAGGACCTCCTTCCCTTCCATCCAACCCCAGCTTATCCTGTCTCC
>CM053766.1:146119681-146178117 GCA_028658305.1 Pachyuromys duprasi | reverse complement strand
TGACTTGACAACTTTTGGTTCCTTCAACCCCACATTTGCGGTTACTGCTGAGATCTCCCTGCAAAAAGAGAGCTCCTGCTTAGCTCCAGCTTGCCTTCATTATACACATGGAGAAAATAAACACATCACTTTGATTTTGTTAATTGTGTTGTGAAAATCCAAAAGCTAAATTGTGACTCTGCCTCTGCAGTCCCCAAGCCCCTTGTGGGGTCTGGTGACATTTGCCATCAGGGAGCAGGTGCTGCAGAGACTGATCACCACAAGTCCCCTGTCTGTCTGTCTGTCATGTATGTGGCTGAGGTCCTCTTAAGATAATTGAATCTCTGATGCATGCTGCAAACCTTTATAGAGCTATTTGTTAATAAAGTGCCCCAAATCAGTGATGTCACTTGCAACTCATGATGTAGAAATAGTAAGCAGGCTACCTAGTGGCTTTATTTCATTATTAAGGCACCTGCCTTATGACTTAAGCATCTCAGCATGGAGAAATCATTTCTACTTAAGTGGCTGCTGTTGATCATGCAGTTCCTTGTATACGGAAGAGCTCAATGAATATTTGTTGAATATAGTTATGTGAATGAAACAGAGCATCTCTTCAAATGCCACAGCATTTACAAAGAGATAGGCATGTGATCCGTATCTTTCTAAAGTAGATTCCATCCTTTCTTGTCTTCTGAATTACACACTGTATGCTATGTGGGTTGACATTCTGGTGGCACACTGAAGCTGTGGTTCTGTTGAGGTTACATTTGCTGTTCTCTGGGCCGCTGTTCTCTTGCTGCCATTTCTATTGCTTTTTGGGTTTGCCTTTAAATTGTCCATATCCCTAGCCTTTTGAGATCCATCCTGAGAGGTACCTTAGAAATATGAGAACAGGCAAATGCTTCATAAGTCTGGTCCCTCCTACTTCCTAGCTCACCCAGTTTCTCAGTTTCCTTAAATATGATCTTCTTGTCTGTCTGCCACATGGTATGTACTTGACCCGAGAGTGTGACTAGAATATCCCATTAAGTGACTTGGATTAAGGGACAAATGTGGTGTCTTGATCAGTCCTTAGTCTCCTGCTACTCTGCTTAGTCCATCAGCCAGCCCAGAAGTGCCAGTAGCAGCCAAGAATGCTTTATTAATGCAAGTCCTAGGGCTGACACGGAGGCACAGTGGTTAACAGCACTTGTTGCTCTTGCATAGGACAGGGTTTCAGTTCCCAGAACCCACCATCTTTAGCTCTAGTTCCACACTGCCTGATGACAACCTCTCCTGACCTCCACACATCTCAGGCACACATGTATTATACATACATTCATGAAGGCAGAACACTCACACACATAAAATAGATAATCTAAAAACTATGCAGATAATGGGTCCCTGCCACCTAGGTCTACCAAATCACAATCCACAGGTGGTATGCGGAACCCCAGATGTTCTGAGTGCACAGTGAATTTGGGAAAGTAGGGCTTCCCTGCCTTTTCTCTTCTGGTGAAGAGCAAACAAAACTCCAGCTTAAGCATTCAGGAGTCTTCCTTTTGCAGGGGGCGCAGGAGCAGCAGCCTCTAAAGGGCAGCAGACTCTCTGTCTTGATTCTTCTTTGTGTAGGCCTGCTATAGATAGCCTTCTTTCATTCCTTCTCAGCAGTACACATACAGATGCAAGTTATTGTGGGAGGACAAAAGATGCCCCCACCCCGCCCGAGGAAGGTAGAGCTTCCCTCCTGTGTCCTCTGCACTGCCCTGGGAGAAAGTCTGGATCAGTAGGCCATGTTAAGATAGAGAACACTGTTCTCACTGTCACTCAGTGCCCAGCATCCAGCCTCTCTCTCGAGTCCGAGTCCTCACCCTGCCTCACTCCAGGGGCCTGAACAGAACAATGCTACTTCCCAGCTGTGTCATCAGAGGTGTTGACATGTGATCAGCCACTCTTCCGGGTCCTTGCTCTCCTACTGTGCCTTGTACCATCTTTGTATCGTAGTCCAGACAGACTATTGGCACTCAGACTGTAGGATGAGGAGTAGAGGTGAAACCCTGCCCCATAGCGGATCGGATTACCTGAGCAGAAACTCAGCCTGTGCCTGGGCCCACTGGAGCTGAAAGTTTGTTCCAAACAGCCCCAGGTGGCCATGCGCATGTGAATGCTGAGAAGTGTGGGCTTCTGTGTGTTGAATAAATACTCTCTCTTCCTTTGTTAAATATGGTGTATGAAATAAAAGTCAACAAGCCACTACAGGAGAGCGATGAGTAGGCCAGGAGCAAGCTACCTAGTTCTCTGTGAGGTCAGGGGTGCTCTAGGACTCGCCTGTGGCTGCTTGGGGATGGGACATCCTGCTTCTTCAGCAGCTGTTCTCACTCGTGGGTGTCTTCTCTTGTGTATGCTTCATGGCTCCGCAGTGGGAGCAGAAAGAGCCCAGTGCAGCTCTCTCTCAGCTCCACTTCCATGACTTCTCTTGAGTCACACTTTCCAGGGGTTATGTATGGGCATGCTCTCCTCTTTTAGCATACCTATTTCTTTAGCTATGCAGTTTTTCTGGAGAAGGAGCAATGTATAAGTTCCAAGGGACAGTCAGGGTGCTTTAAATCTGGAAAAAAATGCCCCTTTGAGACCATTCTAAGTTGATATTTTTCCTGGAACCTTCTGTTTTCCCTTCCCTCTGTTGACCCAACATTTCTCCATTTCCTCCTCAGCTCTTGTCTACTCAGATCAACAGTGTGGGGCCATTAGCTCTTCAGTGTAGGCTGCTTACGAATGTGTGTTACTTTGAGCTCAGATAAGTGAGGTTTTTCTGCAAGAACCTAAAGTGCTTATTCAAAGGCTCCAGAGAGAGGAGAAGTCCACATTTGCAGTGGGCAGTTTCAACCAGCAGGTTATGCTCAGAGGTTCCCCTTGCATGATGGATCCTTTCAGGACCACATGCAGGAAATCATAATGAGGCAGTAACACCACAGATGGAAGTAACCAAAGTTCCTACATGCCCTGGGGTTCTGTGGGGGGCGGACACTCTTCTCCATGTGAAGAGACATGAAGATAGAAGAGCCCAGCCTCAGAAACCACATGCTAAGGAGCCAGGGAGAGAAACAGTTCCTTCTCCCAGAGGTCTCCATGCTGAGTGTGGCTGGGGACCAAGAGATACAAGGTGTGGAGTAAAGAAAGGCTGCTCATGGAAGGCCATTTTTAGTTAGCAAGAGTCTTCAAAGGAAAACAGCTAATTTGGCACTCAGCTGGGAGGAAAATGGTCCTTCTCTGAAGAGCAGACACTGTAAGGACATATGTGTGTGCACGCACACACGTGACTTTCTTCTTTCATCTTGTATCCTGCAAAGAATTCATTTTGCGTCTTACACTCATTAAAATCCGTCTTTCAAAAGGACCCCACAAATGAAGCGCCATTGCTAACACTTCCCACTCTATGTATGCAATCTGCATGTAATAAGGTACAGCCACGCCCAGCCACGATATTGGGGGCTGTTTGTATTCTCTCTCATTCCTCTGTCACAAGTGCTATGTAATTTCTTGCTCACCTTCACATTTATTCTTCATTTGGGGGTGTGCATGTGTGATTGCAAGTACACGTGTATTTGCAGGTGTGCAGTCAACTGTGGAGGACAGAGAACAGCCGGCTGTGTCATTCCTCAAATGCTGTCCACAGTTATGCTTTCTCTGAGACAAAGTCTCTCACTGGCCTGGACCGTGCCCAGTGGGTGAGGCTAGCTGTCCAGTGAGCCTCAGGGACCCTGAGCTTCCCTGATAGGATTGCCAGCATATACTGTCACTCCCAGCCTTATTCATACATATGTACAATGTGTCATGATTATACTTGCCCCCATGATGCTATGGTCTCTCCTTCCTTTCCCCCTGAACCCCTATTCCATTTCATAGTTCCTCAGTGGTTCCATTTTTAGAGAAAATGACACCCTATCTTGAGCAACCATTCAAAATCATTAACTCCTTAGACCGGGGAATTAGCCTTGAAGACCACATGATTGCTGGAAAACTGTTTTATTCTTATTTCTTGCCTTGGGTTCTAGTGACTGAACTTTCTCCCATCCATTTGCAAGGCAAGCTCTTTACTTCCTGAACCACCTCCCCAGCCCTCAGACACATTTGTGAAACCCTGGAGTCCAGAACGGAAGCGAGCACCTAACAGTGACTCTCGGAATGGAAGTTTCCTGTGAGCCAGAAAGATCCTTGCTGGCTTTAGTAATGTGCTGGCGTAGTTTGCAGGTTGCGGTGGGCCTGCCTCTGTTGGGTCGCTGTCTTAGAAGTGTTCCTTAGGAGTGCAAACACAGAGCTCTGGTTCCACCCTACCAAAAGGCTTCATTTCTATTTCTAAGAAAGGTCATCTCGGGTCTGTGGTAATAGAGACATCTTTGATCTTAGTACTAGGAGGCAGGCACAGGCTAACCTCTGTGTGTTCAGTACCAGCATGGTCTACTTAGTGAGCTCCTGGCAAGTCAAGGCTACATGGTGTGACCCTGTCTCAAAAGGTATGTGTATGTGTGCCATATAAGTGTGCCAGGAATTAGCAGGTTTTCATATTTTGGACAGGTATAAAGGAGAACTCTAGAAAACTGTTCAGAGTTCTAGTTATATAAATGTTTGGAACAGCTTAATGTCTTTAGATTCTATATTTATATGATTGGTTTTAAATTAGCTGAGTCATTTAAGCACACATACTTGTCCTAAAAAGAATCTAAACTGAACCACATAGAGCATAAAATTAAACTCCTTCTGGGGTAGGGTGTAGGGTGAGACTGTTTGTTGTTGAAACATGAGGATGTGAGTTCAGATTCCCAGAACTCAGGCACACCCCTCCAGGCACTGCAGCACAGGCCTGTACCCCAACACTGGAGGTTGGAGACAGACAGACCCCAGGGGCTCCCTGGCCAGTCAGCCTAGCCAACAGAGTGAGCTTTAGGTTCCAAAAAGAAGCTCCAGCTTAAAGAAATAAGGTAGAGAAGTGATGGAAGATCCCAGTGTTAATCTTCGGTCTGCACAGATTCCTGCGTAGGGGAGAGTGTCCTCACATAGATGTGTATGCACAAACACACACTCACATACACATACATGTGTTTGTACAGACATGTACATGCACACACAAACTCATACACATGCCTGTATACACAAACATGCCCATACATAACACACATATACATGTGTATGCACACACATATACACTCCTCTACAATTTACAATTTACACCACATTACCTCTGCCTGTGTTGTACAAGGAACTGAGCCACTCTAAACAGGGTTCTGAGAGGGCAGAATTGCTGACCTTTCACTCAGTCACAAGTTCTTGCATGCATTATGAAGCACCAGTGAGGCAGAGCTCACATTCACTGAATGTGTGAGAACAGACACAAGGCCCAGGAGTTTGTGCTTCTTTTGATTTGTTTTTCACTTGTTGTTATTGTGATTTTGTTTCTGTAAATCTTTCTGGACTTTGTGTTACTAGAAATGGAGAAGGACTTTAGGGTTGTGTCTCAGAGTTTCTATTGCTGTGATTAAACGCTATGACTAAAGTCAACTTGGGGAGGGAAAGGTTTATTCCAGTTTACCATTCTCAGGTCACATCCTGCCACTGAGGGAAGTTGGGGCAGGGACTCAAGGCAGGAGCCTGGAGACAGGAGCTGAAACAGAGGCCATGCAGGAGTGTTGCTTCCTGGCTTGCCCCTTGTGGCTCACTGGGCCTGCTCTTTTATGGCACCTAGGACTACCAGCCCAGGGACAGCACCACCCACAGCAAGCTAGACCCCCACATCAATCATCAATCAAGAAAAATCCCCCTCAAGCTTTTTCATAGGCCTATTAGTGTAGGCATTTTCCAACTGAGGTTCTGTTTTTCCACATGACTCTAGCCTGTTTTAAGATGACATAAAACCAGCCAGCACAGGGTGAGAGTTTTATTTCAGCTCCTGAGGGAAACTTGGGGATTGCTGTATCTTCCTGCACCTTGGAAGCTCAGAGCGCCGCTGACCAGCTAGAGCCAATGTAGTAGCATTGTAGTTGGGTTTTTTGTTGTTGTTGTTGTTGTTTGTTGGTTTTATTTTCATAGGGGACTACCAGCATGGCCTGGATTCTTAACTGATGGTTCATATGCACATAGGTAGGTCACTCCTATTTACTGTCCCCTCATTTACAAACCTTTGTATAAGCAGGGTCAGGACACATGGGATGAAGACACACAGGAATTGCCTTCAACATTTTCACTTACTCCCCCTTTTTGGCTCTTTCTGTGACCCCTTCTTTGTGGAAAAGAGAGATCTGAGATGGAGTGGAGGCAGGTATTCTAGGTGCTACATATCCTCCCAAAGGCAGAAGAGAATCAGAGTGTGCTAAAGAGGCTGTGAACAGTGGCCCCACCCTTTTATCTACGGGGCTCCCTAGACCTAAGTGATGCAGCAGCAGCAGCAACAGCAACTACCACCACCCAGCATGGGGTGTGTGTAGCTTCAATATTCTGCTGGTTTTCGGGAATACACAGGTAACAACTTACTGTTTCAGAGGAGGTTTGACAGGCTATTGATGACACACGCTTTTCTTGTGCTTGACCCTTTTTCTTCCCCTTTCCAGCCAGTGGCAGGGAAGTACCACACTGACCCATTTAGCTCTTTAGGGGTTTGTGAAACTAGTTTCCTGCCTGGGATGATATGTTTCCATGCCTAGGACAAAAGGCAACAATGCTACACATGTGGGATAAACTACAGACTTTCAGCTTCAGGGATGTGGGGACGTATGCTATACATGCTCCATGATGTGACTCATAGGCCAGCCATCCTGGTCACTTACTCAGCTTACACGAATGACCCCTACGTGCTCCTTGCTGGTGATAGTAAAAGCTTTTCCTTTGGACAGTCTGTCTCCAGGCTCTTTTGTGGCCTGCAGGCCTTCTTCCTTGGAACAATAGTTTTGAATGAAATATGCATTAGAAGTATGATTGGCCTAAAGGTGTCTGTTTCTATTCTAAAGCCTTCCCTGTGGTTCTGGACACTTGAACACTCTCACTCAGCAGCGAAGCTTTCCATGCTGCCAGATAGAAAGGAGATGCCATGGAAGGTTCTTGGCTCTGCAGTCATCCTGGAATCCCTGCCTCCTCAGTGTGCTGCCTGGCCTCACACTCTTCCAGGAGAAGAGTCAGCAAAGGCTCGTCATAACACACCTCTGTGTCTACCAGGCCTTGGCCTGCCGATGTGTCTGGACACGGGTGGCTGATTGCAGGCTGGAGACCTCCATGTTGGATGTGGGGTTTACACATGATGTCTGCAGCACGCAGACCTGGTGTTACCCTCAGCAGGCGCTAACTGCCTGTCTTGGCATTCCAGCAAAGACAACCTCGGAGTAAAGTGGCTAAGGAGAAATCCTCCTAGATCTTACAGGTCACTGAGCTGGCATGATGCAGTCAAATCTCTACTTCTGGAACACCCCTCCTTCTGTCCCAGCTCTCGGAGGCCATCTGTTCTGATTTGCTGCCTTTACAAAGAAAGGGGACTTCATGCTGCTGTCCCCAGGCCTGCTTAGCCTCACTCCCACCTCTGTTCCTAAAGGTCCCATGTTAGTTTTCTCCCTAGCAGGCAGGGTTATTGGGTCTTTCCTACCAGGTAAGGAGCCATGAAACGGATATGGGCAGGGAGTGGTGTGCATCAGGCTGCTGTGTCCCCACATGGCATGCTTGTTGCAGGATCTGAGCAAAGAGCCCAGGCCTCAGATGGCCATTTAAATATTTAGGAAGAATTGTGCATTTGTGCATTTGAAGGTTTCCTTTTTTTTTTTTTTCACCTGGCACCAAATAGGAGTGGAGTGGTCTGGAGAGGAGCCACACTTACGCCGGGATCCTAGCATTGTTGTCCCACAGTGAGTTATAGCTGAAGACAGAGCCTTCCGACTATGGGGCCATGGAAACTTCTGACAAAGTGAGGGTGTGGCAGCGGTAGGCAAGGCAGTTTCACAGTGCTGGGCTCTGTGTGCCTTGTATGTTTTCAAGAACAGCCAAACTGGTGGTCATCATGCTCTTTGAGTAGCCAGTGCCTCTGGGGCATGTTTTCATGCTGGAGGCTTAGTGCTATAGCCAGTTCATACTCTCTCAGCCCAAAAAGACTAAGAAAGCGAGAGTGGGAGTGAGAATGGTCTGCTGGGAAAGACAGACCACAGTTTCCACCTTTATGTCCTGGAGGGATGACAAGTGTCACAGAGGGACCACAGAGAAGACAAGCATGTCCACAGGACTGATGAAGAACAGGGAAAAAAGTAGCTGGCCTATAGTCACATTGGGTCACGCGACCGTAAGATGCCAGTGGCTGCTCCTCACAGGAACAGATGCCATGGTCCATTTGACAAGACTTGGGTTTTCTATTTAATCTGAGCGTCAGCTCATAAATCAGTCAAATGAAAAAAAATGCAATTTTGAAGTGTCTGGCAGTTCAGAAATTCTGGGATTAAGTTTTGGATAGGGAAGCAGTAAATCAGCTAGAAGTAGAGTCATCCTATGTCTGCCCCCTGATAGAAGAGGGCAGAATAGAGGCAAGGGTGGCCATGAGTGGAGGAAGGCCACCTGAGCTGAGGTAGTGCCTGCAGGCAGGAAGATGTTAAGGCCTTTGCTGAGTAGATGGACTTCGACTGTCCCCAAATTTCTGATTCTTACATATGCATATTAATTATGTTTACAGTTTTTACTTAACTGGGTTTCCTTGATTTCTGAGAGAGCTCTTGCTGGGCTGATGTGCTCATTCAAGGATGTCAGGACTCTCCTGTCTCCATTTCTCTGCCATTGATAAACGAAGCTTTCATTTCCACCCTGCTTCTCATGATGGCAACCTTCCGCAGCCACAGAAAAGAAGCAAGGGAAAAGAGAACTCAGGCCACAACAGCCATGACATGGCTTGTGGTCACCCATACAAGGCCTCCTCTTCACTCCCACATGGTCAGACGAATTTTGGTCCTCAACTGTATGCCAGTCTTGCCTTGAGAAGCTCCTTTAGTCAGGTGACAAGGAAGATAGCCAAGATGCAGGCCTTTCCTCCTCTGAGCTATAGATAGGTCTAGACTCCTTTGAGAGGTGCTTTTCCTTCCTTTCCAATTCCCTCCTTGTCCATATTGAATTACTTTGTTGGTTGAA
Source organism: Pachyuromys duprasi (assembly GCA_028658305.1). Taxonomy (NCBI): domain Eukaryota; kingdom Metazoa; phylum Chordata; class Mammalia; order Rodentia; family Muridae; genus Pachyuromys; species Pachyuromys duprasi. The sequence continues at coordinate 146,169,015 of CM053766.1, read as the reverse complement.
TGTGCATGTTTTGGATTTGTAGTATCCCTTATTGGGAGAAGCTTAAAGCTTTTTGAATACAAGTTGCTCTGCATCCCATTTGCCGATTCATTAATGGCTGAATTCTGGAGCTTATGGGTAGCAGACAGCTGGCCATGTCTTGTTCTTACTTGTTCAGGGCATTCTGACAGTTGCCACCTACTCCCATACATATTCCCTTACTGAAATGCTTTCTCTGGAGGCCACAGTCTTACTTATTTCTCAGCTTGGCCATAGCAGCTCCTGTGACACTCCCCAGGAAGTGGGCCCTCTCCTGGGGTAGGGAAGTCTCAGATGTAAGGCTACATCAAGCCCTAGTTATTAGAATTAGATTCCAGTCTCCCTGGTAGTGACCTGCCGTGTAGCATGTTTTATTGACCAACTTTCCCCATCTTTATCCCTTCTTCCCCTTACCACTTTTTAAATAATATACTTGCAGTAAATATTTGTTCCAGGGTCTGTTCAGTGGATCTGAAGCCAAGATGTTCCATTTCACTATCTTTGCAGGTAGGCGAGAGTAGGAGGAATTAACTGTGATGAATAGAAGTAATCAGAGAAAGGCCAGAGCTTAGACAAACACAGGCGCTCTGACTGCTGAAGCCACATTATACCCTCATCTCTGGCACAGATGTTTGCAACTTCTCCAGGAGTACTAAATTAGCTCTTAGAGAGTCTGTCTCCCAAGGTGGGTCTGCTGCTGTTGGCAGCAGCTATGCGATCAAGAATGTGAAACACTGACCTCTCTCTACTTGACGACCCCTCTGCAGCTCCCTCTGGAAGCATGGGTCTCTTGTGGGGTTCCATGGGTGGATGGGTAGGTGTGTGGAAAGGAGTCAATTATCTGCACCTCAGAGAGGTGGCTGTGTGATAAAAGAGTACAAAGCTGAAGGGATGCCCTCCATGTCTCAGAGAATAGGCTAACAAGTAGGACAGTCATGTTCATATCACAGAGCCCTACCCTAGGGCCGTTCACTGGTGAGAACATATCTGCAAAGGGAAGCAAAGTACTCTCTCTAGCTTCATGCAGAATGACTGCCTCTGTCTAAATGATGGATTCCTTTCTCCTCCAGACAAGGCAGCTTTTAATCAACTACTCCAGTAGTTTATTACCCCCCTTTAGACAACTATCTGGACCTCAGAGGGAGGAGCCTGGTTTTAGGGGTACAGGAACCTCCCCATAGCACATGTCAAGTTATAGTTTGTTGGGATATTAGCCTGCTACGTCACTTCCTTCCCTAGTCGTTACAACTAATTTTGAAGGTGAGACTCGGCTGCATTTGGGGAAGTAGAAACAAGAATAAGACGAATCTCATAGAACCATGGATTGCCTCGACTCAGGAACATGTAGGGGAGAACACTAGTCTGAATAAGGCTGATTCTTTGTTTTCTTTGTGTGTGTGTGTGTGTGTGTGTGTGTGTGTGTGTGTGTTCTCGGGCTGGAGAGATGGAGAGTACTTGCCTCATAAGTGTGAGGACCTGAATTTTTGTTTCCAGCTCCCACATAAGAAGCCAGGTATAGTAAGTAGTACATGACTGTCACCCCAAGGCATAAACATGGACAAATTGGAGCTGTCCTAGATTGAATGGAGCAAAGTGTCATGGGAGTCATGGGGAGGTGGTGATGGGGTGGACCTTCAGAGCAGGGAAGCACAGTAGGAAGTGCTGGGGGCAGGGTTAGAGGGAAGCTCTTTCAGGGAATGACAAAGAATGGGTGCCATTCGAACACGTGACAAGTCCACTGGTGTACAGCAGCTGACCTGTGCCCTGTTGGCTGTTGGGCTTTGGGAGACACATACCTCCCACTCTAGCTTCTCCCCGTACTAGGGCGAGATCACCAGAGCTTTATGGACTGCCAGGAGCGTTCTGGACACAGTCTCTTTTGGATTGCTGCAGCACAGATCAGAACTGGCCCTCTGCAGCTTGCTCACCTATAATTTTGTCTGTTTAAATCTGTTGGACATCAAAGCTGCATCTGAAGGCAAATGTGCTTTAGCAAAAGCTGGGCCAAAGGAACACTGCTGTCCTGTGTCCTGCATGGCAGGCATCTTATGGCTTTGTTTCTGCTGAGCACAGATAGGGCCAAACCTCATCGTTTAGAGAAGTGGTGTGCATGTAGCATGCATTTCTGTTTCTATCAAAATATGGTAATTTACTAACATCATAAAGGTCGAGCTATGAAATTAACATGGGGGGATGGCTGAGTGGAACTTAAAATATTATTTCTACCTCATTTAGGAGACTGTTGCTGCGTTGCTATTCTGGAGTGCTTGGGTTTGAGCATCAGCTCATTTTTCTGGGACAGATGTTGTCCATTGCTTGATTCATTCTATATTCATTGTGCCTTGAGTGGACTGATCTTTTTTGCCCTTTTTGATAAGGTGTATTTCTGTCTTAATGTCAACATCTTTCAAGGGGTTTATCACATTTGCTTGATCTCTCTGTGTCCATAGTATGTGTTACATATACATGAGTGCTAAGCCATATCACATATTATTACTATATATACTAGTGTATGATGATACATGAACATGTATTTTAAATATCAGTATATGTATATTGTATGTATTTAAATATATTTGAAAGTATACTGCAGATAGATGTCATGTTCCATATTTAAATATACTTGAAAATATGCTGAGGATTGACATTATGAACCTTGGCTTATAAACATTTTAATGTACAAGCAAAGAACATCATAAAGTATAAAAATGTTACAATTTAACCCATCTCTCAGTCTTTTCATTAAAGAAGTTTTTTGTTGTTGTTGTTGTTGTTTGTTTGTTGGATAATCAGACTCACAATTAACCAAAACCTAGAGAATAAGTGGCTGTGGAGTGTCTAACCTGACATGGGATGTCTGTATCACGCTGCCCTCCTCACGCTAGAAGGGGTGCGGTGGGAAGGATAGAAGAGCCACAGTGTTGAGAAAGTGTCTTTAGGACATGACACGTGCCCTCATGAGCTCCTCTGGTTACCTATACATGACTGGGCCAGTCGGCATGTTCTTATGGAAGCAGGAAGGGCGTGAGAGGCTACGTCCTTCGCTGAGGAATTAGGGGCAGTTAATGGTGTGTGGAAGAAGGGCTGCATTTTTCAGTGGGATAGCCACTGATGTTCCCCATGACTCAGGAAATAACCTCCCATCCATGCTCATGTACTCAACCCCAGTTAAACTCTCTGTGTCACACACACACAGAAAACATGACCCTAAAAGGGGAACTTGTGGGGGGAAAGGGTTTGTGCAGGAAAAGGGGGATGAAACAGGATGATGGGGGTGAAATTGTTTAAAATTCATGTATGCAGGTATCAGATTGCCAAAGAATAAATAATTAATTTAAAGTATAATTAAAACCATTATTTTGTATGCTACCTATATTAATAAAACATGTTTTATTAGCATACATACATAAAAACATACATATTAAGAAAATACTACTAATAAAATATCAGCAAGATGTTTTGTTAATATAAAATACATAAAATAGAAAATATAATATATAAAACTAATATAATACAAAAAATATAATACAACATTCCTAATTATTAACATTTTCACACTAAAGAAAGGGGATGGATATCTTGAAATTTTATAAAGAAATATTAGTTTCATGTCAACTTTAGTTCTGAGTGTTGGAAGCAGGACAAATAATTATTAACTTATCAAGTGGACACTGACTATATACTGAGCACTATTGTTGGCATTGAGGAAACAAGGAGGAGAAAGAGTAGGAAAATAAGTGAAAGAGAAAAAGACATTTGAAGAAATTCACTTTACACAATGTCATTCTTGACAAAACATGGAAATTTAAAAGCTACTTGTACTTGTAGGCTTGGAAATCAATACGGATCATCTAAGGTGATCTAACTCCTTAGGATCATAAGAGATTGGCTGCATTCAAATGTGTTTGGAGCAATTAAAATTATTTTCCAAGGGTAAATTTACAAGGTGTTAAATAAATGTAGTTCTGTGTTCTGGTCGAATTTAATATCAATAATATCTAATGTATGTCCTATTCGTATTTCTCCCCATTATCTCCTGAAGTCTTTCTTAGATGTATTTCCTTTGTAAAATTTTTTTTAAATTTTAGTTGATTTACTTTACATTCCAAGGGTGCCCCCTTTTTCCTCTCCTCCTAGTCATCCCCTTACCCCCATTCCACCTTCCCCTCTCCCCTTTCCTCCAGAAAAGGGGAGGCCCCCTCCACCATATCAACCCTCCCCAGCACATCAAGTCATATCAGGACTGAGTATATCTTCATCCTCTGAGGCCAGGCAAGATAGCGCTGACAGGGGGAAGTGATCCAAAAGCAGGCAAGAGTCCATGTTAGAAACAGTGCCCCCTTTTCCTCCACTCACCAGGTGCCCCTTTGAAGACCAATCTGCCCATAGGCCACACATATGCAGGGGGGCCTAGGTCTAGACCATGCATGCTCCTTAGTTGAGGTCTCAGTCTCTGGAAGCCCCCATGAGACTAGGTTAGTTGTCTCTGTTGGTCTTCTTGTAAGGTTCCTGCCCCCTCCAGATCCTTCCATCTTTTCCCCAACATTTCCACAGGATTCCATGAGCTCCACCCTTGCTTGCTGCAAGTCTCAGCATCTGTCTAGATCCACTGCTGGCTGGAGCCTCCCAGACTACAGTTAAGTGAGGATCCTGTCTGCAAGCAGAGGAGAGCATCATTAATAGTGTCAGGGGCTGGCTCTCTATTGTGGGGTGGGTCTCAGGTCGGGCCAATTATTGGTTGGACGTTCCCTGAGTCCTTGTTCCCTCTTTATTGCTGCACTTATTATATGCAGGGTAATTTTTGAATCAAAGGTTTTGTCAGTGGGTTGTTGTTCTCTTCCTTCTGCTAGTCTTCCATGTCTAGGAGGTGGTCACTTCAGTCTTCATGTAGTCCCCATCCCCTGTTAGGAGTCTCAGCTAGAGTCATACCCATATCACTGAGAAGCTTCTGTAAGTCAAAGAGCACTGTCAGTAGAACAAAATGGCAGCCTACAGATTGGGAAAAGATCTTCACCAACCCTACATCAGCCAGAGGGCTAATATATCCAAAATAAATAAATAACTTAAGAAATTAAAAATCAACAAATCAAATAATCCAATTTAAAAATGGGGTACAGAGCTAAACCAAGAATTCACAACAGAGGAATCTTGAATAGCTGAAAAGCACTTAAAGGAATGCTCAATGTCCTTAGCTATCAAAGAAATGCAAATCAAAATGACTCTATGATTTCATCTCACACCAGTCAGAAAGGCTAAGATCAAAAACCCAAGTGACAACACATGTTGCTGAGGATGTGGAGAAAGGGGAACATTTCTCCATTGATGGTGGGAGTGAAAATTTGTACAACCTCTCTGGAAATCGATCTGGCACTGTCTCAGAAAATTGGGAATAGCTCTACCTCAAGACCCAGCTTTACCACTCCTGTGCATACACCCAAAAGATGCTCTACCATACAACAAGGACATTTGCTCAACTATGTTTATAGCAGCTTTATTCATAATATCCAGAAACTGGAAACAACCTAGATATCTTTCAACTGAAGAATGGATACAGAAATTGTGGTACATTTACACAATGGAATACTACTCAGCTATTAAAAACAAAGGAGTCATGAAATTTGCAGACAAATGGGTGGAGCTAGAAAAGATTAACTTAAGAGAGGTAACACAGACCCAGAAAGACGCACATGGTGTGTACTCACCTGTAAGCGGATATTGGACCTACAGTACAGGATAACTGTACTACAATCCACAGACCTAAAGAAGTTAAGTAACAGGAGGACCCAAGGGAGGGTGCTGGAATGTCACCTAGAAGGGGAAATAAAGTAGACAACAGAAATGGATGAAGGGAGGGAACTGGGCAGGAGATGGAATGGGGAGGGAAACAGGAGTGGGGATCAGATGTGGAAAGGATGGGAGTGAGAGGTGAGAAGGCTCAGAACAAGAAGGAAAACTGACATCTCTTTATCAAGTTTGAGGCCCACAACAGGGTAGGCTCCAGGGAGGATATGGGTGACTGTATCTTAGATGTGTTTTCAAGGCAGAATCCAGTCACTGTTCCCACACTGCCTTGTTACATGTTGGACTAGCACACTGTTTCCCCTTCTTTCACATTCTTGATGTTTTGACAGATCCAGGCCTGTTGATGGATAGAGGTCCAAGTTAAGACTGCCTCATGCTATTTCCCTGAATTGCTGGAGACTGAGATTTTTGTAAGAAGTATGTCCCATTATGGCTGTCTATCAGCAGGGTTTCCTACCAGTTTGGTCACTTGGTTAGGGTACCTTTACAGAATGGTTGCTTTGCTGTGTCTTACGACCCTGCTTCCCAGTGACCTTTGTCCCATGGCTTAGTACCCTTGGGTTATTATGTCGGTGTAAACAGTGCCTTCCTTATTCAGCCAGTTCTTCCTTAGCTGGTTAGCTGGTATACTTCTGTATAGCACTTCTCCCTTTTAGTATCACTGTAGATTGTGGTGTCTTTTTTATTAACCTTCCCCCCTCAAAAAAAAGTCTGTTGCCATCACTGTTCTTTCAGAGCTCAGATGGTCTCAGTTTGGCTCACGTGATATGAGCTCAATCAAGATGGCATGCCCCTCATGATCTTCCCAATCATTCTACCTTGCCTTTTCTTTCTAGGGTACTTTGACTCTCAGTGATCTGGGATTGCTCCCTGTAGCCTGGGAGAGCTAAGTAGCTCTCAGCAGTTCTGTGAGAGCTACTTAGAGCTTGGCATTTTTTTGTTGTTATTGTTGCTATCACTGGGTCTTCTTCTGGATTCCTTGTGTCTGCTGAGAACAGTCGGGAGGCGCCTTCCACACATCACCTGGACCCAACAGCCTTCAGCACACAGAACACAGCAAACTGTCACTGTGTTAAGCTCTTCCCTAAGCTTGCTGGGATTAGCTCTTCTTGTCAGCTTGAGCTGATGAAAGAAAACAGAAATGGGCAAAAAGGAGCCCACTTTGGGTGAACAAGTTATCCTTTGAGGATAAATACAATCCTCTTTTTTTCTTTAAGCTTTTATAGTATTGAGCACAGAGCTTTATAAGCAGAATGACCCAGAGTAAAGTTTAACTGTCTGTGTGATAACTGAGGTTAAAGCGCAAGGGACTCATGACACATCAGCTTTGGGATAGACCAGCCTGAAAGTCTGGTCTATTTTTCTAGGACCAGGAAATTTAGCCTTGAGTTCCTTCTGGCATAGTTTATCATGTTGTTTTTATTCATGATATTTTAAAATATAAGTAGACATTATAGCCAATGAAATCAGGCCCTGTGGAGGTGACATGAAGGTCCCTGGAAATTCAGACCATTTTATACCATTTTGTACCAGCCTGCTTGTCTTCAGCCTGCTGCCTGTGATGCCTTCATTATGAATCTCAAATGCAGTTGGTTGACCAGGAGGTGACAGGGGATAAGAACTTTGCTATAATTTATGCAGTGTATGGCACCTTCTGTCACAGAAGTGCTCAACATTACACCCATGAGGCTAATGAAGTTCTACCAATTGTTTGCTGATTGTTTCCTTAAAACTATGTTTTATTTAAATAATTTCTTTGTGTGGCTCTGTAAGACATTTAGATGATATTCTGATGAACACTGTCATTGGCATTTAAAAAATCTGCTAAGGTAATAATATTTACTTCCCAGCCTGTCATAAACTAGAACAGTGTCTGCCTAGGTCATTGAGGGATAAACCAGGCCTCGCATAGAGAGCTCTTAGCCTGGAGTTCAGCAACACTGGCACGGGACCTGTGAGCTGGCCATGATGATGTGGCCGTGGAACACTTCAAAATGAAAAATGATTTTCCTAAGCCATTAAATATTCCTCTTATTTTGGGCATTTGAGATCTCCAGACTATCTTCTGTGGTAGATGGAAAGGCTATAAATGGACAGCTTAGAGAGAACTTAACTATCTTTTTCCTTCACTAAAACCGAGAAATCACCTCCAATGCTGCGTGATTGAATCCAATCTCAGTGATTAAAAATCCACCCACTCCGTGTGGAATCACTTTAACTTTATTACCTTTTCTACCCATAGAGAGATGGGGCCACAAACATGTCTTTTGTCTAAACTATAACCCTGATGGCATTTATTATGAGCCAACTACTACCTCAATTAACAAACAAGAAATTCTGCCTTTAAGAAAGTTCCTTTCCTAGAGGTGTAAGAGATATTATGACCCCATGTGCACTGGTCCGGGCAGCCTAGGGCTTCCTGGTGCTGTGGTCAGGGCTGCATTGGTCACTTGCTCTCAGGACTGCACAGCATGATGGCTTTACATCTGTATTTATCAGGAGAGGCAGAGAAAGCCAAGCTATTGATTTTTCTTTAGGTATGTTTTCTTTAGATGTTTTTCTTGAGATAGGTCTACAAAATACCCAGTTAAGCAGCTGAATGAAAAAGCCAAGTCCTTGATAGTTTCCCAAAGAATCTAATGCAGTCATATGTTTGGGTTAATATTGTGACACATGCCACCCAGGGAAATGTCTCAGACTGTTACAGGGAGTTAATCCTGGTGGTAGCTTCCATTTTCAGACTTCACTCTGGAAGCTGATATTCAAGAACACAGCTTTTCTGTGATGACAGCTCAGAGGTGAATGGAAGGTGGAGATTTTTTTTTCATGAGGTGACATCCTCTCATTCCTACTCATGCTGATCATTTCTCTGCATTCCTAAAATATTCTGGGTGGCCTTGAGGTCAGAATAGGGGCACCCCTCAAAGAGAAGAAATCTAGATTGCAACCCCAAGTGCAAACATGAGTGTGCAACCTCAGCCTGATTCAGAATGACTGGTGGTCTCCTTCATTGCCCTTCTCCATCCTGACCATTCCCATGGGAGAAAAGGCAGCTGTCAAGGCTGTAGGACTGCATTTCCTTCTGAATGTATTGTTCCATTTGGCACCTGATTTCTTCCTTCATCCAGCATCTTAGAAGCATGGGGGGATGTTCAGAACAGGGGTTGTTTCATGAAGAAGCCATTCACTGTATGAGAAGTTTAAGAGCAGATTGTGAAGCACATAGAGGAACCATGGTAAGGCGCTATTACCAGGACCATTGTGCCTATAGGAGTGAAGAAAGGGGATGGGGGACATCACTGTGAGTGCTGTTTATGTCAGGGACTTGAGAGCAGATATCAGTTGGGAAAGAACCAGCAAAAAGAGTATCCTGCCCTCTCATTCCTCCCACTCTTTCATCTGCCATTCACGTAGTCCCCAAAGGACAGGCTAGGCTTCCTGTGGCACAGCGAAGAGGCAGTAATGCATGGGAGACTAGATCAGGAGGAAGAAAGGGAGAATTTACAGCAATTCTGCCCCCATTTCTTTCTTTTCTTTAAAAAATTATAGAACAAGATTTGTTTCCTTTGGTTTACAGAAATAGATTCTTTGTTTAAAAAAAAGTGAGGGGAGTGGAAAATAATCCTGCCAATAATTAAGTACTGTTTAGAGATTCATTATAACAAGACTGTGCCAGAAAGAGATGTGATCTGCCCCTTCCAGAGGTTTGGTGTTCCCCACACTCATTTTGGTTCGTGTCTCTGTATTTATTTTATTTTATTTTTAATGTTCACTAACATTTAGCTACCAGGTATTGGGTTGTTTTGCTCTCTTCTGCTTCACTCAGTGGGTGGAGTATTTTTAGAGCTCTCTCTCCTGTTGTGATTGGCGGAATGCTGGACTAATGGGAAAACCACGAGCTTGCCAGGTATTAAGATGGACCATGTGGTTTCTGTCCATCCTTAGTCCATGGAAGGGTTCATTTATTGTTGGAGCACCCACTAGCTACATCCACTCTCTTTCCAAACAGATCATCAAAAAAAGACTCATGCATAAGTCTCCTAGGTGAAGGTGCTTGTGATAAGCAAACAAGACGACACATACACGTACCACACAGTTTCTTGCCTCTGAAGACTACAGTGGGATAAAAATAGGTAAACATCGGTGTTTTGCCACTACAATGTTTTAAATGAGAAAAATCCCCCATAAGTTCATGTATTTGACTATTTGGTCCCCAAGTGTTTTGGGTGATATTGTAATGGACCTCCTAGGACATAGGACCTTGCTGGGAAAAGTTCATCATTGGTGGCAGATTTAAGAGTGTATAGCCTTGCCCCAATTCCTGCTTACTGACTCTACTTCCTGTGTGTGATTGTAATGTGAACTCACAGCTTCCTGGTCTTACCACTAGGCCTGCCTATTGCCATGCCGTTCCCACCATTATGGATATCAGCCCTCTGAAACTCTCAGCCCAAATAAGCTTTCTTCTTGGTCGTGGTGTTTCACCACAACAACATAGATAGTAACTAGTACAGCCTCGGGGTTAACATAGTCCATCACTTTGGAATTAAGTGGAGTACTCTATTCTTTATTCCAGGCACAGCTCACCCAGGACACATTCTCTTGCTTCTTTGAGTATCTTGCTTTATGCACAGCAACATATATCATTAGGAATGAACTGATATGGATTAATATGTTCCCTCAAGACCTCAAGACCTATTGCATTCTCAGATTACTATCTTTAATTTTCTAAATGTGTTCCTTTGCTATTTTGTCTACTTTTCTATGAGACTTTGTATGAATACATTTATTCATTGGATTGTATAGTCATTGTAGGCCACTCACTGTGTCATCTGCAACGATAGTGTGAGGAACAAAAAAAGAGTCCCTACATACATAAAGGTTCTATCCAGGCTAAAAGATGGTGAAAAAGAAATAATGAGCAATAAAGTTATCTGTACAATAAATAGAAAAGAAGAGCAAAATTTTTTTTGGCACAGGAATCTTTTCTGAGACAGATTCTCCAAACAAGGACCATTCATGGAGATAGCCTAGAACCTCTGCACAGATGTAGCCCATGGCAGCAGAGTGTCCAAAAGGGGTCCCCAATATAGGAACAGGAGCTGTCTCTGACATGAACTGATTGGCCTGGTCTTTGATCACCTCCTCCTCAAGGGGGTACAGCCTTACCAGGCCACAGAGGAAGACAATGCAGCCACTCCTAATGAAACCTGATAGACTAAGATCAGAGGAGAAGGACATCACCTATCAGTGGACTGTGGGAGGGGCATGGGTGGAGAAGAGGGAGGGGGATTGGGAGGGATGAGAAAGGCAGGCTACAGTTGGGATACAAAGTGAATAAACTGTAATTTATAAAAAATAAACAAATTATAAAAAAGAAAAGGTATTAGAAAAAGCATAAATAGTATGGAAAGGGGAGAATTTATAAGGACAGAGATAAATTGTTGCCACTTTAATTCAAAGTAGACTCTTTGAGGAGGTTGCATTGAGCGGCTTCAAATTGAGGAAGAAATGAGGAAAGAAACCAGAGAGATCTCTAAGTGACAGTGTGCAGGTAGAGGGAATGTAAGAGCAAGATGCCAGTGGGGACGGAAGCATGTGTGAGGGGGTACAGAGGATGCTGAAAAGGAATACAGAAAAAGGAAATAGAGAGAGAAAAAGGGAGGAGATAACGAGGCCTTGGAGTCCACTAGAGTTCTCTTACTTTCACTGAAGAATGAAGAGCTCTTTATTACCTCAAGAAGTGACATAACTAGACTTGGGTTTCTAAAAGGTCAACCAGAATAGTGGATTGATAAAATATAAAGGACAAGTGGAAAGTTCAAGATGCTGCCAAGCACTTATGGCTCCCCATGAGCTGGTGACCAGGGAGAACATGAGAAGGCATTAAATTCTAGGGCCAACATCCTGAAAGAATGGACATGGGTGAGAAGTCCATTGGGCAGTCTAAGGTTCTTGGTCTGAATGGGTGCAAAAATAGTTGAGAAGGCTTGTACAGAGTAAGCTCTTCAGGGAGCTCATGTGTTCTGTTCTGGAAATAAGTTCTAGAACTCCAGGGAGGTTGAGGCCATGAAAAGGCAGATGATTATGAGAAACATTCATCTGGTGTGAGGCAACAGGTGAGAGCTGTAGATGGAGCAGAAGACTGGGACAGAAAGAGACTACTTGTACCGATGGAAAGGCCCCATGGAAGAGTGTTGGCAGGGACTGATCACAGACTTGGTCCAGGCACTCCAGAGAGCAATGAGGAAATATGGTCCTGGAAGCTAGGCATCTGGACAACGGGAGAGCAGGCATCATGGTGCAGACATCATGTCATCAAGTGACACAGGGGCCATTGATGACATGGATGAGCACTTGATGTGGTGCTGATGAGAGCAGAATGTTGACTAGAATGGTTACAGAAGAGGATTTCACGAGGACATGAGGCAGATCAGATAGGTAACTCTCAGTAGAAGTTTTGTACAAATGGATGAGGAACAGTAGCACAAAAGTGGAAATATGATTTATTTTACTTGTTTATACAATGTGGAATGTCTATTCTAATAGAATGGTCTTTGTTCCCCCGAATAACTGGATTTTATCTTTTATATTTTTATTAACTGATATTAATCTTTTATTCTACAAATGTGGCTTCCTTTTCATCAATAGACACAGATAATCATTACTCCCGTAGCTTAGTAGGCATGTATAAGCCATCGTATAGCTCATCAAGTATGTTTTCATTTACCTTGTCATATAACTATTTAATTGTTACAGCCTTTGTTAGAAGACAACCTCACACATACTGTTCTAATGTCTGTTTAACTGTAGGGAAATGAGATGGGCTTTCAGGGAAATATGACATCGCTCCATCTGAATCTCTGCCCTCCTTCACAGATTGAAAGCTCTGATCAATCAGTTTGCAGTTGAAATCATGTTTATTGGTCCTGGGTTTGCTGTTGGCTTTACCTGGTCTAATTAATGTACAGAGAGTTCAATGCTGTCACCCATGACAGTTCAACAGTGTAGTTTTCGTCTCTGCAGTAGCACAATACACCCCAGCACCAGAGACTCTTGGTGTTATGACAGTCAAGTGGGAAACCCACAGTCACATCGGTCATGAGAAACACTGCCTCTTTATTATCCACCTGAGCCTAATGTTTGACTGACTGATCTCAGAAGCATATTGGGAAGGTGGCTTAAATGGCTCCAGTCATGTGAGATATGACGGGAAAAGTACTGAAGGGCCATATGGGAAAGGTTAGCAATTGCTGACCAGAGAGGGAACTAAGAAGAAAGTTTTGAAAAGGAGTATATGTTTAAGTTTGAATTTTAATTTTGTTGAGCAAATAAAATGTTACTGATGAGTCTTGCTACTTTGTGCAGTAAAAATCTTGGAAGTGATTGAACACTGAACAGAGTTGATTTCTAGAAATGGAAAGGAAGAACTACTAACGTGCTTATTACTTATTGTTTTGTCATTTGTAGTAGTAGTTCATTAACCTTCAGTGCATGTGACTTTGGTGGTTGGATACTGAAAAATGGGAGATCATACTGCCAGAAACTATTTATGATAAAACCACATAGTCAGGAAATCATATTCTAAAAGCAAAAGAAGACCAAGAGAGTGACAAACTTGCCTGCCATTGATGTTTTTGGTAATGAGTATCAAACCAACCCTGTGAATACACTGAAAACTTCACAAGCCACATGCTTTCAGTGGTTGAATTGCAAGGGATTGGAACTATATCTGAACAAAAAGGTGGCAAGAGAAATAGGTAGACTGACTTGGAAGAATTGGATTTTAGAAGTCACACAGGAAATAAGGAAAATGGGTGGTCACGGCCTCCATGGCCGCGCTCCATTTATTCTGATGACTTGCTATTGGCTGAAGGGCCCAAGAGCTGGACTGTGGGAATTGCTTTCAGAGCCCAGGACATGTTCTTTTCAGTATTCTCAATGGGGGCCAGATGTCACTGAAGAGTGGCTTGATTTTTGGAAACAGCTAAATGTTCTAAAAGTAGAACTGGCAATTAAGCCAACAATCAAGCTGAGAATTATCAACACAGTTAAAAAAAAAAGTATTGCAAAGGGTGGGAAATATAGAAAGTGTATACACACAATAAGAAAGTTAAAGAAATATTTTCCCCTGAGGTCTTATATGCTAATTCCACAAATGGTGATCATTTTACCAGTGAAATTAGCTGGGTTTTGAACAGCAAGATTTAGTGCCAAGATATGTCTTACTGACATAATTGTGCTGGTTAGGTTTCCTCAGAACTAACCCAAGTTGAGCCAGGAAGGGGAGTGTGAGCCAGCAGGCAATCACATGGGCAACCTGGGCTTGCTGTTACTGGGCAACCCTGGAAGAATATGTCTCTCAGCATGACCCAAGCTAGACCACATGGACGCTGGGTGTCTGTTCACTGATCCCTCCCTGCTGTTTGTCAGGCATTTGTCGGCACTGCTGTTCTGGCCTGCACACTGCCCAGTGTGTCCTCCAAACCAGGGACCATTCAGTCAAGGAGAGAGGTAGCTTCCTTGCTGGCAGCTTCACGGTGTCTCCAAACTACTCACGGAACATAGTATCCTCTGCTACTTTACTCTAAGCTAGAACGGCCTGTTTGGAATTTCTGTGATGGACATTTTCTCTCTCTGCACTACATAATGATGTAGCTTGAAATGAAACTAATATGACAAAAGAATTAAATTTTAAATTTTACTCAATTGTGATTTGCACAGTGACCTATAGTTAGTGGCTACCATCTTGACAATGCTATTTCCAGTAGAATATAGGAAAATACTGCCCTCTGTGTCTGCTTGTCTCAAACCTAGGTATTAAGAAGGAAGTGAGTGATATCTAATATATATTAGCTATCTAATACAAATAGGTATTTATTAGAATCATATGTATGTGTATTTATATATATATAACTAGATATGTATCTATTCCCTAAATCAGTTCAGTCCTTTGTACTTCAGCTGGATATGTTTTCATTCTTTCTTGGCTAATAAACAGGACTGTACTCAGCTGAAGATAATAGTGAATTAGTTAAGTTCAAGTTTTCAAACGGTCTTTCTAGGAAATCCTCCTCTATTCATCTTATTTTTGTAAGCAAAAGAGTAATATCTGGGGTCTCCATTGATGGGGAATCCATATATCAGAATGTTTGATGCCTGACCCTGCCTCGCTAAGTAATGCTCCATATTGTTGCAACGGAGTTTCTGGAGTTATCATTTGACTGACTTGATTGGCAATGATTACTGAAAAAACACTAGAGGTAGGTAGGTTTAGTTTTTAGCTTCACTCTACTGGCCAGTATTTTGAAAAAAAATATATATATATAGTCAAAAAAATCACTTGGTGAAGGACTTTAGAAGTTTACCCATACCTGTTTCTGAAGCCTGAATTTCCATCAATTAAGCATTGGCACAATAGAACATAAATGATAACTGTAAATGAGCATTGGCACAATAGAACATAAATGATAACTGTATGGGTTATTTGCCTTACCTCCCACCAGCCTTTATGTCTTTGGTCAAGGCAGGCATTAATAATCAATTTGAGTGTTCTCTCTTATGCACCAATGTTGACATTCTCTTAGTTCTGAGCTGGGAGCTCCTATATGGCAAGTAACTCAAAATGAGTCCATTCATTAAGAAATAATTAGTTATCACTCATATGATATGAAGGGTAGATGATTCAAATGCTATTAATACTAAGACATTTTAATAGACTTTTTATTATTGTTTTCTAACTCCAGGGAATACGAACACTAACATTTCTGTATAGCTCTTCTCCCTTGATCTAGTCTCCAAGCCATGGCTTAACAAACTGTACCTGCTTTTGTAGAGTAAGTGCTGCTTTCTGTAGGGTAAGTTTAGCTACACCATCTCATTTATGTGTTTCTTGGCTGGTTGTATCACAGAATGAGATTATATGGACTATAACAGCTGAAATGTTAGCTGTCTGGCTCTTCATAGATTAAGCTTGCTTTTTTAAAGAAGTCATTTATATTTTAAGGCAAAAAGTTGAGCTAGATGGTTCCAGGATTTGCATTACATTGGATTTCAGAGACTGTGTGCACACAACAAGGAAGGTTATTCTCTTAGATGAAGGCAATGGCTTCATCTAAGAGAAAGGCTAGACACACAAATTTTCTTCATTTTTGTCCTAGTGAGTTTTTTGTCAAATTGATACATGCTAAAGTCACCTGGAAAATGGGACTCTCAACTGAGTAAATGTCTGCATCAGATTAGGCTGTAGAACAAGACTGTGTTGCATTTCTTTTTTTATTCTCAAATAAATTTCATATATAAATATATATATATATATATATATATTACATTTTATTCATTATATATCCTGATTGAAGTCCCTTCCCTCAACTCCTCCTCTTCCCCTATCCCCTTCGAGTAGTCCACTGAAAGGGGGAGTTTTTTTCCTCTGCCATCTACCCCTAGCTTATCAAGTCTCATTAGGACTGCCTGGATCTTCCTCTGCGGCCTGACAAGGTCGCCCCACCAGGGGGAACTGAATTCGTGACAGAAGCTGCTCTTGCTCCCCTTATTCAGGGACCCACATGGAGACTGAGCTGCCCATGAGCTGCTTCTGAGCAGGGGTCCATATATGGTCCTTGGTTGGTGCATCAGTCTGTGCAGGGCCCCCTGGGCTTGAATTTTTCGCTTTGTTGGTCTCCTTGTAGGGATCATATCCCCTCTGTGTCTTTCTATCCCCCACTTTCTTCTGTAAGGCTCCTTGTGCACTGCCTAATGTTTTTGTGTGAGTTTCAGATCTGCTTCAAGAGATGGAACAGGATGGGAGCCTACTACAGATTAAGCATTCTAAGCCTAGCCCCACCTCGTCTCCTGACATCTGTAGGGGTAAATAGCCCTCCTTCCTGGGTCCCAGAGTTTCCAAAATGAAAATATTGAATTTCAAGGTGTCTGTGTGACTATGGAGAATGTTTTGCTACCAGAATTAAAATAAAGAAACGGAGTGCTAGAACCACCACTCTAGCACCTAACACATTAAAATAACAGACATGGTAGTGATTATTTAAAAATAGAGAATAGACACTAGAACATAACAAACCCCTATCTGCCACGAGAAGGAATGGGGAAAGAGCCTTCATTCATGCCCTAGGAACTCTTTTGTATCTGTTATCTATAGCTGTAGAACAAAATATCCTTAAGCTGGGTTGCTTCAGTCTGTCAGCACTTGCTGACATCATGCGTTGGTGGGTCAGCTGGGCACTCGTACTGAACTGGCCAGGGTCATCTCATCTCGACAGATCTTGTTCGTGTGACCTCATCTGGGAGTCATCTGGGCTAGAAGGATTGGGATGGCTTCATGCATCCTGGAGTTGACGCTATTGGCCACATCTCCTTTTCCTACTCTTCCTGTAGTGGAGGCTCCTGAAGCCTGACCCGGGAAAACAAGACAGTATCATTTTGGGTGATTGTTTTCATGGACAAATAAAGGCACAAGGACAGTCCAAGTTCAAGAGATGGCACCATCTACTGGTGAGAGAAACAGAAAAACCCAATTACAAAATGATGAGTGAAGAGCAGGCTGTTAGCTGGTCATCTATCACATTCATTAGCTCCTCTTATACCATTTAAAAAATAATACATTTAGGAGATTACCAATACCACATAGCTCTTAGCCTTATAAAATACTTTTTAATTATCCAAATATTTTCATCTACAGCTTTAAAGTATTTTATAAACTTTATTATAAAAAACTTAACATGTACTAACCATGACACTAACATTGATCAGACCCAGCGTCCATTATCTCTGTGAATAGTTAGACTAACCCATTCTAAAGCCTCAGCTGCAACTTTGTAGCTTTATAAGAAGACAGAGACTTCATATCCTTAGATTTAGTAGGAAGAAGCTATGAAATAAAGCTGCTCATTAGGTAGTTCTTGGCAAGGCAAGATCCCCTGGACCTGCCAGTCTTGTTATGTAATGTGGTCAGGGAAGCCTCAGGCATGTCCAGATGTTAATTTGGGTCTGGCCTTCCACAGTTTGTCTCTAATATAACAGAGCTACAGACCTTCAGGGCCATGTAGCCAGCTATATACCAGTTTTCGTTCTCTGAAATTTCCTGGAGCATCATAAGCCCTCAGATTCTCTTAGGAAGGACCCTGAGAGACCCTCACTTCCCAGACTGAGATTCCATAGGCTGTGCATTCTCCCCAAGGCTACTTGAAAGGTGAACTTCAGGGGGTCTAGGTCCTCTCCTTGCATGGTCCTTGGTTGGTGCATCAGTCTCTGAAGGACCCCATGGGTTCAGATTTTGTAGCTTTGTTGGTCTCCTTGTGGAGCTCCTGTTCCCTCCAAATCCTTCTATCCTTCCCTTCTCCTGTAAGACTCCCTGCGCTCCTCCTTGTCTGTGAGTCCCAGCATCTGCTTCAATCCCATGTTGGGTGGAGCCTTTCAGAGGACCCTCTATATTAGGCTCCCATCCTGTCCCCTCTCTTCCACTGCTTCTGGTGTCTATTCTGTTTGCCATTTGGAGCAGAGGCTGCTTCTGTCATGAACCTGGTTGCCTGCTCTTCCATCACTTTCCCATGGTGATGCGGTCTTGACAGGCTACAGAAGAGGATGCAAGCAGTCCTGATGACACTTGATAAGCTAGGGGCAGAGGGCAGAGGAGGAGAAATCCCCTCTCAGTGGACTAGAGGAAGGGCGATAGAGGGGAAGAGGGAGGAAGGCTAGGACCAGGAGGAGTTGAGGGAGGGAGTTACAATTGGGATATAAAATGAATAAATTGTAAAAAAAATAAGATAAAATAATCAAAATAAAAGAAAAAGAAAAGTGAACTTTATGGTGTCATTTGGATACCTGGGATTGGGCCCTCCTGGTGGGCTGCCAGCTTGGTCTCATTGGCTATTCAGTGTCAGCCAGTTGTCAGGACTAAGTGTGGAGAAGCCCAAGAAGTTTGAGTTTGTCCCCTGGGGTTTATAGCATGTGGTTCCTCCACATGCTGGTGTGACCGTGGACAACATGCTGACCTTGAGAGGCTTCAGGTTTATTCCAAGAACATGGGAGTAATAATGGCCCTTCATATACCAGCTGTGGAAATTGCCTGTGTATTGTGTATATGTATATTATGTATATGTATATATGTATGGTGTATGGGTATGCATACATCATGTATATATGTTTGTGTATTTGTGCTTGTGTGTGCATGTATATGTATATGGTGGTATGCCTGACTTCTGTGCATGGAACAAGCCCTCACTCCCTGAGAGCTCTTGTTACCACCCTTGCTTTATGGGTCTGTAGCAGGCCCCTTGACAATTAAGTCTAAGAATGTGCCTGGTCTGTCCTCTTCAAAGGGTTCTCCACTGTCTTTTTAAGGCGAGATCTGGAAGGCCCACTTTGGAGTGGAAACATCTATGTGTTCCCATTCACAAGGCACTTTCTGTATTTTGAAGGGGATAACTTCTCAGCACGGAGATATTTGCCAGGCTTTGAAAGAGCCATAAACTTACTCATTCTTCAGTATTGAGCTCTCAATAAACCTGTTTGTAATTATCTGAATGCTTTCGGGGTTCCCTGTTGTAGCTTCCCTGGTATATTCCCATGGGAAATGCCTCAGGCTATAGCTGCATGTTTGAGTCCAGTCTTCAGTCTTATCCAGGAAGCCACATTTTAGCCAAGGGTACTTAGCTTTTGTCTCCAGGTGTCTATTTGATATTTTTTTTCTCTTCCACCTAGCATGTATGTAGGGCTCACACTGCAGAAAGGATTACATAAACACATACAGTGAAGATTCCATGAAAATATTCGTAACCATCGCTGACTCTATACAACAATCTATGAGATCCTTTAAAAAGGCATTTCAATTTCTTAGCTGTTCTAAACATCTTATATGTCCTATTTTGTTTGGAAAAGTAAAAGAAACACATTGGAAAAACTTAACCTAATGTATGTCAGTGTTAGAAGACACAGAAATTGTTAAATAGCTGTCAAGGTTTCATTTCACTTTGCTTCCCACATGGTGTTTTAGAGAGAGCCCGCCCTGGTGTACCTGCTGGGCAGAACTGTTTTCTTAACCCAGGGCTGTAGGATTTGCCAAGACTAGAGGCTGAGGTCCAAGAACCAAGAAGGAGCTAGGGGAAAGCAGTAAACTCAAGGCAGTCTCTCCAAATTTCAAGCCAGTAGCAAGTCAAATGAATGCAGCCCAAAGTTAGTAACACTTTAGTTACTGTTTGGTAAACCTGTTTAGACAGAAGGGAGACGGGGAGGACACCAACACATTGTGGAAAGAAAGTGAGTTCCACACGATGTCTAAATGATTTCCTTCTTGTAGTTTCTGAATCAGGAGGTGTTGGATGAAGTACTCCTCTATCTGGGGTCATTCACCCTGATAAATATTTCACTCCCTGTTTTAGTCATTGGAACCTAAGGAACAGGGAGGACCAGAAAGTATGGTCAGGTCATTAGGTTTTGGATGGTGCTATGGACTGAACTAAACCTCACAAAAAGATATGTTGGCATCCCCATCCACCCCTAAGAATGTAGAATTTCTTGGAAATAGGGTCTTTACAGAGGCACCTGCACTAAGGCAACACCCTTCAGACCAGACTAAACAGGCCCGACGAGGGTCCTTATAAAATGAGGGATCGAGACGCTGTCTTGTTTGTTTTCTAATGCCATGATAAACAATGCAACCAAATCAATGTGGGAAGGTAAGAATTTATTTCAGCTTACTGTTGTAGTCCATCCTGATGGGAAGTCCAGGCATTGTTGCAAGCAAATCAAACAGAAATCAAGACTCAAAAGTGTAATAAGTTCCGTGCTTGACAGCTGTCTCATTCAGGATCCTCTGGATTTTAAAGGTCTGGGCGGCACCACCTCTCCCTCTGTCCTTGTCTCACAGGCTCAAGCCAGTCCCTGTCTACAGCTGCTGCTGTCCTTGGAGATCATCCCAAACTCCTGGCATCTCCAATATTCTGATGTCATAGTCTGTGCCTTAAACAGTAGCTTCTCCTGGGCTCCCTTCAGGGACCCCAGTCCTGCTTCATAGCGTCAAGCCCCAGTTTCTCCGCACTACCTCTTCAGTCCTGGAGTTTCCACTGTAACTGAGGCTGCACCTTCACCAACTGCCTCTCCTGACCTCTCACAGTGTCAAGCCCCAGCAATTCTGTGACTGCTTCATGCCACCAGAACAAGTACTCCATGGGAAACCCCTGCACATTACCAAGTGTGGCTGCCATCATGAGATGCAGCCTTGGCCTCTTTTGGACTACAGCTACTGTGTGATGGTGCCAAAGAAACACTTTCCAGAAGATTTCACCTCTGTGATACTCTTGTCTCTTCTTAACCACCACTCATTTCCCAGTTCCAGCTAACCAGAACATATTGTCCCAATAAAGCAAAAGATTCCGTTTCATGGTTTGGTCTCTTTTAACCACAGCTGAAAATGTGAAGATGTGTGCAGACATTTGGGTGAGGTGTCTACAATCCAGGGGCACCGAAGGTTGGCAGCAAATTACTGGGATCTGGGATGAAGCTGAAACAGATTGTTCTTCATAGGTCTTGGATGGAGATGGTGCTACCTACTCCTTCATCTTGGATGTTTGCCTCAAGAGCTGTGAGACAATAGGCTTCTGTTGAAGCCACACAGTCTGTGCTGCTGAGTGGCAAATTCACATAGATGCCTCAGGCTAAAGCGTATGGGTGTTCTTTCTCAATGGCCCCGCTGTCCTGTTTATATTGTCTTATAGCATGGGCAGATGGATAGAGTGGGGTACGGGAAGAATAGGACAGAATTCAATGTCCAGACCTTGTCAGGTCCCCTTTAAAAAGGCTGGGAATAACCTGACAATGTACTAACACACACCCAGAAATTACAGCATAGATTGGAGATTCGTCTCTCTGATCTTGTTATCTAGACTTCCTGTTTATGACAAAATTACTAATATAAAAATACCATTGCGTAGTATTCCTCCTTCGTGGAAGTCACAGTAACACAAGGAAATTCAAGTATACACCATGCTTAAAGGTTTGCCACAACAGCTAATGAGTTAGTGGTCCCTTATTGTGAAAGAACTGAGACTCTGGGCAGAGGATGACTAGTACAGGTAAATGGCAGCTCAGAGATCAAGGTCAGGTCACCTGACTTGCTGGCTCTCTGCTTTCCCCACTACTTTGAAGGGCAGCACATTGAATCCGGGATGCTGGCTGAGTCCTCTGGTGTCGGTGGGGTCTGGGCGTTGGGGTTGTTCAGCTCCCTCACACGGAGACCTTCCAGTGAATTATTTAAGGTTGGCAGCTGCCTTAAGATCTTTGCCTTGTTCAGGGATGCCCACAGGGACCTGCAGCTACCCCGTGGGGGACTGCTCCTTATATGCAGATTCTGGGATCCAGCCCAGGCATACAGATCAAGGTTTTAGAATGAAAGTTCACAGAACGGTGTTTTACTATATATATAATATTTTAACAGTTTTAAATATATATTTAAATATATATTATATATATATATATATATTTAACAGTTATGCAAGGGTCGTGGTGGTTTGGGAACCGCTTCTATTTTTCCCACTTCAGAGTACATTCTGGAATTTAGCTAATGAAGAGTTCTGTGGTCTTCCCATAAAATCTATGCTAAAAGATTGAGGGGCATGGCTCTCTTATTGTTTTAGATATTCATAATATTTATTCTATTTATAGAATATAGTATATATTTATGGAATATCTAAATATTTATAATGCCACATTCAAAGCGTTCCAGAGGAACCAGGATATAAAGAGAGTGCCCGCTCCTTCATGCAACAACTGCATGTAACATCCAGACACCAGGAACCCTGGCATGAACTTCAACAACTTTACCTAATCCCTTAGATGGAAGTCATTCCTCATTCCACATATGCACAGATTACAGATATTTTGATGTGATCTAGCCAGATTCTTCACTCTGCAAATGAACCTAAAGTCTATGTTCCATGTACTTCCTTGAAAGGGCAGGTTGTCTAGGTTGAAGGTTCCTAATGCCAGTTATGTTCTTCTCACTGTCTCCGTTTCTGACCATGGGTGTTAATGCTTCTAAACGCAATTGCCAATCTGCATTTCTGAGATATCTGTGCCCCGGATGGAGCACTTGCTATAGAGGCAACATGATGTGCAACAAATGAAGCTTTCTGGGAAAGATTATAGGCTAGGAACTAGAGAAGCATGTCTGAGGAGAAATAGATCCCAGTTTGCATGCACAGCTTCAGTTAAATGAATCAGAGTCTTCCTGCAGCATGTTCTTCAACCTCTGGATGCAGTCCAGCACATTTGTAAACAAGTGTCATATTGCAATATCAAAAACTGAATGCCTATTCTAGAATAAATGGTAGGGCTCTCTCTGGAAGGTTGCCTATAATGCTAAGGAACACCTAATATGCATCCGATGGCTAAATGGCTATCACTTGTTCTCACTATGGAACCATTGTCCTAGAGTTGTCCATGGAGTAGGGATCTTAGAGAGGCAGCATGGTGTGATAAAAATGAGCACAGTGTTTAGGGTTGGAGGCCTGAGAGCTGAGTGCTAATTCTTACCTCATGGCACAGGACGTAAACCCCCAAGGCTTTCTGGGCTTGTGTTTCACATCTGTAATAATATCTGTGTTTAATGTATTTTTGAAAAGCAAATGGGGTGATGAGTGTTCAAACACTGCATTTTTATAAAACATTGATTATTATTACGGTATTATTGGGACATTAGTCTGCTTGAGGGGACTGATTTATACCTACAAAAGCTGAGTGTTAAGAGCCTATATTTGTTACGGGTCTATTTTTCCATTGGTAGCCTTTAAACAGTTAAATCATTCGGTGCCCTATATGGTAAGTAAAGCTGATTATCCTTCTGTTCTAGAGCTTAAAATTCATGCCAGAAAATATTGGCAGTAATGAAGGTGACTGGGCCATTGGCCAATGCAGGTCCATTAATAAATCCTTACATCTTGCCTAGGCACTGTGGGAAACTGGTGTAGAGCCGCAGCCCTGCGCTCTGCCAGCGCTCCAAACACGTGTCTGTTGGTCTCTGTCATGACAAGTTTCTGCTGAGTTGGCCATGTTAATCTTTGAACAGATCTGATGCTTAAAATCATATTCGATTATAGTACCCATGCATTGGAAGGTTGGGCAATCACAAATTAAGCTGTTAATGTTGACTGACATGGGAACATTTTACAGTAACTATTTTTGGTGCAGTGTGGAAATATGTGTACCAAGTGTTAAGAATGTGTTCCTGTTGGCAAAAGGAAGTTATTTTTATTTTCATCTTTGTATCTGTTGGTTTTTTTTTAAGAAATGCTAATTCTGCTGGAGAATGTGACTTCATGGGAGATGTTTCGGTTGAGAAAGGTCTTAATGGGTGTATAGAAGTTGAGAAAGGTGGAATGCCTGTGGAGTGAGCAGCATGGATTAGTTAAGTAGCAGTCGGTGGTCTGCTCTGAACCAGTGGCCCTGGAGCGCAGGCCGTATTCAGGTTGACAGTAGTTAAGACAGTGAAACGCTATGGTATCTGCATAATCTAAGGTCGGGTTTTGGCCTTACTGTTTTAACTGTGCAACGTATCTTGTCCATTCTCAGTGCTTCCATTTGCAAAAAGCAAGAAGTGTTAGGACCAAGGTTTGGGGGGAGATGGTGGTGATTGCACGATTAACATGTTAAGCAATTAAGCTTATACCGAAAGTGCTCAGCAAATGTCAGCAATGGTATGATTTAGTCTACCGTGTCTCAGTGTTGTGGTAGACACTGTGTTGGGCCCTCCAGAAGCATATAGCCTCATTTCTCTGACAGCTGGAGAGAATCCAGGGAGGCTAAGTGCTCTATGGGATTTCGGAAATTGTTCAGACAGAGAGAAAAAGCGTGAGTATTCATGCTGGGACGGTCGCCACCAGGTGAGAACGATCCTGCTGCATTCAGAATGTAAGATGAATTCCACATGGAGCAGAGAGAAAGGTGGGCAGTGTTGGGAGGCCAGACTGGATACATTCCGTAATGGGGAAAGGCCACACAGGAAGACATGTTAGGATGTGAGTTTACGCATGTAGCATGCTTAGTGGAAATCTTGGAGCGTATGTGGTATGGGCCCATCCATATTTCCTAAGGTCCTGAGGTTGTGTTTCTCATGGACCTCACCTATGGCTAGTACTGATTTAGAAGTATTTTGATCTCTCTTTTCCCACAGTGTTAGTAATAAGCTCTGATCACTGACCCAAGAAGGAATCATGGCAGACCTCTATTTGAGTGTTGGTATCTTGGCTGGAGGGAGCAAATGTCTATGGATCCCTCCTCCTTCAACAGCTAGGCAGAGCGGTAGTCAGTTTTTAGGGAGCTATGACCATGCACAGCCACAGCAGAGTGATGGCTGTCTATCTCATATTCTAAAAGGCTTGTTTGCTTTTTATTTTTCCTTCATTTTTGGCTCTGTCATTATTTTTGAATTTTAATGATATGGTTAAGATATACACCCAACTGGGTTTCTAGTTTGACCAATGATGGTGTCTCTAAGTTAGCATTCTGAATGCTAAGTTTTACATGTGTGGATAGCCTTAACTGGCTTATAACTTTACAGATCTTCCCAGATTGGTATGTGTATTCAGAGAAACCCCAATCAAAAGCCCAACAAGGTTTACAGATGTTAACAGAGTGATTCTAATGTTCATATGCAGGGCAAAAGCTCAGCTATGAGCTTTCTTATAATGAGTAGGATGGTCAGGGAAGTTATATCTGACTTCAGCACTTGGCACAGAGGGACAGAAGTCAAGTTAATGTGGCTATAGAAAAGAATAGAGAAAAAAAACAGAAAGAAAGATAACTGGCACAAGACAATACCTCAACGCAAATTAGAATCAACTAGGACAGCCTCAGTAATGGCATTGGTTAGTCACTCATTATAAAAACACTTCATCAGGGGAAGAGGGAGAGGGACATGCTTGGGATGAGTATGAATTCTGTTCAACTGTTCTGTGAACTCAAAACCTTTCTGGAAAATTAAATCTAGAAATAGATGAACACAATAAAGTAAACCTGTAAAATGAGAGTTTTAAGTTAACGTTGTGACCAATTAACTTTTAAAATATATTAAAATAGATTCTGGGCCATGCCCATAACACTGTGTCCGGTACAGAAGATGAAAGATTAATGTTATTGCATCAAAAAATCTTATGTTTAGAGAGATGTGTGACCCTGCAGGAGGCCATACGGGGTTAGAGCTCAGTCAACTTAAATCCTATCTCAGACCATCTTTAAAACGCAGCATACATAATGTACTTTTGCATCCACAAAGTGAGGGTGGCCGGAGCTACCCTTTGGGGTTGCACTAAAGATGAATGGAGATTAGGTCTGCAAAGTGGTTAGACAGCAGGGCAACGTGGAGCTCACATCCCGCCCACACTTTCTTTGTCTTCAAACCTTCCTAGTGCTGAACAGAAAGAACACCTCTCCACAAGTCAGTCAAGTGTCACACCATCTTTGGCGTGTGTTCTGTGGTGGCATTGCCAATCAATGACAGACAGCTCCTCTGGCAGGTCACAACAAGCTGGTAATTGACCTTGCTTCTCCCAGGACATCTGTTCAGGCTCTGCCAGAAGCCAAGGAGTCCCCAATGTGGGGGTTCAGTTTCACATTGTGGCAGTCCAAACATTCTTTATGGGCTGGCAAAAAGCATTTCACACTTCAGATGGGCCTCGGGAGGGTGATTTGCTTTCTTCAAGAAGGGCCGGGAATTTCCAGATGATTGGAAGTTTCCACCCTGTTCATTTTAATGCTCTCAGATAGACTCCCCTCAATGTGCTCAGTCATATCAGAGGAGTAATCACACAGTAACAGGAGTTGAAATGTCACTACATTGGACAATACAGATACAAAATATTTCCACTGTTCTGTGGCACAGAACACACAGAGTGTTCTGTCCTTTGCTGGCCATCCTTTTTTATCTCCTACATGTATCTCCCCTTTGCTGTTACTGTGGTCACCACCCCCGTTCTGCTGCAAGTACTTAATGGTTATCTTTCGGCAGGCTGCCTGTAACGCTGAAGCTCTGCTTTCTCAATGGCTGACTTTCTCCTCTGCTCAGTGCTCAAACTTCTGCTAGGATCCCAGGGCATCCAGGACATCTTTGCTTCCCCATTTCCCAAGACATGGCAAAAGGGAGTGCAGGTTCCTGAGGAGGCCAGAGATGCCAGATCCCCCTGAGCTAGACCTGCAGGCAGTTGTGAGTTACCTGATAAGGGTGCTGATAATGGAACTGGAGTCCTCTGCAAGAGCAGTATTCACTCTTAACTTCTGAGCCAGCTCTCCTGCCTCCATAGCAACTTATAAAGTCATTTCTCCAGGAAATTCGTTTCTAAACCCGCCTAGCAACAAGCCAGCAATGCTGCATTGATTCTGTCTGGGGAGAAGTGAGTCTCTGCACCATTGCTGGCCCCTGTCTCTGCATTATCCCCTCCCTATTTGTGCCTTAGGTGAGCATACACACAGGTCACGGGTCCTCTTACAAGGCAGATGGACTGTGTGTTAGACACTGTCCTTGCTCACTTCATGCCCATCAAGCCTTATTACTTACATGTGTTTTTCCCAAGCTTCTAACTGCCCAATCCTGAGTCTTTCTGCCTGAAGTTTGAAATATATGGGAGGACCATTATGTCTGCTCCTCAAAGTAGAGGAGGAGTTCCAGGGGAATAGATAGCACTGGGATGAGTCCTCAACCAAGAACCAGTGAAAGACAGTATGAAGATGCCCTCTGGGTGGCCTGGCTGTAAGGGTGCATGCTTCTTCTGGCTTTCTGGAGCTCTCAGCTGAGCTGGGTTGCCCAGAACAGTAGCTGGGTTGGTGTCTGACCCCTTGCGAGTTCTCTTGTCCCTACCCCACCCTTGCCATCATGATCCTCCTTGTCTCACTATAAGCAGATGCTTTAGGTCTCTAAGTCCTGCTTTTTGGAGAACCCAAATATGGATTGCATGATGGCTGGACAGCCTGGCTCCTTCACTTTCATCAGCCTTTGATCCTGCATAGCTAGCTCTTTGTCTGGTTTGTCACTGTGCTGCACGTGTCTCTATGCACTTAGCTGGAATTGTCGATGATTGTTTCGTTCATTCCATGAGACTAATCTTGGTAAATGCAATGCCCAAGTACAGACCCAGGAGGGTAGAGAGCAGGCCTCGTGAGCTTGAGCCCTTTTTGAGGTATTCAGGAGCCATGCAGAGAGCTTCTTGGCTGCTGTCACTCTTTCTTAAGCCAGAGGTTACAGAGAGTAACTGGCTCTGCAATTTGTAAGGAATGAATTCATAGCCGGGGGCTAGAAATGAAAAGTGGGAAATGCAGTTTTATTGTGAAATTTCATTTGTTCTGTAGCTGATAAAAAAGAGCATTTGGTTAAAATAGAGTTTTATGGAAGAGACCAGTTACCTTGTAAAATTACTTTTCAATTTAATTCTATCTAAAGTCTCTCTTTTCTTTCTTGGTTCTACTATCTTCTTTTTCCATTCTTTCATTTTTTTCTCTTTTTAACAACTACTAGTTGTAGTACTGTGTTCAGAAAATATTAACTTTTAATATGTATACTTTATATAGTTATATAATGTATATATATAACTCTTAATATATACTTTTCCCCAGCATTTTAATTTTTTTTATTTATGACAGTTTATTCACTTTGTATCCCAGCTGTGGCCCCTTCCCAATCTTGCTCTCCCTTCCTCTTCTCCTCCCATGCCCTTTCCCCAGTCTACTGATAGGGGAGGTCCTCCTCACCTTCCATCTGACCCTAGTTTATCAGGCCTTATCAGGACTGGCTGCATTATCTTCCTCTGTGGCCTGGTAAGGCTGCTCCCCCATCAGGGGGAGGTGATCAAAGAGAAATGCAAATCAAAACAACCCTGAGATTTCACTTTACACCCATCAGAATGGCTAAGATCAAAAACTCAAGTGACAACACGTGCTGGAGAGGAAGTGGAAAAAAGGGAACCCTCCTCCATTGCTGGTGGGGATGTAAACTTGTACAACCACTTTGGAAATCAGTCTGATGCTTTCTCAGAAAATTAGGAATAGTGCTACCTCAAGATCCTGCTATCCCACTCCTGGGCATTTATCCAAAAGATGCTCAAGTACACAACAAGGACATTTGCTCAACCATGGTCATAACAGCTCTATTTGTAATAGCCAGAATCTGGAAACAACCCAGATGTCTCTCAACTGAGGAATGGATACAGAAATTGTGGTACATTTACAGAATGAAATATATACTTTTAATATGTAAATTATATACTCATAATTTGGCTTACTGTTCATATTTGAACTTACTAGAAGTTTCTAAACAGAAAAGAAAAAATATGTGTGAATAATGTTTTACCATCTTATATCTGTTATACTTTCCAGGCATCACTTGTCCTTGAGCTTCCGGCAGACATTGCCAGTTGATGGACGCTAGTTGTGAGCCAATATAAACTGGTTAGACTGGGGACATCAACTGAGGCAGGTGCTTGGTATGCTGGCCCTTTCATTTGCCATGTGTTAAAAGAATGAAGCTAAATGATGAGCTCAGAATCATTTAGAATCAGACAGGAGGGCTCTTTAATTTCTACAGCATTTGAATCTGTGATGTTTTACTTCAGCTGGAGAAATCACAAGAATGAGTGAAATACAAGTCTTTTTTTCTTTTTTTTCCATTAATCTTTCCTCAGACCCTGATGACTATTTAAGATAGGCCTTTATTAGTGTGTACAGATAGGTTTCTTGCTGTTCGTTTTCTCTTGAAAATTGTACATACCCTAATGCCACTGGGTTTACCCGTGACCCAGCTACAGATCCCATCAGCCTGAATTCCTTGATATTTGTCATGGTCATCAACAGTCCTAGTTCAGGAATGGTCCCCACTGAGTCTCTTTGAGGAGAAATGGGAAGGAATATCCTTCCTCACTCGGGTCATCTCAGTCTTTCCCAGAAACCAAATCCTACACTGTCTTCCAGTTCATCTCAAGGTCTCTTTATCTTTTAGATCTTCTCGTCTTCTCAGACATCATGCATGGGATCAACCTCCCATCCCAAATCAACTTTTCCGATGGAAATCCATTCTTGAGATTTCTTCCATTTCACCCCTCCATTACTGGTTAGACAGAATCCTAGTCAACCTGTGAGGGTGATAAATTATCTCATCCATGAACCTTCACAGCTATCCCTCCCTTCCTAGCTTCCTATGTTCTTATACCCTTATGCTCCTGGAGTTCAGTCAGCTTGGAGAAATTCTTCAGTGTCTGCTATATGACCAGAGCTCAGTGGTTCAGCTCGCCAACATCCCTCATCTGTGAGACCAAGAAATATTGTCATTTGCTGCCCTCAGATTCCCCTGGAATTTCTTCCCTGGAATATTTCCCAATGCTTTCTACATCACTAACATATAGACCAGAGATTTGTCTTTGTGAGTTCTTTTCTGTACACTCCCAAGGTTTCAGGAAATGTCTCCTGTTTGATGGCTCATTTATTTCACTTTACTGAGGTGATTGGTTTAAGGTAGATTGAACATAATAACAGTCATAGACACCATGGGTTTCAGAAAGCACAGAAAATATGAAATTTTATTTTAGCTTTGATCCTTTGCAGCTCCTGAAGTCAGCAAGCATGACTTCAAAAATATTATCCTCATTTTCATCAATGAATCGTAAAAGGAATTGTGTCTCAGATACTTTGGGGTCTCTTTTGTGGGATTGCCAGTTGTAATGTCTGGCAGTGATTCTTGGCATGTGTTTTATTGGGGACAGCACTCAAGAGGGACCTTTGAAACAGGGAGGGATACAATGTTGAACAGGGATAAAACCAAAAATGGATACGGGGCCAGTCTTGGCCTAGTATGTTATTGACAGGATTGACCTTTATAGCTAACATCACAGCTAGACTCACCCTCACTGAGTCAAAGAGCCAACCTGCTAAGCTTCTATTAATTAGTCAGTGAGTTCCCCCAGAAGTAGGGAGGAGTTACAGCCTTCTGGGGGCTATATTGATGAAGGACAGTTCTGCAGAGAGAGATTCAACTTCAGTCTCATAACTCAACAACTGGGAGATGCTGGTACCAGCTACAAAGAGAGGGAGGAAGTTCTGGTGGTTGGAATAGGGCCTGTTTATGCTGGGCAAGCTCTCTTCCACCAAGCTTCCTCTCTAACCTGTTTCCATGGTTTCCAAACAAGGAATCTGAGCATCAATGAGATTCAGGAGTTTCCAAAATCTGAAAAGTACTAAGCAGAAGAGTCAAGATTGGGACCCAGACCCAACTTTTTTCAGAGCAACTGACCCAAGATGCTGAAGTGCTAAATATACTCTTGCTCCTGTTTCAACCTGTGAATCCCAAGCCTGTTGAGAAAGACAGGCTTGACTGTCTTTTCTCTGACTCTGTGTCAGAGTCCTCAAGGCCCCAAATCAGACTCATTTGAATATATTTATTCAGTTGTTAATTTAGAAGTCCAAACAAACTTGTCAGCTTATGAACAAGCTCATAGTCAATTCAAATTGCCTGTTTGGAAGGTAGGTCATCTACAGGCAGGGATAAATCAGAGATCTGAAATGGAGAAAGGGACAGTTTAATTATAGCAATTTTTAAAAATGATCAGTCTTGAGCCAATCAGCATAAAGAAGCCCACAGCCCAGCACTCTTCAATAGGACCCAAGAATGTCATTAAATTATATTCTACAATTGACTAGAATTTGTTCACTTTTTTCCAGCAGAGTTCAATTGAACACCTTCCATGTGTCAGAGACTATGCCAAGTATATAAAAACATGGTTCTTGTTCACAAAGACTTTCCATCTTTAACACTGCTTGGCTACAAAGAGGATCAAAAGGAAATAAGAACTAAGATTTGGTGTCTTTTCTGTATAGGAAGCTTTATCTCCTTAACCAGACTCATAAAAATGCATCACCCAATAAGCTCATGGAAGTGCTTAACATCAGTAGTCATTGGAAAATTGAAATAAAAAAATACCAAGAGATACTACTGTACGTTTTCTTGATGGGCTCCAATTCAAAAGCTGACAATACCAAATGTTGGCAAAGATGTGGAACAACTGGACTGTCTGTCTATAGAAATATGAAATGTGAAGAAGCCGCTTTAGGAAACAGTTTAGAGCTTCTTCTTTTAAAATAAACTTGTATTTGCTATGTGAGTTACCTGCCTCTGTAGGAATTAATCCTGGAAATACAAAGAGACATAATCATAAAACGATATGCACACAAGCCAGGTGTGTAGGGATGTACCTGAAATCCTAGTTACTTGGGAGTCTGAAACAGGAAGATACTTTGAGGCCAGGAATTTGAAGCTAACCTGGACAACAACAATATTTTGTCTTAAAGATATGCACATGAATGCACTTATTAGTTTTATATTATATTCTTGATCTAGAAAAACACAAATGTCCATAAACTGTAAGTAAATGAACAAGTAAGGATGTATCTATGAAATGGAATATTATGCAGCGGCGAACCACCGAAACACAAAGGATCTCAGAAAACACCATGCTGCATGAAAGAAACTAGACACAAAAGTGCACCCATGTGATGATTCCATTTGTAAGCAAGCTAAGCTACTAAAGCAGAAAACAAATCAGTAGTTATGGGTTGGGGCCAGTATGGGGGTGTGAGAGGGAAACTTTAATAGCTGCAGTTCATTGTATAGATGTTATACCTAGAAGCGAACCTACCCCCTAGTGTACAGCCAGTAAATGATAAAAATATAAATAGCTATTGGTTATTTGGTGTTTTAGTTACTTTTCTCACAGAATAAATTAATGATGATGATGAAAATGATGCAAATAGACCCTTTAACAAATGGCTTGATATTTTTCTGGTTAGCATTTATTTATTCAACAATATTTATTAACAATCTACACTTCTAGCCTCAAAAGCAAGGCAGTGACAAGATACACAGGGCTCTGTGTGTCAGTCCCAAGTCTAAACTTTCATTTAAGAGTAATGTGTTTCGTTAGGGTATTTTCATCCATGTGGGTCATTTTATTTGCTCATATTCAGCCCTTTTTTATTGTGGTTCTCTTCCTCTCCCCAAACAGTCACTCTTCTGCTTTCATGTCATAAATATATAAAATTTAACATAAGTATATATTTAAATCCAGGTCATCTGACCTCTTTATTTACATATTTTATACGGTTTGCTCCAATATCTATGAAAGTTGAATTAAGATGAATGTGTAACATAAATAAATCAAGTTACTCTGTTCAAATTCCTAAAGCTTCCTATGTCAGGAGTCAGCTTTTAATTATGGATCTGGCTGGCTGGTTTCAGTTTTACAGGAAGAACGCCAGCAAGCAGTAGGTGTTGTGAAAAGGGGAATACAGGTGCTTGCCAGCCTGTCTTCTTGGACAGATGATGGCGCCTGGCTCTGTGGGTGCAGAACTCTGCAATCTCCCTCTAACTGGGGCACAAGGCACCCTTCACCTCCTCTTCCTGGGAGGAGGGTGTAAACACTGCAAATAAGACTCCCTTCTACTGCAAGCAATTGTGTGTCTTTTCTTTCTTGACCTAGTGTGACCATGGCCAGATTCCCAAGGTCTTTGTCCTAGTTTGATTTTGTTGTTGTTGTTGTTGTTGCTGCTGCTGCTGCTGCTGTGACAAACTACTTTTCCAAAAATAACTTGGGAAAGAAAGGCTTTATTTCAGCTTAGAGCTTACAGTCATTCATGAAGGGAAGTCAAGGGAGGGGCACCAGGCAGGAACCCGGAGGCAGGAACCGCAGCAAAAACCAGGAAGGAAAATGGTGGGACCTAGAAATGATCATCCTGAGTGAGGTATCCCAAAAGCAAAAAGACACACATGGTATATACTCACTTATATAGACCTATAAGATAGGATAAACATACTGAAATCTATACACCTAAAGAAGATAAACAAGAAAGAGGACCCGGTGTAAGATGATCAATCCTCACTTAGAAAGACAAATGGGATGGACATTGGAAGTAGGAGAAAACAAGTAACAGGACAGGAGCCTACCACAGAGGGCCTCTGAAAGACTCTACCTAGCAGTATATCAAAGCAGATATTAAGACTCATCACCAAACCTTTGGCAGAGTGCAGGGAATCATATGAAAGAAGGGGGAGTTAGTAAGACCTGGAGAGGACAGGAGCTCCACAAGGACCAAATATATCTGGGCACAGGGGTCTTTTATGAGACTGTTTCTCCAACCAAGAACCATGTATGGATATAATCTAGAATCCCTGCTCGGATATAGCCCAATGGTAGCTCAGTATCCAAGTGGGCACCCTAGTAAGGGGAACAGGTACTATTTCTGACATGATCTCAATGGCTGGCTCTTCAACCTTCCCCTTCCCCCCCCCCAAGGGAAGAGCAGCCTTGCTAGGCACAGAAGAGGACATTGCAACCAGTCCTGAAGGGTCAGATGGAAGGGGAGGAGGTCCTCCCCTATCAGTGGACTTGGAAAGGGGCAGGGAGTTGATGAGGGAGGGATGGTGGGATTGGGAGGGAATGAGGAAGGGGGCTACAGCTGGGATACAAAGTACATAACCTATGGTTAATAAAAAATATTTTTTAAAAAACTTGCTAATTGGTTGCTCCGTATGGGTTGCTCAGTTTACTTTCTTATACAACCCAGGACCACCTGCCGATGGTGTTGCCCCTCAGAGAGAGCTAGGCCCCTCATATCAGTCACCAAGCAGGAAAATGTCCTAGAGATGTGTCCTCAAGAGAATCTGAAGGAGGCAATCCCCCAATTGAGATTCCCGTTCTCCATGTGTCTGAATGTATGACAAGCTGACAGAAACTAGTCAGCGTAGTCTGTTTGCTGCACCCCATCCTCAGGCCAGGCAGAGTCAGGCTATTCTAACTGGCCAGAGGCAGACAGGCGCATGTGTTTCTCATCACAGGACGGGGAGCCCAGCTGCCATGTGCTTCAGTTTCTGTTGTTTGGAGACTCCGCCCACTAGTTCAGTTCTTGGGTTGAATTTATGACAGTTCAGACCACTTCACAAGATAGTTCCTGATTAAAGTCCAATAAAACAAGGCAGGGAAAAAAACAGGTTAGCAAAGATAACATGTCCAAAAATAGCTCATTTTGACTTATGAGCTCTGCAAGCAACATCTGCTACGGCAAACAAGTACCACTTCCTGGAGTCCAGATTGCGTCTCACCTCTAGCTTCTATGACCTGGAGCTCTGGGGCCCTCCCTTAACGCCTGAGCAGGGTGGTAAAAAACAAAAAAACAAACAAAAACAAAACTTATTAAGCACCTAGGTTAAAATACACAGAGCACCAAAAGGTATTTTTATTGCAATCTGGTCATCAGCACAGTAAATAAAGAGGTATCTAGTGAAAGGATCAATAGGCCTCTTTATTTCTGCATTTAGTAGTGAGAGACTTGCTGATGTGCATGTACGGTATGTGGGGACGTCTGTCCTATGGCAGTGTGCCATAAAGTGCTCAAATGCTGTTTGATAACCGCCCATTGTTGCCTCATGAAGAGCCTTACAGGAGCCCCAGAGACCCAGTGGGAAAATTGCACTAGAAGATAGTCTTGGCTACTTCTTCAAAGCATGTTTTTGCCAAATGGTCATGCTCCTTATTTTCATGCCAAGTTTGGTAGTTGTCGCCTCCGATATCTTTTAGTGATGACTTCAACTTTTCTGTTCAGTGACCACCATTAGGAGAACCAACTCAGACACATGTGGCTAGGTCAGCTGATTTAGCAAGCTTCCCTTCATCCTGATCTTACATTCATATTTTTTTTTCATTTTTAAAATTTCAGCCAAAGTTTTATTTAGTGTTTTTTTTTTCTAGCAATAATAACAGACTAGTAACAAAGTCTTTGCAAATGCCTACACAGTGTGGCAGTTGATGGAGGAGCATGGGGATAGGCTGTAAAGAGCCAGTCATGCTCCAAGTCGGAGTCTGGCTAGACAGATGTTGCTTTCAGAGAATACCCAGGCTCTGGAGGATTGTGGAGTCTCGGGGGTAAGCAATTGAGGGGAGAAGATGGTGCTGTTGTCTTTGTCAGTATCAGGCTAGGCACAAATGTCAGTGTCAGACCAGACACAAATGAGGATGTTCCAAAAGACAACCATGTCACTCACATTTGTCCATTGAAATATCCAACCCCAAGAAATTAGGATTTCCTCAGGAACCCATGCTGCAAGAAAAGAAAAAGACAAAACGCTTGAGTGAGCCAGAGTCTGGGGGAAGGGAACTTGTTTCCAGGAAAGATACAGACAGCTTGTCAGACCAGTCACCTTTCAGGGAGAATAGAGCCACCCCTTATCATGGGCTGTGTAGTTATGCATAGCTCTGGCCCATTTCTAAATCGAAACTTTGTGCCAGGATCACAAAGATGAGGTTGGTAGGAGGCCAGCGTCACTGGGTCACTGTGTACCTCTGCTCATTGTGACCATATTTAATAAGTCTTTTCTTATTTTTACTAGTATTTGCCTGTTTCAATGGCTCATTAAGAATGGTGGCCAAACCTGGCTCATTACAGCTATCAGTGCGGGCTCTGGCCATGAGTAACTAAGGTAACGGATATATACCCCAGCATTCACATCTAAATTCCCAGCCCTATCCTGGCCAAAGAACGTCCTCAGACAGAGAGAGCCAGAAATCTATATGCGCTAATAAAATCCTCCAAATATTTAATGAATGTTTGCTGCAGGGGAAGGAATGTGGAAGAGTTTTTGACAGATACTAGGGAGAAGGGATGAGAATTTACATTTTATCTGAAATGGTCAAATGTAGCGCATGGGTGAGAAGATCCAGACATCTCCACACATGACCATCTCTCCGTGTCAACATTAGAAGCATTTCCACATCTGAATCTGAGTGCTTCAACACCGTGGAAGTCTCAGAACTGCAGTTTGACAATATCCCAACACCTCACCATGTGAGCGACTCAGCAAGTTCACTCTGACGCCATGTCAGCATCGACCTGTGATGTTTTAACATCTCAACATGCTAACGTGTCTACAGGAAAGAGTCACATTTGAACCTGTGAGTGTCTCAGTGCCTCACTGGCGAAAACCATCTTGACATGCCACAAGAACACCTGAACCTAAGTTCTCAACATGGCAAGGCAGAACATGCTAAGTCTTCCTGTCAAGTTACAGCTGGCTATAATGAGAGAAGCTAAAGAGTGAGTGTCCCAGGGAATGTGGGTGTGTCCACTGGGAAAGGGCAGGGAACTTCCCAGCTTATGGTCAGTGAGTGGATAAAGCTTTAGAATACATGGGAGTATTATTTGCCAAATCAAGTGAGTGCACACTTGAGATTTGTGCAGTTCATTATGCGGTTTTAATCACATTTCAGAAAGCAAATACCACAAACAAATGACACATGTACTGAAATATTCCGGGGGAAGTGTGTAGGTGATGCCTGCAATATATGTTTTAAGTTTTATGTAGCGTTGTTGGGGGTAAGGGAGCACCCAAGCCCCGTGTGTGGAAGTCAAAGGATAGCTTTAGGGTTTCATTCTTAGATGGGTCCCAGGGATGGAGCTTAGGTTGCCAAGACTTCAAAGCAGGCTCTCTTATCTGCTGGGCCAGCTCAACGGCCTCTGCAATACATTTTTTTTTTTGTAATCCATAACAAACCTTTATTCATTGGTGGGAAACAAGGGTATGTTCTTAATTCTATAGCAGTTTGCTTTAGTAA
Organism: Pachyuromys duprasi; assembly: GCA_028658305.1. Taxonomy (NCBI): domain Eukaryota; kingdom Metazoa; phylum Chordata; class Mammalia; order Rodentia; family Muridae; genus Pachyuromys; species Pachyuromys duprasi. Next base: position 146,131,552 of record CM053766.1, on the reverse strand, counting down.
CCAATTTGCAAACTCCTGGTTTCTATGGAATAATCATAAATCAACTATAAATTAAAACCGAGGTAACGTGATGGTTGAAGCATAATTTTTCTCCTGTTTCAAAACGACTTTTCAAATTGTGCCCATGTACAGTTAACTTCAAAACTTCATTATCCAAATTGTGAAACTTGGAAATCACAATTATAAAAGACATGAGGCATGGGCCATACCAAACACTGTATATTATATTTGCATTCTTCAGGAAATCTTCAAGTGGATAGACACTTGCTAAAATAAGATACATTAATGTTTACTAAAGTAATAACACATGTGAAAAGTAAATTTTGCACCAGAATAACTAAATATTATATCGGACACAGTGTTTTCAAACCCTTTCACATAATTAACACCAAAGGCAAATGTTCTTCATTTTAAATAATTCGTATATTATATCACATAATGGTTTTAAATGTTTTGTCAAGAATTAGAAGCCTCAACATGCTTTTATTTTTTTACAAATATTTTAATTTTAATACAAATTAATCACATGACTTCTCTTTCCCTTTATTCCCTCCTACTCTGCAATACATTTTTAAATGTGTCTTAAAATAATAGGTTTAGTGATGCATACATGGGTAAAAATGTTATAAAAACAAGTATTTTACAATGTTATAAAAACCTAAGAGGTGGTAGAACTTAGAAAAATATGAAAATTAGTCTAATAAAATATTCCAGAAAAAAATAGTTGAGAAAACTAACAAGTCTAGCCATTAGGCGTCGCTCTGCCCAGGTCACACACTAATGCTCTCACCCAGTTGTACCTCACTTTCATGCTTGATACTCATTAATATTAGAGACTATTTTTAGAAATTTTAACTTCTAGTTCATGTGTATTTAAGAAAGAGAAAAAAAAGCATAATTACTGTTGGAAATTTTCCATTAAAAATCTCTGTACTCAAAAAGGAGTTTATTCTTAATTAAAGGTAAGCTTTAAAGGAAAATTCCATTTAACTGAAACCTTGTAGAAATGTCATGTTCATTAGCATTTCTGGTTTGTGGGTAGTCATATTCTCTTAACCTTCACTTGGCTTCATCATTTCCAGGGCATTTTTATATTATGTATAATTTTAGGGGTTCAGAGAAAGGACCTCTGAGTTAAAGTCATCTTAATTTGAAATCTACCTTTACTGCTGGCTGGTCCAGAGACCATGAAGACCCTTAATTTGTTTGAGCTCAGTGCTTTCCAGTGGAAATGATACTGAAACCAGGCATGCCTTTGATTCCAGCACTCGGGAGTTTGAGGCAGAAAGATCAAGAATTCAGTGTGGACTACATAGTGGGTCCCTCTCTGAAAAACAAAAACTAGACCATATTCAACAAACTTGCTATGACTGTGTGAAAGCAATGAACCATTGGGCCTTACACATCACACAAAGAAACTCAGACTGCCATTAATCTGAGACCATAGACTAACACCCATACAAGTCTTCCTGGCACTCAGCTCTCTAGGTAGCCCACCATTTTCACATCCTGGGGCTCATCACTCCAATCCTTCAAAAGCATCCCTTTTCTTCCTGCCTGGAGCCAAGGCGGAGTTGAGGAGGATCAGGCGTGGATCCAAAGGGCAGCAATAGCCTTTCAAATGCCCATGTGCTCTTTCAAGCACATTACCTTTTTTCCCATTCTTCTGTGGAAACTGTAGAATTTCTTACCCATAATCGAAGATAAGCTGTATTTATTATTTACCAAATTATTCTCCTGGGACATTGACTCTGTCTTGGACCTGACAGTATTGCATAGCTGTATGTCTGTTATCTAAAGTTTTATTTATTTATTTATTTATTTATTTATCTTTTGTAAAAAAAAAAAAAGACTATCCAGTTCAGGCTGGCACTGAACTTATGTTCCTCCTGTGTCTAATTCTAGAGTGCTGGCCCTGGAGATGTGTACCATGGTGTCTGACCATATACCTAAGTTCTAGTGAAGGCTTGCACATCTTCTTAGGGTTGTCATCAAGAACTAATGACAGACCTTATTTACAGTGTGAAAGGATAAGGCAACCGTCCACCAGAGAACCTTATTAGCTTTTGGAGTTTTGAGTGCTCTGTTGATTCCGAAAGAGAGTCCAGGAGCCCAGCCAGCATGAGTCTGGCGGGGATGCCCATTCAGGGGGCTTTGTGGCATGTCAGAACCCATGGAAGGAACAAAGAACACTGGGGCCAACCCCAGGAGAGAAGCTGAGGCCAAAGAACACACACCCTCATGTGGCTTATTGTTTTAAGAGCGTGTTAGAGAATTACAACAGACTGCTTGGAGCCTTAACAATCGCTTGTTTTGTATTGGATGCTTAAAAAAAAAAGCAAAGATCTTTTTTTTTTCTTTGTGTGTTACACATATGCCAGGAAAAATAGTTCCTGGTGAATGAAAACAACTCAAGGGTCAGTTTGTAACTTGAGAGGGCCTGTTGGGTCCAGTTTTGAAGATGCCATTTTCTCTGGAGTAACAAGGCTTAGTGTCCTGGGGTGTAGACAGATTCCAGGTTAGGTGGATAGGCAGATTAGGTGGAGGCAAACTGTTTCTGTCTTTAGAGAGAGCCCAGCCAAGTCTTAGGGAGAGCCTTGAGATGCAGTAAGGCTTTACTTCCTCTGGCCTATAGGGATATGGGCTCCTGAACAACTTTTCTCCAAAAGTTAATGGGGAACAGATCTCTGGCATGATATGCCAGCACTGATGTCCATACATGGCTCTAGGCTTCCTTCAGTGCAGTTTGATTTTAAACCATGTTTTGTCTCAGCATCTCCAGGGCTGACCTGGGAAACTTCCCCTGACCCTGTTTGTCTGTGCTGCTGTCTGTAGGGCCAGGAACTTGCCAATCAGCAGCTGCAAGGGTGTGTGTGGCAGAAGAGATGTGAAAAGAAAAAAAGAAGAAAGCACAGCCCAATTTGCAAGTTAACCCAAGTCTGCGATGTATGGCTTCCCTAAAGACCTCAGAGAGATCTCAGTGTGTGTGTGTGTGTGTGTGTGTGTGTGTGTGTGTGTGTGTGTGCGTGTGCACAGTATGCTTAGAATGACACTCTCAATACCGCTTCTTCATGGAACCCTACCATCGGGCTGGATGATGACAGATGCATCCCAAGGAGCTGGGCACTTGGTTCCAAGGATAGATTTGATCCCACTGACCACTTCAACTTGACTTTCCTTCAGACCAACATCTAGGAACACTGGGAACAGTCAAGCAGTTTATCTCAAAGAATGGTCCAATGACCCCATCTTCAGCTTCCTGTGGGAACATGTGGGAATTGTAGATTCTTAGGTCCTATCCCTGACATATGAAATTAGGAATTCTGGGGGCAGTATCAGAGTCCTCTGAGTCTTCATTAGCCCTCCATGGGAGCCTGATCAACAGCCCCAGTCCAAACACCCAGCTGTCGTAAAGCTACAATGGCTTTTGCAGAAAACAAGAAGATGGCCAGGTAAGAAGCACCACCATTTTAGGGTGTTTCTTTAATCTCACTCCTTCTTCACTTGATGCTAGCTGCAATTAGGTTTCTATAAGGAAGGGTCTCTGGGGATATCCGAGGCAAAGATCCTCTGGAATAGTAATTTAGAACGGTTTTGAATTTGCCATGTAGAAACCATAGTTAACAGATTAGATGATATGGATCAATCAGTTCTCTAGTACTTTCATTCACACTTTACATAAAAGTAAGCAACCATCAAGGTTTGCGTTTGCTTTCAGTGCTATCTTTGCAATTGCTGCTGCTGACACTATTCCTACCTTCCACCCCTCCATCCCAGTGTCTCTCTAGGGCTCCAGTAGCAACATGTATGCATTTCCTGGTTTAGGACACTGATTTGTGAAAAGTGAAGACTTTTTTTCTTCCTGCCTTTCCTGTGACACGTGGGTCCAGGCATTGTTTATTATCTGGATTTCTCCTTGCCTCCAGGCTAGGACTATATTTAAGCCAATTCAAACTTTGCAAGTCTTAAAAATAACTCTCCCCTTGCTAACCTCTTCTAGGTTTGGCAGGGGCTTCATTGCAACAGGAAATCTATCTTCCTACCTGCCCACCCCTTGTGATTAACTCACCCCATGACCCTTTCTAACTTTTTCAAGCTGTTGGAATAACTATTTGACAAAGCCTTTTGTCTTCGGTGGTGGTCAGGCTGAGTATGGGGATCCTGACTGCCCTGTTCCTTTATTGAAGATCCTGATTTTCAGTGGCAAAAATAAAAAATTTAAATTCTTTAAAGACAAACAGTCCCCTGTACCTGTGATGAATGTCAAGTTCATCTGTACTTTGCTGCTTTGAAAGTCACTCTGTTTGGTAGTAAACATGACTGTGATGATTTTTAAATCCTTTCTGCCCATGGCACAAGTAAACTGGTAATTATCTCCAGAGAGATTTATGTTCATACAAAACAGAGGCCCCAGGAGAATTTTATTCTCCTGTGTTTTTTCCATTTAATTTTTTTTGTAGATTTGTGGGTTCTGGACCCTATTCTTCAACAGGTTTCCATTTATTCTTAATAACTAAAGCTTATCTAAAGATTTCCTGTCCCTAAAACCAAAGCAAAACAAAACTGCAACCATCAAACCCATCATCCCCTGAAGAACCCTTCCCAACCCTTCTCAAGAGAAGAAATAGGAAGCAGGTCTGTTATCCCTGGAGAGTTTTGGTAGATTTAAATTGGTTTGCATAGCAATTAAGGATAACTTAGGGCCTAGTGATACTGTAGCATGTTGAAGCAAGTTTTACCTTGCTGAGAAATAAAGAGTGGGACATCTTTGGAAGGCAGGTGGTCAGTAGAAAAAAGAAAAGAGCCAAAGTCTTCTGTCCCCATCTCTCAATCGTAGCTGTCCATGTCTTGGACCTTACCACCACCCATGACCATATGGAAACTACAATCTGAAAAGTCACCAGATGTTCCCTGCCCGCCACAGAGGGCCTCTGAAAGACTCTACCAGCAGAGTATTAAAGCAGATGCTTAGACTCATAGACAAATGTTGGGCAGAGTGCAGGGAATCTTATGAGAGAAAGGGGAAGATAGACCTGGAAGGGACAGTAGCTACATAAGGAGAGCAACAGAACCAAAACATCTCGGCCCAGGTCTTTTCTGAGACTGATATTCCAACCAAGAACCATTCATAGAAATAACCTAGAACTCCTGCACAGTGGTAACCCATGGCAAGTGGGTTCCCTAGTAAGGGGAACAGAGGCTGTGCTGTCTCTGACATGCATTCAGTGGCTGGCTCTTTGATCGCCTCCCCTTGGAGGCCTCACCCCGGCCACAGAGGAAGACAATGCAGCCAGTCTTGATGAAACCTGATAAGCTAAGGTCAAATGGAAGAGGGAGAGGACCTACCTTATCAGTGGACTAGGGAAGGGGCATGGGAGGAGAAGAGGGAGGGAGGGTAGAATTAGGAGGGCACAAAGGAGGGGGCTACAGCTGGGATACAAAGTAAATAAATTGTAATAAATTTAAAAATAAATTAAGAAAAAAGAAAAGTTACCAAATGTTCAAACCCAGGCTTCTTCTACTTTGCAATATTCAATATAACCTCTTACAACAACATACATATTCTCTGTCCTGTTTAGTTTTATTGCCACTTGCCACTATGTTTATTGGACACTTGATGCATGGACAGTGAGACTAAAAGACTACATCTTGAAATTTATTTAATTAGCATTTACTTTTAAATAGTCACATGTAGGTAGTGTCTACCATGTTGGGTAGGTGGAAGAAAAGAAATAGAATTGCCTGAGCAGAGGCCCAAGCCTTTGCAGCCTAATTATTCGGCTAGTCAGAGGTCACTAGGGCAAAGTGCCTTCTTTTATTTTTCTCAATTTATTTTTATTCATTCACTTTACATCCTTTTTTGTAGATTACATCCTTGCAGAGACTGAGGGAATGCCCAGCCAATGCAAAGTGGTTTCTTTTCTAATTTTAATTTTATTTTTATTAATTACAGTTTATTCACTTTGTATCCCAGCTGTAGTCTCTCCTCCCCCATCCCTTCCCAATTCCACCCTCCCTCCCTCTTCTTCTCCTGTGCCCCTCCCCCAGTTCCCTCTTAATCCAACCCTCCTTCCCTCCACCCTGCCCTTTTCCTCAGAAGAGGAGAGCTCCCTTTTCCATCCAGCCCAGCTCATCAGCTATGAGTCTCCACCCTCCCTCCCTCTTCTTCTCCTATGCCCCTCCCCCAGTTCAATGATAGGGGAGGTCCTCCTCCCCTTCTATCTGACCCTAGTCTATCAGGTCTCATCAGGACAGGCTTCTTTGTCTTCCTCTGTGGACTGGCAAGGCTGCTCCCCCCTCAGGGGGAGGTGATCAAAGACCAGGCCAATCAGTTCATGTCAGAGACAGCCCCTGTTCCTATATTGGGGACCCCTTTTGGACACTCTGCTGCCATGGGCTACTTCTGTGCATGGGTTCTAAGTTATCTCCATGCCAAGTGGCTTCTTAAAGAGCACTTCTTTCCAAAATCTAAATATGGAAGCTGAGAGGCAAAAAGACATCTGTTTCCTTGACAAATGGAGACAATCAAGGCTTCAAGTTGGGTGGAGGGAGTTGGTGTCTGATCAGTTGCCCAGGCTTTCATTTAGCTTTGTGCACTGGCTTCTAGCTTTTTCACCCTGCTGAGCCACACCCCATTTGAGAAGGGACAAAAGAAGGAAAGCTAACTGATGCTGCCCTTGCTGACCAGAGTCATGAGATGAGCGATAGAGAACATACCAAAGGCTGGAAGAGCTCAGGTGGTATCTGGTGCTATTTGCAGTTATTCTGGGGGCAGTATAGATCTAAGAAAGAACTTCCAGGTGAGAATGTTCCTTGGCAATGATTGTCTAATTGCCATTGTTGATGTCTATTGAATGACAGACTCTTATTTTATCTATGAGAGTAAGTGAAACATCACTACCCTTGTTTTGTCTGTCTGCTTGTTTGTTTGTTGTGGTTTTAAGGACTGAGCCTAAGGCCCTATGCATGCTAGGCAAGGGCTCTACTACTGAGCTAAATCCCCAGAAGCACCTCCTTTTAAACTTTTTATATTGAAGCAGGCTTTCTAAGTAGCCTAGGCTGGTCTTGAACTGGTTCTAAAGTAGACAGGTCTTGAACTTGTGTTCTACCGCTTGCCCCTCCTTCTGCCTCCCCAACTCTACCTCAACTTTGTGACTTCTTTAATTATTATTGTATACACACATGTATAAATATATATAAATGAAACCTGTAACCTGCTACGACCTTTAGTGTTGCTCATGGGTATATGTATGCGGGGATATGCAATATAGGAATAAGTGGCAGCAAAAGTAATTTTCAAAGTCTTCGCTTGGGTGCAGAAGAAGGATAGGAATGCATGTGAGAGAACATGTCTGCACAGAGCTCCGAATGCCGTGGTGGCAGTAAGTCCACAAGATTCACTAGAAGGATTAGGGTACTTTTGACACTGAGAACAATCATGGCTGATACACCCGTGCAGGACAGTCCAGAAATTAATGATGGTGAATGATAGCCAGAGTTTTAAAAAAATGGGACAAACAAGGACAAAACGAGAAAACCAGGGTCAGAAGATTGCCCTGGGAATCTGGAACTGTCCTTCCATGTTCTTCTCTTAGCATCATCTTTTTTCTTTTCATCTTGGCTTCTCATCATACCTCTTTGCTTGTGCCCTTGGAGGGGTCTCAGTGCCTTGAAGCTTCTTCTGCCTGGTTCTGGCTTTGGAGTCTGCTGTGTACCCTCTGTTTACACTGCCTACGGCCCCTTCCACAGTATCTGCTAAATCCAGCTGCAGTTCTAGCATGGGTCCTCAGTAGGAGTCTTCTCCATTCCTTCCACAGTTCCCAAGCCCACATTAGCTTCATCTTTTTTGTGTGTAGCAAACAGCCATGGCAGCCATTTTCTCCAATATAAATTAGTATAGAAAATGATGTCTTAATTAAAGACAGGCACTGAAGGACAGTTAAATCAATTCTGAAACAGAAATGAGACCTGTGGTCCCTTAGGATCCCTGAGACTTTTACAGTTTTGTTATGTCAAAAGGGCACAGGAGTTGATTTAAAGGGGCTGTCCCTGGTCAAATCTGAGCTAATTTTAATATGAAAAATGAAGAAAGACATTAAGAGGTTATAGTTTGTAGAGTAAAATCACAGTCCATGAGTCCGCATTAGAAGGAATGGGAGAGGAAAGGAAAGGAGGAAATAGGACAATGTGAATACAGAAAATGATGGAATTTGACTAATAGCCATTTAGCAGGCAGTATGATAATACAACATGTGTAACTGTGTTTGCCAGCTTTCTATCACTCTAACAAAACCCTTGAGATGATTAACTTATGAAGAGAAAGATTGGCTTGGTTCCACAGTGCTAATGGTTCCAGTCCCTTATCAGCTTGATCCATTGCTTGAGGCCTCTGGTAGGCAAGCGGGACAGCAATGATGGGAGTGTGTGATAGAACAAAGTACTCACCCCATGCTCAAAAAGTAAAGAGGAAAAGACTGCCATCCCCAGGTCTCCCCTGAGGCATACTCCCAATGTTCTACAGACCTCCTGCTGTGCTTCATAGGTTCATGCTGTCAGTGGGGCATCTGTCAATATCTCCATCCAAAGGACCGTGACTTCCACACATGGACCTTTGGGAACATTCAAGGTCCAAAGGATATCTACCACATGACATCTCAGTCAGCAGTGGGCTGCATCGTGACAGTGGCTCCATGCAGTTGTAAGGGGTTTGAGAGTTTCCTGTTGCTCATACTTATAGTCATCATAACAGGTTAGTGCAACACACTCACATGGATACCTGAGCTGCCAGGTGTGTGAAAGCATGGCACACTGTTATAAACAGAACATAACAGTTGGTCCTAATAAATGGCTGTTAATGGTTTCATTTACTACTTCAAACTCATTTTTAAATCATTGTCCTTCTGTTTATAAAAATGAGTCACTGGAAAACAGCATGCTATGGCTCTCTGCAGGACCCACACATAGCTTATGCTTACTTGGTTGCATCATTTTCTATTATGCTCAACTTTATTTATCATAGCCCTAAGGTAGTGTACTGTGAGTGTGTGCATGTGTGTGTATATAAATATATATGTATATAAAATGCAAAAGTATGTATATGAACCTATTGCTCCTAAAGCTATTATATATATATATATCTTTGTGTGTATATATATATATATATATGTGTGTGTGTGTGTGTGTAGATATATACCATATATTCTCTGTCTAGTCATGTATCATCTTGGTTTCTGTAAGTTCTTCTGATGCTTGTATAATGAATTCATTAAGCCTGCCTTCTTGCCTGCTTGTCCCCTTCCTTCCCTCCTTCTTCCTTTCTTCTTTCCTTTTTGTGCCAGAAGTGGAACTCAGGGTCTCATGAATACTAAGCAAGCACCCTATCACCAACCTACACATCAGCTCTTAAGAATACATTTATCAGAACATATTCCTGTCATAAAGCAACATAGAACTGTAATTATTTCAAACAAACACTGTAAATGAATCCTAAACCTAACAACCTGGTAAACAGGACATTAGCATATTCTCAAAGTAGATCCCACAGAGAGTTAGTGATTGCCAAGGGAAGGGTGGTTGCTTCACAGCCTGGCTAACTCCCGCTCCTTGCAAGTGTTTGTTGTTGACCTTCAGCGAAGGCAGACGTGAGAAAGTGCTGCCTGATGAAGGGCAACGATGTGCCTGGAACAGCCATGGCATCGCTTCTGGGCTCTTCTGGGCTCTTGTGCCTAATGTGTACAGCATGAAAATAATCACAGCTATCCTCAGGCAAGCCCAGATTGAGGCATTCTAGCAAATGTCTAGCTTGCAGTCTTCTGAAATGAGGAGGGCGTGAAAGGCAACACAAGACTGAGAAACTGCCCCAGACTGGAGGCAATGGAATAGTTAAGGAGATAATGGGACAGTTAAATACAGTATTTTGGCTGGTGAAATCCTGACCCACAAATTATTATTTTTTTCCTAGACAAGTTATTAGTGTCATAATGAGCAAAATGAAGACGATCTCGAGATTAAGTAATGTTATTCCTGTTCATTTCCATGTTTTGACAAGTTTGTGTTAGTTATGGAAGGGAATGGCCTAATTCCTAGAAAATATACTAAAATGTTTGGACATTCAAGGGCATGGTATCTGACTGACTGACTGGAAGGGACACAAAGAACCCAGTTGGGTGGGGAAATGTTCTTCAGCTTTATGGGTTGTGGTTCACCAAGAAATTCACATTTGACAAATTTCATTAAATGTACAGTGGAAAGCTACATGTCTTCCTGTAGGCAAATTGTTCCTCAATGAAAAATTAAATCAGAACAAAAATAAGCACTCAAATAATTCCAAAATGGCTTAGTGTATGAGTCATTACAGTGGGTGTGTGAATCTCCCAAAGTGGCTATTTCAAAATTTCTGTGAAGTCTCACCTCAGTACATACTACCTTTTAAAAATAATGACCTTTTTTATTATGTATTTCCCTCGTAGTCTCTAGTGCCATATGGAGAATCATAAATATTTGTCAATTGATTGGTGACCATGATTTGCATTATTATGTATTGTGTCTTATTTGAGATCTAGCACATGAGAAAGACATTTGTGTTTACTGGGAAGAACAAAGGGTGACCTTAAAGGTGACTTTCTAGGAACTTGTAACCTCTGTGGAAAGATCCTGAGAAATGTTTCTGCCATGGTGGGACAGCCGTGAGAAGGGCTGTGAACTCCACAGCTCCATGAGGTGGAGTTGGCCAAGCCACTGACAGGGGTTCCCTCTAAGGCGTATTTGTCAGCTTTCTGCCTTGTCAAAATTTGGAGAAATTAATTTGTGGTTTTTAAAATCACATTCCCATGCAGAAAATTGTAATTCCTTGGCCTTCAAATTAGTTGGAGTAAAACTCTTCAGCTAGCCTAGCCCAGCAGGAGGCAAAGATGTGCAAATAACTTGGGTCTTTGAAGCAAAAAGTAGAGTTCAGGTCAGGGGAGGAGAGTCGGGATTTCTCTCTGGCAACAAGTAGTGGGACCATTGCTCAAGCATTAAAGCATCTCACACTGTGATAGCACCAGCCTCCAGGCATCTCCGAAGTCATGGTGCTGGTTCCACCCTTTGGCCCTTGCTTGAGGCAGGCAGGATTCTGACCCTTATTTGTAGATGATGATAATGAAGCTATTTTAAGTTGAATCTGAGATGTTCTCTACATGCTTATGTTTGGAATACTTGATCCCAATCTGCTCCAACTCTTTTGGGAGATTGTGAAAACTTTGGAGGTACAGTCTACTTGCCTGACATGTACAAAAATCAGGGTTTGTTCCCCAGAACCACATAAGCTGGGTACTATATACTTTACAACTATACATGGTACTATGTATCTGTAATCCTAGTGCTTGGGAGGGAGAGACAAGAGGAACAGGATTTCAAAGTCGTCCTTGGTTACATAGTGAGTCCAAGGCCATCCTGGGATACATGAGTGCGGCCTTATCTAAAAAAAAAAAAATAGAAAGAAAGAAAGAAAGAAAGGGTATCCTTAAAGATATACTTCCTGTCATTCTCTCTGCTTTTAGTCTTCTATGAGTGAACAGCTGACACATGCTTCTACTGGTAGGGTGTTCATCCTATGCACATGTGGCCAAATTATCACAGACCCAACAAGCTCCCTCAAACTATGATCCAAAAATAAGTCTATTTTCTCTTGAGTTGTTTCTGTCAAGTGTTTCAGTAACAGTGCTATAAAAGCGATGAATGTAGAGGCTCAGAGATAAGAACTCAAATGGGATAGACATTGAGCAGAGGAGAAAACAAGCAACAGAACAGGAGCATGCCAAAGAGGACCTATGGTGGGGGGTGGTCAATGTAGCGATGTATCAGAGCGGATATTAAGACTCAAGATCAAGC
>CM053766.1:146101658-146119181 GCA_028658305.1 Pachyuromys duprasi | reverse complement strand
TTTTTTTTGTTATGTTCTGTTGTTGTTTTGAGTCATAGAAAGTTACAGGCCAGCTAGGGCTACATAGTAAAATCTCTATGTCCTGTGTTTAAACATGCATGTTAGAAGAAACTAGCTCCTAGCCTCGTCTTTACAGATAAGCATTGATAGGGAAAACATTTCACTAATCAACTGGTTTCACTATTCTGGGGCTGGGCATGGTGTCACATGCCTTTAATTTCAGCACTTAGGAAGCAGAGGCTGGAGGATCTCTGCGAGCTTAAGGTGAGCTTGGTCTGTGGACAGCCAGAGCTATAGAGAGAGACCCTGTCTTTGAGACAACAACAAAAAACAAAAAAATGATAAATATTCTGAGAAGGCAATTTGTCAGGGGCTATAGCAGGCTCTCTTTCTTCTGATGTTTTTGGGTATGCCAAACATGGAAGATAGGCCTACAAGAGCACCCTGGAGTCTAGGAATATAGAGTCTGGGCCTACAGCCAGGCTTACTGTACCGACTGTACCTGGAATGCCAGCCTAGAGAATGGAGGTGTAGGAGATGGCCTAGAACTTGTATATGCAGGGGACATTGAGGTCCATCTGTTAGTGCTATAGGAGAATGGATGAAGTATGTGGAAGCCTGGAGGCTGATTATTGGTGTGAGCCTGAAGCCTCGGGTTGCAGGGAAGCATCTATGCATCTGTACTGAGTGATATTAAAGGCTGGTTTTGCAGGAGCTGAACCAGTAGTGGCGCTGGTTTGGACTAGCCTAGCTGGGACCAGGGGAACTAGAATCATGGAGTGAATGGGGCTTACCCATTGCTGGAACATGTTTGCAGGTTAGAATCACAGAATCATCCTTGAGCCTGGTTTGGTGGGTGTTGACCTGTTGCTGGGGTCTCAGCAAAGTGAGGTACTGAATACAGTCTTCCCCCATGTGGAGAGGATCGCTACTTTATCCTACCTGGGTTTGGGTGGAGCTTGGTTCAGGCAACTTGATCCTCATAAGTGCGTCTTACTGTGCACTCTGGGTGCTGTAGGCTCTCATCTGTATTTCTCAACTCCTGCAAAGCTAATTTCCTTCATGGATTGATGTTTCTGTGAGAGATGAGCACTACCAGTCCGACTACACTGTTCTAAGGATGACATCCTCCCAGTGTCTCCGTTATTTATTTGTTAATTTTCTGCATCTCCTACTACACACTCTGTGACAAATCTAGGGATTTATTTTGTTTATTGTTCAATTTCTAGCCAACGTTAGTGTCTGAAAATTTAATCAACAGGAAAAAAGTGCACTTAATTATGATTTGTCCTACATATCTTTCCCTTTGAGCTCTTATTACATGCTCGGAGTTCTTCAACCTCTGCCCCTAAACAACAGGCTTCCTTTTCTATCATCATTTGCTTGTGAAAGTTTTCAGTCACACTGATATCATTCTTTAATATTCATGTAGCCACTACCTAGATCTTACTGCTGCTATTTGCTATTCCTGTGTTATTGCCCATTCCTCCATTTACCTAAATTGCAAAATACCTTTAAATTAAAAGTAAGAATGAAGATAGAAAGCTTCAAGTCTTGCTGAGTTCATTTCAGTATGACTGTCCTAACCCCTGAAAGCTCAGAAGAGACAGTCTGGCTAACTGAGAGGAGGATGGCAAGTGTGCCCAGTGCCTCCTGGGATCTCTGTTTGTTTGACCTTGTAACTAATAAGAGCTGATAGCCACTGAGGTCGTGCATCTGTGGATGGTCTTCTCCCCCAGGCCTGAACAATGTACATTTGCTCAGAGAAGATCTAGCCTAATAAAACTTGCAGATATATACAGGAGAAGGTGTGTCCATGGCATATTGTTGTCACTGTTCACCTGGCAAATAACCCCAGGCTTTCATGTTTAACTGGTCTGAGGGAGGCTTGCCCCCACCAAAAGACCCTGAGCATCTTAGGTTGGCCTCCAAATGTGCTTTTCTTTTTACATTCCACAGTAGCTTTGGGCTAGAATGAATGTATTAGTCAGAGATCTCAAGAGGAATAGAATCAATAAAATATATACAACTGTAAGAGGGGAGTTATTAGGCTGTCTCATATGATTAAAGGCTGAACCATCTTACAATGGCTGCCTGTAATCAGTAAAGTCTGGTAAGCCAGTAGCAGCTCCGAACAAGGCACTAGGAATCTCAAAACAAAATAGACCAAGAATGTAGCCACAGTTAAAGGCTGAAGGGCTTGAGAGCTCCTTGAAGAGTTGCTCATACAAACCCAGGCTCAGAGCCTGATGAATCTGGAATCTGAGGTACACAGGCAACACTACACCCACACCATTAAAACTTCCTCAGAAGGTCTTTGCACACGGGTGAGCATCCCTCTTCTATCACTGTTCTGTTTCGCTGCACCTACTGGACAGGCTCACGGCAGAGCTTTCACAATCAGCTTGCTGACCCACACTCAAATCTTCTCTGGAAACACTTCCATAAACACACCCCAAAGCATGTTCTGGACAGCTTTTGGTCCTTTTGATGTTGACAACCAACATAAACCGTCACATTGAGGCTACTTAGTGACTAACAGATTGAAGGATCATGGGTGAGTCAACAAGTCTCCCTAGTCATGAGTCCAGACCAGTGTCACAGAAGAATGTTAATGTAACTCTCTAGTCTACGAAAGGATTTCATGCATTCTTTTCAAGGTGTTGGATCCTACAGTTCGGTTTTCTTTATGTGCATAAATAAAAAGTCATAACCAATGCCCTTCAGAGTGATGTCATCATCCAGCAGCACAGGTGTCAATCAGTACTTTGTTGGAGACACAAATCTCAGTTCCAGAATCAGAACCCCTGAGGTGGTGCCCTGCAGTGTGTTCTGTAGCAAGTCCTCCACAGCATTTTAGATCCAGATCCCCCATCCAAGTTGGGGAACAATGGGGTAAGCCACATTAGCAATAGCAAGCCACATCTGGCTGTGCTACCAAATGAAGCTGACCTCAGTCTTTGGGAAAGATATTGCTGGCTACCAAGAAGACTTTTCCAGGCCCTGTGTCTACAGGCATGCAGAAAAAGACATTTTTCTTTTGTTATGGTTTTTGCTGTTGCTTTGGATCTGCTAAAACTCATTCCTCTACTCCCCAAGCCCCAAGTCTGAGCCTAAGTCTGAGGACATACTGAGAAACACTGTAGGTCACCTGGCAGGTGCTTGTTGGTACTGAAACTCTAAGACATGGAGAAGGGAGGAGGTATCTTAGCCACTGGTGACTGTGTACAGCCAGTCTCCCCAAGGACAGCTGAACCCTGAGAGTCCAGGGCTGGGCATCTTATCTCATTTGCCTTATGGTCACCCTACCTCAGAGCAATTGCCTAACAAAGATCCTAAAAAGGAAAGATCCATGGAACTTAGATGTCTAGAGTTCAGAAAGGGAATTCCTATGTTTAACAGTTTCCCTAGGATAAGGTGTGGGTTTGGGGGTAATAAGGAAGCAACAGCCACCACACCTTGTGGCTTCTAATACCAGGCCTCCAAATCACCTGAATGTTGGGCAAGTAGAAAGCTAACCACAGAGGAAGCAAAATAACTTACAATGTTTCCCCCAAAGCATATACACTGAATTCCATCATTTTCTATTACCTTCCTTGAAGGTAGAGGCTTTGTGAACCCCCCTTTTATGTATAAAGATTGGGGGAGGACTTGAAGAAATGATGAAAAGTATAGAGGAATTTTAATTCAGAACATGGCTGTTTTGGTAAGAGATCACATCCAGAGATGTTTTAGGTCTGTGTGACCTGGCTGGAAAACAAACCTTTAATCCAGGTGAGAGACAAGCAGATCTGAGTTCAAGGCCAGCCTGGGATAAAGCAAGTATCAGTTAAAGAAAAGCTTACATCCAGGCTTGCCTTTAATTCAAAAAATAAAGGTAAAGTTAATTTGTAAAAGGAAGCACCCATGTTTGAAAGTGATATTTAATTGAGTGGCAGAGAAAGTGATGAATCAGAGAAGATATGACAATAGGATCTGCCCAACTCTCGTGAGAAGAGAGAGGAAAAGGAAGTTACATAAGGGGCAATGAAGGGAGGGGGAGGAGGCAGTTTTACTAGGTCAGTAATAAAGAGACAGGTTGCAGCGAGAGAACTCTGATGAGGGCAGAAGGAGCCAGAAGATTAGAAAAGATCGCTGGAGTTAGTTTGAGGCCAAGCAGGGTAATTCCAGGGCCAAAAGAGAAGCCAGATTAAATAAGTCAGCTGGGAGAGGAGTTGGAGCCAGACAGCTGAGTTGAGGCAGCCAGCTATGAGCTCAGAACAAAAAGGGTGAGCTTATTCAGCAGTAAGTCTCAGAGGCAGACAACATTCCTGGCCTAGACGAAGGCTAGAAGCATCCAGGACTAGGCCTATGTTAGCAGAAGGAGACAATAACTGAAGCAGGAGAATAAAAGTTACTTTTACAGAGAAATATTCCAACAGGACACCCAGTTTTTCCAGCATTTAGTTTCTCTGTGACTGTTCTGACCAAGAATTGCCTTAAAATACAGCCATATCAAAAAATAAAGATGGCCCCTGGAACCCAAAATTATGATCGTGTAGAGTATTCTCAGAGCCATTGAAATTAGCAATCTTTTCTAGCTCCCACTATTTGCATGCAAATTTCTTGATTTTCTTGTTTTTTATTGCTGAGTAGTGTTCCATTGTGTAAATGTACCACAATTTCTGTATACATTCCTCAACTGAGGGACATCTGGCTATTACAAATAAAGCTGTTCTGAACATGGTTGAACAAATGTCCTTGTTGTGTACTTGAGCATCTTTTGGATATATGCCTAGGAGTGCTATAGCTGGATCTTGAGGAAGCACTATTCCTAATTGTCTGAGAAAGTGCCAGATTGATTTCCAAAGTGGTTGTACAAGTTTACATTCCCACCAGCAATGGAGGAGAGTTACCCTTTCTCCACATCCTCTCCAGCATGTGTTGTCACTTGAGTTTTTAATCTTAGCCATTCTGATAGGTATAAGGTGAAATCTCAGGGTCGTTTTAATTTGCATCTCCCTAATATCTAAGGATGTTGAACATTTCTTTAAGTGTTTCTCTGCCATTCGATATTCCTCTATTGAGAATTCTCTGTTTAGCTCTGTACCCCATTTTTAAATTGGGTTAGTTGACTTTTTTTTTTTTGCTGTTTAACTTCTGGAGTTCTTTATATATTCTAGATATTAGCCCTCTGTCAGATATAGGGTTGGTGAAGATCTTTTCCCAATCTGTAGGCTGTCGTTTTTTTTTTCTAATGACAGTGTCCTTTGCTTTGAAGAAGCTTTTCCATTTCATGAGGTCCCATTTATTCCAAGGAACATTCACCTGCACAGATGTAGCCCAAGGCAGCTCAGTATCCAAGTGGGTTCCCTAGTAATGGGAAAAGGTACTGTCTCTCACATGAACTCGGTGGCCTGCTCTTTGATCACTCCCCCTGAGCGGGGAGCAGCCTTACCAGGTCATAGAGGAAGGCAATGCAGCCACTCCTGATGAGACCTGATAGACTAGGATCAAATGGTGAAGGAGAGGAGGACCTCCTCTATCAGTGGACTGGGGGAGAGGCATAGGTGGAAAAGAGGGAGGAAGGGTGGGGTTGGGAGGGGATGAGGGAGGGGCTACAGTTGGGATACAGAGTGAATAAACTGTAATTAATAAAAAATAAATTAGCGATCATCTCTATCTTCTAAGGCAGAGACCCTCTTTGAGTTATCCTTGAATACAATTCTTAAATCAGAGCACAGGTTTCTCAACCATTGCTCCTTAACATACAGGTGTGCCATGTGTTTTCATTTCAAGTGACAAATGTGAGTGTGGCATTGTGTTAGGGTGCCTGCATAGTGTTCATAAGACCCTGGTTCAATCCCCAGTACCAACAATGTGTGTGTGTGTGTGTGTGTGTGTGTGTGTGTGTGTGTGCATGTGCCCTGTGGATAAATTGTCAGAGAAAGGCTGCCACTGTGACATGTGACCTCATAATAGTAATTAGGTGGACAAACCCTTATCAAGAAAGAGGAGTTTGCAATCAAAAGGGCAGCTGAGCTCTCTTCCTATGTTACCAGGTTATTTGGCTCTGTTTGGGCCAGAACCAAAATATGCCACTCTGCCTGTTTATCTCTTATGTCTGATCACATTTAGTTATATTTGGGCAAAACGTGGAATTTTTTATGAAGTAATTTAGTCACAACATACCCATTAAGTTTTCCTTTGTTAAATGATTTTTCATCGGATTATAAAAATTATACATGATCCCTGCCCAATGCTCATAAGAAAATTATAGTAAGAAAATATAAAAAAGATCAATAGCCAAAGTTAGCATACTCTATGATAAAAGATTAAAACTTGATCTTTTCTAAAGCAATGAGCATGATCAAGATGCCATTGTGTTTGGCATTGCTTGAAAGGCCTAGCAGAGCAACCACAGGATTGTGCTTTAAGTCCAAATTTGGATGTAGTGAAAAATTATTCTTCGAGAAACATAACCTTATATTTAAAAACCGTAAGATTACATACATCAACACACATACAATCAACACAAAAATCAGTTCTATAAACCACTAATAAATAGTCTGAAAAGGAATCTAAAAAAGCAATTGCATTTAAATGTTATTCAAACTATTGTTGAAAGAAAATATAGAAGGCATAAAAAGAGTATTTCTAATATGACAACCTGCTCAAGGTGGTCTTCAGATTTCACATAGTCTATAACAAAGGCATACTATTTTTCCATAAATAGAAAAACATTTCCTAAAACTCATATAGATTCTTAAATGGATTGTTAGAGCTATAATAATCATGATAAAGTGAAAGTTTCACAATGACTGGTTTCAAATTTTGCCAAAGCCATGGGATCCAGAGAACAAAGCAGGGATATAAAGACAGACATGTGGCTCAGTGGAACCAAACAGAAAGTCCAGACATATGGGTCACACAACAGGGTGCCATGACCATTCAATATGAAAAGGACAATACTTAACAAATAATCTTGGGGAAACTTTGTGTATACACAAAAGAATAAAATCTTTGCACCATATTTACAAACTAGCTCAAAATCAGGGGCCAGAGTTCAAGGTCTAAAACTGTATAGAAAAAAACCTTGCATAGAGGTGCCTGCCTGTAATCCTAAGACTCTGGTGGCAGAAGTAGCAGAATTATGAGCTAAAGGTATGACTGGGCTGCATAGAGGTATCCTGTCTCAAAGCAACAGACTAAACTAACATTGGATTATTGAATTTAACAGTGATTCCTCAGATATAATGCCAAAAAATAGACAACTGAAGTCAAAACAAACAAATTGAATCATATCAAAGTTACAAGCCTCCTTTAATGAAATGACATTACAAATAGAATAAAAGGAGAATGGAAGAAAATAGTTCAGATTTATCTGATCAGCAGTTTTAACCTAGAACATAGAATTAAAATCCAAAGATTATAAACAAACCATAATAGCTCAATGTAAAGTTGACAAAGGACTTAGATTGACATTTTCACAAAAATGATCTACTAGTTACCAGCAAGTATATAAACAGATGCTTAATGCCAAAAGCTGCTGAGAAAATTCTGATCAAACAGTCACGTCACACCATGGGCATGGCTGCTATATCACACACAAAAAAAATGAAAATGAAAAGTATAGGTAAGTCTGTAGATTAACAGGGACACATATGTAACAGGAAAAAGGTGTACAATGATGTTGTCACTGTTGAAATTTCCGAAAAATTCAAAATAGAATTGCCATATGCTACACCAACTCTACTTCTAGGCATATTCTTAAATAATTGAAAACAGGGACTCTAACTGATACCTGAATTCTCATTCTATCCACAGTGGCATTTTCCACTCTGGCCAAAGTGATGATCCCAGTGATGGGTAAATTGGAAAATAAAAACAAGTAGTGTCTATATGCAAGAAGGGCCTGGTGCGTGCTGCAATGTATATGAACCTTGGAGAATAAGCCAGTCATGGAAAGATGAATACTACATTGTTTCTCTTATAAAAGGTACCTGTGCAGCTCATCTCATAGTGGTAGGAAGTTGAATGCTGGTTTCCAGGAGCTGGAAGGAAGAATCACGAAGAGTTGCAATATGATGGACCTAGAATTTCAGTTCTGAACGACAAAAACTTCTGGAAAAGTGAATACAGTTAGCTCTACTGACATGTCCATTTACAAATGGTTATGATGGAATTTTTATGTATATGTTTTACCACATTTAAAAAAAAAGTCACCCATTATCTAGCCAGTGGTAGACATGCACCAAAATATCTGGGATATAAATCTCTTAGATTTCTCAGAAAAAAATCTGAAATATTTTCTTCCATTCTTTTTTTACTCTATTTGTAAGGTTATTTCATTAATGGAGGCTTTTGTCTTTGATATAATTCAGCTTATCTGTTTTGGCATTATATCTGAGGAATCACTGTTAAATTCAATAATCCAAAGTCATGAACATAGGGACATGTATGAACACATATGCGCACACAGAGTCACACCAGCAAAGCACTGATTGCTGGTTCTATCATGTTGGAAGCACAAAGAATGGTACAAGTTACATGATCTGGGCTCCACCTGCGTGGCCAAACAATTGCAGTGAAGCCTAGGTGCAGCCCGGTGAAAGGGTGGAGAGAGCAGGCTGACTTTGCAGGGGAGGGGTCTGTGCTGTGTTAATACGTGAGTAGGAGTTTTACAGAGAAGTCATCGAAGAAGTAGGAAATATGTGAAGAGCAAATGGAGGCATGAAAGTTGTGAGGTATTTGGGGAATGTTGGAAAATGTGTGTTTGGAGCATTGGAGCGTGGCAGTGGGGCGCACGGCACAAGCTTATAGTTTGGGGTGACAATTTAGAGTCTATCTATTGTCCCCCAAATGTTCCCACTCCTAACCCCCAAAATGATTTGCTGGTTTTAAAGACTGAGGATGATATTTTGGTAGCAATAGCAGCCTTAGAAGAAGTGGTACAGTGAGCATTGATGGTAACTGTTAACTCTGAAAAGGGAAATCCTAAATATTTTGGCTCCTGGGGGATTAATTAGACTTCTTACACATGTGAAAATTTTACTCTTAGGAGAGCAATGTGTTCTGTGTATTGCTTTTAAAATAGACTAAGAAGTGAGGTCATAGGAGCTGTCCATCCCCACCATTCAAGACAGCTGTGTTCAGGAGATGGGATGGTGCGTGGCATGTAATGCACTTTTCTATTTTCTAGTATCTGCCTTAATTAAATAAAAGGCAGCAGGTGGAACTTTCGAGAGCACACTATTTGATTTCACCCATTATTGAGACTGTTTCATTTTGTCATGAAACTATTATAAAACTTACTAATGATGTTTTTAAGTGTTTCTCTGGTTTTCAAGCTCAAGTGTGTGCTTTGCACGTGCAGCCATCTCAGTTCAGGCTGCCAGGGTTGTGAGTACTACATGGTACAGATGCTTCGAGACTATCAGAAGGGCCATGCATTGTGCATGGCTTTGGTTGGAAGAAAACATGGTCATCAAGAGTATCTTGTGCTCAGCCTCTGCTCTTACGTACAGACCTGCCAGTTAGGAGAGGTTACACTGATGCACTATGATCTTAACTGACACTTTAGTTTGCTGGAATCCGTTATACTGTCTAAAAGTCATGCATTCATGTATTTTTATTTAGTATTTATTACAATTTAGTCACCTTGTATCCTGACTGTAGCCCTCTCCCTCCTCTTCTCCAAGTCCCACCCTCACTCCCTCTTCAACCCCTGTACCCCTCCCCTAGTCCACTGATAGGGGGGAGGACCTATTCCCCTTCTATCTGACCCTGGCCTAGAGGTGATCAAAGAGCCAGGCGCTGAGTTCATGTCAGAGAAAGCACCTGCTCCCCTTACTAGAGAACCCACTTAGAAACTAAGCTACCTATGGGCTTCATCTGAGAGGGTTTCTAGGTCCTCTCCATGCATGGTCCTTGGTTGGAATATTGGTCTCTGCAGGCCCCCTGGGCCAGTTTTTTGTTTTTGTTTGTGTGTGTGTGGGGGGGTGGCTCTGTTGCTCTCCTTATGGAGCTCCTGTCCTCTCCAGGTCTTTCTATTTCCCCCTTTTTCTCATGCATTCATGTTAAATCATGGTAACTGTTGTCAGGAAGGAACTTGTTGGGGACATGAATGCAAGCTCTTACATCTCTATTTGCCAGCTTTGACAGTGGATTTTTTTTTCTTTTGCATTTTCATCCTGGTCAACAGAACTGAATTCTTCCATAGAATAAGCCCATCTGACTGTGTGGTAGGACTGAATTTAGACTGAATATTGGACTGAAGAGTAAGTGAGAAAATGGGCATTAACATGACTACATGGTAGACATCACAAACACGTACAACACATACCCATGCATAAGACATGCTCATAAACATTTGCATCTATACATTTCAACCCAACCTGTAGAATCAACTCTTTAGGTCTTAATTTAAGCATAGTCTAAATGTTCCTCTCAGATTTTCTCTCTTCCCATATCTGACCTATTTTTTAACTTATAGATTTGGAAACTTTAAACTGCATGTTTCCTTTTTTCTCATTACCAAACTTCTCCTACAAGCCATATGCTTTTGTACATTCAAAATAAGATTTGTTCTCATCATAACCGGTTAGGTTCTTGCCAACAGTATGAGATACCCTCTGAGCTGGCATATCAAAGCCCAACCCTCCAATCAAGATAACAGACTAATTAGAATCCACAGCAGTTGCAAAGCAAACATGACCCAGGAGTTTAGCAGGGTTCACAAACTTTGAAGGAAAATGAAATTCTAAAAACAACTTATTAGGTAAGCATTTGTTGTTTTCAGAAGCTCTGTTTCCCTAAAACTTGCTCCTTTTTAATTTAAAATGTTAGCCTTCTTTAAAAGGCAAGTGGTTATGATGGGAACTGGAGTGCCTTTTCTTTACAGTGGAAATTAGGATGGTAAGGGAGGCAAGATTGCAAAGTTAAAGGCTGGCGGAAATAGCTGACGCTTTCATCTGTTACGTAAATTGGAAGCTTCCAGGAAATAACCTACTTTGGATGATGATGGTGATAACGATGATGAAAGGGCTGCTAACGATGTCATGGGAAAGCCTGCCGGAACAGGAATATTACACTGTAGCTTTTCTCCCTGAGGACATACAGCAGCCAAAGAAAGTGAAATCTCAGAAGGAAGTGAGATGATAACAGGAAGTAAGAATCATGTTTGTCCTCTCTCAAGGGGCAAGGGAGGGAACCACTTATGTGTGGCAATGGTGGCGGCAGGGAACCAGCACCGTTTTCCTTACACACTATTTTATTAAATTCTAGGTGTTGCTGCTTCTTCTGTCTTGGCCTCTTTCTCTCAGACCTTTGTGTTTTATTTATTTTTGGTATTTGAAACTTTCTCTCCCCTTTCCTGATAATCATTTTCTTTTGGCTTATGATAAAACTTATAAAACTTGTTGGTTTGCCTCATCATTTAATTTAACTTAAAGGGACTAACTCATCTTTTAAAAAATGCCTTTTGGGATTTTGATTGGGGGTGTCTTGAATATATAAGTCAAATTAGAAAGAACTGACAACACCTGGATTCTGAGCCTTCGGGCATTTAAGTAAGTCATAACTCTTTATTTGTTTAGGTGTCTGTCATCTCTTATCAATCTTTTGTAATTTTCAGGATACAGATTTGGCATACCATTTTATCAGATTTATCTCTCAATTATAAAGTTTTATTTCCAAATATATTGCTTTTAAACTTCTTTGTTTTACTTTTGACATTTTAATTGTAAGTTTTGGTTGGTTGTTGATAGCATTTAAGGCACAATAAATTTTGTATATTTAGTTTGTATTCTGTAACCTTGCAAAACTTGTGTTACTTCAAAAAGATTTTAATTCACTGCATTAGGTTTTCTATACAGAGAGCCATGATGTCTGTAAATAATGAGAGTTTTTTTACTTTTTCTTTCTCATTTTTATTTATTATCCTGTTTTCTTTAATATAAATATTCTATGTTATAAATATGTTTCCTATATATTGTTCTAATTTTATTTCTTTTTCTTGCCTTATTGCACTAACTAGAGATTGCATAATTTTTAGCAGAAGTAGAAAGAACAGATAACCTTGTCTTGCTCATCCTTTTTGAGAAATGGATACTATCTATAGCTCTTAACTAAGATATAAACTACAGGAATATTTTGTAGATCTCATTTCCGAATTGAGGGAGTTCCCCTCCATTCCTAGATTATTGATGATTTTTATTGAAAATAAGTATTGATTTAATCAGGTATTTTATATTAGTCTGTTAAGATGATTATGTTTTGTTTGTTTATTTATATTAGCTAACAACAGGGGATCAGGCAAATGATTAAACCTCTACCTTTGTTTTTCAGCTTTCAGTCCTATTTCATAAGGACTGGTGTGAGAGTGTATATGCTGATGGGTGTAAGGTGCTTTAACGTTCCTGTCATAAAGCAAATGTCCTTCTTTCAGGCCTGAGGACCAAAAGAGAAAATGACCTTAACTGGCTTTCTGGAGGCTGTCACACAGTTGCCTGAGGTCTGCAGGGTACCACAGATGGCTCACATTTCTTTTGCCTCTCAGAATATTCTCCATAGTGAAAACAGACTGCACCTCAAATTCTTCTGAAGGGGCAGGGGAACCCAGACACTCAAATGAGTTATAGCTCAAGAAGTGTGTTGTCTCTGATGGCTT
The DNA here is from genome assembly GCA_028658305.1 of Pachyuromys duprasi. Classification (NCBI taxonomy): domain Eukaryota; kingdom Metazoa; phylum Chordata; class Mammalia; order Rodentia; family Muridae; genus Pachyuromys; species Pachyuromys duprasi. Next base: position 146,106,532 of record CM053766.1, on the reverse strand, counting down.
ACTGCCAGGTGAGGGATAGGGTAGAGCATCCATTTGGATACCTGATAGAAAGTAATCCAAAGCCTCAGAGAAGCTACCGAATCTTCAGAACCTTGGAGATCGTCTGCCTTTGTCCCTTCATTAGAAAATGGAAAGCCTAAGTGTCTTTTCCCAAGGATTCTCAATATGGACAGATTAGGAACCTGTTTGAGGGTGTCATAGTGCAGTCAGGGCCATGGGTAGAGCCTCTTACCCTTACCACTTCAGGGCAAAATCATCCATGTCCTGGCTTACAGCACTTGCATTTTTTCATTCACATGTATTAATTGTACATATTTACAGGGTCCATTTTCCTATTTTGTCCATGCATACAGGGAAGCCCTCTTTTCAGAGCTCTCTGTGACTAACAAAGCACTCTGCCTGTCCAGTGGAATATGGAAAGATACCACTGGGTCCAGGATGCCTCCCGGGTGCCTCTGGGCTTGATGTATACCCCAGCTCCCTACCTCTGAGTCACATGCTTTACACATGGATTTCAGTTCTTCATGTGCATAGAGGGAGCTGGTTTCCTGACACACCCTTCACTGATTGCCTTTACTTTCCTTCACTTCTGCTTCCTGGTGTTATTTCTTCGTCTTAGCTCCCATAGTGCATTGCGTGCCTATAAATCTTTGTGTCAGTGTCTGCTTCTGGGAGAACAGAAGCTCTAAGACAGAGGCTACATGGGGACAAGTTACAACCCTTACAAAAGGCAGAAATCCCTTTTTAATGTAATGTTATGAAAGAGGAAAGAAAGAATTACTGCTCTAAAGCTCTAATCTAAAGATTAGACAGAAGCCTTGAAAGAAATGATCACAAAATAATCAAATCCATGATGATCTGAGACAGAATAAGCCACCAAACGAAGAAGGCTCAGTCCAGGCAAGCAGATTTGCTGGGTTTTTCTCTTTCTGGCCATCCCCCATCATTGTGTGACTGTGAAGGATGGATGCAGATACATAGAGCAGGGATTCAACAACCCAAAGCTTGGCTTCCAAAAGAACCTAACCAGGAAGCTGAGGCTGGATCTAGGCTGGTCAAGTAGTTTGCTGCCATGAAGGAAGCCCTCAGTCAGTCCTCAGCACCACATAAACCAGGCATGATAGCGCAGGTGACCCAGCTACATGTGAGCCCATCTCAAAAATTTTTAAAGGAACAAATCAGGGTCTGGGAAGGATAGGAATGGTGAGAAGCCAATCAAACACCCTGTATGAACTCCACATAGTCAGGACACCCTGAAAATGAGGCTGCATCCTCAAAGAAAAGTCACACAAAACAGCCCAGTGACAGAAGGATGATAGTGAGAGGACCAGGGTTGAATGTAAGCTGTTGTTGGTAGAGAACACAAAATTACAGTGACAGAGAGAGTATTTCAATCCACTGGACAGAAGGAAAGACCAGAGAATTTTGTTTATTTGAAAAATGAACAACTTAATAATCTTTCTTGTCTCTGCCTTTTTGGAAAAGATCAATGGTGACTATTTGGCTGTAAAAAGTTGCAACTAAAAGTCTTAGAAAGGAGAAAAAAAACAAATATAGACCAATGACCCAAAACATGGACTATGTGGAGCTGAGGGGCCTGGAAGAAATGGCCTGTGTGGGGCAGGCAGGACGGTGATATCTGCAGCCACCCGTGACTCTAGAGCACTAAGAGAAGGACTAGTGTGAGTGATGTGAGTTTTATTTAATTTTATTTCATTTTAATCACTGTAAATGCACTTAACACATGTGCTTGAAGACTCTTAAATTATGCAACCCGGGCTGTATCCCCAGGTCACCTGAGATGCTTCTAAGGGACTATTGGACTGTCATTTTGAGACATCATATAGGATAGGCAATGAGATCTGTCAAAGAGCCAGTTGTTTTGCTCCTTTTCTAAGAGAAATGAGTCACTAGAAACCATAGGTTTGTCCAACATTGTAAGCTGTGTGAGATGGAGTCCTCATGAAATCTTGTGAAACCCTTATGCAATATCTTATATTGCCCTCTCAGTCCCCCCCCCCACATACCGTGTGTGTGTGTGTGTGTGTGTGTGTGTGTGTGTGTGTGTGTGTCTATGACTCCACTGCTGAGCTCCATCTCCACTTTTTGTTTTGAATTAGAGGTCTCTCACAGAGTCTCCGAGTTTGACCTCAAGGCCACTCTGTAGTCCAGGCAAATTTTAACCTGTGACCCTTCTGCTCGACCTCCTGAGTAACTAGGATTACAGGACCAGGCCAGCAGAATGCCTGCTATTTTGTCATTCATTCATATATTTCTTCAGGAAATAGTCGTTAAAACATGAGTTCAGCTTTAAGGACACAGACACATTTTGCACCTTCATATTCAGGGAGATGAGGATATGATAATTTAGCAAGAAGAACAGACGTCAGACCGATAATTACATTGATTTACTTAATTATGACTATGCGAGCGCCATCGTTAAAAGGGCAGAATACTGTGAGAACCCGCAGTGGGGCTCAGACTCACCTGAAGGCGGCAGGTGGCCTTCCTGAGGAAATGACTGTGAGCAGACATGAGTCTGGCAGAGATGCAGCAGTGAGTGGGCAGGGAAGAACATTCCAGATCAAGGGAACAGCATGTATGCTGGCCCGGGAGAAGCGAAGATACTGTTTTATTTTTAGCTCTATAAAGCTAACAGTGGAAGGCTGCGGGAATGGCCCTTACATGCAAGCATAAGGACTAGTGTTTGTTGGGTCTCCAGGTGCTGACTGGAGGCTCCCATGTAATCCCTGAGTTCAGAGGTGAAGACAGAGATCCCTGGAGCAAGCTAGTCAGAGAGATAGAGAGACAGAGACAGACAGAGAGACAAACAGATAAAGAGAGACAAAAGGGGACATATGTGAACCTCCATATATGTGAACATGCATATATGCGTGTAACACACACAAACACACACACGCATACATACACATACATGCACGCACACACAAGTATAGCTAGAATAACCTTCAAGGGATTATATAAAGTTCTATAGTAGAGCCTATGGAAACTAGAGACCTCAGTAATTTTTCCAGTCTACTATTATTAGCAATGGAATCTCACAGTCAAACAGTCTTATAAGTAACTGCCATGGCCCAATGGATGAAGACAGATGTGCTCAGTTTTCCTATGTATCCTTACAGGGAAGAGGCCCCAGACAGCTTTGGGTCTTAACATCAAGTTAGGAAGAAAGCACTACTAGAGGCAATCCTTGTTTCACATGTGAGGAACCTGAAGTGCACAGCCCCTATGGGAAATGGCCAAGATTGCATATCTCGCCTAAAGCAAAGCAAGCCAGCACCATACCACATTATTGCAGAAGAAAGGCTTCAAATCTCAACTCAGTGTTCAGTTTTGCCCTTCAGGTATTTCTGGTACCACAAACACATGCCAGGCATGTTCCTGAAAGCTGGGACCATATCAATTAGCACAGTAAGCACTAACCTCTTCTGTAGCTTAATTTTGTGCTCATACTCACATTGGCTGTTGGGCTAGACAAGCTCAAAAAAGCTCTAGTTAAATTCTTACAACAGGACTGTGGATCAAAAATAATTTTTAAACTTTGCTCTATCTAGCTGTCATGGTCACATAAGTCGGAAAATGATTATGGAGTCACTGAACATTAAATACTTGGTGAGGAGAGCTTTGAATGCCATTACCAAGAGAGAAGTCTCCTGTGGCCTTAGGCTTATGGTGGTTTAATGGCAGCTCTTTCTGTTCCTTTACACATTTGTGAATTACAGCCTCTTGTTGATGTTTCGAGTGTAGATTGCAGTCCAGTTCCATGCAGACTTCAGCATGATCTAGCATGGCTACTGGCGGTGGCCAGTTAGGTGCGATCTGTTGATCACCGGAGTGCATCTGCTTCTGCACATGTCATCCTTTACCTGAGACTTGGCCTGGCTGAAAAAGTGAAGGGGCCCTGTGCAGGAGACGCCTCTTCCCAATTGAGTGGCTATTTCAACTGATGTGAAAGAAAAACAGTCTTTGTTTCTCCTAAGCCTGTCAGTGGTGAAAAAGTTTTTATCTATCTCTCTGTCTGTCTGTCTCTATATTTATTATCTATCTATCCATCTATCTATTTAGTTAGTTGGTTTTGAGCTGTAACCTTGAGGCTAGAGAGATGGTTCAGTGACTAAGAATGCTTACTGCCCTTGCAGAGGACCTGGCTTTGGTTTGCAGAATGCACAGGGTATTTTATAACCATTTGTAAATCCAGCTCTATGGGATCTGATGCCCTCTTCTGGCCTTTGGGGACAGTATGCACATGTGGTATTCATACATACATACATACATACATACATAATACATACAGGCAGGCAGCAGACATGCAGACAGGCAGACAGACAGAACACTAAAACATATAAAATAAAAGATAAAAACAAGAAAGGACCTTAATCACTTCCTATAAAATTCATAGAGTATATAGAACAGAGAGATACTAAAGACATCCTTCCCTAGGGACCACCAGTTGGTACACAGAGGGTAACCAAGAATCCTCTGCATACAGAGTAGCTTCTAGCTGAAAGTCAGGAGTCCCTTGTGTGTATGTCACCAACCTAATTGTGACTGTGATCTTGATTCCAAGATCTAGAGCATTTCTTTGTGGTCCCTGGCCATGGAGTCTCTGGCATCCTCATGCAGGGAGGCTGCTATATAAATCCCTTCGTTCAGTTGGTGTGACTATACTGAGGGCTTGGAACCTACTCTTCCATGATTCTCCCAACAGTTCCCTGGAAAAGCCACACACACACACTCACACACACATACGCTCACTCACACTCACACACACATACACTCACTCACACTCACACACATTCACACTCACACACACACACTCACACACACACATACACACTCACACACACACACAC
>CM053766.1:146082873-146101558 GCA_028658305.1 Pachyuromys duprasi | reverse complement strand
CTCACACTCTCACACTCTTGTACCACCTCCAGTGAGTTTCCGTTCCCTCTGCAAATTAACTTACAGTTAGAGGCAAAAGTTCTATGTCTTAGAAAACAAAATGTTGTGGAGTGTCATCCTCCCTACTCTGGGTGCCTTTTCATCTTGAGGCAGAGTATGGAGAAATAGGCAAATGGCCACTGACAGCCCACACCGTACATGGAAGCATCACTGAGCTTAGACATGGTCTCGTGGAGGCGGAACTGTACTCTGGCAGTTGCTGTCTCCTCTGCGTTCCACTGACCATCACCCTGACACACAACACCCAATTCCCAGATTATCATTAAACTGTTATTGATATTATTATTAAAGTGTCTCCAGTCAGTTTAGGACAAAAAATGACAGGCAGACCAGGAAGTCTCTGAACAATTGTGATTTTATTTCTACTCAAATAAAATTCTCTGTATCAGAAGACACGGCTCCCAGGCTGATGGGGATGTACATACTCTAGGATAACATGGAGGCATGGTTTAAGGTTTTTTGTAGATGCAAAGTTGGGTAAAATAATGAAGTGGTTTTAACACAAGGATTTGGAAATGAATTTAGGTTTGTTCAGTGAATGATTTCCTGTGCTGATGGATTATATTAATAAAGACTGTCAGCAAATGGATTTTGAGAAGAAACTTCAGAAAATCTGATTTTGAATTGCTTCTCAGAGCCTGCTAAAATCTTGTGTCTATCCTCCCTTTCTTATTTGATTGCTTTGAAATATCTTTAGAGTTCAGTCTAAGGGGCTTGCCTAACTTCATGAACATTGGGGTGCTCAGCCCAAGGTCTCGGTATTTTAGAAGAATGCCCAGTGTTCTTAAATATGTGTTGCTATTTGTATGCGGGGAGTGGAGCTGGAGAAAGGGGAGAGAGGGAAGGAGACAAGGAACAGTGAGAAAACTTGACTGTTGGTACCAAATCAGAGCCCATCTGGAAGATTTCTTCTTAGCATTCTTCGTCAGTACTCCTGTACTTGTGTGTGAGAGCAATTGTAAAATTACAGAGGATCACCAAAGGTGATTTAGAATTGAGGAACTAGGAGCTGGACTTGGCAGCTCTTCTGCCTCTCCCTTCCTTTAAGATCTATGCAAAGACCAAGATAATTGACTTTTCAGTCTTCATCTGGAGAGCCAGTTCAGCTCAATCCACAAATGCTTATGAAGAACTGTGCTAGCTCTATCTACAGCCAAACTACCCTGAATACATCCGATCTCTGAAGCTGAACAGGGTCATGCCTAGTTAGTATTTAGATGGGAGAACCTTCTTGGTGATTTTGAACAAGCAGGATTTGACTCCTAACTTCAAGAAATTTTCATTCTAGCAGGGGATGAAAACATTACAGTACAGAGCAGTGAGATGAACAGGGCTAAAGTACAGACGCATGGCGAAAAAAAGAAGTGGGATGGGGAAACAAGAGAAGGAAAAATACTCAAATATGAGAAGCTGAGGGGTAAGCAGGAGTGACAGCCTTTTCCTTGACCTTGGTGGCCACGTGGGCCCAGCAACCTTCCAGTGGAATGAGGCAGGGCTGTGTCGTCTACATCCAAGTAAATGGATGAAGTAGTTAATCTCTGACTTGAGTGTGGTACAGAAGTACCCCCACCTCTGTGACAAGGTACCAAGTTACAAAGATACCAGTACAAGCCCTAGAAAGTAAGAAGGAAGATCCAGTAAGGGGAAGCAGCTGGCATATTTGTGATACTCATTTGCCCTTCTCCCAAGACCATTGGCATCAGGCATCAAAGATCAATCATGGCATCCTTTCCTGTTGACTCTCATAGCAAGGTCAACCAGGTATCCCTGACAGCCAGTGAGTTGACATTAGCAAGATACTTTTGTTAGTCATGGTTTTTGTCACCATGACAAACACCTCAGAGAGAATTTTTCAAAGAATATGTTTATTTTATTTTGGATCCTGTGTTCATCCCACAGTTGCCTCTGCAATATCTATTCCTCATGATCAAGGGGTTAGTTTCTGGAAGCTGCACAGATGAGCGGGACTCTGGATGTGTTGATGAAATAATGATGAAGGCTCCTGGGAACCAGCATCCATTCCTGTAAGAGTCCATAGGTCTAGAGGTCGGCCAGGCTGGGGTACCTTGCGAAGTGGGAGCTTCAAGGCTAAGAAAGAGTTAGGAGGGCTTGAGGGATGCACAATTAAAATAATAGAGGTGAGAAATTTCTATAGAGTTGAAAATGCCCTTCAGATGGAAAATATTTGTCGTTTTCATTTGTTCTGTATCCCTAAGCTCTGTCCTCATTTCTGCCTCTCTCCTGGGAGTTGAGGAAGGGACAGGCTGTGCTCTGATGGTGCCTGTTACAGCTGCTCCCGGCACGAGGGAGGCCACCTGGCCGCGTGGAGCTGGCTTTCATGTCAGACCAGAGAGAGGAAGAGGACAGCAGAGCTCCCCTGGCTTCAGAGAACCACAGAGAGGTTGCAACAGACGAGGAGTTTCAAGACGAATTCTCTGTTTTAAGAGATTTTTTACTTTTGATTAATCTCAAACATAAAATAAAAACAAATGAAAACCCAAACAAGACCGACAATGGTAATGGTCCTTGCCATCGTGTGCTATGTTTCCCTCTTGCTTCACAAAAGTATACTTTCAATTTTATCAATTAGTCTTCTGTGTTTGGTAAAGATTTAATGAGATGGATATGTTTTTTAAATATGTAATTAATGCATAAGTACTTGTATAAAACTAGGCTTCAGTATAACATGTTCATATATGTATGTAATGTACTTTGATCATGGTCACCTTCTACTGTCCCCTCTCATGACCTTCCCCTTCTGGGGTCCCCCTCATTTTCAGATTGTTCTACTTTCATTTGTTTTTGATATACATGCTGAGTAGAAGAGGAAATATGCAACCCTACATCTGTCTAATTTCACTTAATGTGGTGATGCAGTTCTGTCATATTCCTGAAAATAACATAATTCCCTTATTTATGGCCAAATAAAACTCCATTGTATGTGCACACGTGTGTACACACATACACATGTACACACACCTCATGTGTTTTTTTTTAATCTTGTGTGTTGGAGGCATCTAGACTGGTTCCATTAAGGGGAGGGGTTACAATGGTGCCATTTCAAGCATTAATGTGCAGACATCTCTATTGTACGCTGACTGGAATTCCTTCGGGTAGACACAGCGGTGGAAAAGCCTGATCACTCTGTAGTTCTGTTTGTAATTGCATTGTGGAACCTTCATGCTGATCTCTAAGGTGGCCACTTTCACTTACATTCCTCACAGCACTGTAGCTTTCTTTCTTCCCAGCATCTTTGCCAGAATTGTGTTTTTGTTGTTGTTGTTTTGTTTTGTTTATTTTCTATTGAGAATTAGATAAAATCTCAGCATAGTTTTTAATTGAAATTGCATGATGGTCGGGGATGTTGTGAATATTTTTTTATGTACTTACATGTTTGTACTTGTTTGGGGAACTTTTTGTTGACTTCATTCGTTCATTTAACAATAGATTCCATCATTGTATCTGCATTCGGCCCACCTAGACACTACTATAGACTTGGCAAAGGGTGTCAATGAATGAGAAGTCCTGATACTTCTGTTTCACTCTAGTAGGAATTGGGGTATACCAAGAACAAATGCTGTTATCTATTCCAGGCTTGCATATAGGAGTAAATTTTCAAAACCAGTACCTTCTTTGAACATTCTGTAGCACTTTAAAAAATAACTACTGCTTGAAAAAACACGTCTAAGAATGGAAGAGAAGGCCAGCTGTCAGCACCTAAAAGAAGTGTAAGAATATGTTGATTATCAATACCCCAGAAAATGAAGTTCTTTTTATATTATACTTTTATCTAATTATAAAACAAATGGCTGTTGATTGGACAAAGATTATAAAATACTGAAAATATAAAAATGTAATAATCTCATTGCATAGGCATACCATTAACAGTTGGCACTTTTTTCTCATTTTCATGATTATTTTGTATACATGTCTATATGTGTACATGTTTGTATGTGCGCCTTTACATGTATGCATAGGCATGTAGAGGTCAATGTCAAGATGTCTTCCTCAATTGTTCTCCACCTTGTATTTTGAGACAGGGTCTCTTTGTGGGCCTAGAGCTCACCGATTCAGCTGTACTGGATATCCAGTGGGCTGCTAGGAGCACCCAGTGACAGGTCCCCCATCTCTGTCTCGGCATCGCCAGTACTAAGATTTCAAGTAGACCTCATTCACCAGGCCCAGGCTTTTAATTGGTTTCTGGAGATCTGAATTCAAGTCTTCATTCTTGTGTTTATACAGGTACTCTCCTTATTGGGCCATCTCCCCAACCTTTCTTATCATTCTTTATAGCCATCTTTTATACACTGCATGTATCTTTAGATGCGTGTTTTTATTGGCTACATCACATTTTGCCACACATACAAGATTAGTATGTAAAATGACTGCCTCATTTTTTCTATCAGGGATTCATTCAATATTTAATATAAGTAGTGATCTGATTATGTCCTTGTGTTAAAATTGGTGGCTTCACTTTTATCCGTGTCATCAGGAAAATTTCCTAGAAGCAAAATACTGGACAAAGAGTGATGGTTTCAAGATTTAAGAAATCCTCCAAGCATAAAATACATCTTGACAACATGGCAAATAAAATATAGAACATTTCCCCTAAGGAAATGGGACTGTCTTTTGCTACCGTTTTTGTCTGACCAAAGGTTCACATGAATAAAACTTGGTTCTTAAAGTAGAGATATTAAGGAATACTGTGGACCCTCAAGAAAGGGCGGTCCTTTCTTCTACTGCTTCTGGTGTCTATCCTGTTTTCCCTTCTGAATGAGAATTGAGCATCTTCCCTAAGGTCCTCCTTGTTGTTTAACTTCTATAAGTCTGTAGATTTTAGTATATTTATCCTATATTATATGTTTAATATCCACTTATAAGTGAGTATATACCATGTGTGTCTTTCTGTTTCTGGGATACCTCATTCAGGATGATTTTTCTAGTTCCATCCACTTCCCTGCAAATTTTATGATTTCCTTGTTTTGAATAGCTGAGTAGTATTCCATTTTATAAATGTGCCACAATTTCTGTATCCATTCCTCTTTTGAGGGACATCTCGGAAGTGGTAGAAGAGAGGGAACAGGACAGGAGCCTACCACAGATGTCCTCTAAAATACTCCAAACAACAAGGGATCTAAGCAGATGCAGAGACTCACAGTCAATCTTTGGACAGAGTGCAGGGAGTGTTATGGAAAACCCAGAGGGGACAGGAGCTGCACAAGGAGACCAACAAAGCTATAAAATAAAACAAAACAAAAAGAATGCAGGACCAGGGGGAGACTGCAGAGACTGATGCATCAGCAAAAGACCATGCGTAGAGAGGACGGAGCCCCCTGCTCAGATGTGGCCTATGGCAGCTCAGTCTCCACGTGGGTTCCCTAGTAAGGGGAGAAGACACCGCCTCTGACATGAACTCACTTGCCTACTCCTTGATCACTTCTCCATGATGGGGCGACCTAGCCAGCCCACAGAGGAAGAGGATCCAGGCAGTCCTGATGGGATCTGATAGGCTAGGGTGAGAGAGTAGGGGAGGAGGACCTGCCCTATCAGTGGACTAGGAAAAAGAAATAGGGGAGAAAGAGGGAGGGAGAGTTCGACCAGAGGAGATGAGGAATGAGGCTACAACTGGGATACAAAGTGAAATAACTTGTAAATAATGATAATACTGAAAAAAAGAGAAGGGTGGTCCTTAGGTCCTGGGAGTGTTTCTTAGATGGTTACTTTTGTGAAGATTTTCCAGGAGGCTTGTTATAGAAACAGACAGATTTGCCAAACCAGTTCTCACTGCTTCCTAGTCCTCCCTGTGATCCTCCTCCCCACAAGTTCCCATTGCTTACTTTTGGCCATGACCCTTGCCAGGATTTGCACCTGCCCTTAACTATGTCCAGGTTTGCTCCAATCCTAAGAACATTTCCTGGTACAAAATAGGTGTTCAGCAAATGCTGAAAACCAAGTAAAAAAGATAGTCCAATCCACCATGAGTTTAAGGTGTCTAAACTCATAGCACCACAAACATCTTTGTTCACAAACCTACCCCTTTTTCCTGCATATGTTTATCAAATATGTCCCTATGCAAGATATTTTCTTCAAAATAGCAACAATACACAACAATTGTTAACTAATGACTTAGACAATGGTTCTAATGAAGTAGTCTTTGTACTCACTATGTTAGTGAGTCTGCATATGATAGTGAAAGGGAGGTGGGAGATATTTATGGAAACATCCTTGTCATTTTGAAAATGCAGTCTCAAGAAAGGCCACATAGTTCTTCCAGGCATTTCTCAGTACCTCGGCATGATAATGCAACTTCTGACATGTCTCCTGAATACCTGTCCTCCCTGCTGAGTGGACATGTTACTCTCTGATGTTCAAGGCAACCATTACTCATCCATTGGCTCATGTGGAGGAAGTCCGTTGATGCCTTGACGCTGTATAGTAGGAGTGACATGCATCTCAGGCACACCCTAGCTTCAGTAAGCCCCTATCCCTGTCTCTTCCACAGATGATGAGTCTACTCCAAGTATCCCAACTTGAACCCATCTACTGTGGATCTGGAAATGTCTTTTCCTCAGGCTTCTCCTTCAGTAGAGAGTGGAGGACACCACACTCTATGCATTGATGCCTTTTTATTTTTCTCGTACAAGCATTTAGAATCCTACACTATCTTCATAGATGGCAGGACACAATTAAGTCAATATTTGGACATGAAGATTATATTTAGACTTTGCTTTGGATGTCACCTAGCAGACTGATGATCCATCATTTTGATTCTGGGACCGGGACCTTTTAAGCAGAAGCAAGAAGTGAGTTGGCTTCCTTAAGCAACTGAAAGCGCTGTTGGTCAGATGAGTGTGTGTGTATCAATGTATGAGTCAGGCAAAGCTGACGCAGGAGTGATTTGAGGAAAACAAATAGAGAGCAGCAGGGTATCACTTAGAGAGCATCTCCTGTGTTTCTCCTTTAAAGATCTGACCACCTCTCTGTTGGCCTGACTGATTGTCAGTCAAGCTTTGAAGATGCAAGCAGCCTCTAGCACATTGATCTCCAGGGGCTGCACTCTCTTACCTACGGCCTGGAGACATTGAATTTCCTTTGGTGCTTCCGAAATAGTTAAAGTTTGTTTCTTGTGTACCTGTTGAACATTGTGTTCTTCCTGGAACCTGCTATGGGATAAGAAACTCAGTGTGAGTTTCAGAAAGGTTCCCAAGTAGCCCCCACCCCACTCTGTAACTCAGCGTGTATTCTTCATGTGCTTTAGCGGATCACTCCCAGCACTGTAAGCCCTTTCTTACACAACAGTCTAGGTTTGCACTAAGCATACTTCAAACCGCAGTAACTCTAGGAATTTCATGCATTTGACCTATGAATTTACCTCCTACCATTTTTATTTATACTTGTCAAATGTGTCTTTGTCTAAAACTTAATGAAATTAAGCCCTAATGAAATTATTCAGACATAGGAAGGGGCATAGATAAGACAAAAAGAAGTCCTATTAATATAGTGAGGCAGAACCAAAGACTCCTGGAGAAAACCCTTCTCTAGGGCAGAGCTGGGGGAAGTAATGGAGAAGACTGTGCCTGTTCAGTTTCCCTTGTGGAGAAAATGCCAAATTGAACATGAGGAGGAAGATGAGGAACAACAAAATCTAAAACCCGGTGCCTGTCCTGATGAAATGCTCCCAGGCTCTCCTGTAAGACATCCCAGTCAAATATGTGTTGTCCTCGCAATACCTGAACCTCCCATGTGTCTCCATATGGGAATAACAATGGAACCATTTGCTTCCAGTCCCCCAATGACCAGGCTCTGGCCAGCTGATAGTATTTTGTAGCCATCCATCTCTTTGATGTGTCTCTGCTGAACACACTACAGTGTTTTCAGGATAAATATGATAATAATAATTAGGACTGCAAACTTGGGAACACTATAGGCTAGAGCATCCCAACTTGCTCATGAAATGTAGTGTCTTTCTGGGAGTGCTCTAATTCACAGCCACTTGGAACATGCCCACCATCTGTTTAGTACCAGAAGTAATATTCCCCTTTGACTCCTTTTATTCTAAACCATCAAGAATGGCCAAACTCGGAAGCTTAGCACTGGGGCTAGCCTTCTCCCAAAACTGGTCTAGATATGTAGGTGGTTACAAAAGCAAGAGCATGGATGGGTTTGAGGTTTCCTGAGATTTCTTGCATCAAACCAAGAAAAACTGAGCATTTGCTGCATTAATAAACAAGTGGCCCCAGACATTGGGATTCTCTGTCTCTATGATGGGGGTCGGCTGGGGGAAATGGGGGAAATGATGGGAAAGTTGGAATGAGTTCCCAAATCCTCTTTAATAAGAAAAGTGTTAAGTTCAAGGGGGACCTTTCAAGGAGTCTGCTGGGAAGATGCTTCAGGTTCAATGTTCTAGCCTCTATCTATTCAACCCCACTTTATAATACAGACTGGATCAGCTTTGCATCAGTGCAGCATGCACTCGAGATGAACAAAATGTAACTTGGCCTGCAGTTTTAAAGATGAAAAATATATTTTTGTTTACAGTTTTGAAGGTTTCTGTGCATAATTAATTGGCCTTGTGCCTTTGCCTTGCAGTGAGGGAATACACCATGCCAGAGCAAAACTGCTCACTTCATTGCTAAGGAGCTGAGACGGGGACAGCTGTCCCTACAGTCCTACAGTCCTACAGTCCTACAGTCCTCTACAAGAGCACAGCCTCAGTAGACTAAAGCCCTCCCATTAGGTTCCACCTTCTAAAAGTTCAACCACTTTCCATACAACTCTAGGGATCAAGCTCATGGGTCCTGAGGGACACAAAAGATCCAACCATAACCCTGATTACCACATTTTCAGCTTCCTGTTTGAAGCAGTTAAACATAAGATAAAAAGAAAAAGGCTTGGTGCTATTCTACTTTAGTTCCTGAGAAGATTATTCTAGGAAAGCTCTGTGATGGAATTGCTAAAAGTGCATTGAATGAAAGCATAATGAAAATGATTAACAGGTATGACTTCATTACAGTTTAGCATTTTCTCTGCAATGAAGACAGAATTAGCAGGCAAGCTTCAAGTTGGAAAAGGTTTAATTCAAACATGACAGAATAAAAGTATAAATATTCCTAATAGATCAGGTATTCATATAAATAAATAAGAAAAATATTAAGACCCAAAATGTGTATCCATGCAAAAAGCAACAAATCTCTAAAGAATAAATGCACATAGGAAAATCAGCACAGCACAGAAGTGCCAGCCTCACTTGTTTTGAAAAATACAGATTAAAATGGCAGAGGGACTCAGATCCTTTAAGGACTTAACAGATTCAAAAACAATTCTCTAGCAGAAGGAGCAGTGAAGTGTAGTTTCCTGTGCCACTCAGAAGTCAGAAAAACAGCACACCTATATGGACCAAGAGCCTTACAGCATGCAAGGCCTTCTGGTCCAGGAATTCAGCTTCCTGAATAGGTCATCAGGCATTGAGATCTTGTGTATATACCGGATGCTCATGAGAGATGTGTGATTTGTTTAAATGGACCAAAGTGCACCAAATAATGGGGTCAGCAAATATGGCTCACCCATCCTGTGGAGCCATTAACTACGACAGTGGATAAGGAGTTTGTTCCTGACATGAGAAACTCAGTAGAAAACCAGGATGATAGCACAGTGAACTGTTCCGTAGTTATTAATGGAGAGAGACTGGTCGAGGATTCTCCAAATCCTCATATCAGTTATCTCAGGGCAATAAAATCAGAAGAATTACTGTTTGCTTTTCAAATATTTTATCTCAGGCTTCCCAGAAGAGAGATCCTTTTTTCTAAAAACAGAAAAAGAGTGACCCTCCTAGATCAGTGGCTTTTTGGTTTAACATTATCTCATATATTCCATGGATAGATAACTTATAAATGACACAGCACATCATAGCATGTTTCCATTTATTTTTTGAGTGCCATTTGTTAAAATAAATGAGCATTTGAACTTTGGAGTCCCCCCTCTTGTCTGTGTTACTTTTTCATTAGGAACAACAACAGACCTTTAGCTTCCTCCTTCCATGTTATATAGTCAGAAAGCCAGGCCCATCCTAACCTCAGGAGGTGTCTGAAGATGTCTCCTCTTAGATGACTCAGAAATACTCTGACTCAGGTATGAGGCAGGGTGAGGGATCTGGGTGAGGCATGCCACCTAGAAAGATGAGAGTGGATTGTTTTCATTCCCACTGTGAGATTACAGCAAGACACCCCAAAGTGGAAGACAGTCTTGTGCTCCCCAAACATAAGAGAAGGTAGATAGAAACAGACCAGTTTAAGAGAAGAGGCACACATAGCATTGGGCCTGGGAGTCCCAGAAAGACTGCTAGATGCTCGTTTGAAGTCTATTCAATGAAGCCTGCTGGACGACAGGCTCTTCCTCCATGGAAACAAGAACATTTAGTCAGCGCTTTAGCCCATCCCTCAAACATAAGTGATCTGCAAAGAATCCTCAGGCATTTGAAGGGGAGAATGAGAAAGCAAGACAGAAAGAAGTTTGTAGGGAGCAGAGATGGTGTGGTTACATACGGAAAAGTCAAGAAAATGGCAAATGAGAAAAGAAAGGGGAGGATGAGGAGAAGAATAAGGAGAAGACAACGATAAGCACTAATCTTGACTTGAAGAGTAGCTGTTTCATCATGGAGCAAGAATAGCATGCTATAAAAAAGGAGCAAGCAGAGAATGCAATAGAACCCATTAAAATAAAAGACAGAATAGCAAAAGCTCCCAGAGCATAATTGTAACACAAAGTTGAAATTTCCCAGAAAGTATTCTAAAACATCAATGAGATGGTAAAGTACTGATTTAAAAAGCTTAAAATCCAAATAAGTAAGTGTTTCCTAAACAAAACATAAAGGGGGAGGGGGAATCATCAAATAAAAACACAAGAAAGCATCCTGCTCACTGCTGTGGGTTGTTTACTTTAAAGGGGCTCTTAAATGTCCATCCCAATGGCTTTTAAGAGATCCTTATGTTCAGACTATTCCACCTAAAAGGAACCAGAAGTCACTGGAGAAATGGTTGATGTGAGGGCTGAGACAAGTATGCAAGGTGGAACACTGTGTCAAGTGAAACAAGAAAATACTCATTGAAGTCTGGGTCGGCAGGGCTCAGGAGCCAGTCTGGAGCAATTCCCACTGGCCAGGGCATAGTGTTACTAGTGTCCCATAAAGTAATGACTGCAGTGCAGCAGCTGAAGCACTGTGATGACTCTTCAAATCAGGAAAACCCATTGGCTTCGAAGATTCTAGCAACCCAACTCATTTTGAAAGCTAATAAATAACAAGAAAGAATCAAGATTTTTTTTTCCTTTCCTGTAACACTGTAACTGTGGTTACCAAACAGTTGATAGGCGAAGGCTTCTCTTCATATCAGTATTTCAGCTGAGAGACAAGCAAGAATGAAAACAAAGGAGAGCCTTGCCATGTTGTATCTCCCAGTGAATTGAAGGATGAGGCCAAGGCTACCGATGCCACGCCATTGACCATTTTGTGCCTCGTGGTGGAAAGTACAGCAACACCAGTGAGGACCTTTTGTCAACTCTCTTCTCCTATTGACACAAACTAGCAATAAAAGCTGCTTTCCCTTGTTCCTGGCTGTTCAAAAAACTGGAGACTATTTCAGGCTGAGCCCCAGCTTTCCTCGTGTATGGGGATTAGGGGATCTGGTATAGTCTCTGGGAATTGATTGACTCAATATGTAACAGATGACTTGGTACCCCCAAGAAAAAGTATGTGAATCTCTTCACAGAAGGATGTTTGAAGTTGAGGCTCACTGTCCATCAATCAGATAGCTCAATCCCTCTGTCCTTCAGGTCACCTTGTGGGGAAAGGATGTGAAGAAGCTTGGAATGGAGGTACAGGTAGCTAAGCTATATCTTCCCTCTGCTGTGTCTTCCATGGAAGTGACAGTGTACATACCTCCCTCAGTTCATGCTCAGGGGGGGTGTTAAAGCTAGAGATCAACTGGAGAAGACATTAACTCCAGGCTTTAAGATGCTTGTATCAGTTCCCTTCTTACATGAACCAGGAGACCATCCCAGGAAGCAGGTGAAGGATGCAGGAAGAGAGACGAGAGAAAGCCAATTAGGATGCTCTGATGTCAGGGAGGAATTCCTGCAGTAGGCAGCTGTGGCGTGGTCCCCCTGAGAATCTCTAGCATCTATGAAGAACATGACCTGGTGTTTCCTCACACAGAGGCGAGGAAAGAGGAGTTTCTAAGCGCCATTCTCGTGTGCTACTGAGCATATTTACTGGCCAGAGATCATGTGCAAACTGGATCAAACTGAATGTAGGCAAGTCAAAGTCTCCCATATTCAGCAAGTGCATGGCAAGACTCAGAGCAGAGCCACACCAATATGGCCCCAATTCCAAGCATGAAACTGCTATATTAAATCAATCTCTGGGTTGTTTTTAAAGCTCACATTTGGAAGTTGGGGAGAAAGGAGTTGGAAGAGCCAGGAAGCATTTGCCCATATTGAGCATGTATCAGATATGAAAAAATTATCTATCATGTGTCAGAAAAGCAGGGCTTTTGATGGGGAGGCCAGAGTATTGCATAAAGAGTATTGTCCTCAGTGTGCCAGCAGGGGCCTGGGTTCGGACTTGGGTTGCCCTCCAGAGTTCACATCCTTTGCAGCAAGCTTTTAGTCAGATGTAATCCTGTGCCTGGCTTTGGTGAAAATGCTGATGGTAATTGTGCATTGGCTGCACAATTAGGTCACCAGGAGACTTCTGCTCCCTCCCCAGAGCAAGGGAGAGAGCTGGCCTGCAGTGAGCCCTGCATGAAGCTCTAAAACTGCCCCCAAGCGATCTAATAAGCAGCCACACACTCTTAAGAAAGCTCAAGATTCTTAAGCAGGGAGTCCCTATTACAAGCAAGTATTATTTTAGCAATCAAGGAGGAATTTCTCACTTCTTCTAAAGCTCCAAGGAAGTGGGAGGGGTGGGAGGCTCCAAAGGGGAAAATGTGAGCTAGTGCTTTTGCAGAAAGATCTAAGGTGGGGTGATGGGGTGTCATTGAATAGTGGCGATTGATAACTCTTGCCATCTCCTACTCATAAAAGCCTCCTTGCCAGCCATATCACTGCAAATCCTCTGGCTTCAGTCTCCATGTTTATAAAATGGGTATATTTTCAAATGAACCATAAGCATAGTATGCACAGGGCAGTTACACCAGAGGCTTTGTCCTACATTCAGCTAAAACGGCCAAGAGCAGTTCTGGGTTCTGAGCCATAAGGACGCTGCTTTAGCAGATAAGAGGATGTTCTATTTCTTCTGCTCTGTGCAGGTCAGCCAGACTCTCTGTGAGAGGAACATTTGAGAAGCCGAACGTCTTTCTTCCTCCAGCTTTTGCTACCTAGCCGAAGCTACCCCGTCCACAGATGCTGCAAGGTAGCAGCCAGCAACAGTGCCAGGGATGAAGGGCCTCCAGGGCTGAAAGAAAGACTGTAAGCAGTAGGACAGAAGAAGATGTAGTTGAGTCACTTACATACTTGTAGCTTGCTTGCTTTCCCAAAGAATTAGCAAAGGAGGAACCCCATCCACAGGTATTTTAATGGACCTGAGCAGCAGGAGGACAGCACAGATGTGTCTGGCCACCAGCGCTTGCATTGTTTGAGCCTGGGAACTATGTGGTATTGGTTTTCAAGGGTTAAACTATTACTATTGACCACAGCATCATTCGAAGCTTAGCACAAAGAAAGCCTTAAGAGAAGCAGGAGCCTGCTACCTGGGGAGGCAGCATGTTCAGTGACATTTCTGTCCATCCCCACAGCAGGTGGTAGCCATAGATTTGTTAAGGTGCAAGGGTTTCCCAATAGGTAGCTGGGACTCAATCCCATTGGGGACCTTGAGGAGACTATGATGAACACAATTTGGAAGTGTCCCCATCTTTAGCCTGAGAAGCAGGAGTCTCTTTCCCTTCATTGTTTGAGGGTCATTCCTGGGATGCTGTTGAGCAGAATGGCCAGACATTGTGTACTACAGGGCCAAGCGTCTATCGGTGATTGTCAGGTATGCCCAGCCTACAGCCAGGCAGTGACAAGGCACAGAGCAGAACTAGATTAATGTGGCTCCAATGCCAGGCCTTCTAGTACTACATTAATTACTCTCTGGGGTCTTTCATAAAGATTAGGTCTGGAGGCAAAGGTAAGAGACAAGTAGATCCTGGCTAGACTTGCCTACATTGAACAGGTATCATGTTTCCAGAAAGCAGGGCTTTTGGTGGCCAGAGATGACAATAGAGTATTGGTACAGTCACAAAAGAAAGCAAGTTCTACCTGGAGATCATGCTGGGTACTGAAGGATACCCAAACACATCCAAAACAGAAACTAGCACCTGATATAATAGAAGCCGGTGTCCCAGCCTTGGGCTGGGAGGGGAGGGTGTTACAGTGATATACAGGAAAGGCATTGGTCCCATAGAGACTCCTGTTGGAGGCGATTTTAAATGAAAAGAAACAGTAGGAAAAGGAAGAAATTTTAATGGTGGGTGGAAATAACTGAGCCACAGGAGACATAGGAAACACATGGTGTGGTAAGAAGCAGCAGCTAGCTGGGTAGGGCTGGGGCAAAAGGTACAAGGGAGATGCAAATGAGTAAGAAGTTACCCAGGTGAAAGCTGAGTGACCAGACTCACAAGACCATTCCCTCCTCAAGGACAGAGGGTCTATGGCCACTGGCTCCACTCTTTACTCTGACATTTCTGGCCCACAAAAGTCTTGTGGTAAACAGCTGTGTACTCCACGCATGGATTCCTAACTTGTTAGTAGATACCAGAGTGCCTTTACTGTTGTTTTGTTTGTTTGTTTTTTCAGAAGCTTCAAAAGTAGGTTATAGGCATCAAGACTAATACTTAAGTATCCCATTAGTAAGAGGAAAGGACATTGTCCTACATAAGCACATTGCAACTGTCACACTTGTGGAATAGAACATTGTATCTGTTTTCTGATACTTTAAATGCATTTTGGACTAGATTCCCTAGACAAACTTCTTAACTCTACTGCTCTTTGTCTAGATTTTGGTCCATGGAGACATTGCACCTGGGACACTGGCTTTTTTCTCTTTTAATGTAGAATAGTATCCCACATTTTTCTTGTTTTGTTTTTCTTGATATTAGTATTTCAGAGCATAGTGTGGTGGTCCTGGTCTGCAGTCCCAAGCCACAGAATCCAGTTAGATACCGATTCAAATTAATGTTGTTTTTAAGGATCTGAGGATGGATGTAGGTCAGAAGTAGAGCATTTGCCAACCAAATGGAACATGTGGGTTTGATCCCTAGCATCACACAAAACAAATTAATTTGTAGACACCCATAGTATTGATGTACACAGATTCTCTCACAGAGCGTGATAAACATTCCTTAAGAGAGGACTGTGCAAAAGATAGCATGTCCTTCCCACTGTGTCCCAGTGCGGGACTCGTGGTGCCTGTTTTGTCACCGAATCACTGTGCTAAGTGGCTCACTTGTCTGTGTTGTCAGAGTCTCTCCTCTTTAAAGATGCATTTGAACCTTTCTAATTAAGGGCGATTCTATGATACTTTCATTCCATTTACTGCTCAAAATTCTTTTGTAAAGAAAATCTCCCATCACACCGCTTAAAATCATCTTGTTGATTCATGGACTTGTCTTTTATTTGCTATATTGTGCTCCAATGCATGAACATTGCCATGCCTCTTGGAGCTCACATTGTCCCAGACTGGGCCAAAGAGAACTGTTCCAAGACAGCTTCTGTGCCCCTCTTTGGCTCTGAGTACATCCAGGCTTTCTGCCTTGCTTTGTATTTTCCTGATCTAGGCTTGGAGTTAACTTCTCAGAAGAACCTAATGTCTTCACTAGAAATTGACCTTGGAAACTAAGATTTAGGTATTTCCTGTACTCATGGACACAGAGAAGTCCTCACTTCGGGACATGTGAGTGAAGAATCTTAGGGATATCTGCTTTTCTTTCTTTTATTTATTTATTCTAGTTCTTTTTATGTATTTTTTTACAATTTATTCATTTTATATCCCAATTGAAGCCCCCTCCCTCAGCTCCTCCTGGTTCCACCCTCCCTCCCTCTTCCCCCCTATTTCCTTCCCCTAGTCCACTGAAAGGGGAAGTTCTCCTCCTCTGCCATCTGCCCATAGCTTATCATGTCTCATCACGACTGCCCCAGCAGGGGATTGAAGCAGATGCTGAGACTCATAGACAAACTTTGGGCAGAGTGCAGGGAGTCCTATAAAGGGGGGGGGGGCTTGAAGGACACCGAGGGGACTGGAGCCCCACAAGGAAACTAACAAAGCTAAAAAATGTCTGAGCCCAGGGTGTCCTGCAGAGACTGATGCATCAACCAAGGACCATGCATGGAGAGGACTTAGACCCCTGGCTCAGACTTGGCACTTCAGTCTCTAAGTGGGTCCTTGAGTAAGGGGGGCAGGAGCTGCCTCTGTCGTGGTTGCCTGCATGGTTGCCTGCTCTTTGATACCTTCCCCCTGTCAATGCAGCTTTACCAGGCCACAGGGATATCTACTTTTAAAAACTGACAAGTATTTATCATTAACAAAAATTAAAGGTAATTTTCTCCTCTCTCCTACTCCATATTGACTCAAAGGTATTAATGTATGACACATGCGCTTGTTCACTCTGTCCTTCAGTACTACACAGAGCCTTCGCAGATGACTCTGTGGTAACATTACTGACAGCAGTAGTTTAGCATTAACATGTGATGTTTCTTTGTGTGTCTTCCTTTTTAGGATATGGCCTGCTATAGGTAAATGGTCAAAGTGTTTAACTAAGAAATGATGAACTATATTATTTATGTCTGTGGTTATAAATGTGAACAATTAGATTCATTTGTTTATAATGTGAGAGTTTTTTTAAATCTTAGTTTTATACTTTGGAAATAAAATACTTAACATTTTTAAAGTCAATACTGCATGAAATTATGACCCTAACCTGTCTCCTAGCAATGGGAATTTGAGTTCTTTCCAATAATTTTCCATCACAAATAATGCTGTGGTGAATTATTTCAGCCTGTGGCTGTGCGTCTTCTGGATGAACTCCTGCAATGGTGCCGCTGTACCGAAAGATAAAGGCATGTGCAATTCTGTGAGCTGTTGTCGCATTCCCTTCCAGACAGGTTAGGCCGCTTGGGTTTTCACTGGTCTGTGACAGCATGGTTTTGAGAAGAAATGAGGTCAGACATAGGGTCAGGAGGCCCTGCTGTCATCCAGGCTGTTGCCCGGTTCCCTGGTGCTGCCATTAGGGAGGGAGGGAAGAGCTGAGTTAGAAGCTGTGCTGTTGATTGGACTGGGGAAAAGAACAGAAAGCCAAAGGGAAGCTAGGATTTCTAGGTGAAAGGGACAGGAAATTATAAAACGAAAAGCCTAACCAGGTGTTAGGAAAACGTAAAGAGTCCATTTGGACTCCAAATTAAGGTAGAAGATAAAAGGAGGCAGAAGACACGTGTGTGTATCTGTATATTCAGGCGTGGATGCCTGTGGGTTCGTGTGCACTTATTTGTTCATATCCGTGCTGTGTGCATTACTGTTTATGTGTGTGTGTCTTTTTGTGTATGTCTGTCTATATGCACGTGTGTGTGGACACATAACCATATTTTAGTGTTACATGTGCACGGATGTGCCCACAGAGGTACTGGAGTGAGTTCAGTCACAGGGGGTTGGGGAACAGACTCTCGGGAGCCTGCATACCGGATAGAGTAGGGCTGGCGCCAAGGAGACCCGCCATGAAGGGGACACTAAAGGCAGCGCTCACGGATGAGATTAGTGCGTAACTGCAGTGTGCCCCACGCCGCATGCAGGAAAGTCAGTACACCGTGTTTCCTTTTCCCGGATGAGCAAGGATGCTTCTTTATTTAAGCTTAGGGGCATTCCATCTAACGAGAACACGAGAGGACTGAAGAACAATGTGAAGATGTAACCCGACATCATTAAAAGTATGTTTCCTAGTTTTCAGGATGGCACATGTGTTACAGTAGTCCCCTGGGGGCAGGCAGGGCAGCCCTGGCCGCAGTAGAACCGCTGGCGGGTGAGCTGCTGTGGAGGACCTTCACGAGGCTGTTCGCAGTGCTGCTCTCTGCTAAAAGCCCCACGTTCCTCAGGTCCCTCTTTCTCACATGCCTGTTCTGAAAAATCCTCCAGAAAACAGTGCTCTTGCTTGGAAAGAAGTGTTTACCAGTGGGAGAAAGGACTCCAAGGCAGGGAATCTTCTCTCAGATCATGGTCCTATGAGATCTGTCAAGTTCCCTAGAAAAGAGAGCCCTGTCTTCCATCAGAGGACATTCTTATTTTCTGGAGGGCATTTCACAGTCTCAGCAAAAAGCAGGCCTGTGCATTCAAGTCTGCCTTTAATTCCAGTGGACACATTTTAGGATTCAGCAAAAATCTGATACCTTGTGGTGGTTTGAATAAGAATGCCCCCCGCCCCGGGCTCATATATTAGAATGAGAGAGTGAAACTCTTTGATAGGACTAGAAGGATTAGGAGGTGTGGTCTTGTTGGAGGAAGTGTGTCACTGGGGATGAGCTTTGAGATTTCAAAAGCCCATGTCAGACCCAGTCTCTCTCTCTCTCTCTCTCTCTCTCTCTCTCTCTCTCTCTCTCTCTCTCTCTC
>CM053766.1:146009828-146082773 GCA_028658305.1 Pachyuromys duprasi | reverse complement strand
AAATGCTTTCTCTTATAAGAGTTGCCATGGTCATGGTGTCTCTTCACAGCAACAGAACAGTGATTAAGACATACCTGTACATAGGTAAAATAGCTAGTGATACATTCAACATACTGCTAATGCTATGTGTTTGCAGAAACACATCTGGGATCTAGCATGGGCATGTTCCTGGTGTTCACATTCACAAATAATTGAAATATTCCTTCAGACATAAATTCAGCAACAGTGAAATATGGTTCTCTTTAGGTTTTATTTTAGTGTCATCCTTTTAAAAGGTTTTAGTTTTTTGTGCTTTGTCTAGTGCACATTACTGAGCCACTCTTTAATTCTACTCACGTTGACAGAAGCCTCAGGTGAGGATTAAGGTTCCAGTAGGTCTGGGATTAGATGAAGGGCTAGGTTTAGGGTTAGAATAAGAATTGTGGTCAAGCTGAGAGTTAACACTGGAGTTAGGGTTAAGATCCCCTGAGGGGTGGCTGTAGCTCTCACCTCTGGTGTCTTATGGTTTGCCTGGAGCAGCAGTTTTCACACCACTGAAATGTAGCTCTTCTCTTTGTTTGCTGCTTGAACAGTCAGTGGGCTTGGACTAGGGAATTTTTTGGCATACTGATAAGAGCTTTTGCACTGATTAGTTAGGAAGAAACCCTACCTTCTCGAAAGTAACCATAGGCTCCAGGAAACAAAAAATAAGAGCTTATTTGGGACCAAACAGGAGTTATCAAAGTCCAAGAACATAGATTCTACCCTGAACTAACATGTTCTTTTGTGGAAGCAGTTACGTTAGCTTTTATAGTCAGAAGAAAGAGTCGCGAGTCAGCATGTTACCAGTTACAACAGTGGGACATCAGGTGGGCTAATGATAGCCTATTAAGTCTATAGCAGATGCTTTCCTCTGCCTTTCATGGCTGAGTGATATATATACTTAGCTTCATGATATATTCTGTGAAGTTTATCACAAGGATGTTAAGACAGATAAGAAAGTTAATGTAAAGTATCAATGGGCCTAAGATAGCCCAAAATAATTTGGGTTCATGGCCTACATTTCATCTCTTCACAATCATGACATTCTAGCCAGCCAAGTCCAACTGTTCTCCAGAATGTTGATCTCAGACATGTTCAGAGAAGTTATTTTATAGGGCCCCCACTAAACTAGCAAGGGCTGAGGGATTTCCAGTCTGAAAGCAGGATGTGAAGGAACTTTGACTCCTAGATTGTGGTGTCATTGGTCGACAGATGCTCCCCATCCACCAGGACACATGACTAAGCTACAGATTCATGAATTCTTTCCATGAATGGGTGGAGGTAGCATGGACCATCCATAGTCTTTACCTTGAATACAGAGGTAAAGAAACCCTAGCCTGGAGTTCTGAGTTCTGATCCATTGAGTAATATGGTCTTGGGCAACTTGGAACCTACCTGTGTACATCTTCTCATGTCTTAAAATTGAGCTACCACATGCCCTGCTCAAGTGATAGCTATGAGAAGGTAGTCTTCAAGCACAAAATACTTTTAGTGTATGCATATCCTTCAGTGACCCCGGGGAGATTTTAGATATAGATCAGACAAAAAAAATCAATTGTTATTCCCCTCAGCCACATTGATCACATGGTACTTTCTTCCCATCATGAAGATATTTTTTCCAGTGTTTTCTCCACCTACCTCTACCACCTGGAAATTTAAATGGAAATACAATATTTTGTTTTTACTTTTATTATATATATATATAAATAAATATATATAAATATATATATATGCTTGTTTGTTTATGGAGCCATGTTCACTCCATGATCCAAGTGTAGAGATCAGAGGACAGCTTGCAAGAGTGGTTCTTACCATCATGTGAGTTCAGGGACTAAACTCAAGTTGTCAGGCTTGGCTGACATCTTATCCACTGAGACATCTAGCTGGGCCTGGAAATACACTGTTTTTCTAGAAATCTGAAATGACTGCCCCACTGATAAGCTGCAATGGTTTCCAGAAAGTTTCATTTCTCTGAAGATTACTGAATGCAGGAAAAGATGTGGAAGCATTGACCAAAGCCAGCACCCCACTGTCCCCGCTGTTCTCACCTCTCTCTATTAAGGTGACCCACGGAAAGCGGTCAATATCTGATCCCTTTTGAAGTACAAACATGACAATTTCCTGTGCACAATCTGACAACTTCCAAGAAAAGAGAATTTAATCTTGGCTCAGGGTTATCCAAAGCAATATTTGCAGTGCTGTGACCCTAGTGTTTATGGCGGAAACACTAAAGGAAAAAAAAAACATATAGAATGACATGTAAATTAAATGCCCAGGTAGAACTGGCATCTCTTTAACTCTAGACCTTTGTTCTTTCTTGATTGTAATTCAGACTAGGAAAGAGGCATGTTCAGTGGCAAGACGGTGGGAATTAGACTTGGGTTTTCTGTGTCCTTTTAGCATTCTGCTTCCTTTACTTGACAGTGAGGCTCTCCGAATATTACCTTCAACACCCTGCTGATCTGCTAAATAAATAATGGCCCTGGCCTTTGGTCCTACATATGCTTCATCCGAGGGCATTGTAAATCTGTGGTCATTAGTGATCAGCTGTCCAGCCACTCTGTCTTTATTTTTGACTGACCTATATAACACATCTTCCATGACCCTGGTAAGAACTTCATAATTTGATTTCAAATTATGTCACCTAAAGCATGGAGAATTTCCTTGCAGTAAATCTCTCACTTGTAATCTAAAGCAGAGGTCCTGAACCTGTGGGTCACAACCCTTTGCAGGGTCACCTAGAACCATTGGGAAGCGCAGATTCATTACGATTCACAACAGTAACAAAATTACAGTTGATGAAGTAGCAACAAAAATTATATTATTGTTGGCGTCCACCACAACCTGAGGAACTGTGTTAAAGGGTCGCAGCCTTAGGAAGGCTGAGAGTCACTGATGGAGAGTTCCAGAAATCTGTGTGACAAGTGAGGTGGCAGACCGTGGTTAAATGGGAGCATTCTGCAAGGATGCAGTGGGAGCTGAGGCTTGTTGGAGCCCAGCGGGAGGTGTCTCACTTCAGCACCCTGGCAGCTAAGATTCAGCATTGGCTGGGACGAAGCCCACCTTTGGACTGGGGGTGTCCACTAGCAGTAGCTTTACAGACATGGCCAGAGGCACCCTGCTTGCTTTGGGAGTTCACAGAGCAAGCAGGACTGAAGCTGAGGAGGTGAGTAATCTAGAGAGGACACCCCTGCTCAGCATATGTGCCCTTGTAACCAGACCAGGGGGACTTTTTTCAAATGAAGAAAAACAGTGTGGAGGGAAGTTAAGGGTGCAGGAGACCAACAGTGGATCCAGAGGATGAGGGAATCAGAAAACAAGGAAGGAAGGGCTATTCTCTCAGTTCCATTGGGGTGGAAATTAAAACCTAAACCTGTGCTGAAGGGTTTTTTGTAGCCTTCAGGGAGAATGATAATGGGGAAAGTAGTGCGTAAAAGCACAGCTGATCCACGTCAGCAGCTCCTCTCCCTAGAGATGCTCCTGCCTCAGGTGGTGACCACACAGTGCGCGCGTGTACACACACACACACACACACACACACAGAGAGAGAGAGAGAGAGAGAGAGAGAGAGAGAGAGAGAGAGAGAGAGAGAGAAGCATACATGCACATGGATGTGTATGCATGCAAGCCACTTATAATACCTGTATGCTCAGATATGTATTCATAATGCATTCACATGTGTACACACACAGATGCACATGCACACCTAGGCACACATGTATACACATACACAAACACACATACACAGAGAGAGATGGAGAGAGGGAAAAGGAAAAAGGGAGAGAGAAAGAAGAGTTGGGAGGAGGGAGGGACAGAGGGAGTAAAGGGAAGGAAGAGGGAGGGGAAGGAGGAGGGAAGGAGAGGAGAGAGGGGAGGAGGAAGGGAGGACAGAAGGAGGGAAGGGGAGGGAGAGACATAGCACCATCCCGCACCACTCCGTGTCTTCTGATTTGACCCTGGTGGATAGTGACGTCTCCACAGGACCATGCCCTTTACTCCTGCCTGCCCTCAGAACCCCAGCTCAGCTAGGGCATCTTTGCTGGAAATAAATGGAGCAATCACTGCTAGCTTTGGGGAAGGGCCATAGAGCCATCTTTCTGCACTTGGTAAAGATTTCAGCTGACTGGTTGGCCAGTAGACAAGGGGCATTGAGGACGTCGGTTGTTTCTTTTGCTTGGTCTTTATTGGATATTGCAAGACCATCCATTCTTCAAGACTGAGTCCTCTGAGAAGCTGATGCAAATACAAAATGAAATATACCAGAGTTTTATTAGGGAACTGCCTATAAGGAGCAGCAAGGGACTGAGAAAGGCAGGGAGAAGTGGCAAGCCACTGTGTTGCTGATCTTGAAGGAGAGAGGGAACAGGAGTCAAGCAGTGTTGGTCTTCTAGAAGCATCCTTTGAGATGCAAGTGCAGTTTGGGGAGTTTTCATCAAGACCACTAGGGAAATGCTGAACTCTCAGTCAGGACTGCCCACTCAGGCACTGCCTAGAAATGTCCCATCCATAGTGCTCTGGGCTTCTTGATCCTGCCCATGGGTAAGGTGTGTATCACCTGCTAGGTGAATTGGTGGAGCCTCCTTGCTTTGATTTCCTGAAGCTGTCCATGAAGAAACTGAGAAGCAGGAAGATGCAACACAGTGCCAGTGGGCCTAGTCAGCAGCAGTGGGCCTGGTCAGTCTCAGACTACAAGCGGGAAATTGGCAGTTCACTCAGGAATAGTGAACACATAAAAATGTAAATGTGGCCAAATAATCACTTGCTCACAGGAGCCACTATCGTCTGAATTCAGGGGTCTTCCTCTATGCGTTCAGCTGGGCATCACGTGTCATTCTACTGTTAACACTCAGGACTATGGGGTCCAAGGTGTGGCAGGGAGAGCTGTCTGAGGGAAGATACATTGAAGTCCCTGCTTCACCTGGTATCTGACTGAGTTGAGCAAGTCCTACAGTGCTAAGAGGGAATAGCACAGCTGCCAAGGTCATGGAAATGTCAAGGTTGCTTACACCAACAGTCTTTAGCAAAAGCCAAACCCCAGGATAGGTGTTCTGAGAACTGGGGCTCTCCATCACTTTTCACACAGTGATATTTGTACGTGCTCCTAGCAGTCATCCTGATAAACAGTGCAAAGTTCAAAGGC
Organism: Pachyuromys duprasi; assembly: GCA_028658305.1. NCBI lineage: Eukaryota > Metazoa > Chordata > Mammalia > Rodentia > Muridae > Pachyuromys > Pachyuromys duprasi. The sequence goes on along the minus strand of CM053766.1, from coordinate 146,077,612 downwards.
CTTGTTCATCAGAGAACAGCAGCATTTCTGAGTATTCTCCTAACTGTTCCACTCTTTTTCCCTGCTCATATTTCGGTTCCCTGTTGAGCTTATTTTCAGGGTCCAGATGCATTTAAGGATCCCTAGAGAATTTCAACCCAATGTCAGATTCCACAACTACCTCACCTTTCTCAAGTTCGAAGACATTTATAATAAAATTAGGAACAAAAGCCAACAAGGACAGCCAGAGACCGTCTATCCTAAGGTTGGGGATCTCTCCTCACTAAGTGGAAAGCATGGGGTAGTTGCCACAGAGACCTTGGCTAGTAAGAGGGTTTTGCCTGCTCTTTGTAATGTGCCTCCAGTACATTATTCAGTACGTGTTCACGGGACCATATTAAAACACTGCTCTAAATTTACTGCTGCAAATTGTGAGAAGCAAAAATTCATGCAAATGTTTAGAGTTCCCCATGATCCCTCTGTGGATGATGGTGGTTGTGATTGGCCTCATTTTATGTAATGTACAAGGCAGCAACATAGCTCCATTCTTCAGGTAGTTATAATTAAGGACCAGATGTTTTCTCCAGTGCAAACAGCTGTCTCTCTAGGAAATCAAGTCCTTTAAGACTTAATGGCACTGACCTCCTCTTCACCATATATCACCTAGAACATTTCAGGTTCTATGTGGGGCAATAGCACCTGTACTTTTTCAGTAGACTAATGATAGATGACCAAATACTTGTGCATAAAACATTTATGTTTTATTTTCAGAGTTTGGGAATTGAAACTGGGTCAAATCACAGAATGCTCTTCCACAAACTAATGAGCTTACAAAATCCACAGATCCTCAGAAATCATGCTTGCAGTGGTTTTAATGAACGTTCCATAGGGAAAACACACTGAGATTTTTCATTTGAATCAGGCAAAGACTAAACTTGGGTCACTTTAGGTAAATTTTCTACATTATGCAGACTATTAAACTTTTATCTTCCTGGCTTTGGCTCTTTTGATTCTCCATTCAGTCACAATGGTTGATGTCCCTCTTTAAGAAGGAATATAAAAATGAAGCTATGAAAACATTTCTGCTAGCTCTGGGGGTGGGCATGCTATAAAGTCTGGTGAGTGTGCTGGTTTGTGTTTTGTCAACTTGACATTGGGTTCTCGAAGAAGAAGACACTTCAATGGAGGCACTTCCTCCAGTAGAAGGGTCTTTGAAAACACCCAGTCTGTGGGTGTTTTCTTGATTAATGATTGATGTGTGGGGGACTATCTCACTGTGCATAATATCATCCCAAGGCAGGTGGTCCTGGGTTGTGTGAGAAGACAAACTGAGAAGGCTGTGAGTAGCTAACAAGAAAGCGGCGTTCCTCCATGTTCTCTGGTTCAGCTCAAGTCCTGCCTGAGGTCTACACTGGCTTTTATTTATGACGGAATACAACTGGAAGCTGAAATACCCACTCCATGCTGCTTTTGGTCATGGCGTTCATCACAGCAATAGAAACCTAACTAGAACAGTGACCAACTCAGATGGCAATTCTGTCTTGAAGCGAATTGTGTTAGTAGAAAATCCAAGGCATGGCAAGGCTGCAAATAGGATGACCAACACTGAACAAATAGTTTGTTACTCACAGTTCCAAGAAGAGGGAAAATGCCATTCAAGCCTACACAGGGCAGAACCAGGGTTGGTCAGTGGGAAGAACAAGGTGAGACATATGGAAAAGTGAAGAGTTGTTGTTTAAATGACTATTGTAACCATGGGACATAGGACTACACCATAAGATTTATGGTACCCAGTTTAGAGTAGGTGGGTAGGAGCCCAAGATGAAATGTAAAAATCCAGGCAGACAGTGGTTGGGGTGTGGGCTCATGATTGGTTGGTTTGTATTTAATAACTTCACTTCTGGGCAAATTGTTCATTGTCTTTAGGTATTGCTGAGCCTGAGGCTGACAGTCCTTCCTAGGTCAACAAGTACTCCAGGATCAAAGCATCCAAGTACAGAAAGTGAAAGGCAGAAACCCCTGTCTATGGTCTTCTTTGTGGGCAGGGAAACTAAGGAAACACAGAACTTTTTCCATATCTTTTTCCATAGGACCCTATGAACCGGAAGACCACTGGCCCCTTAAGGTCACTGCACTGTGAAGACCTAGAGTCTAAAGAGGAGCAGAGAGCTGAGCAAAGCATGAAGAAGAAGGCTTATGACCGAGCACATAATAGAACATAATTAGGTTTATGTGACTTCAGCTCCAAAACACTTTATACTGCAGGAATAACATTTCCATTGCTGACTATGATGGAGAACTGTGTAGAAGCCTGGCCTTTGCTGTGACAAATGACGTTTTGAGGGGGGACTCATAATTTGCTTATAAAGATGCAAAGGCCCGCTGTTCATAATACCTATAGTATAACGTGGGAACTCCTATTCTCCCTGTTGTTTCACACGCTGTAGTGAGCTACACAGGTGTCTCTGGGTGCTTATTTATTCTTGGTTAATTATAGTATAAAAGGGTATTTTTTTGCAGTCTTACCTAAAAGAATTTACAATTAAAACTTACTTTTCATTTTTCCTAGAAAATAAATGAGTCTAACCTAATGCCTAATTGGAAAATTATGTATTCTCGTAGAAAAAAATGCCAGCTGTGCATCAGAAAGGGAAGTCTGTATTTCTTCTTGCCAATGACACACAGTACCTTAAATATATCAAACAATCCAGTTTTTCTGGGAGTAGCCAAGAGGTTGTCTTTCCTTCATTTCACTAACAGGAGCTAGTCTATGTCCTTCAGCGGGTACGTCTTTATCACCTGATCCAGTGGCTACAGATTTGGAGTTTTTAAACTATGGCAAGAAGCTCCCATCTCTCTTTGGGGTTGGCAGATTAGTTGCTTTCTGTTGCTGCGATAAAAATGCTGATCAGAAAAAAAAACTTGGGGTTTATTTTAGATTACAGTTTATTCATCAACCCACCAGGGATGGAAGCCAAGGCAGGACTCTAATGCAGGAGCTTGAAGCAGAAACTAATGGGGAGCCCTACTTACTGGCTTGCTCCCAGGCTCACACTCAACTACCTTTCTAAGACATCCCAGGCCTGCCTGCCTAGGGATGCTACAGCCAGCAGCCTGCAGGGTCAGCCTATGTCCATAGCAACCTTGTTCCCACAGACAGGGGCATGTGCTAAGCTGAAGGAGGCAGTTCCTCAAATGGGGTTTCCTCTTCCCATTTACATCAAGTTGGCTACTAACAACAACTATCATAGCTGGTCTGTGCTGGGAGCGAAATGACTTTTGAGTAATGGAGGTTTAAAAAGAGGCCTCGGGGCTGGAGAGCTGGCTCAGTGGTTAAGAGCACTGGCTGCTTTTCCAGAGGACCTGGGTTCAGGTCCCGGCACCCACATTGGGCATCTTATAACTACCTGTAGCTCCATCTTCAGGAGATGTGATGCCTTCTTCTGCCCTCTGTGGGAGCCTGTATTCATATGTGCACATGTGCGTGTGTGCATGCACACACATATACACACGGGGGAGGGTCCTTAAAAGGCATTATTACAATGAGGCCTGATTTTCATGTCATTGCCTCTGAGTGATATGAAAAGATGGCCTTAGAGAGCACCAGCTCAGCTCACCTTACCACTGCCCCTTTGGGGGATGGTGTACACAGAAAGTTACTCGTGTCCTCTATCCACATATCCACCACAGTGGACAGTGTAGACGGCAGCTGCTCATCACTCTCTGTATCTTCTTCCAGCTCCACAAAGTGGCCTGCATCCTTCATCTAGCGGCTGCCTGGAGAAATATGACAAGTATGATAAATATGATAGTAGCTCTGGATTTTTTGAGGTTGTTTCTACATTCCCTTCTATTCCTAGTTTGCTAGAAGTTGATATGATGGGTGAGTGTTGGCTCTTCTAAATACTTTTTCTGCCACTGTCAATATGATCATGTTTTCTCTTTTTTGGCCTAATAATATCATGATTGCTTTAATTGATTTAGAGCATTGATTTGTCCATGCAGATTTGGGACAAATCTCTCTTGGTCATTATTTTCATTTTTTTCTTTTTAATATAATTTTTATTTATTACGGTTTATTCACTTTATATCCCAGCTGTAGCCTCCACGCTCATCCCCAACAATCCTGCCTTCCCTCCTTCCCTCCCTCCCTCATCTCCTCTCATGCCCCTTCCCCAGTCCACTGATAGGGGAGGACCTCCTCCCCTTCCATCTGACCCTAGACTATCAGGTCTCATCAGGACTGTCTTTCATAGTCTTCCTCTGTGGCCTGGTAAGGCTGCTCCCCCCTCAGAGGGAGGTGATCAAAGAGCCAGCCACTGAGTTCATGTCAGAGACAGCTCATGTTCCCCCTACTAGGGACCCCATATATTGTTGAATTTAACTTGCTTTTATTTTATTGAGGAGTTTTTGCAACCAATATCATGCATTGTGGTAGGAGCAGCATCTCCTGTTTGCTTTTGGTACTAGGAAGATACTGAGCTTATGATACAGACTGAGAAGCATCCCCTCTGCTTCCACTTTCTGGAAAAGGCCATTGGGAGTTGCCATGACCTCTTCCTTAAGTGCCCCTACAGCTCACTGATGCCCTCACTTGAACCTTGTACTCCTTTAAAGGTTATTGTTCCTCTTTCAGTATATTGATTCTTGACCTGGTTTCTGTAGTGATATAACCTATTCGTGCTATATACTTCTCCTTGAGGTTTTGGTAGATTATATCCTTAAAGGATTTGGTCCATTTCAACTAAGTGTTCATCCTTATGGGCATTGGGTTGTGTGTAATATTTTTATTATTATTTTAATGTCCATGAGATTGACATTGTGATTCTTCTCTTTTGAATCTAATAATTTGTGTTTTCTAATATTTTGCATTTTCAAATTGAACTACAAATTTTATTGGTCTTTTCACAGGCCTCTTGGTTTTACTGATCTATTTTTCTGTTTTCAATTTTCTTGATTTCTTCTCAAATTCCTATAATTTCTTTCTATTCTTACCTGAAAACTAATTATTTTAGTTTCTAAGCTAAAAACTTGCTTTACTAAATTTATGTCTTTTTTCTTCTCTGATGTGTGTATTCTTTAATTTATTAGCAATATTATTCATTGCTTAAAATTACATTTTATTCATTTATTGGAATGGACATATGACAAGTCATGCTAGTGAAAGTCAGTGGACAGCCTGTAGGAGTCTTTTTTCTCTCTCTCTCTCTCTTTTTTTTTTCCTTTTGGGCTCAAGGATTTAACTCAAGCCATTGGGCTAGTGGCAAGATCCTTTATTCTCTGAGCCCACTGCTGAGACTTTTGTAAATTACTAAGAAGGACAAAGATAATTTAACATACTCTGTGTTGCCATTAACCAGAACTGACTTTGTCAATAACCTCACATTTGTTTCATTGTTTTATAATAAAATCTGACATAGTGCTGTATGTGATATGGCATTGACCTTTTGCCATGGTCAATTCTCATAACCTTTGTCCCCTTTCTCCATGACTATCATGGAGGCAATGTGCTTACTCACATCTCTACTACATACACTGACTTAATGGCCACCTTAATTATTCCTCTATTGATGTATGGACTTCATGAATCCAGAAAGGAGAAAACTTATTGTGTTGAAACAGTAGAAGCAGAATTCAAAGATCCAATCCAGAATCTAGTCTAGAATACACAGATACGTATACATACACAGGTACCTCTCTCTGTTTGAGATGTCTGGAAAACAGACCCATGGTCAAGGATTCACGTGTAGGTTATGTGGCAGTGTTGGTCCAGGAGAGGGAACACAAGACAAGGGAAAGAACATATGGAAATGTCACATTAACAACTTGATAATGTAGGTGGCTGGAGCTTAGTTCTTCTGAGAACTTGGTTAGCCATGAGAAATGAAGCCCTGACATTTCTGGACAAAGCCAGGTCTCAAAGCCATAATGGACTCTTAAGAGAGAAATACAGGTTCTGGCCAGCAGAGGTTGAGCAACCGTGTACTGAAATGGTAAAGGGAATGGATGTGGTAAATCTACAAATGATATCTGCTCAAACCTCCTGTAAAACGTTTCTTTTCTGGAGTTGGACTTCTGTAGTAGATATATGAAAGGAAATAAAGAGAATTCCATCCTTTCTGACAATGTGCTATGTGCCAGGTCCTGGAATCTCATTCCATCCTTTCAAGATACTAAGAAGAACTGAACTGTTATCTTCATCCCCTTTGCCCAGATGAGCATTGCAGGTGCCCAGCATTTATCTCTGACATATGCTAGCACCAGAATCTGATAAACCTGCCCAGACTCCGGGTTTTAGAGTGTGGCCTCTATGAGTTATGCTGAAGAACATCCAAGAGGAAAGAACTACATGGCAAAGAGTGCTTATGCTTTTGCTTAGCCAGCTTTAAGGGGGCAGGATATAATGAGTTCTGGGAGGCTTTTAATTAAGCATTGAAAGTGCAAGAGGTTAAAAGCAAGCTGCTTCATGGGAAAGCTAATATTTACAGATAAAAATGTGAAAATCTGGAAACCCGAGTCTCATTAGGTGTAATATAATCACTGAACTTCTGTTTCCTAGCAATAAGTTAGTTCTCTGTCCACTGGTGGCAGTTAGGCAGGTCTTGGGCTTGGTCATGGGCTGAAGCCATTGCCAAGAGACATGTCTTTGTTTTCATGAATGCTGGTGTTCTTGGAAATCACTCTGGAAAGTAAGCCATTGCTTTTACTTGAAGGAGTCAGGTGACTTGGAGGAACCATTTAAGCAATAAATGTCAGAAGAGCAGAGTGTTCTTCAAGTGACCTTGAGTCGCTTCCAAAAACCAGAGTCCTCACTGAGCTTTGCTATTAGCCCACTATAGGACTTTGAGCAAGTCCACAGAAAAAGTGATTTTGTTTTTTTTTTTAAATTGGTCCTACTAGGATCTGTTAATTACTTATTGCAGACAGGTAAACAAATGGGCAATGAAGCCTTTGCATGAGCTTAGGGTTTAGTGTAAGTTACAGCCCACTTTTGTCACTAGCTCTTGCCACTTCTGCCAAGTCTGGTGGTTTCCTACAGTTCCCAGCATCTCCTCAATGATTAGCATCAAGTCTCTGAAACCATAAAAACCTACCTTGTGGATGCCATAAACCTAGAAGGAAGGAGAGGCAAAAAGTACCTTGCTGACCCATGATAATGGTAGGTGGTTTAATAGATTTTAATAGTTTATCAACATAGAAGTCTACTTACCACTCCTGCAAAGCTCCGTGATTACACAGAATTCAGTGAGTACCCATCCACACAGTAACTCAGAAGTCCAGGAGCCTTGTAGCTGCAGCTTGCCATTTGCTGGGACCTCCGGAAGAGAGAGACAGCAGAGGATCAGATGACAAGAGAAATTTGAAGGCTTAGACCAAGAAAGCATTTCCGTCCCTGTGTCACTGGCCAGACCTGAACTACCTTGCTAAACACTATGAGCTAGGGACTTCAATATATAGTACATGGATTTTGCTGAAATCACAGCTAACTAACTCTGACTTAATTATATGAGAGCAGAAATGGGGGTCACAAAAGTTGAAATACTGAAGTGAGCTATACTTTAAAGGATGAGATTTTGTGGCAATGAATATTAATCCAGGCTCTTAGCTGAAGGGGAGCCTTTTTCAGAAGCATGAGATGAAGGCTTGTGTTAAGAGCGCTGTGCATATGAGTGATTGGGGCTTGCTTGGGTCTGTAGCTAGTGGATTAATGTGCTCTTTCCTAATGCTGAGGCAATGATGAGTTAGGCTCACCATTCAAGGGCTGTGAAGTTGGGTACAGGCCATCTATGACTCAAATGTGAACCCTACCATTTAGTAGCACAACATTCACAAGTCAGTTGAGTCCTGATCTCTGACGCTGTTTTCAGGGACAGAAATGGGCAGAGTCCCTATAATTTATTCAGCCCAGAGCTGCACCCCAGGAGGCGACAAGTAACTGCAATTGGATTGCACTTCCCTTCCCACAGGTAGGAACTGCTTGTATCAGTCTTCCCAGGAAGTTGCCGATGAATCCATGAGACAATCTGTATGTATTAGTCAGCTTTGTGCTGCTATAACAGATTACCACAGAGCAGGGCATTTATAAAGAAATCCAAAACCAAGGGGCTGGCATATGACAAGAGCCTTCTGCTGCATCATCCATGACTGAAGGGAAAAGGACAAGAGAGGACAATAGGGGTAGGGAGGGAAGCTGACAGAGAGGAGGGAGAGGGAAGGAAACTGTCTTAAACACCACCTAACACTATTACATTAGGATTAAGTTTCCAACATGTCTTTCGGGGACACCCTCAAACCATAACATTGTGCAAACCAGCTTAGGCCAGTCCTGGCACCTAGTCAACACTCCATGAATTGTTAATATCTTAAGAGAGTTCAAGCATTGGAGCCATTTTCTCCTTTATCTATTCATTCAGAAAAGGAAATCCACACTTCCTGGGAAGGGAAGTGCAATCAAATTATAGTTACTTGTCGCCTCCTGGGGTGAGCTCTGGGCTGAAAACAATTATAGGGACTCTGCCCGTTTCTGTCCGTGAAAACAGCGTCAGAGATCACGACTCAAGTAGTTTATCAGGTGGCTGATGACAAGAAAGAAGGCGGCAGAGTGAGGAGGCAGGAAGGACCTCCAACCAGTGCTTCCGTGTTGGACAAGTCGTTGCGTGGGGTGGGAAGGACCCTGGCTAGCACCAGACAGAAAGCCCTGCTGAGTTCTGTCTCCACCACCCACTGCTGCTCCTGGCTGGAAACCAGCTCCTTGCATGTTAGGAACTAAGCAACTGTGCTAGGAGAGGCAGAGGCAGAGAGGGTCACATCCAGGGCTGGCTGGGAGACCCTGCTCAGGACTAGAAGTCTCCTCCGAATTACAGTGAGTCAGGGGTCCCAGGTGTGGACCAGATCTGACACACCTTCTCGTGAAAATCAGTCTGATGGAATCTGAGGCGTGAGCCTTGTGCTAGGAATGCTGAGGTGCGTTGGCCCAGGCCCACTCTTGCACCGAAGTCCTCCTGTTTGCAACCATTGCGCGTGAACAGTCCATGGGCTCTACCTTGTGTGACAGACAGATGACATGAAGAAACGTCCTCATGAGCAGTTGTTGCTGTAAACCTTTCACTAGAGTGCACACTTGGTATTTGGGGTAACGAAGGAGGAGTACTTACTGTTGTGGATTTTCTAATGTGACACCACACACACTGCTCTGCCACTGCAGCTCCAGCCCCTAGCCCTGCAGTGGCTGTCCACTGGGCATCCCAGGTGCCCTTTCTCTCAAAGCTTTTGGGAAAGATGCATCTGGTAGAAAATAAGGAGAAACAGGATTTCTTTTTTATTGCCATTGTAATTCACACACCTATGGTTTCCTGAGCATTCCCAACTATTTCCCAAGGAACAAAGCTATAGGCTCCAAACATCAGGACATTTACAGTTTTGGGAGAGAGAGCAGAAGGTATATTATTTGAGTAGACCATGTTGGAGAGTCTGTCTTCAATGAGAGTTGAGAGCATCATGGCTCAAGGAACCTAGGTCTGACCACAGAACACCCTTCCCTTCTTCCCACAAGAAGTTATGTGAGGGTGCTACAGAAGACGGTTGATGGAGATCCTTCAAACAATCCGAGAGAACTTCCCTGTGCCATTCCAGCTCGGCTGATGGGTAACGTCCAGGCTCAAGACAGCTCTCCACATAGGATGGGCTGTCCTGACTCTTTAGCCTATGCAGTTCCCATTCTTGTCCTATCTCCCCTGCCCTAGTCATGATATTAGGAAACTCTCCCTCTTGCCACATTCTTCAGCATACAGTTGTAATTTCTTAACATATGCTAAATTCCCAAACACTGTCCAAATTCTCTAGAGCATACTGTTCCGTAGAGTGCTTTTGTTCAGACCTAAAGAAAAGAAGCACCCTTATGGTACTCACAGCTTAATGAGCAATGGCTTAGTGAACATTTGGTAAGTGTTTTGTTTTGTTGTTGTTGTTGTTGTTGTTGTTTTAAAGAGGGACACTCCTGGGAATCTGCTAGCATTCCATGTCTTGCCCAAGTGGTGAATATATGAATATGTTTAGATAAATAAAACTCATCAAGCCTGAGACTTATGACTTAGGCTCTTTTCCTGAGTGCATGCTATATTTTGAAGATAGTTACGAAAACCTTAAGGAAATATATATAATCTGTCCCCCGTCATGGCTTGGCAAAAGGAGATTATGATAGGATTTCAGCACTCAGTTATCCCTTTAGCTAGGAGCCCTTGTTCATTGCACATCCCACACAACCATAAATGGCGATCCTCATCTTACCCAACAGTGGGGAAAGTGGGCCTCCTGTTTCATCCTTGGCACCTACAAGCAGAAGCAGCCCTTCATTTCTATTGCTAGTTAGGGCTGGGCTGTGTGACACGGCGGGGAGGTGGCAGGCACAAACTGAAGAGCTCGCCTGCTTGAACTAATCCTCTGCTCTTTGCCACAACAAATGAACAGTTTGACAGCAGTTCCCCATGGCAGAGATATTTTGATCTTGGCTGCAAATACATGTAGGTGTGGGAGTATCTCAAGGTCATCAGGGAGATGAACTTTTCAGCTGCTAATAAATATTAGTCACTCAGTCACTGGTTTTGTAACCTCTATCCTTCTGTGATGGTATTTTCTTCCTTCTTTCCAGCACAACTGTCTTGGGAGTGGACAACACAGTTCGTCATGAAACTGGTATCAGTCCCTAGACTGTGAAAAGCAATCAACGTAGTCTCTGTTTTAACCTACCAGTAGTACTTGAGGGGACTTTGTGTCCCAGTTGAATGAAAGATGGAAGTGTTTTCCTAGAGCCCCCCTCTTTCCTTGTTGATTTTCTAGACTGCCTTGGTCTGTCCACATGTTGTGAAATAGCATTCTCTCTGTGGCTGTTTTCAGATGTCCAGATCATAGGTCATTACAGCACAAAAACAGAAGTCAAAAGAAGCCCAGCTCCACCCCTGGGAAGAGATAAGATATTTGAGGCTTATCCTGGATGTGCACCGGGGCTGTTGCAGCCAGACTCACATCTGAAGAGCCCTAGGGAAGAGGTGGTATGCTTTGTAAAGAGAAGGGTTAAACTTGCCCTGGGGACCAGAGACATTTATCAAAGGTTCCTAGTGAAAACCGCTTTCTTGCCATTAGCTTCTAGAAGTATTTCTGTCCCAATTGTCACTCTTCATTATTGGAAAAATTTTAAAAATGAAAAGAAGTTGGCTAATGACAGAGAGAGGGGGGAACACAGAGGGAGAGGGAGAGAAAGGGAGAGAGTCAGATGGAAGGGGAATGGATGCTACTGAGAGGGAAGCAATACTCTGTCATTCCCTGGGGATAGTTGAGAGGCTGAGCAGAGCTGGGAACCAGCCAAGAGAAAGCAGGTACCCTTCTGGTGAGGGGCCTATGGGTCACTGTACTTTTTGACTTTCCATGGAGCATTTTCTAGGGAAAGATTTGCTTCCACACACACCTTCCTCTGGCCCTTGGGAGAAGAGACTCTATTGATGGACACAATGAACATCCAGTTACCCACTGAAAGCCTTAGGAAAGCTGATCAAGGAGGCCCTTAGCTTATGATCCCAAATGAAAAGCTGCCAAGCTCCCAACATACTATGTCCTAAGGCAAGAGGGTTTTGGGGTAATGGATGCATGCTTGCCAAGCTTGCTCTGGTATTTCCAGGCTCCCTGTTACTCTTGCTATATGCTCTCCTCCAGTAAGTGCTTTCCAGGCTCCTATACAGGTCTCCTGTGTATTCTCACTCCCACCCAAGTTGGCTCTCCTTTTGCAGGACACTTGCAGGCTCTGCCCACTGATAAAGTAAGGGGACACATGGAAATGCAAACACCAGCAGAGAGCTGAGAATGTTCCCAAGCTACCCTGTGTGACTTTTAAAATATATCTATACCTACCACCCACGTGATGGCCTCATTTATTGCAAGCATTTGTTTGAACAAAAGATCACTAATATTGCTGACAGAAGCCATTTTTCTATTTTATGAACTGCCATCTCAAACTATCTCCATTTTTTTTAGATGATTGTTACCAAATTTTAGTGAGTTACCCTTGAAGCCATTGGACCACTGTAGGATTAGTATCTGAACCACTTCAGGTAGAGAGGCAGGGTGCTGGGGGTGAGGTGCATGCCCAAAGTGAGCAGTTTAGAGGCAAGCCTGATGTAATTAAATAGTTGCAGACCATTGTGGAGAGGAGGGGCTATGCAAATGGTCTTGTTCACCTCCTACCCATTAGTGGAGTTCCTCCATCAAGAACCTATTAAAGAGGAAGATACATCCTTATGTTCCCCAATGTATAAACCTGGTCCATATAGAAGTTTCCTTAAGGGCATCATTGGCAATGACTTCTTCTTTTAAGTGTTTAGCAAATGGCTAACTCAGGACAATGAGATAGATAGCTTTGTTCTTGATTTCAGCATAGGATTTGCAGGATCCTGTGTTAGCCAAACACACAATATGCTACAGATGGGAATATCACTGATAAGTTAGCAGCTGTTTGAAAACTGCTTCAAAAATGTAACAATGGTCTCTAAGTGGAGTCCTCTATAACAGCACATCTACACTTGACCCCAGCAAGCTCAACATTTTTAAAGTGATAGAGAAAAGTCAAGCCATGAAGAACTCCAGCGAAGACATAAAATGCATAATTACCAGATTTGCAAAAGGCCAAAGGGTTGTGAGAGTATCTGCAGAGTATAGTGAAGAGCAAACATTCTCCGCCTTCTCTCCAGCCTGCAGCTGTATGGGAGGAAATTTAATTGGGATGGGCATAAACTCCCACATGTAAATTCCTCAAACCAACTGCACAAACGCAGGGTGGGCAAACTCTGGCCAAAGAACACATTCTCTAGAAAATGCTTGTATGCATTAATTTTGTAAATGCCAGTGTGGTTGCGTGTAACTGGGGATAGGCAAATAAGCAGAGCATAGAAGATTGTGTGTTGCTGAACTCCAGGCACCACACCTCTTCTTGTATGTATCTTTAGCAGCAAGGTGGACTTTGGTGTTTTAGTGCCATCCTCCTTAAAGACACTCCCTTCTGAACTCATGCCCTTTCTCAAGCCAATAATTTGCACAGAAAGTGGAGATGTTACTGTGGACCACAACTAATGAATATCTGTTCCTGAGAAAGACAGATTAACTGGGAAAAATTGGACCTTGTCAGAAAGGAGCAAGGGGAGAGACAGTGTCAGGTGGGCAGCCGAAAATGCCAGATATAGACAGGGAGTGATAGCTTTAAGATTGCTTCTTTGTCATTTTTCATTACGCCTGGTCTAGTGTTTTCAGTGGGTCGATTGTCTTTACTATGTTCATTCTGATCATTATAAATTAGGTGGATAGATAACCCTACCAGCTAAATGGGATGTGAGATTGCGGATTATAGCAAATTCTGCCAGTGTCTGGACCCTGTCCCTTAAACTCACACCGAGGATTGCCTATGGACATTGTTCACAAATGCGCATAAGATTTCTTACATCTCTCTTTTTCCTGCTGTTCACTGGATGTGGGAAGTATGCTCAACTTGAATTTATAACAAGCTAAAAATACCTGAGAATGAGTATTCCCAGAAGCAATATTCAACTAAGGAGATTCGAGAATGAATAAATACCAGCTTCCTCCCCTCTTCATGAACCAATCTAGAGTCGATTTCAGGGCATCGTCTAGAGGACCACTGTGGGACTGAACCCAAGTTGCCCAGTGAGGTAAAGCTCACAAATATGCCCAGTGTGGCTTTCTTGCCTCCATACCTTGGCTCCCATTCCTTTATTGCAGCTTCCTGGAATCACCTTAAATAAGCTCCCTAACCCAGGGCCAGCTTCTGGGGAATCCATGTGAAAATAGGGACCACACAATTGGAACTTCTTCATTGAGAGAATGAAATTTCAAGCGTCTTGGTAATATAGTTGATTCCTTAAGTAGCATGAATAAGGCACTATCAAGTGAGCTGTGTGTTTCTAATATATGATGAAGTAAAGCAGTTACATTCTATCCAGTTAATTCTGTGGCCTGCCAGGAGTGAGGTCTCTTGTATGAATTTTTCCTCTGTATCAATAAAATCTCTTCTTAACCTTGAAAGGTCATCATTTAGAAAAAGGCATTTGCGTCCCCCAACTAGGTAGCTTCTGAGAGAGAGTCTATGGGGAAAGGAGAAGACAGGTGCTTGAAGCTATCCTTTCAGTGGGCACCCAGCTCTCCAGCCTGGAACATCTGTCCAAGTTGATACCCAGATTTACAAATCACGGTAGCCCCATTCAGACTCACCAGCCTATGTTCGCAGAAGCTGTAGATGGGAAGACATTATGTAAATGCAGAGTTTATACAACCTAGAATTTTTAGAACAATCTAGAGAATAAATGCATCAGTAACCCCCCAACCTACGCTCTGGCTTACCTGCAGCCACTTAGCCCCCCAACCTACGCTCTGGCTTACCTGCAGCCACCTAGCCCCCCAACCTACGCTCTGGCTTACCTGCAGCCACCTAGCCCCCAGATCCTGCTGCTTCTGAGCCCACTCGTGTAGCTGTCACTCTCCATGACCAAGGACCAGCAGTCACTCCCAAGTCCCTTTCCTTAAGAACTTCTCAGCTATGGAGTTGATGCCCTTGCCTTTCTTCAGATGGGATACAAACCAAGACAGTATCTCAGGCTAGGGAATGGCAGTCTTGAAAAAAAAACTATAGGTTGGGGCAGGGTGCCCTGAGGAGAGAGCTACAGCTGTGAGGACGCTAGAGCTTGTCAGAATCCGCATCCCAGCTTAGGGGCCTTGTGAGGGCTGACCATTAGAAAGCTTTCCCCACTATACCACTTCCCAAATGCATCCCACTGTTAACATCTCTAGGCTTAAAGAGTGCTGACTTTTTCACTTAGCACTCTTCTATTCAGTAGAACCAACCCTCTAAATTGTAAAAAAAAAAAATCCATATTTCCTTTCATATAATTCGATATAGCATTCTCATTTTGAGTTTTCAGAAAGTAGGACATAAGTAATTTTTATCTTTGAATTTGTATCATGCAACAAAAAATAAGTTGCTTGAAAAATGTCCCAGTCTTTCTCCTTTGTTTTAAAGTTAGGTCCTAGGGAGGGCAAGTGATTTATCCAGGTCACACAGTAGAAATGAAACCAGAACCCCATGCTCACAAATCCTTTCTGTCACATCCTAGACTCATTATAAAATAAGGGAGTACAGAGTAGACATATCCAAGGTCATTACATTAGGGTTTTCCTAAAGGCCCTGGGCCAGATGTTGGTAAGTACTACATTATTCATTTCCTTTGGTTCACATGTTTTTCTGGATGCCCTTTGCAGTGTTTCTTTATATAGCACCAGGCAGTTCATGGAGGAGGCATATCTGGCATATGTCCCATCTTTATTAATCCCAAGAAAAAGCTCTCATATTTAAGCCCCAAGCCATTGGCAGAGAGGTTCTAGGCAAAAAGAAATATTAGTATTATTAGTATTATTGTATCTGTGAATACAAGTTGCCTACTGAGCATTGTAGAGTATTACGTGTCCAGCCAGTGGCATGACATTGACTCCCAGGTCAAAGTGAACCCTATTAGCTTTTTCATTGTTCTGACCAAATGCCCAAGAGCAAATTTTAAAGGAAGAAGTGATTTACTTTGATTGATGACTTTGAAGGACTCACTCCATGTCGCTTGGCCTGGTGTAGTATGACTGGTGGAGTACAATGGTGGCAGTAATGTATTCTAGTGGGGGTTCTCATCTCATGGTGGACAAGAAAGCAGGGAGAACAAAAGAGTAACGGGCTAGCAAAATCCCTAAGTGACTTACTTTTTCTAACAAGCCTCTACCTCCTGAGGTTTCTTGAAGCTCTCCAAATAGTGCCACCAGCTCAGGCTAAACAACATGAATTTCCGGGGGTGAGATTTCATATCCAATACTGCCTAAGGCTTCAAGTCATCCTGTCAATAATGTGCCTTTGGGAGTGTTTCCTAATCAATGGGATTTCTGAGTTGATGGAGGATCTTTAAGGCATAGCTGGCTATAGAAGGACAGGGTTGATAGAGCATTTGAATGTTCCAAGATGCTGATGCTACCCATTCATGGAAATGGAAACTCAATATAATGAAAAGGGGCCAGAACTTGGAGTGGTGGTATAGGTGTGCAATCGTCACTTGCTAAGAGGAAGATGGAAGACCATGAGTCTGAGGCCAGCCTGGGATACATAGTAGAATCTTGTCTCAGTCATCAAAAAGCACAGAAATGAGGAACGAGACAGGGATAAGGAGAATGAGCCATCTGGGAAGCCTAAGGAGCTGCCAGGATGCTCTTAGAGAGATGTTCCCTGTCTGGCGACTGGAGTGCATGAGTAGCATGATGCTGACAGCAGATATGTCTTTATATGTTATGCTGTAGTTGTCCCATCCACCTTGTCCTAGTGTTGGCCCTAAAAGAAAAGTTTTGGTTCAGGGAATTCATAGCTCACTGTTTTTGATCTATAGGCAATGTGACAGAAACCTCTGCCCATCTGAGTGGAGACACACAGTCTTCCCTGCTCCCTAAGCTACCTCTAGACAAAGAAGCAGGGCCATCTATGTGATAAACATGGTCTACCATACGGGAGCAAGGTTCTAGCAGCTGTGAACCCTTGGCTGCCTGGCTGCTGAGACACATAAGTACAGGAACCTGTCAGATGAGTGCTCCAGAGTGTAATGTGTGTGATACCCCACAACAGCAGAGTGAGTTAGCTGTGGGGTCACAGCTTGCACCTCAGTAGCCTCCTGACTTGCAGTGACTGTGCAGTCCAATGGAGCATACTCAGTGCACTCTTTATTTTGATGCCTGCCCCTAAGTGTGCTAATTAGGGATCATTGTGTTCTCCTCAGCATGGAAGGAAAGATTGCAAAGCCTTCTACTGCAGGCAAGCCATTGTCCTTTATCTACTTCCTCTTTTCAGCAAATTTCTAATGATCCAATAATGTTAAATTTTAAAAAAGAAAAAGAAGAGATAAGAAAAGAAGAATGAAGAGGTATCTGACAAATGCCCAGTCCTCCTCCTGGTTTGGAATTTGGGAGATGTTCCAATGTGTAGTGTAAATAGTGTAAAATTTCTGAGTTAAGTCGTGTCTGACAGTAGACCAGCTTGTTCTTGCATAAAAGACTAGAGTTCACCTGTAAGACCTTCTTCAACCCAAAATTCTTCTGCCTACAAGTGTAGGGATTAAGATGGAGCAGAGACTTAGGGAATGGCAAATCAATGGCTGGCCCAGCTTGAGATCCACCCCATGGGAGAGAGCCAAACACTCTCACTATTAATGATGCTCAGCTATGCTTGCAGACAGGAGTCTAATCTGAGAGATTTCACCCAGTTGTTGATGAAAATAGATGCAGAGACCCACAACCAAACATTAGGCAAAGCTTGGGAAGTTTTGTGGAAGAGTGGGAGGAAAGCAAGAGGGAACTAGAGGGGTCAAGGCCACCACAAGAAGACCTACACAGCTAACTAATCTAGGGCCATGGTGGCTCATAGAGACTGAACCACCAAGCAAAGAACATACATGGGCTGGTCCTAAGCTTCCTACACATATGAAGCTGATGGGCTGCTTGGTTCTCAAGTGGGTCCCCTAACAATTGGAGCAGACGATATGTCTGACTTGGGCTCTGTTACATCGCTCTGGATCCCGTTTTCCTAGCAGGGCTGCCTTGTTTTGCCTCAGTGAGAGAAGATGCACTTAGTCCTAATGCCACTTGATGTGCCAGGGTGGGTTGGTACCCCTTAGGTGCCTACCCATCTCTGAGAAGGAGAGAGAGCGATGGGGAAGGGGGCCATGAGGGTGGGGCTAAGAGGAGAGGAAGGAGGAGGGCGGGATCAGGCTGTAAAGTGATTAAATAAAATAACAATTGGTTAGTTTTTCTGGGCCTGGGTATAGATTGAGGGATGCACTCTCCCATCACTCCTGAAGTTTCCAGGTCCTGGAAGAGAAGATGGTACACAGGGATGCTTTGAGTAATCATGTAGCCTGTTGAACACTATCCTCAGCCCATCGTGCCTTTGCCTTCAGAAGCTAGACAGCTCTCAAGGGAATATCTTGGTGTGCTAAGTCAAGTTTATTCCATGGTCTCCAGCAGGTCCCACACAAGCCAGTTGACACCTACTTTGAGTTTGAATTCTGTCCCAATAGAGATATATGTCTGATTTTCTTAATCAAAAGAACAACACCAACAACAAAAAGAATAGAAAAGAGGCAGGGGACCAGGGCTTTTAATGAAATACTAATCTGTGTAAGTTCAAGTTCCTTATATGACATTATGTACTATTTATGTTTATTTATACATTGAATTTATCTTTATTATATTTTAAATCACCTCCATATTATTATAATTCCTAATAAAATGCAACTACTATATAAACTATTGTTCTGCTATATTATTTAGGGAATGTGATAAAGAAAAATACTTTATGGATATTCATACAGATGCATTTTTTCTCAATATTCTTAATCCATAGTTTTTTTTAATCCATCCATGAATACAAAGCCCATGGGTAAAAAGAAACAACTTTATGAACATACTTCACAAATATGTGTGTTCATATTTGTGTTCATATATGTATACATATATGAACACATATATTTTATGTAGTGTGTGGTGTACCTGTGCTGAGGACATTTTACTTGCCAGATAGTTGCTTTGTACTTTGCCTATACTAACTCACTTATTCTTAGCAGCAATATTCAGAAGAAAGTTATGTAACTTATTCTAGGTCAGATAACTATTACTGGCTGATCAAGGGTTTGAATTCAGGCATTCTGACTCAGTGTCTTAAACCTTAATCACAGGAGCAGTCAGTCTCAAACTGGAGCACCGTGAGACTCCTCTGGAGGGGTGGACAGTTGTGTTTACCAACTTTTCATAGCTGTAGGAACATCTGGAATAAACAAACAGGGGAGGAAGGCTCTATGTTGGCTCACAGTTTAGACGTTTCCGCCCACCATAATGGAAGGGCGTGGTAGAGCAGCGCTGCATGAGCAGCAGCTTCAACATGTCCCATTTCTCTTTATTTGACTGGATTTTGTGTTTGTTCACTGTGACCCTGGGGACACCACCCTGCACTATATAGCCTAAGAGTTCAGTAGGCTGAACCGTATGTTTATCTGATTACATGCTCTGATGTCCCTATGGCAGTGTAATCACATAATACTGTATCTCTCAGAATGCAATCCTGTGGTTAAGTGGGGCCTGATGTCCATGAGTTGGTTGTTACTGGAAAGACTATGTAGAGCCATGCATCTGGCCACCCATCAGCCTAAACAGTAGGGCCTCAGACATGGTCAGGGATTCTCGTTGGCCAGAAAGTCTGTGAGACAGAAGTTTGGAAGATGGAGGTCCAATCAGTGCACATCAGATTGGATGAGGCTTCCTGGACCCCAACCCCATGCTTCCATCTTACTCACAACGTTTTTGTTTTCTCATTTAGACAATATGTGGGCTAGCCTGTTTTAGTGGCTCAAGCCTGCAATCCCACCTCTTGAGAGACAGAGACAAGAAGAAAACAGGTTCCAGGGCACCCTGGGCAACTTAGGTATCTCAGGGGTTAGGGACTTAGGTTAATATTAGAGTATTGCCTGAAACAGGCAAACAAATCAGAGAACGGAACCATGAAAAGGGAAAGAGGGGGGAACATGGGGAGGGAAAGAAGAAAAACTGGACTACCGGGCCTATGTATTCCTAGAACTTTGACTTTGAGACTCTGTTTCTGCCTGGTACAATTCTTGCCATGGTATTATGACTAATTCTGTCTTTTCCTGCCTTTGATTCCTCCTCAATGGGGTCAGGCATACTCCCAAGGGAGAGGAACAGCATTGTGAGGCCGTGCTACAGAGCATGGAGACTGCAGAGAAAAACATGATTGGCAGTTTGTTGTTTATTGGCTTGGAAGACAGGCATCTGTGTAGATGCCTATACCAACAACTGCATTTGTAGGGCTTTATTCATGCAGGTCTGTGATTGATTTAGGATAGCTTAAATTTAGATATGGGAAGGTATGGAAGAAAAATTTCAATTCTCTTTATCATGTAGCACTAGGAAAATCTCAACCAAAAGGAATGATGCTTTGGGCTATTTGCTCTGACAGATGACACAGACTGGGCAAATTATGAACACTTGAAATTGTATTTCCCTCATGGTTCTGGAAGATGAGATGCCCAAGAGTGTGATATTAGCAGCTGGTGAGGGCATTTGTGCAACATGCTGATGTGGGAGGGCAGACAAGTTCACCCAAGGCATATGGGGATGCCCAAGCTCTAGTTTCCATAGAGCCACTAATCCCATCATGAGACCCCACCTTCCTGATATCTTCTAACCCTAATGGCCGACCAAAGGTTCTGCCATTAATACAAGAATTCAAGGAGTAAGTTTGCAACCATGAACTTAAAAAAAGAAAAATAAGAAAAATATGTAATACTGTACATCAAATATCTTAAGTCAAAAGACAAAACATTTGTGAAAGATACAGTAATCGCATGGGGCTTGCTTATTAATATATATGTAACACGTCAGCTTGTAACATAGCAAACCAGTGGAAATGGAGTCCTGTCTCTTCTGTGTGAGTCTGAATTAATCCTCTGACATTGGGTTAGATACAAACAAGATATTCGGGAGCTGACTCAAGACAGGACAGCCAGCGAATGCCACTTTATGTATCCAGTTGCCTCTTTGGGCAACTAATGCAATCCCACTTGGCAAATGAAGGTAGTAGCCAGGAGACAGAGTGGAACACACCTCCCATATCCCACTGAGAGATTGGGGGAGCTCGGATATTTGCCCACCACCTCCAGGCAGTGCTGATTCTTGGACCCTTCCAGTTGGCTTAGAGAGGCAGGTGAAGGCATGGATGCACCAGGGAGGGTGTCAGATGCAGGATGATGACATAAGTTGTCTGCTCTTCTCCCCAGGAACCTAGAGATAGGAATGGCGTCAGCACCCTCATCTCTCTTATTTTCAAGGGTAGGAAGGTCACAAGTACAGACACAGCTCGTTTTTGAGCCTTGAGAACAGAGCACAGGGTTAATGCTACCCTTTGGAAGCAGCCAGTTTCCAGCTCCCAAGGTACCCAAGACTTTCTGCTTCGTTATGTTTACTTAAGAATACTATCCATTTGGACAGAGCTCTGCTGGTGTCACCAGTGGGAGCCCAAATCAACTGCAGGGGGATTGTGGGAGACCGAGGAAAAGAAAAGTGACTGTTTGCAGATGACAGAGATGAAGGCGTCAGGGGAACCATGTCACTTGATGACTCAGCTTTGCTGTCAGGGAGGCAAATCCAGAATGGAAGAGAAGAGCAGGGCTCTTCCCCCTTCGCCCAACTATTGGAGCAAGGATTGCCATTTGCATCTTGTAGCAGTGAAGGCATCATGCCCTGGGTCTAAGGCACACCTACGCCTCCAGAGCATGGCTTGTTTTCACAGAATATTCACCTGGCTCTTTGGGCTTCTTGAGGAAAGTCAGTGGAGCCTTCATCTGCAATAGACTAAGTGCCTTCAGGTTGTCCAAAGGCTTCGGCGTAAGATTTGTTGTTCAGTGAGCAGCATTCTACGAGCCCTTTTCCTTCTCAAAAGAAAGAACTGTGTTCTATAGCTAACTGGCTCACTTCCCGGTGCTCCATCTTTACCTTGAATCCTCCTTGGAGGCACTAAGGTGACTTCTAGGTTTTCCTCATGCTAAACACTATGCCTCTGTACTAATTCACTCGTCCTTACAGCATGTTTTGGGGAGAGTATCTTCTGGATGTGCTAATGGCACTGGCTTGTCTTAACATGCCCTCCAAGTGAATATAAAGCATCAGGGAGAGGCTGTCACCAGTGAGACAGAATTAGAGGCATGAACCTTCGGACAATCCCTTTGGTGGACTCAGTCAGGGCACAAACATTGAAAGCCTACCATTGACCATCCTGCCTAAAAGCTAGGGCTTGGCAAACAAGAACCTCTTCCACACTGAATGTTTGCATAGGTAAAGTCAGAAGAAAATGTGGCTTCTAGGGACAACTGGCTGTAGACTGGAGGCTCTGAGAGAAGAGAGGAAGCCCAGCAAGGACGACATTTCCATGTCACCTGCTCGGAGGCTCTCCCAGGACCTGGAAGGGAACCTAGGTAGGAATGTGGATTTATCCCTGGCAGCTTTCCCCTCGCTATTCAAGCCCCAGTGAAAGCAGAAGGGTGTTCACACACAGCATTCCTCTCCCTGAACACCCACTCCTGGCTTGAGAGACATTGAGAATGAAATCTCCCCATGCTGTCACTGGGGCCTCAGGGGAGTTAATGGGTTATTGACCTGTGAGAAGGCCAGGGGAGACTGTGAAAAGGTGCCATGAAAAGTTTTTCATCATTGGGGCTGGCAGGGCTTGTCTGGCCTCTGGAATGACCCTAGCTGGCAACAGGAAGGGGAGGGGACTTTTCAGTGTCATCTCAGAGCTAGAAGAGCCAAGGTCTGGCTGGCTCTGCCTCTTCTGACACATAGCTATGGTTCTGTGGCTTACCTGTGACTTGCTTTCCCTCTTCTCTGTTCCTGAAGTCCTGAACTCAACCACATGTATGCACAGACACATAGCTACATGTATGCACAGATTTGCATAGCCATGCATAGGTGTGTATGTGTATGTGTTTGTGTGTGTCTTCCAGCCTATGCACATACTCAGAGATTAAGTGAGTAGAAAGGATGGAAAGACTGGTGCTCTATAGATGAGTACTCACTTATTCGCTCTGATTTTCAACCTGGGTCTGATCAGGAGTGATTTTTGTTAGTGCTTAATATTATTACAATTAACCACAATTGTAACATATCATGTGTACACACAGTCCATTTGTCTCAGGAACTAAAGCTCCATTTTTTAAGCAGACTTCAAATATATTGGTAACGTGAGAAACAGGAAATCTTATACTCTCTGTAAAGATGAAGCCATGAACACCCCTGTGTGCATGATGGACTCTTTCCCAGGAAGTCATAGATTACACTTAGTATTTGATCATCCTTTACTTCGTTAGCCTCAGCCAGTGTTTTCCCCAAGCCCTTTGGTGAGAAACGACAGGTCTGCATCAATACTGTCCACTAGAGCTTTCTGTGGTGATAGGAATAACCGAGACCTGGGCACCCAGTGTGTCAGCAGTACCTACTCGTGACTCTCCAACATTTAAAATTGTGGCTAGAGCAACTGAGAGTGCAGCCTCAAGTTTTTATTGATTTAATTGCTCCTTTAAATTTCAATAATGTGCTAAGTGAGCTTGGCTGTTAACATACCTAAAAAAGGGAACCTCCGTTGAGGATCTGTTTGCATCCTATTGACCTGTGGGAAATTTTCTTGGTCCAGCCCACTGTGGGAAATATCACCCCTGCGCAGCCAGGCCTCGGCTGCTCCAGAGAAGTGGTTCAACCTCGGCCTAGGAGACAGCCAGTAAACAGCATTCCCTCACGGGCTCTGCTTCAGGTCCTTGGCTTCCTTCAACAATGGACTGAGAAGTGTAAGATCAAATATGCCTCTTTCCCTAGTTGTTTTTGCTCAATGTTTTATCCCAGCAACATAAAGCAAACTGAAACAGACGGAAACATGTGGCCAGCAGCTACCCTATTGAACAGAGCACAGCTTGGAGAAGCACATGGTGAGGCAGCATTTTGTGGAGCAGAACAGCCACCTATCCTCTGCTCCTTTTCCTTCCACAGTTCCATCATAGGAGCGGATTGGGCAGGTGGGGAGCTATGGGCACCTGACAGCATCGTGGCTCACAGCTGTGGAAGTTTGGGAACTTTGCTTTTACAGTAAGACGCAAAAGGGATCGCTGCCAAAGTTCTTCCCACATGGCTTGCTAGAACACACATTTGCTTGCTGAAATTCAGCCAGTGGGCAGTGAAATTCTTAAAACAACCCTCAAAAATCACAGCGAAAGAAGTGCCTGTTAAGTTACTGTGTGTGTGTGTGTGTGTGTGTGTGTGTGTGTGAGAGAGAGAGAGAGAGAGAGAGAGAGAGAGAGAGAGAGAGAGAGAGAGAGAGAGAGGAGTGGAGGACTCGGGCATGAGTCTGAGGTCTTCTAGGGAAATGGGACATCTTATCTCTGCAGGCCAACTTGTGGTGTGCTTTAAGCAGAAAATGAAATTGGCATGGCTCAGCATGTTTCCCTTTCGTCACAGATGTCAGGAAATGCGCGAGCAAAGTCCCTGCCTAGCTGCTCATCTCAGGGTGTAATAGAATCGAGCTCTCCTTTCTCTGGGCTGGTGCTTCTACCACCAGAGTGCCTTAGACTCAATGGTGAGCTGTCAAAATAACACGCTGAAGCCCAGGCTGCATCCTGCCACAATTAAACTGGACTTGCTGGGTGTGCTCCAGAGAAGCACCCTGGCGGCACCATGCTTCAGATGGTGTGCTCCCCTTGGCCAATTTATTTCAGTTTTGTTTTCCTTACAAGAAGTGCAAGGTCTCTTTGAAAGCAGACTGCAGAAACCTTCAATAAGATTCTGTATTTTGTTCATGGTAGTACAAGTACATTTTTTCATATATGTAGAAGTTTAGCTCTTCTTCGAAAGTACAGGAATCCAAATAATAAACTGAACCAAATTTCTATAAAATGTCAAATGACATTATTATTTTAATTCCATACACGCCATACCTACACCATTCCACAGTCCTTTGGGCCAGAACTTTGATTGAGTAAAATACACTAAGGAGAAAAGGACAGTGAAGAGCGATCTGGAACACCTTCTACCTGGTGTGCTGGGGAAGTGGTGTACGGCTATTTGGTGTTTGGGTTGGAAAGCAAATCATGGTCCCTGCTCTAAGGGAAGCCCCTCTCGTGCCTCTGGACTATTTCCCTGGTCAAATTTCCCTCAAAAGGTAATAAAATATGTGCATGCGTTGATTAGGGACAAATGTCAAAGTACCCGCTATGATGGAAGTCTCCATTTCCATGGCTCTGATAAATCACAGCAGGCGCTCATGAATCTTTAATGGCTGGCCTATATTTAGGGGCTTTCAGTTTCTGAGGGCGATGAAAGGTTCTGCAGCGATACCGTTCCCTCAGTGCCTGGCTTCTGCCAGGACTGGTACCTATTTAAAGCACGTCTCGTCTTTTTGAACATGGGCAGATTATGCTGACAAGAAACTTTCCTAGACCTGAAATCAAATGATAAAACCTCCGACCTGCCAAGTGTTCATTAATTTCTTCCAAAATGTGATATAGATTGTCTACTGTATTATCAGGTCTTGTGCTGGGCATGTGGAGGAAATAATATAGAGTCCCAACCTGCAAGTTTGCAGTCTTGTTGGTGGAGACAGTCAGTAGATATGAAACAAATCATCAGGGTAATTACAGGCTGTGCTAATTGCTGTGAAAGAAATAAGCAGGCTGGCATGGTGTATTTTTAAGCAGGGGAGTGACATGAGCTGATTTGAATTTTGAAAGATCACTCTGGCTGCTAGATGGGAAAATGGATTGTAGAGGCCAAAGGTGAAAGTCAGGACACTGATTTAAAAGCTGCTTCAGTGGCCCAGACACCGGCAGGTAATGTCAAACGGAGGAGGTGGAAGGCAAAGAACAGATCTGCAGTGTGTGTGTGTGTGTGTGTGTGTGTGTGTGTTTTACTGGAGATCGAAACCCAGCCCCTTGTGCATGCAAAGCAAACATGTTACCTCTAAACAATACATCATCTACTTTGCAGCAGATTTTTGAGTCAAACAGAAAGCTTGATAATGGAACGGAATCACCAAAAGAACTGTCTGAGTTCCAGCGTGACCTCACAGACAACCGCAGCAGTGTTGCAAGACCCTGTGCCAAAATAAAAGGCACTAGTGATACAGGCTAGTGATACAGCTCAGTGGGAGAGGGCTTGCCCATCGTACATGAGCCTTGGGATTCAGTGCCCAGGATCAATTACTTATTTGTATAATTAAAATAATAGTATGCAAATCTCTGTCCAACAGAGAAAATATTTCTTTACAAAGAATTTTTGCTTTGCAGTTCTTTGAACACTTAGTTCTCCTGAGGTTTTTAAGCTACTCAGTTTCTGCAGAAACTTAATTTACTCACTTGTTTTTATTCCTGTGTGGGAAAACATTCTGTGCTCGTGCATGTGCACGTGCATGCGCACAGGCTTCGTGTGCACACACCTGCATCCATGACATATGGAGGGCAGAAGATAACCCCGACTCTCAGTCCTCACCCTTCACTGTGCTCACAACAGGTTGTTCACCACTGCCTGACCCACTTTCTTCTGGAGGTGCTCACTGCACTAAGGCATGGGAGAGAGCTCTTTATGAGCCTAAGAATTCCATGCTAGGTTCTCACAAAACATTTCCGTCTCCTCGATGACTGAAGACCAAGCTTCCTAACCTGACTAGCCCAAGAACTATAGGGTTGACTGCTAGCAGATGACTGTGGATGCATGGCCTCCTCCTGTTGCTCACTGCCCCTCTCTGATCACATATGTTCATATCTGAAGACATCAGGGCTTCCCAGACCTCCAGCAAGCATCCCCTGCCAGCTGCATTCTTCATGTCTCTTTAGTGCTGGAGTCAGCGGTAGCAGAAGCTGCTTGTAAAGACCCCACAGGGGCTAAGGAGAATGCGAGGAGCCTTGAGCCCATTGAACAGAACACAGGGCCACCAACCCCTGTGGTCACTAGAGAGAGGTTGAGGGGAACACTGGGCAAGGCTGGATTAGAAGCCTCTACTGCATTTGGCTCCAGAGTTGGTCCTTCTGGCCTCTGCCTATTTCCCTGACCCCCAGAACCCCAACTTTGTTATTTTTAAAAGCCAGAAATATTTAATCCTCAGAGATTGTTGATAAGTTAGGGTTTTAGTTGAAAACCCAAACCGTCTCATATGCTGAGGGTGGGTTGCCTGGCCAACTCTGTTTATCTTCAATTCTGCACCGGTAGACCTGATGTCAGAGAGGTGAACCCAGTGAACCCAGTGGGTAGCATATGTGGCGTTGATGCATTGGAATAAAGGAAGATTCCGGCCACCCCCAAAATGTAGTCTAAACCTGATGAACTGTGTGCCTCAGAAATATTCTATTTAATATCTTCAGACTGTAGTTGACCATGGATAACTGGAAATATATACAGCAGAACCTTGGCTAAGGGCAGCTTTGTGAGCTCACTACAGCTATATATTTAGCAGAATGGAAAGCTTATATCTGTGTAATCTGAGGATTCTAAAACGTGTGCTCCATATTCTGGAGCATAAGCTATACCTGGTATGTTTAATTTACACATTTGTTAAAACAAAGCTCGGGCCCCCAACCATCCATCCTGTCACTGCAGCAAAGTGATCGCAAAGATAACGGCGGCACTAACAGGAGCAACAGCAGCCGTCCTTGGAACCACGTCAGCAACTGTGTTCGCTCACTGCTGCGCTTTCTCTTTCCACCCCACACAGCCCACTGCACTCCACAGTGCACTTTACTTTCTCATTTCTGAGGTCGCTAGGATAAATCACTCACCCTCATCACCGGCCGCTGAGCTGGAGAGCCACCCTCTGAGCCTCCAGAGGCTGAACTCCAGACATGAGACTTTCTCATTGTGTCTTCAGATGGCTTCTGTCACGGGGACCAACCAGCCCCTCTCAGGGCCACTCTTTCACCTGTCACGTCAGTGTAACAGCTTCTCTGCGGCCGCTGAACACACCTCAAGTCAATGGCCACTGAAGAGCAGGGGGCGGACGTGGGCTAGCGCTAGCCTTTGCTGTCCTCTGCAATCAGATCAGCCCTTAATTTGGTGGCTGGGTCTGTAGGAACTTCTAATTAAAAGATGGATTTTCTAATGAACTTTTATTAATTCAGCAATCTGTCTGGATGCTAAATTGTCATTTTTTTCCTAATAGAGAAAATTGGTTTGGTTTATTTTCCTGAACAGTGGAAGTTATTCAACTTAATTAAACTGTCCAAGGAGATTTTCTACTTGTCTTATTCAAAATGAGCCAGGAGGGAGCTCCCTTCATGAGGCCTCAGTAGTGACTAGAGACTGGCTTTTCTTCTGAAGGCAGTATGGATCTGGTATCAGCTATTTCTAAAACCCTAAGGTAGAAATCAGGGCAAAAGAAATCAGGAGGCTTGTCCAGGTGTGGTGGCACATGCCTGTAATGCCAGCATGCCAGTGGAGGAAACAGGAAGACTGCTAGTTCAAAACTACCCAGGGAAGCCCTGTTTTAAAGCAGGACAATGCCTGTATTACATGGTTCATGGTTTTAGGCATCAGAAAGGGCTCCCTATGCACCTGAGCCTGGTATGCACAGAAGGGGAGATAGTGTTTCAGATTCCCCAACACAACATGATAGCACAGCCACACTTTAAAATCCTTCAGACTACCCTAAAAGGAAAATTACTAAAGTATTCACATTGCCAAAGAGAATATTAACCATATTTGGTAGTGCATTAAAGAATCATCCCTAGTTAGCAGATAGGAATTTTTCTCAAGGATGCAAAGCTATCAAATACTACTAATAATAATATATCAAAGAGTGGAGTACAGCATAGACATGTTACTCTAGATAAAAACACCTAGATATTTTCCTAGAGGAAATCATGCTTTTTAAAAAATGCTTGCCTTTTTATGTTATGTACAGTACTTTTTAATAGCTATCCTATTATGGAAAGATTAAATTGAGCTAATAAATGTCTGTCACCCCACACACTTATTGTGGTCAGCATATTTAGAATCTATCAGCAAACTGTCTCAGCAGTTTTCAAGCTCATGGTACATTAGTTAGCATAATTTGTCATTGTTTATTGGTATATTATTAATTATTATTAGCTGCAGCCACCAGGCTGTAGAATTGAGCACATAACTTAGCCTTCTGCCTAATTAAAGCTTATGCCCTTTAATCATTGGCTCATGCAGCTCCCTCACCAACTACCTTTGTGTTCTTTGATCTTGTGTGTTCCAGTTTGCGAAGTACTTTAGGTTTCAGGGAAGAATACCCCCTGTTGCCTCTGACAAGAGAAAGAGCACCACAAGTGACCAGGAGATAATTACATATTCAGTGTAAAGGTCACTCTCAACACAGAAAATGGTTGCCATAGTTTTCTTGAATGTCTAAATGTTCTACTGCAAAGCCCTGTACGTAGGATCAAATTTATTTCCAGGTAACATGATGATGTAACTAGGAAATCATGAACATCTATTGATAATCTCTTGAAATATATTAGAAAGCTTCAAATGATCAAAAAGAAGTGTGCAGAAATCAGAAGCTTCCAAAAATTAGAAGTGAACATATTGAATTTTATTTGTATAACAATATATAATAAAATAGTAGAACTAACTTTAACCATGTATCACCTGTGTAAGGAGAAACTTCTAACATATATCTAAATATGTATGTGTGTATGTTTTAATGAATAGGTATTCTTGGGTAGAAGACAAGACTTATTTTTTTTAAATATTTCCAATTTAATTAAAAATTCAGAAGATTGTTGGACTTACCAAAAGACCTGAAAACATTTTCAGGAAGAACATTTTGCTCTACTCTTTACTGAAATGTCTATGCATGTTATTTAAATTCCAGCATTAAGTTAGGCAGAGGAGTGGAACTAAGTAAACTGTACAAAACTGGCTCAAGAAAACACTCCTGTAGTCAAAGAAGCAGGCTGGACCAAGATGGCAAAAAGGATTATTTAGTAAAGTGTCTGGAAAAATAGAAAAATTATTTGGGAAAGCTCAGCTTCATTTCCTCACCACATGACTTGCTGTTCCCTCAGACCCACATAGTCCATGCCAGCCATTTTCTTTGCAGCTACTCTTGTAACTGCACCCAGAGGTTCATTCTGATGAGTAGTTGGAATTCACCCAAGATGTTGGTAATTAAGAAGAAGAAGAAGAAGAAGAAGAAGAAGAAGAAGAAGAAGAAGAAGAAGAAGAAGAAGAAGAAGAGGAAGAAATAGTAGTAGTAGTAGTCGTCGTCTGGGTTGACCTTAGGTGAAAATCCTGGAATTAGTGAAATATAAAAATATGAGGAACCCTGTTGACCTTCTTTAGCAAGTGATGTTTTGTTCATGGAAAGTCATATGAAATATAGACCCAAGTGCAAAATATAAAGTAACATGGGTAACAAGGCCTAAGTGACCTCAGATTTCTACCAGAAGCGACCTTGATGGAGGGAAAAAAATATGGTAAGCTGAACTTTATTAAAATTAAAACGTTTTTGCCTGTAGAAGATAATATTAAGAGGCTCTGAAAAGCAAGTCACAGAGTGGGAGGAAAATCTGCACAGATCACATACCTAATGAAGGATGAGCAATGAGGATGTGAGGAAATGCTCAGCAAAATAAAGTGACTGCTCAGACATGACTGCCTCAGAGGAGGAGGAAGAAGTGATGGTATTCAGTAGGTCATATATATTAAAAGCATATTCCCCAGCTTATGGCATTTATACCTTGGGGGGCTTGTTGGGATGTGACCCAATCACAAGTCAAGAGACACTGACATAAACTCTGTATTCACTATCTATACTCTCTAGCACAAAATCATTTCGACTTAATGCAAGGAGCAGTTAAATTTACTAATACAGGGCTTGGGATGAGAGAAAGTGGCTGTCACTCTTACAAGAGGCAGCCTATACAGATGGATAAGGAGCTCTGTAGTAAAACCGAACATACAGGTCCCTGGACATAGATTCCGCACCCCCCGAGACCTTCAAAAATCTCATTCATGCTGCCAGCCGGGAGTCCTTGATCATTCTCATTTATTCCCATCTGTCATCTTGATTATTCCTAAGGATTTCATTTGGGGATGTGATCTGAATTCAGAGACTGCCATCAGCATCAGGAGCCTGGGACAGGGGTATGTGCAACCTTGTGTTCCCATCTTGGTCCTGTCCCAGCCTCCCTGAAATTGATAAATAGCACAGCCTCCCTCTCCCCCTAAGAGAAATGAAGTGCAGGCTCAGGGCCTCATTGATTTCCCAGGATACCTGATGCCACTTTAGGACTCTATTTTTATTTCAAAGGTGGCCTTCTGACCTAACTCGGGTCTGTAAATCAGCTGGCAAAATGCCTTGCTGCTGTTCTCTCAGCGTGATCCTTCATGCTATAGTTTTTCACTTTTATCTAACAAGGGGACTATCCTTGAGAGCTCACACACATCCCCTTCTCTGGGTGGTTGAGATTTTCTGAACTCTGACCCCAGAGATGGTTTTTGTAAAACTGGCAAAGGCACAGGCCTGGGTCCATTGCAGCTTGCCTACTCTCGTTGAGAAAGCTGGAGAGTTTCTATAGCTAAACGCCTCCGTGACCTGTGTTTGCTTAGCCCCAGTGGGATGAGAGTGGACATGTCAGCAGCAGAATCTGAACCAAGTCTTCTCCAAAGATTTTCATAGATCAGCTCACTTTCATAACCACACTTGCGTATGATGTCCCCCCACAAAGAGCTTTTATGTTCTGGAAAAAAATTATTCATGCCCGTCTGTGTTCAATAGATTATCAATCCATTCGAATCTGTGCTGCTGGCTCACATTTCTGTCACCCTCTCAAAACTGCAGCTTTGTGTCCCATGGTTTCAGCTACCCATAAGCAAATGGACAATTCTAGAAAATAGTAATTAATTTTAAACCTCACTATCCTCACTATGAGTGTCAAGATACAGTCTTACGCCATTACACTCTGCCCCACCTGGGATGTGGCATTGCACTTCTGTCCAGGATAGGCATCCATGCTCTGTGTGCAGCACCCCTGTTAACTATCCGGCTGCCAGAGTAACCGCTCGGGTATGTGTGTTTAAATAATCCTTATTTTACGTAAAAATGACCCCAAAAGCACACGATTAATTATAATGGCAATGCAGATATGCCAAACAGAAGCTATAAAGCACTTCCTTTAAACACAATACTTTGAGAAAGCTACCCTAATAATATAACTTTATTATGATGTAGTATTATAATCATTCTATTTTATTGCCAGTTATGCAATATCATAGCAATGCATTTGGAGGAGAAAACGGGGGGATTCAGTACATGCATGATTTCAGAGCGCCATGGGAGTCTTTTATTCCTCTGAGAATAAGCAGAGGCTACTATGTATCATGAGGAACTACAAAGCAAGAACACTGAAGGCAAGAGATGTCTCCAAGTCGTGTCTCATAAACACAACCCAGTCTCTGGTACAGTGGCTTGTCAGCAGTGAATTCTAGTGGGTTGGATATAGGACTAGAGGCCTTCCTAGCCCCATACCAGTTGTCTTTGGGAAGCAAAATGCTGTCCATATTCTGGCTGATAACTTTGTTCCTTCTCTAGGAAGAAAACAAAACAAAACAAAACAAAAACAAAAAACAAACAAACAAAAATCTTAGCATATCTTGGGTCTCTAGAGTGGTGTAGCTAACAGACACCAGGCCAGGTTCGGTGACTAGTAAAGAGCTGAAAGAGGTCAGGGAATCATCATGCCTTAGGCTTCCACTAACAGTGCTTACATACACGCACGGCTTCACTTCCTTCATTTAGTAGCATCAGTGCTGTCATCAGGACCATCTGAAGTTCCACTAGTCCAGTCATTTGCTAGCAGCAGCTTTCCTTTCACCCATCTGGTATGTGGCTTTGCAGCTTGCTTTGTAGTTGCTGCACATCTGAGCTCCTGGGAGGAGGCAGCTGGCCTAAAGGTTTCGTTGGCCCCTCCAGGGCGTCATAGACTTTGCATTCTGTCTTCTCACAGATCTGGATAGAAGACAGTATATGCTGCTCCTTTCTCACATTGTCTTCAACTGGTTTCCCCAAGGAGCAGACCCTGGGCAGAGAATTATGTGCTAGTGGCTTATTTGGGAAGTGAAGTGATCCAGTAAACTTTGGTGGGTGAACAGCGAGGAGCAGAAATCTAGATGTGGTATGTTAAGAAGCAGGCTGTTTTCATGGTTAATTAGCACTCAGTCCCCATAAAGAGCTCAAGAAGAAGGAGGACATGAAGTAGGCTGTAGGTTTTTATCCTTGAGTTCCTAGCCCATCTGTCATTGGGCTACATCTAGGGATATTAACGCCCTGTTCTTCCAGCATATTCCAGCCCTCAAGACAAGAAAACACCTAGACAATTATATAACAACTATGGACACCTTGGATACATACATGGTCAAGGCCTTGGTAGCCCTGGCTACCCTCAGGGTTAAAAGGAGCATGAAAGAAAATTCTAAGGAGACATATGCAAATTTACAGAGATTTAGTTCTTTATGCTGTGAATAGGTACTTCCATACTTCACCATGGTACTTGTGAAATCTTAGATGATATACATAATACATTCAATATGGGACCTGGCTAAGACAATACAAAAATATTTGAGTTATTAACAGCATTGTAATTATACTTATCTTTCAGACTGAGGTTTGTTTAGGATAGTGTGATATGCAGTGAATCATTACAATTCCTAGGTAGCAAGGGACTTGGGGATTTATAGCGAAGATGACTGAGATAAAACAGCCACTCTTCTCTCCAGGATCATTTGAACAAGAATTCTCTTATCAAGAATTCTATAAGATTCTCTCTTTTATTTATTTTTATTTTATTTTATTATATATATATTTATTTATTTATTCTCTCTTTTATTATTTTATTTATTTTTATTCTCATACATAGGAGTAAGATTCATAAAACTTTATAAACTCACTTTTGCTGAGTTTAGAAATCTTACCTTCAGAACTATGCTAGCATCACAGGACTTGCAGCAACCCCAAATTTCAGTTTTTTATTTAAAGAGAAAGGTGTTCAATTTGAGGTAAACCATTTCAATAACTAATTGAGATCTCTGGTGTCTTACTTCCTGCCTGATAAATGTTAGACAAGTAATGCATTTTACCAGTCTGTTAACAGAAGATTCTAAAATATCCTGTATAGTTTGTATGTCCATCATCACATGCAGTCAAGAAAGCCATTCCCTGTGCTGACCTTGTGAAAATTAAAGTGTATAAAACACCCGTTTTCTTATTTGAGTCCCTTTGGTCACTGAACTCCATCAGGGGTTGGATTCATTAGTCATGTCTTTGTTTGTCCGGGAGCTTCATCCTTCCTTACCCCATTGTCCTCCTGGAAGAATCAAACAGCACAACTGACATTAGTCATGAAAGAACATTCCAGTAGAATTCCATAGATGCACAATGGCCCTGGTGTGTCATTCAGGAAAGGCA
Source organism: Pachyuromys duprasi (assembly GCA_028658305.1). Taxonomy (NCBI): domain Eukaryota; kingdom Metazoa; phylum Chordata; class Mammalia; order Rodentia; family Muridae; genus Pachyuromys; species Pachyuromys duprasi. The sequence goes on along the minus strand of CM053766.1, from coordinate 146,043,528 downwards.
GAATCTTGAGAGCAACGTTCTGTATACATGTCAATTTTCATGTAAGCTCGTTGTAGGTATGAACTGATAAAAGTTTTTATAGCTGTATGTTCACTCATGAGGCCATCATTTATTAAGTACATTGAGGACATTGGGAGGAGAGCTTAGGAATAAAATATGAATGAGAAACTACATTTACCTGTGATGGGTTGCCCAAACAAAAAACGAAAACGGATGTTTCAGGTAATACTCAAGAGAGGGTAGTATGTTGCTATTTGAAAGAACTAGGGTACACATAGTATGTAGAATAAGATAGTAAAAATAACTAAAATTTGTTGAGAAATTACTGCCTGTTAGACCCTGAGTTTAGTACTTACATACTTGGTGCTTAGTTTTATATAACATTGTGGTGTTTATGAGATTATAGTCATAGACTTTAGGAACAATCAAGTCATAGCTGCCGAAATGATTCCCAAAGGGCAAGTGGTAAAGGCTGAATGGGAATGGAGGAGGCCTGACTTTAAGCCTAACTAAAATTTCATGAGAGAAAAGTCTGACATGGATGCAGAAGAAAGGCTTAGGGGCAGAAATCCAAGTCTAAGCCATGAAGCATTCAAGAACAAGAAAATTCAGAATGGTGATTATTTTTCAGTTAGGTACTGGAAGAAATAGTGGTCCCAGCCACATTTAGAAAGGACACAGGAACAAGTATCTGCAGGTTACTCTGAGGCAGCAAAGAACAGAGAGAGTCTGACTTAGGCTATATGGAGTTAGATGTTGGTGGGATAGTGTCCAAGTGAACTACCTGGAGAAGCCAGGAAAATTAGGCCAGCATTTACCTCTATATAGGCATGATTCACAAAGCAAAAGCATCCTTGGGGAACCCTTTCCACCTGTGCCTGTATTGTCTGTAGGTATCCCAGGGCCCCCATGTGTCCTTCTAGCTTCAGATTCTCCTTGATCTCTAGAACCATATTTGTGGGCATCTTGTTCTTGGAAACATAGGGTCTTCTAACACATGTCTAAACTGACTTCTTGATTCATTCTCCTTCCTGGTTCTCCTCCCTTCTAGATCCTACTTACTGTCCACATTCCTCCTCCAAAGGACTACTAAACACTTCCTCCTCTCCCACACACTGTGCCCTAGCCCATTGCCATCCCAGTCTCCTCCAGTATTCTCCATACAACAAAGAGATTCTTCTACACATTTAACCAGATTGTATACGCTCTTACTGAAAGAATAAAGGGCTTCCCATTGCTGCAAAGGCCTAAACCTATATATCTACCCTGGCTCTTCCAGTCTCCCTACCCCTGTCCTGCTAGCTGGAACTGTCTGACCCCTATCTCCTTCCACTTCTCTCCCCCTCCCTGGTTTCCTTAGCCCTAGCCATGCTCTCCTTCTCCAACTTAGTAACCATCATGTCAACCTCCTCTGCTCAACATCTCTAGCCTAATCCTTTCCCTGGACCAATCTGTTTCTACTCATCACCCACCCTATCCCCATACCTTTACCTCCCCACCAGGTCAAGTGACTCAAGACCTCCTTTTACAGGCCCTGAGAGTCCCACAGAGCTTTTTCTTGTGCTTCTCACCATTGAGACTTTCCTTTCATCAGCCAAATTAAGTCTGTAATTGCTCCTCATTGCACAGTAATCTCTTTGGACCAGTGTCTAGCAATTGGTAGGCACAATGCTGGTACTCCACCTTTGCTATCTGAATGAAAGAATAAAGAAATGATGCAAGCCTGGGAACGTCATCCTGTGGGATACAATCATTCCCTAGTGATGGTTACTCTTGTATCTGTGAGACAGTGATTATTTTTCAGTTGGATACTGGATGAAATAGTTATCCCAGCCATGATTAGAAGGGACACAGGGCAATACCTGATAGGTTTGCTCTGCAGCAGGAAAAAACAGAGGGCATCTGAGTTAGGATGTATCGAGTTATATATTGATGGGATATTGTCCAAGGGAACTCCCTGAAGAAACCTAGAAAATTGGGCTTACCTTATAGAAATGGTCTCAAAAGTAAGAACCTTGATGGCTCTGATAATTTCCTCAGATCCTTCTTTTATGAGAATCTCAGAGATATCACAAAAATCTTTAGACAGAATTAGAAAATGCTACAATAATGGAGGCTTAGTCACCCATGGCTTTTGACACTCTGACCCTAATTCAATTCCAGGGCTCCTGGTTCACTGAAAACTAACTCAAGCAGGTAGAATGGTGTTATGCCACAAACATGTGTCATGGCATGGTCATGATCTTGCCCTCTCAGTGATGTCGCAGCCAGCACAGCCTTCTGCAAGAGCTTACATGCAAACATACCTTCTGTCTCCACCTCAGAAATCAAGGCTCTATGCCAACAAATGGCCTCATTCCTTAGTTAATGGTTAATGGTGACTGAAGCCTGGCAAATTAGGGTCCATGATCGGTTCTGATGCATTGTTCAAACAGTGTACTGACAGTAGACCAACTCCAGGAGGCCACTGCTTGGTCATTGACGATTCTCCCTTCCCCACCTAATGGAGACTGACATTTAACTAACAATAGTCCTTGGCAGATTTCATCTTCTCTAAACAGTGAAAGGGAGACTTAGTTCTTTTTTTGTTGTTTTGTTTTGTTTTTTTTAACTTTGCAACTGAAACAAATGGAAAATAATTTTGGCAGCTATCAGCTAAGAATAATTTGACTTTCACATTCCAGTGGCTTGTTGGGTTGTGTTTGGAGATTTTAACCAAGCTTTGTAATGTAGGGTGTAGAATACTTGGGAGATCTTTAGTGTAAGTAGCATTTTATCAGCTCTACCAGCTATTTTTCTTCACTACATGTTAAATGATATTTTTGCCTCCTTTTCTGTAGACACTGTGGGGTCTGAGCAGGTGAGACGTTAACAGGTGTCAGAGTTCAACCAAGTGCTCCCAAGGTCTAACCTGTGTGGCCCTGCATTGGGAGCTTTGAGAGACCAGCTTCTGCAGACTTTGGAGGCTAAGTTGGCTCCACAGTAATAGGGCTGGTCTCTGGCTCCACTGGGTTACAATGGAAGGTAAAGTCGAGGCTACCAGAGGGAGCTGGAATTTTTTAAGGGAAAAATTCAAAAGAGGCTTCCTGGGAACAGAGGTCAGCTAGTGTTTAAGACTCTGTCAAAAATAAAATGGTGTTAACACATACTAAAAGAATTAATAATAGAGTTATCATTTAACACGGAATTTCTAGTTTGGGTTATATATCCAAATGAATTAAAAGCAGGGTTTGAAGAGATATTTGCTTGCCTGTGTTCATAAAAGTGTTATTCATAATAGCCAAAAGGTAGAAAAAAGCCAGGGGTGTTGGGACATATCTGGAATTTCAGAACTTGGGAGGCTGAGTTAGGAAGACTGTGAGGGTAGCCTGGGTAATATAGTTAGTTTCAGGTCCTCCAGGAGTATATAATGGGGCTTTGCCTCAAAAATATACAGAGCAAAGAATACCATAAAGAGGAAAAAGAATATGAAGTGCTTACAGACCAATGGATGAATAAGAAAATATGGTATATCCATGTAAGGGATAATTTTTAGTCAAAAAATGAAAAAAAATTGTGATCCATGCTATAATACAGAAGAACTCTGTCACTCTGGTAAAAAATCCATTCACAAAAAAATAAACACCATATGATTCCATTCACATGAGGATTCTAGGTTCACGAGAAAGAATGGAGTGGTGGTTTCCTGGGCTGAGGAAGAGAAACTGAGAGTTATTGTTTTATAAATCCAGAGTAATAATTCTCTAAAATTTGCAAGTAGCAGTTGTACTGTGTGAATATACTTAACATTATTGACCTTTGTATTTAAAAATTCCAGGTAGGATGAAATTTTTATGTTATATGTACTTTGTCATAACTAAAAATAAATAACTAAAACCCAACCCTTAAAAAATATTATACAGAATATACATTCTGTATATGTACATTCTGCAACCCCAACACTCAGGAGTCTAAAGCAGGAAGGTTATAAGTTCAATGCCAGCCTAGGCCACAGAGTGAGAGCCTATCTCAAAAAATAGGGTATGGGGCGGGGGGGGGGGGACTGAGGCTGGGGGTATCTCTGAGACAAGCTGGAGACCCAAGTCTTGTTAAGCTCCTGGGAGGATATGAGGGGGACTCGAGCAGAGACTCCCAGTAGCAGAGGCCACAGAGGCTGAAGAGGAATAGGAATCCTCTAACTAGACTGGTCTCCTAGCAGAGGAAGGGGAGCACCAACCCACCCACAAAAACTTCAACCCAGAATTTACCAAGCCTACAAGATATTCAGGGATAAAGACAGAACAGATAGAGCAGAGACTGAAGAAATGCCCAGCCAATGCCTGGCCCAGCCAAAGACCCACCCTGTTGGAGATGGCCAATCCCTGACACTGGGAATGATACTCTGCTAAGCTTTCAGACAGGACCCTGACAGAGTTGTCCTCTGAGAGGTGCTACCCAGCAGCACCTCAAAATATATGCCGAGACTCATAGTCAAACATTTTGCAACACATAGGGAGTCTTGTGGAAAAGTGGGAGGAAAGAGAAAAGGACCTGAAGGTAGCAGGAGCTCCACAAGAAGACCAAAGGAGCCAAGTAACCAGAGAGCTTGCTTTGACTGAAGCATCAGTGAAGAACCATGCATGAACTGGACCTAGGCCCTCTACAAAGATGTAGCAGATGGGCATCTTAGGCCTCATGTGAGCCCTCTAGTAAGGGAAGTGGGGACTGCATCAGACACGGACTCAATTGCCAGCTTTTTTATCACTTTCTCCCAGCAGGACTGCCTTGCCAGGCTATGGGGAAAGATGATACATTCAGCCCTAGTGCAACCTGATGAGCCGGGCTGGATGGAAAAGTGAGATCCCCTTTTCTGGAGGAAGGAAGAGGAGGAAAAGAGGAGGGGAGGGAGGGTAGAATTGGGAGGAGAGGAAGGATGAGGCTGCAACAAGGGTGTTAAGTGAATAAATTTTTTTTGAAAGTTGTGAAACCTAAAAAGAGCAAAAGAAAGAAAGCTGGAAAGGATGTAGAGAAAGGGGAACTCTCCTCCATTGCTGGTGGGAATGTAAACTTGTACAACCACTCTGGAAATCAATCTGGCACTTTCTCAGAAAATTAGGAATAGTGCTACCTCAAGATCCAGCTATACCATTCCTAGGCATATATCCCAAATATGCTCAACTATACAAAAAGGACATTTTGCTCAACCATGTTCATAGCAGCTTTATTCATAATAGCCAGAATTTGGAAACAACCCAGATGTCCCTCGGTTGAGGAATGGATACAGAAATTGTGGCACATTTATACAATGCAATACTACACAGCAATTAAAAACAAGGAAATCATGAAATTTGCTGGCAAATGGTGGGAACTAGAAAAGATCATCCTGAGTAAGGTATTCCGGAAAGATACACATGGTAAATACTCACTTATAAGTGGATATTAGACATATAAGATAGGATAAACATACTAAAATCTGTATACCTGAAGAAGCTAAGCAAGAAGGAGGACCCTGGGTAAGATGCTCAATCCTCACTCAGAAAGGCAAATGGAAGAATGTGAAAACAAGGAACAAGACAGGAGCCTACCACAGAGGCCTCTAAAAGACTCTACCCAGCAGGGTATCAAAGCAGATGCTGAGACTCATAGCCAAACTTTGGGCGGAGTGCAGGGAATCTTATGAAAGAAGGGGGAGATAGAAAGATATGGAAGGGTCTAGAGCTCCACAAGGAGAACAACAGACCCAAAACATCTGGGCACAGGGGTCTTTTCTGAGACCAATACTCCAACCAAGGACCATTCATGGAGATAATCTAGAACCCATGCACAGATGTACCCTGTGGCAGCTCAGTCTCCAAATGAGTTCCCTAGTAAGGGGAACAGGGACTGTCTCTGATGTGAATTCAGTGGTTGGCTCTTTAATCACCTCCTACTGAGGGGAGGGCAGCTCACCAGGCCATAGAGGAAGACTATGAAAGACAGTCCTGATGAGACCTGCTAGGCTAAGGTCAGATGGAAGGGGAGGAGGTCTTTCGCTATCAGTGAACTGAGGTAGGGGAGGGAGGAGATGAGGGAGGGGGAGGGCAGGATTGGGAGGGGATGAGGAGGGAGCTACAGCTGGGACACAACGTGAATCAACTGTAATAAATAAATAATTATATTCAAAAGAAAGGAAGAAAGAAAGAAATGTTGAAGCGTACTGAAATATATTCATTCTTATCTGTTAGAAAGGGAAGTGCAGGTTACAGGTACTGACACTATTTTTTCTTATATCCATAGTCAGGTTTACAAAGTTATTCAATATGCTGGCAAAACATAGTGTCTAGAGTCAGACATTGGGCATTGCTAGTGGATATTAAAACATGAGGATAAGCCATTTGCATGGTCACAGAGAACACACCTAACCCAAAACACCAAAACCTAAAATATTTCAGCTTTGAAACTTTGTTAGTGATCACATGACAATATAAGTGGAAAAGTCTGTATCTGACCTCCTGTGGCATTTGTTAGTCAAAACACAGAGGCACTAAAAAGCTGTGTTTAAAATTATTTTCAGGGTGTGTGTATAAGGTGTGTGCCAAGCCTAAGTCAATTTCATAATTAGGCTTCATTATATATACTACATATTCCATAACCCAAGAAAGTCTAAAATCTAAAGTCCTTATGGTCCCAAGCAGTTTAGAGGACTACTCAACTTCACATGATATAAAACATCCAAAATATCCATTGCTTTTCTTCATCAATTCCCATGCCGAGGTACTTGTCCCAGTATACAAGGATTTACACACAGGCTGAAGGGGCAACCCAGGTTCTAAAACAAGTCACTAGCGGCATGCTAGATGTCCACCATGAAGGCATTGTTAAATGAGTCATGTAAGTGAATGAGGCGGCTGAACCTGTAGGCACATGTGGAGAGATTTCTAAGATGTATCAAGAAAGCGTGGCATCACGGAGACCACTGGGTTTAGCTAGCCACCATTTGTGTTAAAGGCAGGATATTATGCCCAAGTCTTAGCGTGCATAAGAACATGCATGCCAGCTCTCTCGGGACACAGCATCTTGCTTGTATCTGGACCGGGATTGCGTGACTGGGAAGCTTCATTTCTTCCTAACTGTTCCATGGTTACTTTTCTAAAACACAAATTACTTGTTCTGTATAAATGCATGCATGCATAAAATGTCTACCAAAACAGACCGAAACTTTTTTATAAACCAGCTGTGATCATAAAGGTCCCAGCCCTCCAGGCTAGAGGAATCGCTGATCCACAGTTCTGGGATTAAACCATTCAACTTCATCCACTTCTAGAGAACACCCTCTCTAACTCTTCCACACATTGGTTGTTAGAACTCCAGTACAGAGGGAAAGAATGCCCTCTCTCTGCAAGAAAAAATGTCCCTCTAGGTGAGAGAGGGCCCTCTCTGGGAAGGTGGCAAAACATCCATTGACTTTTATCATTGTCCCTCACAGGCACTTTGAGGGTGACCCCAAGTCTTGGGCCTTGGATACTACCATTTGTGGATGTTGTTACCTTTCAGGAGTCTGGCATGGTCAGGTACAAAAATGTGGGTAAAGAGGTTGGTTGTGGCCATGGTCAGGAGGAAGGAGGTATAGTGCATTCTCCAAGCACTGAGCAGGTACATTCACCACCTCCCCACCCCCTCCATCCCTAGACTTCCTGTTTCCTTGTTGACAGGGGGAGGAGATTCTCCCCAGCAGGCATGGCACTAATTGAGGAAACATAATTCATGAGACCTGAAAACAATCATTATCATAATAAATTAGGTTCTGAAATTATAAGAACAGAAAAACAGATCAGCATTTGCCAAGGGCTAGGAGTTGACTACCCGAGAATTTGGAATGTGGCAATGCTCTGCATCTTGACCCTGAAAGGGATCCTTGGTCACACTTCATAGTTTTGAATGTGCATTTTTAAAAGTAAGTGGAAGTTTCCGGTAGTCAGTGTTTGGTGGTGAAACCAACCAGGAAAAAAAATGTTGTAATTTCTGTGAGTCATATGGGCTTATGATCCAAGCTCTCACCTAAGAACTATGGCCCAGGATTCCAGCTAGTGTCTCCCTTTTAGGATCACACTTGGGGTTTTCATTCTTCTCCCTCTGTCTTTGCCTAACACCATCAATATCACTGCATGGAAGTGTTTTTGTCTCCTTTACTTATGCATGCCTTGCCTAACCAATGGCTTTTTTGTGGGGACCAAACATCTAAGAAATGAAGAGGTGGGGTGTGGTGTAGGCTGTGGCTGAGGAAGAAACTCACTGTCTGACAGGCACACTGGTCTCTGTGAAACTCTTAGTGATGTGGGGCTGGGTGGGAAGCCAGGGAACAGATAGATATCAGCCTTTGATGTACATATGGTCAAGTTGTGTCTGCATCATGAAGTCTTCCCCAGTGGGAAACTGGTTAGGTATACTGGCACAGGCTAGTCAAGCCTGAGATTAGGTGAAAGTTTCAGTTTCTTGAACAGTTATTAAAATTCATAAGTCCTAGTTCTATCATCTATAAAATGGGAATCACAACACCACCTTCATTGAAGAGTTGGAAGACTCTGTAGGTAAATGTGAAACACTATTTTCTTGTGACATTTCCCTGTTGTTTCTTACAGAACCAACTGCCCAGGACACAGGAAATACTAAAGTGATTCCTCTTGAATTGAACTAATGTTCCATCACAGGATAAGGAGTGGAGGCTAGAGGCACGAGAGCCATAGGGAATTGGTTCCTTGCTTTTTTCTTTCTTTCATTTTGTGGTGGTAATGGAAACCACACCCATGATCTCCTGCATGCTAAGCAAGTGTTCCACTGCTGAACTTCAGCTTTGCCTGGATAGAGGCTTCCTTCTAAGGAGGTGCAAGGTGCCTCTCTATTTTCTCTGCACCTTTGTGCTCTTCCTGCCACGGTCCGTTGTTTTCATACATGATGCTCCTTTTTCCTTGCTGCACTTTACCCAAAACCTCATTGTCTTTCTTACACTTGAACTGGTGCTTCTAAATAAGACAGTCATAATGATAACACTGACGTTTGTAATTCTCACTTGCCTCACTGGGCAAGTAAAACAACTGCCTCTTAGGGGAAGGCCATGCTTCATGTGTCATCCTCAGATTCATATGTGCTGAGGGACCCACATATCTTGAAGGACTAAATCTCATGTTGTTGCTCCATGTTATAAGAACATAATAGCACCCATATTATATACTATGGAGAAACTCAGTTTGGGTCTATTAAAGCTCATATACCTAGCACGAAGAGACAAAGGTCTTTGTGCCCTAACAGTTGCCCAATGGTGTGTCCTGTGTGTCATGAGAGAAGACCGAGCTGCTTCATTCAGAAATATTTGCTGATCTCAAAGGTACTGATACCACCAGAAAGTCATCAAGCTCTGCGGTCAGCCTCCCTAGAGGGATCTTAGTGGTTCACTGCTGCTTCTAATGCATTATCACATTCCTTTTCCTCCATGTGTATTTTCCCCTTTGAAACTGTATCTCTGGAATATTTATTTCAAATATGAGCCAACTGGGATACATGCTTATAGTTTCCTTTCGCATTTGTGACACCACATTTCAAGCAGACTCTTACGTTGCACCCCTATTTCCAAAGGCCAGTGGCAATAATCAAGGGAGACTGCCTTATGCAAAACAAGAGCAGCATTGCCACGCCCTGTGTAATGTGAAAGTTATAAATTACCCTGCTTTCTGCCCCATGCTCACTCAGTAGTCATGGGACATGAGGCAGTAATCAGATTGTTTCTCTGGGTCAGACAAAGCTGGAAGGTATGTGCTTTGGAGCACCAACTCGAATACCTCATCCCTGCATGTTCCCTGCTGACCTCTAAGGAGCGCACCTCCTTTGTGACTAGAACACTTGAAGGCCTGTACTGAGACGTTCAGAAGAAAACTCCATCTATTATAAAATTAAAGATAGCTAGAGAAGTGCTTTATGAGCAAATCTCATTTCAGGAGCTGTGTTTTCCTCCCTCTGGAGGCAAAGGGACAGATATAAGGAGTTGCCTTCTGTTAGAAAGGGAGAATGGGAGCCCAGCTCTACCAAGCCCGACAGTATCCTGAAGGTGAACATATCTCAGACTCCTACCTCAGCTCCTCCTTATATTGGCCAACAGGAAATGGTCTTTTTCTAGAATTTCTGTTTCTGAAGTTCCTGTGGAAAAGCACAGTTTGGAACTTGAAAAGCCTGGTTGCTTCTCAGCCTCATTACCAGTGGGCACAAGTAGCTTGTTGGAGCTATGCTTGCTGAGATAAGTACCAGAATGTAAACATCTGTGCCTCTCGTTGCTTTTTATCCCCTCACTTTGCTTTTAAGAAAGGAATATGTAAGCCGCCCTTAGAATTTGTGGGGAAGATATGTGGCCTAGTACAATCCATCTATATGTATATTCAAAGCTACTACCTATAATTCCCCCGAGACAAAAGGGCATCATCATTTGATGAGATGAGGATCCGTAGATTTTAAGGCCCACTCATAGGGAACAGTAGACAAGCAGGGCCTCTTTTGTACATGGTTGACATTGCCTTAACCTGTTTTCCAATACTTGAAAAAAATCAACTGTAAAGAAAGGTTTATTTTTGACTTGTCCTCTCAGAAATATCAGTATATGGTTGCTTTATTCATTGTTTTGCAGGAATATGGTGAGGAAAAGCATCATGGTAGGAGGACATACTAAAGTGAAGCTTGTTCTCAGGACATCTAAGAAGCAAAGAGAGAAAGAAAAAGAGACCGTCTCTTCAGTGTCTCCTTGAAGGACATATACCCAATCTAAATTCCTTCTGCTAGGCTCCTAAGAGCCCCATTGCCTCCTTATATCACCACGAGTTTAGCAAGCGTTGAACACCTGAACCTTTTAGGGACACTCCACCCCACACTATAGCAGACTGTCACCCCCATATACACTACTTCAGTGTATGGGGGAATCTTCACACTGCAGAATCCTAACTTTAAACCACACATTTTAATGACAAGAATCACATTTTATTTGGCGGTACATGTTTTCTTTTCATTACCACTGGAAAATGAAGTGGACCATGGCCCGAGGACAACCGGAGAAATGCCACAGTCACGCTTGACGCAGCCTTGTGGCCTTTGCGCTCAGTTGCTGATCCGCATTTCCTAAGCACCTGGAATTTGGAAGATGCTATTCTAAATATGCATATTTTTTCTCTTTTAATGGATGTTCCCCAGTTTACACTTTCAGATAAGTTTAGGGCATTTAGAATGGTTCAGGATAACATCTGCTAGTAGCTGCAAGTCTCAAGTCTGCAAGTCATTGATATTTTACTCACTGTGGGGGCTTCACTGTGGCCTGAAGAACTCTGGATCCTGAGCAGCCAGGAAATGTGGAAGGAAATTCCCATTGAGTTCAGAGAAAGTTAGGTCAAAGTGTGCTGTTCACTGATGCCCCTGTGTTAACATATGGTGGGCATCTCTCTGGAATACTCTGTGACTGACCATGCTAGATAATAAACGTAATGTCATCGCATTTTCTTTCTGAATCCATCATTAGGTTTAGAGTAGAAGAAAGTAGAGAATGTCTTTGGGACAGAGAAAGTTGGTGGCACTTGCTCAAACATGCGTACACGCATGTGTGCATGTATGTGTGTCTGTGTCTTTCAGAATTGATTACCACCCTGGATATAAATTTGCAGAGCCTGTGTTTCTAACTATAGTTATCCTCAAACTGGCCATATGAACTGTTTCCAGTCCACCCAAACTAACCTCCACGGTCACATTTCCTCCCATCTGTCACTAGCAGTCGTGTTAGGGAAACCCATGTGTAGCTTAAGGTTAGGCCCTCTACAAACACAGCCCAGACCCTGTGGAAAGAAGGCGGCCTCCAGCTAAATTCCTAGAATAGAAACTCTTCTCAGACCTGTGAGAAATCAGGCAGTTGAACCTTTCCCTCAGCCCCCTTACTCTTTCAATAAAACCTGAGAGAGGCAGGCCATATCTCCAGAGCTCAGTCTGCCTTTTTATTGTCAAATCAGCTGGCTTTCTGGGCAGAGAAATACCCTGGTGCCTCTGCCCCGTGTTATCATTATAGAACTAACAGCCTTTAAAAACTGCTGTAAGTACAAGTGTATGTGAGACCCTGAAAAGACAGTATGACAAGGAGACTGATTCATGTTGCGCTCTTAGGTTGGGGGTGCTGATGTGGCTATGTTATCAACACACTGCTGTTCAGCACATACCCTGTTCCTCGGCTTGTTGGTCCCTGCCCACACCCGTCTCCCTAGAAGATCCAGGACTCAGCATTCTTTGCAGAGTGACAGTCCTCTGACACGGGGTACTTGTCTCTAAGCTCTGCTCTTTGCTTTTCCTCAAAGGTTTTACAAATATGTATTGTACAGATATGAAGGACTAGCTTTGGGAAAGCCCGCTATGTCCGACCATTTCTGCAAGCACTGCTTTTTAAATCTGATTTTCACTAGTTCAAAAATACCATTTTCATTGCACAAATGGATGTAGTACAATGTCATGTGCATACGGTGTGAAAAGACCAATTCTGGGTTGTTAACTGTTCAACATCTTAACTTTTTTTCACTTAACACATAATAATTATATTTATTTCTAAGGTGCAGCATGTTTCAGTATATGTTATACTTCGTGCTATCGAAATTACCGAACAGAAAGTTTTCCGTTTGTATTTTAAAATACGAAGCATTAATAAAACGCAGTTTTGTCTTTTGTCCCTCTGGTTGCACATCAGCAACTCAGCTGTAGCAGTAATCATATGAAGCGAGCGGTCTTAGCCTTGGTCTTGGTCTTGGTGAGAATCCTTATTGCCTTCTTTGCATTCTGGATGCTGGGCTATCCCTAGTTGTCTTTCCCTGAAGCCTTTTCCCTGGCCCGTAGGTGTCTTCCAGGCAGAATGAAATGTGGGAGTTGTTCACTCTCCCTTCCCTTTGCATGCATGTTTTCTTGCCCTGGTCTCTGTTGGTCACTGCATTACTCTACATGCTGAGTTCTCCTTGTTAGATGCAGCATCCACATCTAAGTTATAAAAAGATGGTTCCGTCCGTGCATTTCCTCTCAAGTTCCTGCCTCCGTTACTCACTGTGGTCATGAGTTAGTCTCCCATGCCCTTTGATGTACTAATGGCCTCTGGGGAGAGGAGGAATGGCCAGTCTTTGTTCTTCATGGCAAAAGGTAGCCTGATAGGGACTGAGCTTCTGCTCATCTTCATCTTCTCCTGGAATTCATTGTCTGGCTTGAACCTGCACAGACCCAGTCCATGCTGCTGCTGTGAGTTCATATGTCCATCAGTCCTGTTGTGTCTGAAGCACAGTGTTGCCTTGGTGTCATCTACCCCTCTGGCTCTTACTAATGTTCTCCTCTTCTGCATAGCTCTCTGAAGGGAGGGTTTGATGAGGCCATCCTACTTAGCACTGCGTGTTCCAAGTCTCTCCGTCTCTGCACAGTGGCCAGCTACTGTCTCATCGTTAGTCCCCATCTACCGCAGGAGTCCGAGTCTCTGATGATGGCTAAGTGAGGCACGATCAATGGGGATAGCAGAACGTCATTAGGAGTCATTTTACTGCTATGTTCCTTTAGCATAATAACAGTATTTGATTTTCCTTTGGTTCCATGACCTATCTAGTCTCAGATTTTGCCAATAATAGGTTCCATCTGATGGAGCGGGCCTTAAATCCAATCAGAGGGTGCATGGTTACCCTTAGATATTTGTGCCACGATTGCTCCAATATTTCATGGAGACAAGGCCTTACCATAGCCTTCCAAACCTGCTTTTCAATCTGATTCGAGTCTGGGAACTATGAGATCTTGGTCAAGTTATTTACTGTTTTCAGTATAATTTCTACATCTTGTAGTGATGACAGTTCTATTTGTCTGCCGGGGTTATTGAAGAATGGATTAAGTTAATTTATGTCTGGCTAGACACCAGGTTCTGGTTATATAACCTGTTCAGCACAGGAGTGGTCATAAGGTTACCCATGTTTCCCATTCCAAAAGCAGAGGCACGGTGGGCACACACACACCTCCCGCCTCAGTTTGTGGCACGGTGGGCACACACACACCTCCCGCCTCAGTTTGTGGTACGGTGGGAACACACCTCCCACCTCAGTTTGTGGCACGGTGGGAACACGCCTCCCACCTCAGTTTGTGGTACGGTGGGAACACACACACCTCCCACCTCAGTTTGTGGTACGGTGGGCACACACACACCTCCCACCTCAGTTTGTGGTACGGTGGGCACACGCCTCCTGCCTCCACACACATTTTGGAAATTTGACCCTTTAATACTGAAGCCAGGGTTCCTGACCTCATCTGGTCATCATACTCACAGAGTCCCTAGAAAATTATATACTTGATGTTTATTAAATTAATTTTAAATGCATTTTAAAAGTTAATTTATTGTATGTCTCCTGTAAATAAACATGAATACTTTATAATATTAAAACACCATCAAAACTATAAACATTTTTGAAAAGTTTGTTCTTACGTGGGCTCACATTATGTCACACTGGCTCATAGAACAGTGATTTAGCTCCCACCAAGCCACATGTACTCTCTGCTTCTTAAAGCTATTACCCTTGTCCGACTGTAATGATGGGACTTGCACAGCCCTGCAGTTTATGAAGCAACTGGGAGGGTGGTGTTTCTTTTTTATTGAATTTTATCTTTTGAAAATTTCAAACCTGTACACACAGATCCTTCCCTGACTCCCAACTATTTCTAATCTTTCCAATAACATCTCCTGTTTCTGACTACCAATGTCTGAACTGAGGCATAGAATTATTTCTGACCTTGAGGCTGCCTGGGGGTCTGATAGTAGCTCTCTGAATTAAATGGATTGGCTCTGGCTTTGTTGCCATGGTGACAGAAAGCTGCGCATGATGACCAGGTGACCAGAGGATAGCAAAGCCTTCCAGGTGTAAGACATTTCTTTGTCAGCCATCCCAGCGCTGTCAGTACCCTCCCCCTAAGCCGGTCACACAGGTACAGTATTCATCCAGATCCCACCTCTGGCATCTTAGTTGGGGGTGCCCAAAGCCCATGGTCCAATGTGCATACTTACCTTACAAGGTACACATAGTGTTGTGATATGTGAAAGAAAATGATGTAAAGGTGGTAAGCAAACAAGGGAAACACCAACCCTTTATCTACAGAGGAATAGGCCACGCCGCATAGCACAAGCAATGTCGAACTTCTGTGGGATGAATAAAACAACTAAAAGCACACTAAACGATAATGAGACATTGTCTCCTTCAGCTGGCATTTATTGGCTCCTTTTTGCACTCTTAAGACCATCTTAAGGATGAAGGAGTGGAATAGCCAGAAATGAGAAGCATGGCTGTAATATAAGGGGTTGGGCATAGGGAGGGAAGAGAGTCAGAGTGCATTATGCAGAAAGGAATGATGGTGTGGAGGATGAGAATCTGAGTTGGGGTGCAGACAGGCTACAAAGAGATCAGAAACAAATCTTCCAGGCCAACTGTCAATTCATGCACTGTCCCTCCCCAAAAAGGAAGCTAACCTAGTGCTCTGCACCCCAAAACACCAGAAACAGAACAGACATTCTAGGTGTGTGCCGTGAATGACTGACCACTCCATTCCTTGCCTCTTTGCAAAGCTCTGCTTGTATGTTTGCTGTATCTTTTGGCTCTTGGACCCTTAGCCGACCTTGTTCCCTTCCAGATTAAAATGGCCCTCTATCCTTTCAGGACCTAGCAAGCTTCCAGGGCCTGAACTGAGGCATAGAATTACAGACTTGCTTGAAGACAACAAATCTGTAGCTGATTTTTACCAAGCATTTCTGTGGGGAGTCAACCTCAGCCACTATCTGCATGTGGTCAGCAGAGATGCTTCTGAAGGTGCAGAAATGTCTACATTCTAAAGTTGCCTATCTGTAGGCCCTGCCCAACTGTCAGATGTACTCATGGAAAATAACTGAAGCATTTTTCATTTTTGAAAGAAAGGAAAGCAAAATTTCCTTCAAAAAGGCAACTTGAGGATCCTTCATGGCGCCCCTTCATCAGACCAGAGATCTCATGGTAAGAAAGCTCAGCCTGAAAGAGATTAAAGACCAGCAAAGGGAAGCTTTGCAGATTTGAATATTTGGGGTATCTCAACAAGGGTAGTTTGTTCTAGTCAAGCTAATTCCCTTTCAAGTGATAGACCCACATAGAAAAGGAATTTCATATTAAAATATAAGCACACCCACCCATCTAACATCTCTGTTCAGACTACATGGGAAATTTGGGGAAGTAAAAGTGATACCTAATTTTAGCTGTTATGGACATGTTTAGTGGGGAGGGGGCGCACAGTTGTTTCCAGAAGCTGGGAACAACCCAGATGCCCCTCAGTTGAGGAATGCATACAGAAATTGTGGTACATCTATACAATAGAATATTACTCAGCAATAAAAAACAAGGCAATCATGAAATTTGCAGGCAAATGGTGGGAACTGGGAAAGATCATCCTGAAGCAGAAAGACACACAAGGTATATACTCACTCATAAGTGGATATTAGATATATAACATAGGATAAACATGTACTAAAATCTGTACACCTAAAGAAACTAATCAAGAAGGAGGACTCTGGCTAAGATGCTCAATTCCCATTCAGAAAGGCAAAGAAGATGGACATCAGAAGATGGAGAAAACAGGAAACAGGACAGAAGCCTACCACAGAGGGCCTCTGAAAGGCTCTCCCCTGCAGGGTATCAAGACAGATGCTGAAACTTATAGCCAAACTTTGGGCAGAGTGCAAGAAATCTTATTAAAGAAGTGGGAGATAGTAAGACCTGGAGAGGACAGGAACTCCACAAGGAGAGCAACAGATCCAAAAAATCTGGGCACAGGGGTCTTTTCTGAGACTGATACTCCAACCAAGGACCATTCATGGAGATAATCTAGAACCCCTGCACAGTTGTAACCCATGGCAGTTCAGTGTCCAAGTGGGTTCCAAAGTAGTGGGAACAGGGACTGTCTCTGACATGAACTGATTGATCACCTCCCCCTGCGTGGGGAGCAGCCACTCCTGATGAGAGCTGATAGACTAGGATCAGAAGGAAGGAGAGGAAGACTTCTCTTATCAGTGGACTTGGGGAGGGGCATGCGTGGAGAAAGGGAAGGGAGTATGGGATTGGGAGGGGAGGAGGGAGGGAGCTATAGGGGGGATACAAAGTAAATAAACTGTAATTAATAAAAATAAAAATTAAAAAATTGAAAAATCAAGATTCAATAAAATAAATGCAAGAAAAAAATTGGCTAGAACAGCAGTTTTCAACCTGTGGGTCATGACCCCTTTGGGAGTCACCTATCAGATATCCTACATATTAGATATTTACATCATGATTCATAACAGTAGAAAATTACAGTTATGAAGCAGAAATGAAAGAATTTTATATTTGATGGTCACCACAACATGAGGAACTATGTTAAAGGATTGCAGCATTTGGAAAGTTGAGAGCCACTGGGCTAGAATATTTTAATTCGCTGGCTAATGGATGCAGTTCGAGTCATTTAATGGTGTCTGAGTATGGGACCACCTCAAGGCTACTCATGCTTTTCAGGGCTTGCATCTCTGAAGAAAACTGGGTCTTCCTCTCCTAGCAGCCATCAGTTGCCAATAGCTACTCGGATACACATGGAGCATCATGAGCTTGTCTCCTGTCGGTGGGAGGGTTTGGGGTGGCTTGATCTAGTACATGCAGTCACTTCTGGTTTTTGCAGGTCTTCTGTCCTCTCTTTCATGATAATCTCTAAGCTTCTTTTCCAGTCATGGGTCATTCAAATTCCAGAGACACCCTCCTGAACCCCACAAGCTATTGCTGCTGTTCTTAGTTACCATTTAGAACTTGATGGTCGTATCTGTGCTGGCTGATTTTTATGTCAGCTTGTCACAACTTAGAACCATCTGAAAGGAGGGAACCTCAATTGACAAAATTCCTTTATAAGATCCAGGTCATATTATTAATTAGTGATTGATGGGTGGCAGTGCCCAGCCCATTGTGGGTGGTGCAGTGCCTGGGCTGGTGGCACTTTGTTCTATAAGAAAGCAGCCTGAGCAAGCTATACTGAGCAAACCAGTAAGCAGCACTCCTTCACTGCCTCTCCGTCACTTTGGCCTCCAGTTTCCTGCCCTGTTTGAGTTCCTATCCCGACTTCCTTCAATGATGAACAACGATGTGAATGGTCACAATCAACCTCTTCCTCCCCGTATTGCTTTCTGTCATGCTGTTTAATCCCAGCAGTAGTAACCCTAACTGAGATGGTGTACTAGATAGTTTTATGTCCACTTGGCACAAACTAGGGTCCTCTTAGAGGGGAGCACCTCAATTAAGAAAATGTCCCCATAAGATCAGGCTGTAGGCAAGCCTATACGGCATTTTCTTAATTAACCATTGATGGGAGAGAGCCCAGCCCATTGTAGGTGGGACTATTCCTGGGCTGCTGGTCCTCAGTTCTATAAGAAAGCAGGGAGAACAAACAATGGGAAGCAAACCAATAAGCTGCACACCTCGATGGCCTCTGAATCAGCTCCTATCTCCAGCTTCCGGCTTTTTTTTTTGAGTTCCTGCCCTGTTTGAGTATCTGTCCTGGCTTCCTTAAGTGATGAACTACAATGAGGATGTACAAGCCAACTAAACCATTTCCTTCCCAAGTTGCTTTGGTCGTGGGAGTTTTATCACAGCGATAGCAACCACAACTAAGACAGACGGTATTCTATTGCTGTAGACACATACTTGAGTTATAGA
This sequence comes from Pachyuromys duprasi, assembly GCA_028658305.1. Taxonomy (NCBI): domain Eukaryota; kingdom Metazoa; phylum Chordata; class Mammalia; order Rodentia; family Muridae; genus Pachyuromys; species Pachyuromys duprasi. The sequence goes on along the minus strand of CM053766.1, from coordinate 146,024,806 downwards.
ACATGGAGAAATCAAGCTAGTACGAACCAGGAGTCTTCATCCATACTGGCTAGGGTTCGTAGTTCTGTAAGTTTCTGTGTGTACTGCCGGGAAATAAAGCCTTCAAGAGTCTTATCCAGCTATGACTATAGTAGCAACTTGCTTGGCAAGATATTTACAGTGGTGCAACTATGGCACAAATGTTAGGGACTAACCAACCACTGTCTAATGTGATTTAGACAGAACACAACACAATATGATTTAAAGCCCAAGACACAAGGTCGAACCCATGCCCAGTACCATTTTCAGGGCCAAAAACCCATAGATGGCTAAGTCATAGGCCCTGGGGGGGGGGGATCTAATACTATTATTCTGATAAATGGACACAATAATAAACTGCTCTCTGAATTCTTATCTTTATAACCATAGATTGGTGCATCTTTAAACACACATAAGAAAATCGTTTTGTAGTAGGTAATGATTAATACAGAGACTTACAATTCAGCATTGTACTAAGAATAAGAGACCGTGGAGTGATCAGCAATAACTGGAGAATCTATTAAACACAGTTTCTTAATGACAAACTGAATTTTTGATGTGTGCTGGCAATTTCTAGGATACAGCCTGGAGGGCAGCTGTTCTCAGACTGAGTATTTAGATTGGAACAGAAAGAGCCAGAACCGCTGGATCCATTTTGGCCCAGAGTGATTTAGAAGAATTTGGGAGGCAAAGCTTGCTCTGGTTACCCCTGTGTAGCTGTGAGACCCACTTCTAAGACATTTTATCTTTAATTTTCCTCTGGGAGCTTAGAGCAATGTCGGCTGTTATCTCAGGCTGAGTCCAGGAAGATTAGGAAAGGGGCTGCCCCCACAGCCCCCACATGGACTGGCCTCAAACCCTTGTTTTAGCCACATGTTGGCCGCATCACGCTCTTGGAGTAAGGACTTCATATTGTAGGCATTTCTGGCTAAAGTCGAATCTATTAGCTAAGGGCAATTAACTGAAAATTGTGTACAGAGCTACACTTTTAGCAGACAGAATGCCAGCACTGGGTGGCAGGACATCAGGGAGTAAGGGCTTCTGGGTAGGCACCAGCAATCTCTACTCCAAGATTAAACAGTCACATTGTTACTGTATTTGGACAATCGTATGAGCATCATTCATTGTTCCATGAGAGCTCCCTTTCCTTTCCAAGCCATACACAATACCAGGTCTTAGACATGTTTTATAGAGAAGTGAGGATGAGGGTGAATACATAAGCTAATGCAACTGGTCGAACACGAACAGCCTCTCCTGTACATAGCCACTCAGCTATGCAGTCAGGCTTATTAAAATATGAGGGCAGAAAGAGCTGATTCCAATCACTTTACGGCAGGACATTTTTCTGGGAAAGCAAGGCTGGCCAAAATGTGTGTGGTCCATACCTTTCTTTGTGGGAGATATTTGGAAGACTTCCCTCATTTGGACACGCCTAATCTTGCCCCTGACCATTTACTTGAGCACCACACCTTTCTTCAACCAGTTGCCTTTCTGGTGGTATTTGGAAACAGTCAGCATAAATTACTAATTTTTCATTGCCAAACTCAAGCTGCAGGTTGTCTCATCCCATGTGGTTCTAATATCTAAAGAATTCCCCTGTGTTTATTCCAGAATGTGACTAGGCACCCTGTTGTCACCTGAGTGGAGAGTACCTGTTTCCAAAGCATAAAAAACAGCTATTTGGATCTGAACTTCCCAGTGAAAACACGGTTTAAGACAAAGGGCATGATGTGCAAACGCAGAAATACATGGAACGTGTTCAAGACCAGTGAAACGCTCTGAGAGACAATTCCATTAGCTGCCTCTCAGACAGGCCTCTGGGACACCCCTGGCCTCCTCCAGCTGGCACAGGGAATGGAAAATTTGGCCGTGTTTGTAGTTGTTTCTGTGGCTTCTCCACTCCATGCCTCATCCCCAAGCCTCCCTCCTTCTCACTGACAATCTCCTAAAGCAAGTCCCGTCTAGCATCCATTTGCCCTAAATACCAGCCAGCCCATTTCAGTGCAGCAAAGACACAGATGTGTGTGAGGCTGGACAGAAAGAATATTCTTCCTCTGAACACAAATAGGCACACCACTGAGGAAGTGATAGGTCATGGCATGGTGCGTATACGGTTGACCTGGGAACCTCTTGTTTGAAGAGGAAGCATGGAGCTCTAAACCCGTATCCCAGGGTGCAGGAAGCAAGTCTTCATCCACCACCTATTTACCAGCCTACTCTCATTAAGCTTGTATCCTGACCCTTACAGTACTTTAGCACAGAACCCCCCTGTGCTGACCAAGGAAATGTTGGAGGAAGAAGCAGTGTCTATGTGCTTCCTGGGCTAGCCTGGGAGTAAGCACTCATAAGAAAATGATGTTAAAATTGCAACCTGGACAAAATGAGTAAGAAATGAGCATGGAACCCAGGGCAGAAGCAAGACAGGGAAGGTACTAAGCCAAGCAGCACTTCATGAGGTAAGCTCTCAGTTGAGGGGAGCCCTGGGTATAGACTGCTGTAATCAGGCTGGAATGAGCATCCTTGGAACAGTGACAGAACACCTTAGTACCTGCTTCTATCTGTGCTAGCAGCTTTCGGGGAAGGTTTTATGAACAATAGCTGTACCAAGCCAGCTTCCCAAAGTGGCTCTGGTGTAAATTGGGATCTTTCAGAAACCCTGACACTAACCTTTTGGGCTTTGCCTAAGCAGATAGTGAGAAGCTGCCATCCTATGACCCTGAAGTGTCAAAATGATAACATGGGGTCCTGAGCACAGAAAGTGTCACTGCACATGGTACCAGCATGCCTTTCAGCAAGGTTGTTTCAGGAATTGGAGATTCTCAGTCAACTCCTTGCTTATGTTCAGCCCTGGATAAACGGCAACACATAGAGGACATTGCCAGAATTTAAAGTGGAGAAAAACTTCCAATCAGTTCTTTTTGGAGTGGAAACAGCTAGGATCATTCCACCTGATTAGGGTAAGATAAGGAAGTTCAATACAAGGTTGTGCATGTAGCTTAGCTGATAAAGGGCTTGCCTGGGTTCATCCCCTGGTACTGCAGCTGGTACACTCTAATCCAAGCACTGAGGAGCATCAGAAGCTAATTACACAGAGAGCTTGAGAATAGCTAGTACTACATGAGACCTGTAAGAAGCTAAAAGAAAAAGAGAGAAAAGAAGGAAGAAAAAGAGAGAGGACAGAAGAATGAACACACATGCTCAAGGTTAGCAGTGAGGATCAATGCCCCAGAATCTTTATGCCATAGGTATAAGTCTCTCTAGCTGAGAGTTCATAGAAGACTAATCGGGTCACTGACCAATTCAAGTGTTGGATTTCATGTTAGATTTTTTTTTGAGTGGTAAGTTTTTATTTTTTTAATTGATACTTTTTATTTTTTAAATTAATCATAGGTCATTTACTTTGTATCCCAGCCATAGCTCCCTCCCTCATTTCCCCCAATCCCACCCTTCCTCCCTTATCTCCTCCAAGTCCACTGATCGGGGAGGTCCTCCTCCCCTTCCATCTGACCCTAGCTTAACAGGTAACTTCAGGACTGGCTGCAATGTCCTCCTCTGTGGCCTAGTAAGGCTGCTCCTCCCTTGGAGGTGGAGGTGGGGGTCAGAGAGCCAGCCATTGAGTTCATGTCAGAAATAGTCTCTGCTCCCCTTACTGGGGAAACCCACTTTGATACTGAGCTACCTTGGGCTACATCCAAGCAGGGGTTCTAGGTTATATCCATACATGGTCCTTGGTTGGAGAAACAGTCTCATAAAAGACCGCTCTGTGTTCATGTTAAATTTTAATGAAATGTCATGTCGCTTTATGTGTGCTTTCAGTTCATGGTGAAGTCTTTTAGGAAATGCAAAGGCTGTAGGATTTGCAGGCATTTTCTTATTTCTCTGAGCCCTGAGAAATGCAAACTCATGCATGTTCAATGTGGGATGTGATGCTACTACAGTTGGATAAAGGGGTACCTGGTTTAGAAGACCTGGCCCCAGGATTATATTTGTTTTGTAAGGTGGAACTCAGTTTCCCAAAGAGTTCTCAAGAGTATTTTGAGGGCCAGGAACATTTTGAACAGGGAACAATGGCACAGGAAAGCATGACTCAGTGTCCCCGTTTTTACCAGAAAACTTGTTGTTCATTTGCCCTACAGAACATCTACTACAGAGGACACAGGGTAGCCTCATCCCTCTCACCTCCACCCCTTCCTCTCCACTTTCCTTCTCACCTGGCCAGCCTCCAGCCATCCTGTCTACAAGGTTCCACTCAAATGTGTCTCATTTCATGAGGTCTTTATCCACTGCCTTCAGGTTAGCTCTTTCTCCATCACTTCTCAGACTATACACTGATCCACATTAGTAGCTATTGATTAATTATAACAGTCGTCATAAATAAAGCTGTCATTTCAAAGGAGGCAAATTGTAGCTTTCCAACTACTCACTACAATGACTGTCTTCCAGAATCTTGCTTCCCCATGACCAGAAATTTAGATGGATAGTTCACTCTCCTCCCTTTAACACCTTGCAGGATTTAGTAACTTCCTTAGTCCACAGAAAGCAACAGCTGTGCTCTGTGGCTTTCTGGGTTATGTTATTAAAAGCTATGTGACTTTCTCATGACTCTGTCTTGAAGATAAATACATAGCTGTAAGCCACGGCTAAGAAGTCCCCATGGAGGAAAAGACCACATAGAAAGATCAAAGGAGACAGAGGGGAAGACCAAGGCACTTTAGTTGTACTATTCTCTAGGCATTTGAGTCTCTCCAGGCATGGTATCAGACAGATACTAAGAGCTTGAGCATCTGTGTATGTCCAGATTCAGAGGGATTGCAACTGTGGAGGGACTAAGCAAGGAGCCACCAACTGAGACCAGTTAACCACTAGAAATGGAGGACCAGTTACTGAAATGCCAATTTTGGCTTAGCCCATTATGTTTGAAACTGATTGACATACAGGTATAGATTTGAAGAATGCACATACATAACTTCCAGGCCTCTTTGGGGTACAACAATGAAGTAAAAAACCAGCTAGCTCATCAGAAATTGTTTCTTACAGTTTGAGAAGCTAAACATCTGAAAAGAGGGTGCTAGCATATGGTGTTCTAGTAAGGGTTCTTCCTCTGAAGAGATATCTACCTTGTATTTGGGCATGGTGTGAAGAGCACAGGGCAGAAAGCTTTCTCATGACATTTATAAGGGTATTCTTAAGCAATCATTCCCAAGGATCCCATATCCCAATGCTGTCTCATTGAGAATTAAAAATAGTCCATTAAATTTATATTTACATATGTACTTTAAGATAACATTTACATGTGTACACGAAAACACCTGTATGTATGCCTATGGAAATATACATATTCAGTTGCAAAACCCCTATGTACCTGCACACTTTATGTACACATGTATGTACATATATATTTATGGTTCTGAACATTGGCTTCCTTCTATCCTGGCACTCCTCAGCTTGTGTTTCTATGTGTATATGTTCATGTATGTTTGACCCTGCCATCCGCAGCTGATCTATTAACTCCATAGGTCCAAGTGTGTGTTGCACACTCCTCTTGCCATTCTCTCTACCAGCCTTAGAAAGACATGGCTGATGTGGCAGCTATACCCAAAGTGTTTACATTCAGTGGACAGGGATCATGAATATCGCTGAGCACCTAGAAAGCTGATTGCAGTATATTACTGGGCTCATAAAGAAACCAGACTCATTTTGATCTCTGAATCACTCTCAGAGTAACCCTGTGTCCTTGAAAAGAGCCATAGACATGACATTGCTGAGAATAAGCTTCTTGATTTGATGCTGTGCCTCAGACTTAGAGAAAGACAATCTGCTTCCTCATTACCCCTCCCCACTGCAGATTCCAATTCCAGTTTACAGGAAGCTCTTGGGCCAGGTCCTGCTTCCTCTGTCCCAGGTCCCCACAAGCAATACTCTTCATCATCAGATGAAAAGAAGCTACTTTCCTGTCTCCTCATCTGACTGTCTCCTAGGAGATGCAAGCTTATATGCAGATATATTTGACGCTGTGATGATATTTATCTTAACTAGGAAAGAAAATGTAAGCATTACACTCTTGCATAGAATATGTTATTTGTCCTTTAAAAGTGGCTCCAAGCCTGGAAGTAGTGACACACGCCTTTAATTCCAGAACTTGGGACGCAGAGGCAGGCAGATCTCTGTGAGTTCAGGCCAGCTTGATCTGCAAAGTGGGTTACAGAACAACTAGGGCTTCATAGAGAGACCCTATACTTTAAAAAAATGTATCTTTAACAGTGAAAGACTTGTGTTTTGAATAACAATTTAACTTTCTCAATAGAGATAGAAAGAATGCCCTGAAATTTTATATTCATGAGAAATGCTCAGAAATACTGATACTAAATTCCTTTCCAACTTTCCAAAGTCAACTGTGTTATTTCACTTCACCTAGTTCATGAACTCAAATGAACCACAGGACACATGATGTCAGTGTCATGGTTCAAACTGAAATGTTCCCCACAGGTTGGTGTTCTGAATGTTTTCTATCCCCAGCTCTGTAAAAGACTACAGAACTTCTGGTAGTTAGAGCATAGGTATTTTAAGTAGATCACTGTGCATGGGCACCTGAAGGTTTCACCAGCCCATAGTTCTGGCCTGCTCTCCTGCTCACTAGGCTGCCACCATGTAAGGAGCTCCTGTAAGCTTTCACTACAATGCCTTCTCCAGTGTGGTGGACTGAGACACTCTGAACCCATAAGAGAATAAATGTATCATCTTCTAGGTCGTTTCTAACTGACATTTTGTCACAGCAACAAAAAGGTAACTTATACATGTCCAGTATCTTCAAAACGGTTCTTAGATGCTAAAGCTACTGGAGAATTTATTTCTTTGATCAACCTTACTGAATTGAGGCTGAGATTCACCTTGGTATATGGTAGTAATATGTGTAAATTAGCGTATGACCTCTTGTGACATCATGGCCTGAGTTATTATCTCTCAGAAGTTATAGAGCTGTCATGACCTCAGCATTTTTTTCTCTCAAAATAATGATGCTGGTAGCTTTAAAGAGTTCTTTTAAGCTGTCCTCATCTGAAGCCAGTTCTTCAGTGAAGTATAACCACAGAGACAAACCCCTAAGTTCTGAGGCGACCCAGAGGGCAATGTAATGGCAGAAAGTCTCTGACACAAAGATACCATGAAACCTTTTCTTCCCACTTGGTGTTTCCAGTTTCTCTTTCCTTTGAACAACAGCAAAGCAAAATGGTAGTATTTACTACCTGTGTCTCAATCAAGAATCAGGCAGAATTCTTCTTCACGGTAATTCAAGCATTAACACCTTTATGTGCCTTATATAATGGCTAGACTTGGCCATTTGCTTCCTATCTCTCCTTCCTTTGTATAAGGCTGCACAGATTTGTCTGGACTTGAAAGGCATTTATTAAACAGCTGCCTTCTGTCGCTGTGAATTTCAATTTGCCATCCTCACGTGGGACATCACAATATGACACTTACAAGGAAACATAGAAGACAGCCTCCAGATTTCAAAAAAGCCCAATTCCCTTTCCTCAGCTACAGGGGGCAGCCAACACTGTTTTGCCTTCGAACACATGATCTTGTCTCTAAGCTCTTCAGCATTGCCTGTTAAAGACATCGGAATTTCCACCCATGCTTGTTGTAATGCTGACCTTGAACTATTTATAGCCAAGGGCTTTGGAGAATTGCAGCGTCTCCCTGTACCACCCTCCTACCTCCAACCCCAGTGCTGTTTTTGTCTAGTCATCACTTTAGCCACATAATGCAGTATAAAACTAGGTCTCTCCAAGGTCTTCCATCCTGTCTTGACAGACATCAATATCATTTCCCCCATGGCTCTAGAACCTTATTTAGCATTGGGTTACACAGTTACTCCATGCAGCATTAGTTCCATAGCTGATTTAATGTGGCTAATAACATATTTTTGGAATCTTGCATGTATTAGTTTTATTGTAAGCTGATATACAGCATGTAATGATGAAGAATATAATCTGGGATTCTGCTAGCAGTCATGGTAGAGTAAATAATAGCAGATCAGCTCTCCTGTAGGAGTTATTATAAACACTGGGAAAAATGCTTAAATGATTGTTTAAATGATTTGGGTAGTAAATAAAGAACGCAGGAACAGGAAAGCAGAAAGTCACGTTGGGTTGGAATATCAGTTGGCCTTTCTCTCAGGAGGGTCCCCACTATGTATGACAAAATGTCAAATATGTGTGGTGTGTGAAGTACCAAACTCAAGCAGAAGGCTGTCACCTTACTGTGTCAAGACATCAGAGATTCTATTTTGGAGCTCCCAGAATAATTGTTAATAAGGGAAATGTCAAAAGGGGAGGGGGTCACAAAAAAGTTCTAGAATAAGCATATTCTCCAGCCCTTATGTATGGACCCCTGAACTGCTGGGGAATTCCCTAGCATCTTGGGGAAGTTCCAAGCAGCCAGGGGAAGTGGAGGGAAAGGGCAGAAGCAGCATTTGAAAGACTGATTGACAACCAGACAGACAAAAGTAGTAAGTTAAATTCTTAAAGTTAAGACTCTTAATAGCTTAAACTTTTCTTCAAAATCTTACAGTGACTCAAGAGCATGGTCATAGCAGGCTTTTTAGAATAAAGTCTATACTACTGCAAGATATAACACTCCTGAAATTCCACCAGAGCCTATAATCCTAAAACTACCACAAGTAATCCAACTTCCTTGTAGAAAAAATCCTGTGCTCTTCAGGGGAAGATAATGGAACCCAAAGTCTCCTCAATACATACAACAGTAAGAAAACTTACTAGCCATTCATCATGTAGATTCTAAACCCTTCTCTTTTGATTTTGTCTATCCCATGCAGTGACTAGCCAGGGCTTTCCCTAAGCAGTAACATTATCATTGGTCACTTCTCTTGGTCTGTACCTATGAAGTGTACAATTACAAACTTGAACCCGAAGCTAAGGCACTTAGTCTCTTTCATTCCAACTGATTATATACCATTGCCAGAGTCCAGCGGTAATCCAAGGAATTGGAAAACACTGATGAGAGAGTACACTTAACTTGAGTTAATTACTGTCTTCTTTTCATATCCAATCATATTAAGTGATAGGTGTTTTCTCACAGATAGGCCTATGGTATTTGGAATGTACACTTTAAACACAGAAACTTACTTATCTAATGTGGCAGTTTGAATAGGTACGGCCCCCATAGTCTCCTGTGTCTGAATGCTTGGCCATAGGAAGTGGCACTATTAAGAGGTATGGCCTTATTGGAGTAGGTGCGTCATCGCTGGAGGAAGTGTGTAACTGTGGGAGCGCGCTTTGATATCTCCTATGTTCAAGCTCTGCCAAGTAGAAGACAGTCTCCTGCTGACTGTGGATCAAGATGCAGAACTCCTTCTCCAGCACCATGTCTGTCTGTCAGCACACTGTCACACTTCCTGCCATGATGATAATGGACTAAACCTCTGAAACTTGTAAGCCAGCCCCAATTTTCTGTTATAAGAGTCCCCTTGGTCTCTTCAGGAATGGCTGCAATGTCCACTTCTGTGGCCTAGTAAGTCTGTTCCTCCCTTAGGGGGTGGGAAGGTCAAAGAGCTAGCCATTGAGTTCATGTCCAAAATAGTCCCTGTTCCCCTTACTGGTGTACCCACTTGGTTATTGAGCTACCATTTACCACATACAAGCAGGGGTTCTAGGTTATAACTATACATGGTCCTTGGTTGGAGAGACAGTCTCATAAAAGACCCCTGTGCCCTGATATATTTGGTCCTTGCGGAGCTTCTGTCCTCTCCAGGTCATACTAACTCCCCCTTTTTTCATATGTTTCCCTGCCCTCTGCCAAAGGTTTGGTTATGTGTCTTAATATCTGCTTTGATACACTGCTAGGTAGAGTCTTTCCGAGGCCCTCTGTGGTAGGCTCTTGTCCTGTTATTTGTTTTCTCCTACATCCAATGTCCATCCAATTTGTCCTTCTAAGTGAGGATTGATCCTCTTACCCCGGGTCCTCTTTCTTGTTTATCTACTTTAGGTGTATAGAGTTCAGTATGTTTATCCTATCTTATAGCTCTATATAAGTTAGACAGAAAGAGAGGAGGTCCTCCCCTATCAGTAGACTTGGAAAGGGACAGGGAGGAAATGAGGGAGGGAAGGGTAGGATAGGGAGGGAATGGGGGAGGGGGCTACAGCTGGGATACAAAGTATATAACCTGTGATTAATATAAAATAAAAATGTTAAAATTAAAAAAAGAGTTCCCTCGGTTGTGGTGTCTCTTTACAGCAATGAAACCCTAACAAGACACATAACGACAACAACAACAAAACTCTGTTGTAAGAGGAACCCACCTGTGACTGGCAGATTCTTGAGTGCTTTGGTCCACAAGTGTGTGCCAGTGATTAAGAGATCTATGATAGCTGATATGAAGGGCAGATGATTTCCTGTGCATAGCAGCTACATTTTCCCATGAAGGAATAGGCCAAGGATGCCAGTAAAACTTAACTCAAGCACAACTTAACTCACTGATATAGTATCTTCTTCTAACTGAATATGAGTTTTCTTGATCCTTTATTGTCATAAATTCCAAGCAACTATTTGTAGTAATAACCTACTCCATATGCTGTAATATGGTTGGCGTCTCTAGGGAACACATCAAAACACCTTTTGGCTTTTCTCTCCTATTAAATAGATTGTGTTCTTTTTGAAAGTGCAGAGCAAAAGAAGTGATGGGAATCACTGTCATCAGGACTAAGGGCTGTCAGTCATTCCTGCACTTTAGGGCTCTATCTGCGCACCTCCAGTGTAAAAGAGCATGCGAGTCCTCATTCCCATTCTCATAACCATAGAAGATAGAGTTCACACGTTGGCTCTAGCACATGTGCTCAGCCAGTCAGTGCCAATCACCTGATGGGAATAGCTGAGTTTTCCATCCCAGAAACAACATGGAAAAATGGAAAGACCAGCCTTTGTAGGGAGACAGAAGGAAACCTTTACGCATCTCACCAAATTTTTTGGTTCTTACTTTCCCATCTGTAGACTGACAGAACACTAAAGGTTACTCTTAGCTCTGAGATTTGGCAATTTAACATTTAAAAATGTCACTGGTTTTGAAACCTCCAGTCACTTAACATACGCACTTCATCTTTTATAAATCAAATGCTTAAAGAGGGAAAATGTTAAATATGGGTTCCTGCAGAGAAGTATTACATTCTAAAAGAACTATTTTAAGCATTCTTTATCTTAAAAAAAAATCATTCAACCTCTTCCTTTCCAGCGGGCTAAGGGACTGGGCAAGCTTTCTAACCATGGTGGACGTTTTTAAAAAACCATTAAGCAGGTTTATGGGTGCATCAACTTCTTGGTCTGGGTGTCTCTAGATCACCAAGCAAATGTAAGAACAGCAAGGACACAGAACTCAGACTGGACCCTGGGGTCATGCATTTAAATATTGTCTTTGACACTGGCACCAAGGAACATTTGAGAAAGAAGTCCAAGAAAGACACACAGATCTGAATTCTATGGCCATGCTTCCCTTTAATTTTTTTCCTTTAATGAGAATTCTTTACTAACACAGAATTGGTAGTCCCCTATGATCAATGAAGGGCAAACTGTCACCTGCAAACAGACCTCCCTTCTGCTACCGTGTTTGTGGCCTTTGAACGGTACATTATTCATGAGATCATTGTATTTTCTGCAGTAGCCACTGGCTCAGAGATACAGGCAGTACTAATGCCATGTTTTTTTAAATATTATTTATAAAAATATGTTTCTTGTTCATCAAATTACATTTTATTGCTCTGCCAGGCCAAACATCTACGTAACGAATGATCAACCTTCTTTGGTTCCAAAGAATGCCTGTTCCCTTCCAGGAGAAAAGCTTGTGGGAAGATTATTTAAAATCTCCTGCCAATGTGGACATGAGAAGAGCTCTGAAGTAGAAACTAAGTTTGTCATGAGTGTTGAGTCAACTTCAGAACCATGAAACAAAAATGATGAAAGACGGTTTTCCAGCCTATAGTTAGTGATGTTATTCTGGGATGAGGGCTGGAATATATACGTCCATGAACACATAGAATAAGTGCAATGAAAATTACTCATGAGACTAGTCACTTGCACACAAATGAATTCTTTGATGGAAAAATTAATCTCTGTGGAATTATAAAAATACAAAACTCCTAGCTCTCCTTGCTCAATCTGGACTTTCCTGAGGCCAGGTTGGCTACCAATGCATTGTTTAACAGGTGAGCTTAGGAAGATGACATAGGGAGACAGAAAAAGGAAAGCAGCCAACAAGCTCAAGCAAGCCAAGCAAGACAGCGATTAACAGTAGCTGCTTCTTTCTGTTGCAAACTCTGACCATGTAAATCACAGCTGACTTAAGTCATAAAGTGTGGAGGGTGGTGGGATATTTGTGTATTCTGTCTTCCTCAGACTTTGATTGAATACTTGTTCCAGAAGAAGAGAACTCTCACTGATTAGCACTACATTTATCTCAGATATGGAAAAACCATCAGGCAAAGAGATATAGGTACTGATGATTCATGTGAAAGTGGTAGGGTACCAGGCTATACACTAATATCTTAGGAAATCCCCCTTTGTCCATATTTCTTCTATATTCAGTTAAAAGGTATCTGTCATTTGATAAGTACTTATCGAGTTCTGTGTTACTTATTTCATAAGCATTTTCACAATTAATCTTTATAATGACTGCATAAATTAGTATTGTTTTCATTATCCTATTTTGCATATTAAGAAAGTAAGACTCAAAGAGATAGCGACATCTTCCAAGGCTGCACACCTCTGTGTTGGTAGAGAAGGAATTCTAGAGCAGACATTTATATAACTCCTGTTGTCTGTAGTAAGCAACTGTCACATCTGTATATAGATACATAGATCATAGACAGGCAGGCAGGCAGGATCATGCTATATAGTCTAGGCTAGATTGAAACACTAGATTGACCCCTCTACTGCCTGTCTCCTGAGTTCTAAGACCTCTTAGACATTTAACAGCCTAGTCTTTACTCAGCCAGTTTGGTTGGCAATGATATTTTGATAAGTAGGTGAGATCTCTGTTATGGCTCTTCCCTAACGAGGTGTTGATTCTTCTTCACAGAGATGCTTATTTTTATTCAACTGATCTGTTGCCCTTTTTTTTGGTAAACTCTACTATTTGAAAAATTGCAAATAAACAACACACACACACACTGAAGCTAACCAGAACAAGGAGTGCAAATCTCAGTGAACATCTGCACTGTTACAACAGTCATTCAGAACGGAACTATGGAGCTTTACACTGGTTTTTATATTTTAACTATCAAATATATTGTATGCACTTAGCTATCGCCGAAAGCAAAAAGCCTTTACATGCTCCTTAATCTCATCTCTGTCACTGGCATTCCCTCTTCTCATTTTGTCACTGGCATTCCCTCTTTTCTCATTCTGTCACTGGCATTCCCTCTTTCTTGTCTCTTATGTTTTGTTTTTTAATCCACATGCTATACTTTACCTACACGTATATATGTTTACATATATCATTGGCTAGATTCCTTATATGAGGTGTCATCTTGCTTATTGTGATACATTCTAAGTCCACCAATTATATTTTTTAAATAAAGGAATTAGAGCCTTAAAAGCAAAGAAAAGCCGGGATTCATGAAATTCACGCAGGAGTATCATGGCTAGTCTAGGCTACATAATGAGGCCTTGTATCAGAAACAAAATAATATCATGTCAATACCAATGATAAAATAAAGTTAATTAAAAGGTGGCAGTTTGCCTTCAGTAGTTCTTGGGAAAGGGGCATGCTAGAGAGTCCCTCTGTTTTATCTTCTCTGACAACTGAGTTGATGTGGTCTTGGTTGCTTTCCCTTCTTGGGCCTTAGACAGCTTGTCTGAAATGACGATGCACTTTACCATAGAGAAGCAATGTAAAATATGTATCTACATGTTTGAAAAGTTTAGTTTGGTCATTTTAAAATCAGGTTACTGCAGTTAAGAGTTCGTAGACTTGAGTACACCCTTTCTCTCGGCTTGGTCTTGCCTCCACCCAACCTCACTTGATGGGGACCTAGAATCCTTTGCTTTTTTGAAACTAGGGTGTTTCTTCAGGATGATAACTGGATACACATTGGCATGGTGACATAGTTTCTTAATAAACTAGTCAAAGCAATTGAGACATAGTCCTTTGAACCAAACACAAATTCCAAAGATATCAGAATAAGCTGTAGCCCCTAGATATCAGGGACTGTCCCTTGCTGGGATCTTTCCCTCTTATGCTCATTCCTGGAGCTTGCTTAACCTGAGAATAAGAAGAGTTATGAGGAAATGGCTCGGTCCATGAAGTCCTTGCCCTGCAAGCCCAAGGACCTGAGCTAGATTCCCCCAAAAACCACATAAAATACTGGGTATAGTAGTATAGACTTGAACCCCAGCTCTGGAGAGACAGGGACCATCCCTGGGGCTCATTGTTTAGCCAGTGCAAGTTTCAGGTCCACAAGAGACTCGGTCTCAAAACAAACCAGCCAGTCCACAAACAAAACAATAAATGTAGCTGAGCTGGGCTCCACAGCATACACCTGTGCAAACAGAAGAATACATGAAAATGTTGCTAGTACACTCGCAGACTATACATTCAGGATATTAGTTTGTGTGTATACAGGTTGAACAGGTCAAATCCTAACACCAAATCTGAACGCTTTTAAGCAACAATGTGACATGGAAATTTTCCCACTACAAGAGTTTGTTTCACATACCAGTCTAAAATTCTTTAAACTAGTTCCATCACTCTTAATGAAGTTCTTAGCAAGCAAGCTGTGCTTTCGAAGTCTGCATACAGTTCTTATGAAATTACACAAAAATCACTGCAAATAAATAAGCCAAATAAACTCCCTCAAAAAAATTTGTTCCATAATGTTTGTCTAAGGTGCTTATGAAGCATAAGTGAATTTTGTGTTCTGATTTGGGTCCTAAGACTAAGATGTGTCATTATACAC